>LR994567.1:12015000-13215000 GCA_905187585.1 Cyaniris semiargus
GGGCCAGAGTTTGAGGCATGCGTCGATTCCGGGTTCGAGTGTATGCTAGTGCCGACAGTGTTAAAAAAAAAAACCAACTTACACAACTTTCTTTGAGACACTCAAAACATGGGACTTGTTTACGCTACACCCGGGGTCTAGTTCGAAATTCGTATTTAAGGCGTAGTATTATTTTTAGTTTTTAAAAGAAGTGACGGCGGCGTCCTCCATTCAGCCGACTTATCAGTCGAGAGCTTTAATGGTTTATTAGGTAACAGTGGACGGCGGGGCGGCCGCCGCCGGCGCGTCGTAGCTTTCGTACTGTGATTTTATAAAGGAAAATAAAGAAAAAAAATTCCATATTTTATAGTTAAGCTAATATTTCTTTAAGGAACGTTTGGGTCGCGGCGTAAAACTGTTAGGGATAGTTTTTATACTGCGACCGTGTGTGTTGAATGTGTGAAAAATAATGTCCACCGAAATTACATCCGATATGATTAAGTAGTATTATACGTTAATATATTTCTGACTAACTCGATAGGGGTTTAAAAATTCAAAATTATAATTATAAATATTTTTTTCGTTTATGATTCTTGCGTTCTTTCGTATCGTATAATTAAAATTTATTAATTAGCTGTTCCTTAATATATAAATAAATAAAAAAAAATTATATAAATATTGAGAAAAAAAGAAAAAAAAATGGATCTCAAATATTTCATTGTATGCAGATGTAAGGGAAAAAAAAATGAAAAAAAAATTTGGATAAAAACACTTTAATGTTAGTGTGTGTTTTGCATTTTTTAAGCTTTTAAAATTAGCTTTTCTTATTTTACGAACGTGCTAACTTTACTGCCTGAATCGCAATCGGTTTAATAACTGCAAGATCGGTTCATTCTTTCAACCCCAATATTTTAACCCCCCTATGAGGGTTGGAATTAGGGGTTGAATACGGAATAATCGGAGGTCGAGCGCTAGTCCCGAACGATGATATCTAGTGCGAGTGCATAGCGACACCTTGTGTGTTTATTCGGGTTTATGTGAGGAACGTACTCTTGAGATCTAATCTGGGTTCGGCAACGCAACTGTCACCTTAGATACTATGCCATATTTTTTTTAAACAGTCCTGGGCTATGATCGGTTATGTCTGTATGTTGGTGCCGGAATTGGCAGCTTAAAGTAGCGTGTATTGCATTTAGTTTTAACGAGGTGTCGGTTGGGGGTTGCGTTCCGAATGCTAATGTTTCTAGAATCCACGGATTCTCTTTGTACAAAAGCTTTTGAAAATCGAACATGCGCCGTTCCGAATTCGAATTATTTTTTTTTAATTCTTACTCGGCGACGGCGGCAAACTCTTAAGTATTTATTTTTATCTAATGTAGTCTACGAAAAATATACCGAAGGAATAATTTAAGTATTTAAAAATACCCAAAAAAAAATATCTCTAGTTTTTTCTCTGTATACTTTTTCTATCTATATTTGAAACGATGGACGATTTAGCAACTTTCGCATGTTCTGTATGGTGCAATATAAGTAGTGTTTGATTTAAAATTTGTAATGTGAAATAATGTGATGTGTATGCCTATTATTTATGTAATATTTATATTGTATTTTGGACATTCAAAAATATGTTTATTGTAATTAATTTGTATGTATATTAACTATTGTTTAGTGAAGTAAGTTACTGTTTGTGAGTACAGCGCGACCGCGTTGCTAATGACCCTCGGCGATCTTCCCGAAGGATATTAGGAACGAGGTTTGTCTGTACAGCTGTGTATCTCGTTGTTTGGCGTTGTGTTGTTGAAATCGTCCACCGTGTAGAGGGTGCGTTACGCATGTGCTGTAAGGTGATGAAAATCTCGAATTAGAGAGTAAATACAAAGGTTGCAATCTTATTACTTGGTTTTATTTATAATCTACTACACTACACACCTTTTTACCTTATGGCATAAGAAAGAAGCTCAGATTTTTCTTACTAGCTGTTACTAGCTAGGGACAAAGAAGTTTGCAAGCCACGAATAATAGAATTATGTACGCACATGCATGCATGATATTATATTTCACTGCAGATTTTATCGGTACACTCAACTAGACATTGCGCGCAATTTCCTTCTACGGGCATTCATTTATCGCGGTAACCTTGCATTGTTACCAGATGCTAACATTTGATGCAGAAGATTTTAGTTTCAAAAGAACCTCCAATACTCAACAAAATCAGTTCAGGATTTAGGAACTTAAAGTAAGATTTAAGGCGCAGCGCAGACGACAGACTATCCGTGACGCACTTTTTAGTCCATGGAAATAGAACCTATGCAATTATATGCAGTAACGAACACGACGCGCAGCGCAGACGTGTGCGTTACTGCATATAATTGCATAGGTTCAATAGAACCTATGCGTGACTTTTAAGTCCGTGGAAATATCCACGGACTTAAAAGTGCGTCACGGATAGTCTGTCGTCTGCGCTGCGCCTTAAGTTAATATTTTTGTTGTACTACGTATTGTGCAAGTTATATCAATTAAGAACAACTTTAAGGTCGGTTTTATACCTTAAATTTTGTAGAGGTCAGTTTTATATAGCCATTAGCACACAATATGCTAAATTTCACAAACTATTCGTAAACAAGAGACTCTGAACTTCTAATCCTATCGTTTTCTGGTATTTGCTCATCGAAATTATACTTCTCAACTGCGGCTGTAGTTTTTTTAATATAATCTGGTGTAGGCGGCTTGAACCATACTTTCCTCAACTTTTCAGTTATCTTCATAGAAACGTCTGCACTTTCGTCATCAAGATTTCTCGTTTCAGCCTTTATTTCACTGGAAGAAATGGTGCTGATTGTAGATTCGTCGGAATAAAATATTTCCGAAGAATCCCTGTATGTTGTTTTTATCTTTTTCTCTCTTTCTTTGTTTTCTTTAGACATAGCCTTCAACAGATCTCGTATTTTTGACACGGATTTGGAAACTTTTCTCTCTTCGTCGTCCGTATCAATCGAAACTTTCTTAAAAATGTTTTTAAAATTGTTACTTCTTGTTACTATTTTGAATCTATTTCTTTTTATCAACCATTCCTCTACATCTTCCTTTGATTTTGAGAATATTTCGCTCTTTGGTTTGTGTCGGAGAATGCTTTTATGCTCATAGCGTGATTTCTTTTGGGATGTGGTAAGAGTATTTCTATGCTTTAAATTAGAGATATTTTTTGTTCTTTTGTTTGTAGTTCTTTTAGTTGCTTCGAATGAGACATATTTTATGTTCGACGTGGTCACCTTTTTTATTAATTTGCGTTGGCTGTCCCCAACGCGTAGAATAATTCTTGGGCTTGCATGTTTTGGCAGATGGTTTTGTCTATTCATTAATTTTTGCTTTACCATATCGACCAAAGTTTCGAAATCGACCTTCTTCTCATTTACGATAATAAATTGTCTAGTATCAATTGGTTTATTGATAATATATTTATTATATCTTCTTGCATCTTGGGTATTATTTAGTAAAATATCGAATACTTTTTTTGTTAGATTATCGCCTAGTTCTTCTGGTAAAATTTCTTTAATAATTGCCTTGATATCCTCCGTATTGGCTGTCGAATTTACTTGAGAGTCGACTTTACTAAAACCTATTATGAGATGATCTGAAAATAAAGGATAAGTATAAAGTAACTTATTAGATAACAATAATTTACCTACCTAAATGCTTGTAGGTTTTATTTTATCATTTAAATCCGAAAAAAAAAAACCGACTTCAATATAATTCTAAACTCTACCTACCGCTTTTTAACAATTCTTATTAAAATTAAAGTATAAAAAAACCCTTTATGTTAACCAAGAATTTCATAGTTCATATTTTTTTTAATAATAATTTTATACCCAACATACTTACACACTACGAATAGCGATAAAAAATTCATATTTATTTTCTTGCTCTACATAACATTTTTATTTCCTGCTATATAATTTAATTTTAACATGAACCATGTTATAAGCGGAGATTTTGTTTTGAAATATTTAACCATAGGAACTAGAAAAAGGCAAAAGTAGTTAATAATATTTATTTTGACTAGAATTAAATACAAAATATCACTTTGTCCAAAACGTAGAAGTTACATTGGAAGTTACAGAATGCGTTTAGCTCTTGTCGCTGCTTCGGGCCACCCTCACCTCAGGCTCCAGGTATAGGTAGTCTAAAACAAACAAACATACGTTTTTTTATTTCAACACCAAGTCCACTAAAATACCATTACCGCGCCGCCCGTACTACCGCGTGTGAATTTTCCGCTAGAGGCGCTAGTGTCGCGCGAGGTCCAAAAACGTCGATTTTGTACTAGTTTTAGCGGTTTTCGTGGCAAAAAATATTATTTATCCAATTTACCTGTTAAAAAGCGATCTCCTTCGTAAAATTATCCCCAAAAGTATTATTTTGCGATCAATGTGCTTTGAGAGCGAAATTAAGAAAAGAAATAATAATCGTATTACAAAATATGAATCGGTTATTTAAAAAAATTAGCAAAAGTAAAGGAGATATGATTTAAATTTAATTAAATAAATAAATGGGATTCTAGATTATTATAAAGTCGACTTTAATAGCTATACTTCGGACCTTAGTCGACAGTTGCGCCATCTAGTGAGCAAAAAACGGTAGCCCCCAATAAGTTTAAAATTATGTTTAAAATTATTTTTATTTTTTTGTTTATCGTTCATAGATGGCGTTGAAGAACCAAACTTGATCAATAATTGATCACTTCGTATGTACGCACTCCGAGGTTATGGGGGCAGAGGAACAAGACGACCGTAGTCCGAATGCTAAATTTAACCACACTTATAACTTTAAACATATAAACAGTAATATTGAAACCTAATTTCTTGGAGCTTACAATTTACAAACTTTGTAGTTTGTTACCTGTAATGTGAGTAGCAAAAACAGTTTGCACTATCTAAACTCTAAAGCACACTGGACATAGTCTGTATTACCTGACAATTCTCTGCCAAGTCTGGGCGAGAACTTGAAGCTCCTGCCGAGTCGAGGTGAAAAGAGATTTGCTCTGGCGTCCATCACTTGCTCAGGCCTGGGAATATAAAGCATGAAATAGTTAGCATGTTGTCATACTAGATAATTAGAGGCGGCGAAAAAATTCAAGATTACTCAGCAAAAAAGGAATAAAAAAACTTGAGAGGTGTCAAGGGACACCCGGATGGAACGAAGTTATTTCTTATGAACAGAAATCCTGTATGTTTCAACAAAAAAAAAGGGAGAGACAGAGAGAGAAACACCCGCTACCGCACGGCTTACAACTATAGCAAAAAGCACAGATATATCTTAAAGATCAATATCTATCTTGATCTATGTCTGTGGCAAAGTGTCGTTACAACTTTTTGTATGAATTTTTTCCGTCTAGCCCCTTTTCGCAACGCGCGATATGATGTCAACATTTTATGGATTTCTGTGCCTTATACCTAATTAGATCTGAATTCTGACCCAGCTGGAAGTGGACTGGCGCCTGTTACTATATCAATGTAAATTGGCACGATATTGTATGTGCAATCAAAGAAATTGATTCATATCCATAAAAAATGTTATGTTTGGTTTGTTTTGATTGGAGGATGGTTAGATAGATATATCTGTTTCTTAGATTTCTTTCAACTCAAGCTCTGCAGTGAAAATTAGGTATGTTATTGCCATATATTTTCTGCTAACTCACTCGTCATCAGTGCGCAGTTCTTCACCGAGTTTCCGGCCGAGGCGCGGGGTGAAGTCCAGG
Organism: Cyaniris semiargus; assembly: GCA_905187585.1. Lineage (NCBI taxonomy): Eukaryota > Metazoa > Arthropoda > Insecta > Lepidoptera > Lycaenidae > Cyaniris > Cyaniris semiargus. Next base: position 12,020,735 of record LR994567.1, read on the forward strand.
GTCTCCACACCCCGGCTGTCGTAGTCCAGCGCCCGGCCCAGCTTCGGTGTGAAGATCACCTTCTTGGAAACCGCTGTGACCAAGAACGTACCAATGAGGCGTGGTGAGTTTGTGTCAATACAAGGTGTAACAAAATTAAGTGATAACGCTTGAGGGTTTGTGTGTGTCCCTCATATAGAGACTAGAGTACACTGTGAAATTAGCATCGCTGAAAGACCAAATTTTTTTTTGTGATTTGTATGGGCATTAAGCGCCCCAGCGCGGCGTCATGAATTTTCCCATACAAAAGTAGAAAAAAAAAATCTATTAGGGAACCCATACACACTCTAAAAGTATAATGACTTACCGCCGTACTCAGAGACATTTAATTATTATGATTAAGCCAACCCACACGTGTGGTACGTGCCACGCGACAACCACAACCACACTACAACCACACCACGTGGTCGGGCGTATATTTCGTATTGTAAATGAACTGGACTATTCACACGTACCACATTTTGCAGTCGTTGTCGACCACTTGTCAGTTGTCAGATACCGACTACATCGCCACCACGGCCGACCACATGGCAACCACATCGCAACCACAACGTTGCGTCGATGCAACGACAGTACGCGCACACCGCCCGCGCTCTTCCCCCCCTCAGCTCCGTTTTATTGACTTTCGTATGTAACCAAATCGCAACCGCATCGCAACCACTGGCGACAACGCAACCACATCGGCATTTTGTCGGTACCACAACGCAATTACAAAAAGCTGCAGCGACACCATTCACACGTAACCACTGCTCGACGACATTCTGTCGTCGCGTTGCGATGTCGTGTGGTTGTGGTACGTGTGGGTTGGCCCTAACCTTTTTAATGAAGAGTTCACAGATAACGAGATAATGTATGGGGCTTATGTCAAATTTTTGAATTATTCCACTCTTGAGTGCGGCAGTTAGTATTGTTCACAGAATACAAATTACTCACGTATTGTTACACACTGTATAATAAACTAGACGTTGCCCGCAAACTCCGTTGCGCAGGATTATCGCGCAAACCGTACATTTGACGCGATAAAAACTATCATATTTCCTTACCCGGGCCCTAAAGTATCTTTATACTAACTAACGTAGTGATTTGGTAGTCATTATATTCTCTTTGATACTAACTACCCTCCACTTTTGAGTGCAAAACATAAAAATAATGAACAGCTTTTGTGTAGGTACTTGTATTGAGAGAATTTGTAATTTGTTGTGTACTTTTATGAGTTTATATTTTAATGTTTTAAAGAACATTATGCCCTACAGTGTTATTAGTCGGCCATGTTGAAAATTGAAATGAGCTTAACATTTTTTGTGTCGTTGCGGTCACCTTATTGCTCAAATATTTTGAGGCGTAGAACGCACAACTTGCACAAACGCAAAGTCCTGAAACGCAACCGCTGAAAACAATAAAAAGAGGCGCCAATTTTTTCAGCAATACCAGCATCCTGGGCGCCGAAGAATTCTCGCCCAGGGCGCTGGTAGTGCTAAAACCGGCACTGACTGTACCTTTAGTGAGCGGGTCCGCTTGCAGCTCGTATGGCATCTGGTCATAGTAGAACTTCAGTGTGTCGGCCGCCTCGATCAGTTTGCGCATTGTGTCACTGCGGTGACAGTAATTAGATAAACTTTAAACACAATGAAATTAAGTCATTAATCGATCGCTACATGTAGCTTTCAGACACGAAAATATTGCGTTCACATCACATCTATGAGGACAGTACACTAGCATTCATGGCCGGATTTATATTTTTATGAGTATAGGCCACTTTAATTTTGCCGCCATCCTAGGACGCTGCCGCCCCCCCTAGGACGCCATAAGACGCAGCCACCCATAGTCCTATACTGTCTATACATAAATCCAGAGCTACAAGTATTGGTGGTGTTCAGTTACCTGTTACCCTCGCTCCTCATCTGCAGGGACCTCTTGCCCAGGCGGGGACCGAACCACAGACCGCCGCGCTCGCTGTGAGCACCCTTACCCAGACCATCAGCCTGCAACATTCGGGTATGTCAATCACAGTTTACAGTAATAGGGAAACCTATCGGCCTCACCCATTGCGAGGCCCCGGGCGGAAGGTCTTTGCGAGGCCCTGGACGCCAGGTATTTGCGAGGCTCTTTGTCTTATGAAAAAGTACCTTGCGAAGCCCCTGCAAGAGCGAGGCCCCGGGCGATTGCCCTGTTCGCCACCCCCTAGGGCCGCCACTGTTCATAATTAAGATTACACAAACATTTTTTGGTTATAAATTTTTCACGAGAAAGAGAATTTGGGAGACCGAGTTTATCAAAGTACAAACTTCAAAGGCAAAGAACATCATAAATAGTACAAAAATACGCGATTTTTATAACAATCTCTCCCAAAACACTAACAAGAACACACACAGTTACTGGAAGTAGGTAGGACCTACATTGCAGCCGTACCCGAGAACCCGATTACTCATAAATGTACAAAATTCATGAAAACTTTAAGCTTATAAAATACTAGACGTTCCGCGCGGCTTCGCCCGCGTAATTTAGATATTTCACAGACAAATCAGTCTACAAAAAATAGCCTATGATCCTTCACGTGGTCTACTTGTTATCTGACCCAAATAACAGAAAAAATGCTCTAGTAGTTCGTGAGATAAGCCCTTTCAAATAGTTTCCCCGTTTTTTTCCACATTTTCTTCTATTTATTTGCTCCTATTAGTCTTAGCGTGATAAAATATAGCCTATAGCCTTCCTCGATAAATGGGCTATCTAATACTGAAATAATTTTTCAAATACGACCAGTAGTTCCTGAGATTAGCGCGTTCAAATAAGCCCTTTCAAATAATTTCCCCCCGTTTTATCCATATTTTCCTCTATTTCTTCTCTCCTATTAGTCTTAGCGTGATAAAATATAGCCTATAGCCTTCCTCGATAAATGGACTATCTAACACTGAAAGAATTTTTTAAATCGGACCAGTAGTTCCTGAGATTACCGCGTTCAAACAAACAAACTCTTCCGCTTTATAATATTAGTATAGACTAGCTGTCCCGGCAAACATTGTTTTGCCATTTAAAGTATTTAAATCTTACCCCCTCTTTTGTCCCCTAAGAGGGGTGGGGGGAAAATTTTTATACACCAGATGTTAAGTTGGAAAAAACAGTTAATAATATGAAGTAAGTCTTTTAAAGAAAAAAGTTTGATACAAAATCTGACCCCCTCTTTGCTCCCCATAGAGGGGTGGGGGGGGGGGGGGTGATTTTTATACACCAGATTTTGAGTTGGAAGAAGACAAATATATCTGCGAAAACCGTATGCAAATCGGATTAGTAGTTTTCGTATTAAAGCAAAAGTCTTATACAAAATCTGACCCCCTCTTTCGTCCCTTTAGAGGGGTGGGGGGAATTTTTTTTATACACCAGATGTTAAGTTGGAAGAAGACAAATATATCTGCGAAAACCGCATTCAAATCGGATCAGTAGTTTTCGTGTGATAGTGGAACAAACATACAGACAGACAGACAGACAGACAAAAAAACTAACCACATTTTTGGCTTCTATAGCGATGTAGTAATACCCCCCGCTTATTATTTTTTGAATATCTTTAATGTACAGAATTTTTATTTCTACAGTTTTATTATATGTATAGATAAGGTATGAAAATAAACAAGTAAAATTTACCTTAGGATTATCAGTGGCAGTCACGAAAACGAATATTAAAAAAGAATAAGAGAGCCCACAAACTAAAGGCGCCATATTTACTGTTTCACTTCATTGAACGAAGTGTCGGCTGCTGCTGGGTCCACTGCTGCGACGACAATCCAACAGACCTTTATATACGGGAGAAAATTGAAAATCTATGTTAATGAATAGGGTAGACTGGGGTGAAATGGTGCGATTTTTGTTTTTTAGGAACAAATGAAAACTAAGAGTCTGTAATTCACGTGCAACTTTAACTCCAAGACCTGCGTGAATGTGCGTTTGATCTTCAAGCCTCTTAGGGTTTGTCCACACTTGATCATTTTCGCGTATCAGATCTCCGTCGTGACTCGTGTAGCATCGAAGCGTATCATGTTTGCTAGTGTGGACGCAAAATGATCGCGATCATGATACACTTCGTATCATGATACACCCGATCGCTATTAGCCGCGTATCTGATACGTGTCGTATCGGATACGCGTATCATGATCGGCAGAATGATCTAGCGTGGACGCATTTTGATGTCTACACTCTGGGAGTTCTTGACTGAATGAATCACTAGATCGATACGAGGATCGGCGAGACGATACGCGATCAAGATACAGTATCTGTAAGTGTGGACGTGGTTTTTGGCCGAACTGTGGCTGACGCGATAAAAGATACGCTACGGTCAAAATAGGCGTTCACACTTAGGATACGCATACTCGATACGATACGCCTGATACGGATACGACTGCTTGATACAAATGTGGACAAGGCTTTAATCCGATTTCAATTTGGGCCCATAGGCCCTAAACTCCTAAAGCAATCCATCACTTTTGCACGGTTTCTGAGGCTTTTGATTGGCAGACGCAACTACGTGTGATCCAATCGACAAGGCTATCTAACGAATCCCGAAGAATCCTGTCAAAAAACCGCACAAACAATAATTTATTTGTAAGGTCGTGCCTTTTGTCTTCCAGCCAGGCATACCCAAAACGCTTGTGCTTCTTTTCTATTTCGCGATTAATATTTTACTGCCGCATTCAGTCGTTTAATGATGATAAACTTCAATTTAATGAAGAGTTTGATAATGTGTGGGGCCTATGTCAAAATCTTCATTTAATTACAGTTAAGTAATACTTTTAGAGCGCGGCAGTTAAGTGTCCTAGAAGTTTTCTGGAACTAACAGACCTTTGAAAGGAAATGGCCGAGCACACTGCACTGAGTATTGTTTTTTTTGGTTGGCTAATAGAATAGTTTTTCTATTATAATGATTTTGGAATCACTTTTTCAGACGATATAAGTTATAAAACAAATCCGTCTCAATCATCCCCATTCTCCCCTACAGCTTAAATTGTCAATGAAATAGAGACAAATGTTTCGCAGGGGAGAACGATTATTTTCATTACGGTGACAGCCAACACTAATAATAGTTCGATTCTTTGTTCCCAACAAATGTTCGAAAAAAACAATATACGCATGTAATGTATGTAAGTATGTGCTATGTTATTAAATCAATCGCAGAAGTAGCTTTTGGTGAATAAGTACAAAACAAAAGTCCATACATCAATACATCCATGATCCATCCATTAATGGGTATGTTAATTCGTAATTATCATTTTTAGGGTTCCGTACCTCTCTCCCCATACAACACACGTTATTTTTTGGTCTTTTTGGCTCGTAATCCATAATAGCAACATAATAGTCACTTGAAATTTTCACAAAATCCTCAATTATATGTGTACGTTAATATTAAAAATTAAAATTAAAATAAAATAAATAATTAAGGGGGGCTCCCATACAAAAAACATATTTTTTTCCTTATTTTCGCTCTATAACGGTAAGGAACCCTTCGTGCGCGAGTCCGACTCGCACTTGGCCGATTTTTTTAAATACATATTTATTAACTAGATGACGCCTGCAACTCTGTTGCGTCAAAATTTGTTTCGGGAACCGTACATTTTTCCGGGATAAAAAGTATCCTATGTCCTTGCCCGGGATTCAAAGTAAGTATCTCCATACCAAATTACAGCAAAATCGGTTCAGAAGTTTGGACGTGAAGAGATAACGGAGGTCACACTTTCACATTTATGTTATTAAATATGGAAGTGATTATTATGAGCTTACAATTATTTTGCCCCAATTAAAAATAAGTATACAGGGTGCAATTAAACCTTCCTGCCAAATTTTGATATATTGATCCTTGTTAAAAATAAAAATACAGGTTTTTTTCCTTTTATAATCACTCAGTACTAAAATGTTGAGAAATAGCTTCCGAAAGTTATCCTACAAAACAAGTTACAATTAATGGACACGACGCGTCGCCCGCGTGTGATGTGACCCCGCGCGCGCGCGCCTCCCCCCCCCGCACATACCCACCGCCGCGAGTGACCGTTCTGCAACGATTTTAAATGGGATAAAATATGTAATTAAAAAAAATAACACCAAATTTTTTTTTTGGTTAAATGGACTCTCCTAATGATACCTAAGCCCTGGAAAAAAATTGGCAGGAAGGTTTAATTGCACCCTGTATTTTAAAATATGATGTACTACCTAGTTAGCCACTTTGGAAACCCTGACAAGATTCTTAAGGAGTATCTTGTAAGTTGTATTACAAAATCGCTGATGGTTAAAATCGGTAATCATTTGTTTTGCAGATAAATTATTTTAAAGACCATTCCAGTTTACATGAAGAATGGAGTTTTTAGAAGAATAAAACACATCGTTGAGTTTGCATTTTGAATAATATAATTTCCTCAAAATTTGCATTATTAATATACTTAATGATAAAATAAATGAATTACCTATTATAATATGTATTATTTACATGTAACTTGGTAAAATAATATTTCGGATATATTCTGGCATGAGCTTGTAGTTCTTGAAGCACAAGCAGACTGGGCCCGACGGTTCGTTATTTTTGGTGCTTGAGGCTAGAAAAAAAGAATAAATTAAAAAAAAAATAATCTTGACAACAAAAAATTTTTAAAAATGTATTTAAAATATTATTTTGTTATGGGCAAGCAAGCAAATGTGTTTCTCAAATTAAAGGTGATCACTGATCAGTGATCACACATTTATCAGCATACACGCGCCGAACGCGCCGCATTTTAGAATTCGTTGTTAGTCTGGTCCACAAGTGCCATTTTCCTCAAAACCTGATCTCCTGCACCGAAAATTATAATTTTGGGCTCATTCGATTAGGAATACCATCTAGAACATTCTATCAAAATTCCAACAGGGGCTGAAAAAAAATACAAAAGTTATAAACAATAAAGTTAACAAAAAAAGAAGGGTTTGGTTTTTTTTAATGTTTCAAAAACTATTTGAGATAGTCAAAATTTGAAAATAGATCCTTAAAGAACAGACAGAGACATAAAAATACCGTAATTGCTTTATTTACATGAATAATTTTTGAATGCCTTTGAATGTTAATAAAAAATTGAAAACTCAAAATTTTTGAATTTTTTCAACGGGGATCTCTTCTAAGCCCTTTTAAGATTAGCTCAAAAGAATAATAAAAAAATCTGGATTTCTTGTTTTGAAATAATCGGCGTTTTATGTTAACATTACAATGGTGACTATTAACAAATTAAGAAAAGCATAACAATTAAACAAATTGTGATAATTTATTTTTGTTAATGGATTATTGTTTATTGATATGTCTACTTAGGTACCCAATTTTTTTTATTCCTTAATATTAATATTATTTAATCCGTTAAAATATTTTTTTTAGTTCACATGGCAGATTGCGGCAAATCACGCGAAACCCGAACTACGCGTTTTTAGGGTTCCGTAGTCAACAAGGAACCCTTATAGCTTCGGTCTGTCCGTCCGTCTGTCTGTCCGTCTGTCTGTCCGTCTGTCAGTCTGTCAGTCCGCGGTTTTGCTCAGAGACTATAGGACCTACATAGCTGTAATTTGGCATGAATGCACATATTAATAATGCCGACAAAATGGTACATGAAATCATAAAAAAATATTTTCTATATGGTACCTTCCCTACACATCAAGCGGGGATGAATTTTTTTTTTTCGCGTCCACCCCATCGTGTGGGTTGTCGTTGGATAGTGGATAGGTTTTTTAAAAATATTATGAGTATTCAAAGATCTTAAGTTTAAAATTGAAAAAAATCGTTAGAGGCCAGTCTAGCCCCCCCCCCTTCTAACAACTAAACGGGGGCTTCTAGAAATGTGAAAAAATTCACGGAAGTAGGAAATATGCTGAATTTAAAAGGAAAACTATCACGGCTAAGAAGACTTCATAAGTTATTGAGTAATAGTTCGGTCAACTAAAAAAATTGTATTCGGCGAAGTATTAAGGAACTTTTCGTTCAAATTCCTTTGAAAGTAACTGAGATGATGTTGTTAGTAGTGTAAAACACGTTAAAAATGTACATTCATTGACCATACAAAAATTTAAAAAACTAGCGGTACTACGGAACCCTATATTGCGCGTGGCCCGACACGCACTTGGCCGGTTTTTACCGTTATTTTCGCCGCTCAATTAAAGTTACAGTTACAGTTCCAGGAGGTAGGACTTTTTTTTAGGAAATTTCCTGCTCTTTAAGGATCTATTTTTCAATTTTGATTATATCAAATAGTTTTCGAAATATTAAAAAAAACCAAACCCTTCTTTTTTTTTGTTTACTTAATTGTTTATAACTTTTGCATTTTTTTTTCCCCTCTTGGAATTTTGATACAATGTTCTAGATGGTATTCCGAATCGAATGAGACAAAATCATAATTTTCGGTGCATGAGATCAGGTTTTGAGGAAAATGGCACTTGTGAACCATGTATGTATGAAATGATGTTAAACCTCGCACATTCGTCCGCACCGTACGCGCCGCATTTCGAGTACTATGCGGTGCGTTCGACGCGTACGGCGCGTACGGTGCTGACAAAATAAGTGCGATCAGCTTAAATTCTATTTAAATGGCTTATAATCCGTTCAAGAGCTAGAATGCCACCGAGAGGCAAACATAATATACCTACACACAGACAAACACACGTGAAATATATAGCAAGTAAGCAATATTTCCTTCATTCCTGGCGACGCGAAACACTTTAAAACCGAAATATACAAAACGAAAGAACCCATTTAAAAAACTCTATTTTTACCTCCATTAGAGACACCACTGTTCTTTGAAGAAGTACCCAATTTAGATGCGTTGGTACCTGTTAAAATATAACTTAGGCTGTTACTTTGTGACTCGTTTGTTAGATTATTATTCGTCATTGGAAAACTTTTATCAATCTCTGGAATTGGCATGACTAATGAAACATCCATTGATATTATTTTAGAATAATTTTCTAGTTTAGGCATTGAAATATCGTAGGGAAAAGTCCGATAAACCTCTTCTAAATTATCATATATCTGTGAAGGATTATTATCTGTGTTAACTTGCCTTCCAGAATTACTAAGTAAGTTATTGTCCGTATTAGTTGGATTTGAATTATATCCAGTTGAAGAAGTACCTGTATTGGTCACGCTAACACTTGTTGTAGTTGTTGATCCACCGTTAGAATTTGCAGAATTGTTTGTGCCAGCTCCAAGTGATGGTAGATTGTTGTTGTTTCCAGAATTAGGAGCTGAAGTGACTGTATTTGTTTGACTTATAACTTTATTTAGATTTGCAGAATTGTTTGGCCAAGCTGTAGGTGATGGTAGATTATTATTATTGTTGTTTCCAGAATTAGGAGCTGTAGATGTCACAGTATTCGTTTGACTTATAATACTTGAGCCACTGTTGTAATTTGGAGAATTATTTGGCCCAGCTGTAGGTGGTGGTAGATTTTTGTTGTTTTCAGGAGAATTAGGATTAGCAGAATTGTTTGCGCCAGCTGCAGGTGATGGAAGAATATTTTTGTTTAAAGAATTAGGAGCTGTAGATGCAACAGTGTTAGTTTGACTTGTAACACTTGAGTCACTGTTAGGATTTGTAGAATTGTTTAGCGCAGCTGTAGAGGATGGCAAATTATTGTTGTTTCCAGAATTAGGGGCTGTATCTAAAGTGACCGTATTTGTTTGACTTTTAACACTTGAATCATTGTTGGGATTTGCAGGCCCAGCTGTAGATAATGGTAGATTATTGTTGTTTCCAGAATTAGTAGCTGTAGATGCAACATTGTTAGTTTGATTTGTATCAATTGAGCCACTGTTGGGATTTGCAGAATTGTTTGGCCCAGTTGAAGATGATGGTAGATTATTATTGTTGTTTCCAGAATTAGGAGCTATAGATGTTACAGTATTCGTTTGACCTGTAACACTTGAGCCACCGTTAAGATTTGCAGAATTATTTTGCCCAGCTGTAGCTGATGGTAGATTATCGTTATTTCCGGAATTAGGAGCTATAGATGTTACAGTATTCGTTTGACTTGTAACACTTGAGCCGCTGTTAGGATTTGCAGAATTGTTTGTACCTGCTGCAGATGGTGGTAGATTTTTGTTGTTTCCAGGAGAATTAGGAGCTGTAGTAGATGTTAAAGTATTCAATTGACTTGTAACACTTGAGCCACTGACTAGACTGGCTGGATTGTTTGGCCCAGCTGCAGATGACGGTAAAATATTGTTGTTTCCAGAAAAAGGTGCTGTAAATTCAACAGTATTCGTTTGATCTGTAACACTTGAGCCACTGTTAGGATTAGCAGAATTGTTTGCGCTAGTTGCAGGTGATGGTAAAATATTATTGCTTAAAGAATTAGGAGCTGTAGATGCAACAGTGTTAGTTTGATTTGTAACAATTGGACCACTGTTAGGATTTGCAGAATTATTTGACCCAGCTACAAGTGATGGTAGATTATTATTGTTGATTCCAGAATTCGGGGCTAGCGATGAAATAACGGCATTCGCTTGACTCGTAACACTTGAACCACTATTAGGATTTACAGAATTGTTTGGCCCAGCTGTTGATGATGGTAGATTTTTGTTTTCGGAATTAGGAGCTGTAGATGTTACAGTATTCGTTTGACCTGTAACACTTGAGCTACCGTTAAGATTTACAGAATTATTTTGCCCAGCTGTAGCTGATGGTAGATTTTTGTTGTTTCCAGGAGAATTAGGAGCTGTAGTAGATGTTAAAGTATTCAATTGACTTGTAACACTTGAGCCACTGACTAGACTGGCTGGATTGTTTGGCCCAGCTGCAGATGACGGTAAAGTATTGTTATTTCCAGAATTAGGTGCTGTAAATTCAACAGTATTCGTTTGACCTGTAACACTTGAGCCACTGTTAGGATTAGCAGAATTGTTTGCGCCAGCTGCAAGTGATGGTAGAATATTATTGCTTAAATAATTAGGAGCTGTAGATGCAACAGTGTTAGTTTGATTTGTAACAATTGGACCACTGTTAGGATTTGCAGAATTATTTGACCCAGCTACAGGTGATGGTAGATTATTATTGTTGATTCCAGAATTCGGGGCTAGCGATGAAATAACGGCATTCGCTTGACTCGTAACACTTGAACCACTATTAGGATTTACAGAATTGTTTGGCCCAGCTGTTGATGATGGTAGATTTTTGTTTTCGGAATTAGGAGCTGTAGATGTTACAGTATTCGTTTGACCTGTAACACTTGAGCCACCGTTAAGATTTGCAGAATTATTTTGCCCAGCTGTAGCTGATGGTAGATTATCGTTATTTCCGGAATTAGGAGCTATAGATGTTACAGTATTCGTTTGACTTGTAACACTTGAGCCGCTGTTAGGATTTGCAGAATTGTTTGTACCTGCTGCAGATGGTGGTAGATTTTTGTTGTTTCCAGGAGAATTAGGAGCTGTAGTAGATGTTAAAGTATTCAATTGACTTGTAACACTTGAGCCACTGACTAGACTGGCTGAATTGTTTGGCCCAGCTGCAGATGACGGTAAAATATTGTTGTTTCCAGAAAAAGGTGCTGTAAATTCAACAGTATTCGTTTGATCTGTAACACTTGAGCCACTGTTAGGATTAGCAGAATTGTTTGCGCTAGCTGCAGGTGATGGTAAAATATTATTGCTTAAAGAATTAGGAGCTGTAGATGCAACAGTGTTAGTTTGATTTGTAACAATTGAGCCACTGTTGGGATTTGCAGAATTGTTTGGCCCAGTTGTAGATGATGGTAGATTATTATCGTTGTTTCCAGAATTAGGAGCTAAAGATGTTACAGTATTCGTTTGACCTGTAACACTCGAGCCACCGTTAAGATTTGCAGAATTGTTTTGCCCAGCTGTAGCTGATGGTAGATTATTGTTGTTTCCGGAATTAGGAGCTGTAGATGTTACAGTATTCGTTTGACTTGTAACACTTGAGCCGCTGTTAGGATTTGCAGAATTGCTTGTACCTGCTGCAGATGGTGGTAGATATTTGTTGTTTCCAGGAGAATTAGGAGCTGTAGTAGATGTTAAAGTATTCAATTGACTTGTAACACTTGAGCCACTGACTAGACTGGCTGGATTGTTTGGCCCAGCTGCAGATGACGGTAAAGTATTGTTATTTCCAGAATTAGGTGCTGTAAATTCAACAGTATTCGTTTGACCTGTAACACATGAGCCACTGTTAGGATTAGCAGAATTGTTTGCGCCAGCTGCAAGTGATGGTAGAATATTATTGCTTAAATAATTAGGAGCTGTAGATGCAACAGTGTTAGTTTGTTTTGTAACAATTGGACCACTGTTAGGATTTGCAGAATTATTTGACCCAGCTACAGGTGATGGTAGATTATTATTGTTGATTCCAGAATTCGGGGCTAGCGATGAAATAACGGCATTCGCTTGACTCGTAACACTTGAACCACTATTAGGATTTACAGAATTGTTTGGCCCAGCTGTTGATGATGGTAGATTTTTGTTTTCGGAATTAGGAGCTGTAGATGTTACAGTATTCGTTTGACTTGTTACAATTGAGCCGTTGTTGGGATTTGCAGAATTGTTTTGTCTAGCTGCAGAGGATGGTGGAATATTGTTGTTTCCAGAATTTGGAGCTGTAGATGTTACAGTATTCGTTTGGCCTGTAACACTTGAGCCACTGTTAGGATTTGCGGAATTGTTTGGACCAGCTGCAGATGATGGTAGATTATTGTTGTTTCCAGAATAAGGAGCTGTAGATGTTACAGTATTCATTTGACTCGTTACACTTGAGCTACTGTTTCGATTTGCAGAATTGTTTGGTCTGGTCAAAGATGATGGTCGATTATTGTTGTTTCTGAAGACCAAAGAATTAGAAGCTGCAGATGAAATAATAGCATTCGTTTGACTGGTAACACTTGAGCCACTGTTTGGTTGAATATAAGAGCCAGAACTGGGAAAACTAGGACCAATCCGAGGGAAGTTTTGTTGTAAAGGGCTAGAATAAAGATTGGGAAAATAATATGGATTTAATTGTGTTCCAAAGTTGCTCGGCGGATACGTTCCGGGGCCAATCTGTAAGTTGTCGTTTGAAATGCCTTGTGGAGAAGATCGCCCATTACTTATACGTGGATCTTCCATGTGGTAGTAGTATGGTAATGGTGGTGGTCCGAAAGGATGAAAGCGGGGTTGGGGATAAAATGGTGGATAGAATGTGGTTGGGTTGGTCAGCAATCCTGAAAAATGTAAATTATTTTAGTTTTCTGTAACTGGTAGATTTAAATATTATAACGACTTATTACTTTTTGTTACTAATGATGCCTACAACTCCGATACGCAGAAATTCATTAATCACGCTGGAACCGTACATTTTTGTGCAACAAAACAATCCTTTGTCCTTTGCCGTCTCTAAACGTGTCTTCTAACTTTAATTTATCTCAATGAGTTTAACATTTTAAGCGTGAGAGGCAAGAGACAGACTTTCCTATTTATAATATTAGAAAGGATTACATGACAGTGCTAGAAGGAAGTTTAGTTACCTTGGTTGTGATAAAATCCGTTTGGATCCGGAAATCTGTCAAAATGTTGGATGTTGCCACCATCAAAATAGCTGCCGGGATATTGGTTGTAATTTTGGATGTCGTTTACCCTTCCATAGCCAATATTGGTGTTGGAGGGTCGATTATAAGGTAGGGCTTGGTTCGATCCAGCATTAGAACCAGAAGAATATCTCCTTCCTGAAAAAATAACCAGTGCTTAGCCAAAATGCATCCGCTAGTTTCGATAGTTAATGTGGGATTTAATCTAAATTCACTGCCCGATTTGAGGGTTCCTGAAGGTGAAGACGGTAGTATAATACTTTAGCAATCATGATGGACATAAAAGTTACCTTGTAAAGTGGCAGCCTGACTACTGTCGGCCAGAGCCTGTGAAAATATAACGCTGTTAAATAGATTAACTTCTGTCAAAGATCGACACTGGGCATGAGACAATTTTAAAATAAAGTTGAAATCTAGAAAATATTATATAACTCTCAAAAATGTCGCAAAAAATATTGTTATAGCTCTACATTATTCTAATCCAGTGTATCCTGCAGTGCCCGTTTACATTATTCCAGTAGTAACTCAGCGCTGGTTTGGATCACAGGATTGGAATAATGTACACCGGCCACTATTTATACTTTACGCCTCTAGTCCACCGACGCTGCGAACTGCGAAACAGTGGCGAACCGATTTACAGCCATGCCACATGACGCGGTGCGGCACCGCACCGGAGGTCATCTCGCCGGACTACCGGCCACATGGTGAGTGCGGCGCCGCAACGTTTTCAGTACTGTAGCAGCGACGGACTCGAGCTCCACAAATACATACCTACACCCCTCCCCGCCTCGTCTCGATTCCGGTGCGCGTGCGGTGCAGCGCCGGAGCGCACCGGATGGCGCTGTGTGCCATACCATTCATTTTTATATGTAGGAAACCGGAGCGGCACCGGTCAGGCGCCGCACCGCCGCCGCACCGCATCGTGTGGCATGGCTCTTACTACACTGTGCTCTTACTGTCTCATCCGCCACAAGACAATGCGTTATATTGCATCTCGCTCTAATTCTGTTTCGCATTGGTTTCGCAGATATTTCGCAGTTCGCAGCGTCGGTGGACTAGAGGCGTTAAAAATCAAAATTCAAAGAAATGAATATAGTCAATTAATATACAAAATTATTGTCACTTACCAAAACGCTGAGGAGAGTGAGTGTCAAATACATGTTATGGCCCAGTTTAAGTCCACTGTTAACCATAATAATTTGACTATAAGTAGTCATTTTGAAAAATTAACCTAATTTATATAGCACCTTGAGTAAATAAAAGAACACAGCGGGTAGGGATGGGAAGAAGTCGATGAAAGTTATTTTTAGGTACCACTTCTTGATGACTTTCTTAATTTATAAGGGGTTGGAACTTCAGATATAATTAATTTATTCAGTTAAATGTTAACAAACGAATAGAAACTGTTTTCCCGTTAGAGTGGCCTTTAATGGTCCACCCTCTACCCTAAGTTAAGAGTTAAGACTAAATTTTTTTGCTAATTTCTGTAAGCGATATATTATATAAATAAAAATAACTCTTTAAACTAGAAGTTAGAACTAGACAAAGACTAATTGGCTTTTTTTAATTTTTGGTGACTATCATATTATAATATCATTATAAGCGCTTGAAACTCAAGATAACAAGTTTTTTTTAAATTCTAATTCCAAGATAGATGGACTTACTTATTTCATTAAACTTGACCCCGTTAGAAAATAGAAGTAAAGTTTCCTAAAATCATTTCTCAGCGGGCGTCTCCAAAAAAATTTATTAGTAGTTAAGATCGAATAATAATTTGAAAATGTCGATAAACTAAAATTGTCCATCACTATTTCGTGCAAAATAGTTTATTAATTGGTAATAAATTGATGATAGCACCTGTGCACACCTAACCATTGTTATAAGCTACTTATAGCATTGACATCAATTTACTCAGTAATGCTTTGTTTTTGGTTTTACGTGTTAAATGTGTAGCTCTTCCTGATGGGTGGAAAAACTAGCGGCATCGGCACGAATAGGTCAGCTTGAGTGAGAAAATAGCCTGGTGGGACAGCTTAAGATATGGTCCAATTTCATTAGTATACTTAATCCAAATTACTAGATACTTACATTGTTACGTACTTATGAAAGAGTGAAAGAATGAAATAAGATATTAAAATGCATTATTTGACCAAAATTTCCTATTTCTTTTTGGTTTGTCCAACCTCCAACGTGCTTATTTGATCAACATGTTTAGGGTTGCCAGGCGTCCGGATAAAGCCGGATACAGTCAGGCTTTTTGCTTGCGTGTCCGGCCAAAATCAAAGGGAGTCCGGCCTTTGTAGAGCCTCAAAACACAAATTTTAGACGGTTTCACACCTAATGAGATGTAAAATTGTATAGCTATTAGATGTTAAACTGTTTTAATAAAACAGAATATTTGTACGGTGTACACGAGCTGCCGAACGTATTTCATATATTATATCTTCCAACTTAACATCTGCCCCCTTACTAATAAACGTATAAGCTTTGAATAGTTACACAGTGTTTTGTTCCTGTCACACAAGTGACATTTTTAATTGGATTAAAGAAGACAAAACACTGTATAACTATTCAAAGCTTATACAGCGTTTATTAGTAAGTGGGTATGTGTATAAATTTTTCCCCCCCACCCCTCTAAGGGGACAAAAGAGGGGGTCAGATTTTGTATCAAACTTTTTTCTCTGATCCGATTTGCATACGGTTTTCGCAGATCTGGGGACACGGTAGTGTCCCCGCCGAGACTAGCCAAGCAAAGCGCAAGGGCACTACCTACCTTTTCTCGAAGTGTTTCGCTGTTTTTTTGAACCTTCATAGAATTGGTTTCCTTTGTAGCAGATAGTTCATATTTTCAGGATATGATGTCATCAATAGACTTATTAAGCATACAAAGTCTCAATTGAACAACTCTAATACTTTAGATTTTATAGATATCTAAAATACGCCGATTTCGTCACTGACACACTGATGGTCATCAAAATGTTTGGCTACTTCCTGAAGTGCTAGAAAGCCGAAATTTGGTATGTAATCTAAGTTTAGTATACAAACAACAAAAAAATTCATAAACTTGTAATTTTCGCCCCCCATCCCCTTAAATGGTAGGTGGAAGTTGACCCTCATAGAGTTGGTTTCCAATATAGCAGATAGTTCATATTCTCAGGATATTATGTCAATAATAGACTTATTAAACATACAAAGTCTCGATTGAATAGGTCTAATACTTTAGATTTTATTGATATCTAAAATACTTACGCCGAAATTTGGTTACGCCGTAAAATAAGTTTAGTAGGGGTAATGGAAGTTTAAATATGAGACTTTCACCAATCTTATGAATTAGGACATAAAAGTTTACACGGGATAGACATTAACTAAAAACCTCTTAATTAAAAATATAAAAAAAGAACTAAAAAGACTGCCTAGCAAGTAGCATCTTACAAAAAGGACTGAAATCCCACCAAAAACATTTCATATAAAATGTTACCTTGACGACACAGCGAACGCGACGCGAAACAGCGAACCAATACATACTTTCTGATATGTAGAATTTGTTGGAGTTAGGGTCGATAGAGTTAGGCCGTGTATATTCAGAAGCTTGGCTCCACATTAAATCTGATGTCTTTTTCACAGGGCAAACCTTTTGTGGTCGTCGAGGAACATTTTACATGAAATGTTTTTGGTGGGATATATTTGTACAAGGGGGGTAAGATTTTGTATCAAACTTTTTTCTACAACACGAAAACTACTGATCCGATTTGAATGCGGTTTTCGCAGATATAATATTTGTCTTCTTCCAACTTAACATCTGCGACCCTAGCATGGCCACAGTAGAAATGCGAAAGTATAGAAACTCTGTGGAGATAAACTGAAGGTGCCGTTACGATCTTTTTCACCGCGGCTAGACTCGCTAGACAAAAATTCAAATAAAATGCCACTAACTAAACAACAACCACTAACTAAAGGTTGTATGGCAGAAACTGCTGTTAGCAGTAAGACCGTCTATTTGTTTTCCTATAGTGTTTTTTAAGTTTAAGTTTAGTTTTAAGTTGTACAAATAAAGTATTTTCTATTCTATTCTATTCTAAAATGCCACTTTATGACACTATAGTCTGTCATAAAGTAGGGTTTTATTTGAATTTTTAGGACTATAGTCTATGTCATAAAGTGGCATTTTATATGATTTTTTGTCGGTCGCGGCTAGCCGCGGTAAAGATCGGAACGGTACCTTCAGTTTATCTCCACAGTTTTTCTATACTTTCGCATTTCTACTGTGACCATGCTAGGGTCGCTGGTGTATAAAATTCTCTCTCTCTCTGCCTGTCTGTCTGTATGTAATAATATCCTTTACAAATAAAGAACTACATTACAACAGCTAGTACCTAATAAATTGCTTGACCTTTCTAAAGATTCCAGGTTTAAAGATTCTCAAATCTCACTTAGAATTTTAAAACATTTTATTTTCTGGGTATAAATTTCACTTTTAAATCTTCTCCGGGCATCAGGAACAAGCCTTTCTTCTGTATTTCCGCTTCCGCTGGCTTCGGACTGTTTGGACACGGTAATACTTCGAAATTTGAAATGATCGCCGCTATCGCATTCTTCAAAATGATCATTGCGTACCGTTTGCCTGAAAATATAAATATGGACCTTGATTTGGATGCTTGATCCATGATGGACAATCAAAGATAATTATAATTATTGCTATTTGCTAATGCGTATCGTTGTGAGCGGTGGTAATCAACCGTCTGTAATCGTCTGTAATGGCCTCATGTTATTGTGTATAAGCAGTGGCGTAACTATACCATATAGGGCCCGTGGCAAATTCTTTTGATGGGGCCCTATCAGTCAAATCTTCAGGTTGTACCATTGACCAAATATACCATATATTATACAATATTTTCATTTGTCTATGGTTGTACTTAATTTTAATAACCTACAAGTATGTAAGTAGTGTTCCAACACTAACAACAACTAGGCCTAAGCTCGTAGTTTTGCTTTTAGCCAATAGATGAAATATTGAAAAGTGGGCGGAGCGTAACAACTAACACCCCCTCACCCAGCAAACTGTCACGCGTCGTTTCATACGGTTTGATTACCACACCTCCTCTTTGTTTTGACTCCGTGGATACAACGTTAAAAAAAATCTGAGGTCGCGGCCTCGGGGCCCTTTGGGTCGGGGGCCCGTGGCATTTGGCCAGTCCTGGCACCCTATTGTGTGTGTATACGTTACGCCACTGGTTATAAGTTAAAATATTATAGTCTTTGATTTCATAAAATCCTACTGAATGCCCAGCTTTGCGACTGCAAGGCGCCCGGAGAACTATTATTAGTAGATCTTACAAAAATATATTAATCTAGATGACACTAGGGTTGCAAAATTACGTAATTTTACGCTGGTAAAATACGCGTATTTTACGGTAATTTATATAAATTACGGTAAAATTACCGGCTACGTATGTATGCAGAATGGTGGTATGACGGCGGGCGGGGCGAGCGTTTTGCAACTTGCAAGTTGCGTACTGCGTGCGCGTCGCACGGTGTGACGTTGCCGATTAGTGCTGTTTGCCATAATATTTTGCGCTGTTGCGACTTGACAGTTGACGACACTCGACAGAGCATACAGCAAGCCGGCAGGCTGGCTATTATGTTGTTTTGACTTACTGCACTAGACTTGCATTAAGTAACCTGTTTAATTGTTTATATCCTCATTCTTAATGAAAATTATGCCACGAAATCAAATCTTTTTTTACCCAATTTTACCGTAATTTACCGTAAAATATAATATTTTACGTAAAATATCGTAATTTACCGAATTTTACGAAAGTAATTTTACCGCTTTACATCCCTAGATGACACCCGCAACTCTGTTGCGACAAAATTACCGTACATTTTTCCGGGATAAAAAGTATCCTATCATGTCCTTTCTCAAAGCATCTCCATACCAAATTTCAACAAAATCGGTTCAGACAGACAGACATACTATCGTATTCATAATATTAGTATGGATTAAGAGCGGGCTGCCAAATTTTGCCGTGTTTTCTAATAAGTATTACGATCCCGGAAGACGATTGACTTAAATGAAATTAAGATTTATTTAGTCATTGTATATTTATCTGATATTTGCTAAACGAAAAAACACGATTCACTTATTTTGACTCGATAGTTATATTTTTCGAAATTATGAATCTTTCTGGGCTTTTCAACAAATATCTGTTACACTTATTGAGTTACTATCATTAAATAACTTGCACTACTACAATCGTACACTTCATAAAATAATGGCGAAAGGAAATATTAGTATTGTATTTAATTTTTAAGTAATCATCAAAAACAGTTTTGGGACTTACGACCTTTACTTTCGTGCTATAATGCGGGAACCGTTGTTACGCGATATTGTTCACTATAAGCTGTAGCGTAAAGCACATTGCTCGGGAGCACGATTCATGGAATCATTATATTATCACGATTGGAGGATAGCGGGGTGTATAGGCGGGGCTAGCGTGCTTTGAAATTTTTGGCAGCAGGCTCTTAACTGAAATATTCACCAATGCATATCCTAGGTCCCTCTCCGAAAGGCATATACGTGTAAGGTATACTCTCCGCTGCGAACCTCTCTGGGTCAAAGGTGTACGGATCCGGGTAATACTCCGGGTCCACCTGCATGCCCACTCCGTTCACGTAGACCGGTGTACCAGCCTCGATCGTCAGGCTGTCGTCGACTTTCAATCAATCAACATTAGCTATGTCCACACTGTGCCTTTTTTGTTCACTAAGGGCATGCATCATAGCGCAGTCAACAGCGCACGTGAGGCATGCCCGCGACGCATGCCCTCTGACCGTATCCAAAACTTTCGCTTTGTTCTTTAATGACAATGTTGGCGTTGCGTTCGTTGACGCATTCCATTATTGAATGCGCCAATACGAAAGTTGAATGAAAGAAGATGACGAAAATTGAAGATGAAAGTGCACAGTGTGGACATAGCTATTATAGGTCTACCAGAATCTGATGGCAAAAAGTGAGAAAATAAATTGACTCTAGCAATACCGGGGTAATTGGAATAAAACATTTTGATCCTTTTTTTCTTATAGCGGCTGATTCTGTGTGTTAAACATGCAAATATAGAAATTTATCCAATGATCAAGGATATTTTTTGAAAATCTGCTGTCAAAAATTGCCATCAGATTCCTATAACTTGCTTAATAGTGGCACAGTAGGTGGTAAAAAATGTTTTTAACCCTGACGAATTTGGGGTGTTATGAGTTTGAGGCGCCTATTCATATGTGTGTATGTCCATGGCATCGCACTATCCGTGGTAACAAATTGAAGATTCAAGCCTTTTCTTATCATATACAATTTCCTATACTTCAGCACCCATCACGTAATACATTTTTCAAAACAATAAGTCCAGCTTTTACAATCACTCATAACTAACCTTGTAGTCGTGTAAAGCCACTCTGTCCAACCACGCCATCGGTGGAAACATTCTGAGGGCCTCTGAAAATAATAATTATGAGTCAAAGTTATAATGTGCTTGTATCTATACCCCCTTACTAATAAACGCTGTATAAGCTTTGAATAGTTATACAGTGTTTTGTCTTCTTCAATCCAATTAAAAATGTCACTTGTGTGACAGGAACAAAACACTGTATAACTATTCAAAGCTTATACAACGTTTATTAGTAAGGGGGATTGTCTTTAAGCCTAACAAAAGTAAGAAATTATATGAAAACATCTGCTTTCGTAGATATCCGTACAGATGGAATAGACATGGGTAGAATTTCGTAGGCATCAGTAAAGTTTTCGTAGACGTCTGTACGGTTTACGTAGACATCTGTACAGTTTTCGTTAACAACTGCACAGTTCTCGTAGACATCTGTACTGATTTCGTAGACGTCTGCACAGTTTTTGTAGATAACTGCACAGTTTTCGTAGACATTTGTACAGCTTTCGTAGACATCTGTACAGTTTTCGTAGACATCTGTACAGCCTTCGTAGATATCTGCACAGTATTCGTAGACATCTGTGCAGTCTTCGTAGATATCTGCACAGTTTTCGTAGACATCTGCACAGTTTTCGTAGACATCTACACAGTTTTCGTAGACATCTGCACAGGTTTCGTAGACATCTATCTGTACACTGTACAGTTTTCGTAGACACCTCTGCGTTCTTATAGACACCTGGCCCCTTAGACAAAGTATCTTTCGTTAAAAACTGTATGCGGTTTGACATAAGTCATCGCTAAATGACATTTCGCTTGCGAAGACTAAGGTCAAATCATACATTTTGATAACGAATTTCGTCATCGTACGGCCTCTGTGTATATTCGTAGGCACCTGCACAGATCTCGTAGACAACTTACAGTTTTCGTATGCCAATGGAAATATAGCTACCTTGTAATATAAGCCATGCCAATATTTAATAATATTAAAATTACCTTTAATAACACAGTCTATGTATTTGCAATCTGCGATTACATCTTCCCAGTGGTGTCCATGTTTGCTGGCTGCTGCCACTAAAAGCTCTTGGTACAGCTTTTCCTAAAAAAAATATTGTAAAACCTCAATTATTGACACTCCAAGGCCCTGTTTCACCACTTCCTGATAAGTACAGGATAGGCTATCCGCTACTTGTCTGACAGATGAAGTATATGGATATCTGTAATCAGCTGTAGCGGCTTTGGACGACGCTGGGCGACTGCCCAGGGCGCCGAAGGCAAACAAAAAGGGACGGAGCAGACACCCCTGCTTTTAGCACTACCAGCACCCTGGGCGCCGAAGAATTGTTTATTTTTGTTGTTTATATTTTTTATGAGTGTAGGCCACTTTAATTTTGCCGCCCCTATATAGGAACTCTGCCGCCATCTTAGGACGCTGCTGCCCCCCCCCCTTTTTTTTTTTTGGTCGGGAAATGCCATTATGCATCCCCGGCAGTGCTGGGGAGGACAACCGAGGTATGCGGGACTCGCTGCGACCGATGAGATGGTAAGTGGCCGCAGCTCTACCCACTACAACCCGACCGTGTTCCTTTCTGCGCCGCTACTGACAGATCCACGGGAAATGTGGGGCCACCGTAGTGCTGCCTCCCCCTAGGACGCCTATTAGAAAAGAGCGTGCACAGTGTACATTGTACATCTCCTTGTCGCACTTAACATGTTAAAGGTTGCGTTGAAAAGCAGTTTGACACGAAACTCGAAAGACACAAAAGACCTTTGACGGCTACGCAGGGCCTTTTAGGTAGCAAATTAAATATCGAAAAACCTCATTCAGATACTCTAGCAAGACGGATTCTGTTTTCTAAATGCAGCACTAGAACACACGTTGAATGTTTCAATTACAGCAACGCTTCGCACAATCAACTCTCATTGGAACTCTCATTTTAGGGTTCCGTACCCAAAGGGTAAAAACGGGACCCTATTACTAAGACTTCGATGTCTGTCCGTCTGTCCGTCCGTCCATCCGTCCGTCTGTCTGTCTCCAGGCTGTATCTCAAGAACCGCTATAGCTAGACTTCTGATTTTTTCACAGATTGTATATATAATCTGTTGCCGCTATAACAACAAATACTAAAACAAGATAAAATTAATATTTTAGGGGGGCTCCCATACAAATAACGTGATTTTTTTGGCCTTTTTTGCTCGATATCAATAATGGCAACAGGTAGGCACTCGATATTTTCACAAAGGCCTTAATTATATGTCTACTTCAAAAATTAATAATAATAATGAAATACAAATTTAAGGGGGGCTCCCATACAAAAAACACAATTTTTGGTCTATTTTTGCTCTATATTGGTACGGAACCCTTCGTGCGCGAGTCCGACTCGCACTTGACCGATTTTTAAACCTGATCAGCTTTACCTGTTGTTGAGGAGAGTGAGCCAGCAGGTAGGTGATGTATGTGAGCGCGGAAGAGGTGGTCTCATACCCGCCCACCAGCAGCGCCGCCGCCTGCGCCATGATACAGTCCTCGGAGTACGCTGCAAAGGATCATATGGCTAATGGGCAAAAGCGTGCCTTGGTGAGCTCCACATAAAAATTTCAGCTCAGCAATGGTAACTTAACGCAAGTTGGGGGCAAAATTGGTCCAGACTCCAGCAGTTTTGAGGAGTCTGTCAAAAACAGCGCGAGCACGACAATTTTGTATATAATATGTCAGTACTTAAAATTTATAGGTTGGATACTCAGCAAATACGCGTAATTTGGCGCTTTATAATTTTTTAAAGTTTATTAATAGCTGAATAGCAGAATTTAACTTCTTTATTTAAATAAGCTTTGAACAAACCTCCGCGTCAGTGACGCGGGACGCGGGACGCGATACGGGAGCGTCTGCAACGCGAAACTGGGCGTGCACACCTGCTGCGCGACTACAGTGCGAACCATCAAACTTCATTTGTCAATGAACAGTCACTGAAGACGCGCGACTTTATCTGGTTGCAAAATATTATGCTAAACATAGAATTATAACCTTTAGAAGAGGCATTCCATACAATGGTCAGCGCGAAAATGTGTCACCCTCGAAATGAGTGAGCTCTCTCATCTGAGAGCAGTGTGCCTTAGGACGCGGTGACAGTCGGACGTGTTTAATGCATTGATTACGTAAAATATGCACTGAAAGCGTGAATGAGTGAAAGAGAAAGTAGTATATGCTATTACTGTAAGACAAAAAAGGACGACAATATTTTCTCGATACACATTTTGCATGCAAAAACATTGCTACAGTTTTGATGGCGTATGCCATATCCAAGTATTGACATCGTTGATGCTAAATTGTTGTGGTAATGTCATCCTTATACTTAACATCAGAGTCGGTTGGGAGCTACTAAACTTGTTTTTGATTGGGAAGGAATAAAACACGTCCACAATGGTCAAGACTCAAGTCGAATTAATTTAAAATATCACGATTCATGACACAATCTATCAAACCGTAAACAAATCAAAAATCATAAACTAAAGAGTTGCACAAAATAATATAAAAAAGGTTTTAAAAAGAAGTCTAGTTATGTACTCTTCAAAACACACGTCTGACAACTTGACGCGCACGTCCGGCTTTGCCGACGCGAAGTGCGAACATCCCGCGTTGCGGTCGCGCAGGTGTGCACAGCGCCATAAGATTACATGGGCAGCGTCCGCCGCGCGGTAGACGCTCCCGCTTCGCAGTCGCTTTGGTCGCGTAGGTTTGGCCTAAGCAATAATATTATGTAAAAATGCTGAATTATTTTCGTTTAAAATTCAGTTATTATCTAAATACATAAAAAATGATATTTTTAATTAATAAAATATAAATCAAATAAGTACAGAATGTTGTTTAATATGTGACGTTATCAGCGTGAAGGGACCTTATTGTCGGTATTGATTTATTAGCATCCCCATAATCTACATTTAATAAGCTATCGAACCATGTAAATAACATGCGTGTAGGCCTGGCAAATATTTAAAAAAAAAATGTTGAAACTCGAAAGTCGTAAAAGGTGATATTGAGAAAATCGCATTCAAACTTCGAAACCCAAAAAAAGTATGTTATTGTGGGAAGTTACATAGATATTATGTTTTTTGAGAAGTACATTATATGGTCTTTTAGATTTTTACTTCAATTATATAATTTTATAGCCTTATTCCCGTTTTTTATCACGCCAAAGTGCATGATGTAATGAAAATGCCCAAAATGGTTTTTACTAAATATTTCATTTATAGTATGTTTTCTATAGTATTTTATGAAAGAATAATATAAAATAATAATTTATACGTGGGAGAGCCATGCTTCGGCACGAATGGGCCGGCTCGACCGGAGAAATACCACGTTCTCACAGAAAACCGGCGTGAAACAGCGTTTGCGCTGTGTTTTGCCGAGTGAGTGAGCTTACCGGAGGCCCAATCCCCTACCCTATTCCCTTCCCTAACTTGACCTTGACCTCCAAAGCATGCGCCAATGCTTCCTTTAGCGAGGTGTGGTGACGTAGTCTCACTGCAGCTCTGACCTCTAGGTCCCTGATTCCGTCGACAAATGCTTGCACAATATTCGTGTCGATCATCTTGGAATCGGCTCCTGGGTGTGCCTTCTTGACCAGTTTTTCGATTTCCAACGCCCATTGTTGTAGTCCCTCTCCTAAGCGTTGGACTCTGTCACGAAGTTGAGCACGGAATACGTGCTCCAGGTGTCGCTCCCCGTATCTGGATTCCAGGGCCTCCATCAGGTCTTGGAACCCGTTTCCTGTATGTGCTTCTAGGACCGACAAAGCTTGCCCTCTGAGCGCAACAGTGAGAGCGGTCAGGCGTTGTTCGTCAGTCCATCCGTTGGCAAAAGCAACCGTCTGGAATTGCTGACGATAAGCGTTCCAAGAAGTAGTACCGTCGTATGGTGGCACTTTAACTCTCGTTCCTTGTACTACTATTCCGGTAATTCCACTAGACGTCGCGACTCCTGTGGTTTCCAGGCGCACTTTCCACTTCTGTAGTTCTGTGAGGCCGAATTTTATATTTTCCATATCCACTCCAGCCCGGTAACTCGTTCTTCCATAACATCGACATCTTTCCGAAGCTTAGTCACCGTTTCACTAACATCCTTTATAGCCCCAAGCGCTTTTTCTTGGAGGTCTTTTTGTTGCTCTTGTGATTCTCGAATCGCTGTGATTTCAGCTTTTTGAAACTCTTGCAAAGCGCCGAGCTTGCGTTCTTGCGACTCTTGTAAAGCGCCGAGTTTGCGGTCTTGTGACTCCTGTGACTCTTTTAAAGCGCCGAGCTTGCGGTCTTGTGATTCTTGTAAAGCGCCAAGCTTGCGGTCTTGCGACTCTTGCAAAGCGCCAAGCTTGCGGTCTTATGACTCTTGCAGAGCCTGAATTAACTCAATTAAACTTTCTAATTGAAGAGCCACTTGAGGGGCTGCAGAAGCTACGGGCGAGTCAAGGTGGGTAGAGCCAGTGGCCGGAGCTTGAGCAGGCGGGCCCCGGTGGGCGGGGCCAGTGGGCGTGGCCTGAGTGGGCGGGGCCAGAATGGGCGTGGCCTGGTAAGCGGAGCCTGTGGGCGTGGCCACGTCCAGAGTGGGTGGTGCCTGAGGGGCGTGGTCAGTGGGCGGTTCCCGGTGGGCGGAGCCCGAAATGGGTGGAGCCTGGGGGGCGTGGTCAGTGGGCGGGGCCAGCGGGTGGGGCCTGCCCCGAAGGGGGCGGAGCTTGGTCCCCAGTGGGTGTGGCCTCCGCAGCCCGTTGCGCCCTTGTCCTGACACTTCCCTCGAAGTCCTCTCTCGGAGTCAATGGCACTGCGTCCTTGTCCTCACACTCCCCTTGAATTCCTCTCTCAAAGTCAATGGCAGCAGCTCGCTGCGCCCTTGTCCTGACACTCCCCTTGAAGTCCTCTCTCGGAGTCAATGGCATCTCCAAATCCCACTTCTGACACCAGTTGTTACGTGCTAGGGTTCGAGGATTTGGAGAGAAAGACCTGCTGACTCTTAATAAGACTTTACTAGCACTAATTCTCACACAACTAAGCACTAGATCCAAATCACTAAGCAGTATCACTGTCCTAGGTCGTAGCCAAGTCGTAGGTTCACTGGTTCACTCACTATTGATCACTTGTTTTCACTCCGAAGTCGCCTCGAAGATCGCTCAGATGAAACTGAACTGCCGGGCCGTCTACCTGCGGCTATTTATGTGGGCGAGATGAATTCCAGAAAGTTCCCTTCCCGATTCACGTAAACAAGTAAACAAGTGTGGTATGTTTCTAGAAAATACGCGTAAGTAAACATACACCTAACGCCATCTAGTATCGAGTAGGGGATTTATGTTGTCTGTGTTTCCCTGATCAGTTTCGCTGGTTTGACGCTAGATGGCACTACGTGTCCGTATCCGCAACAATATATTATTTGTATCTATACTAATACTAATATTATATCTGTACTAATATTATAAAGCGGAAGAGTTTGTTAGTTTGTTTGTTTGTTTGTACGCGCTAATCTCAGGAACTACTGGTCCGATTTGAAAAATTCTTTCAGTGTTAGATAGCCCATTTATCGAGGAAGGCTATAGGCTATATTTTATCACGCTAAGACTAATAGGAGCGAAGAAATAGAGGAAAATGTGGAAAAAACGGGGGAAATTATTTGAAAGGGCTTATTTGAACGCGATAATCTCAGGAACTACTGGTCTGATTTGAAAAATTCTTTCAGTGTTAGATAGCCCATTTATCGAGGAAGGCTATAGGCTATATTTTATCACGCTAAGACTAATAGGAGCGAAGAAATAGAAGAAAATGTGGAAAAAACGGGGAAAATTATTTGAAAGGCTTTATCTCAACTAGAGCAATTTTTCTGTTATTTGAGTCAGATAAGAAGTAGACTACGTGAAGGATCATAGGCTATTTTTTTGTAGACTGATTTGTCTGTGAAATATCTAATTTACGCGGGCGAAGCCGCGCGGAACGTCTAGTGGAATTATAAGCGGTAAGCCACACTACGCGGCAGCGACGCTACACGACACAAAACGTCACTTATGGAACTTGAAGTGTCGCGCTGCGTCGCAGCCGCGTTGTGTCGCCTAGTGCAGTCCAGTGCGGTCTCGCCTTTAGCCTGCAGCTTTGGAAGTCGTGTGAGAACCATTCGTCGCCTCGCATTTATAAATTAAAGTTTTTCCCTAATTTCTAACTTCTATACTCACTCAAATTACCTTTTTCCTGATCTTGAGATTTCCTCATCATCTGCATCAAGACCTCGAGGAGAGTCTTCGGATCCTTGTTTAACTCAACGCCTTTGGCTTCAAACTTCGCTCTTAATATGCGCCGCAAGATGTCTGTCGATTTTTTCGGTAGGAAATTTACTCTGAAACATAAGTGTTATTAGATGCAGAAAAACTTAATAGCAAAGGTTGCTGCAGTTGTAGCAAATGTTGATAGCCTTATAATCACTGACCTCCATTTTACAAGTACGCTGGACTTATGATACCCAGCTGTTTATTGTGCCTATTTGAAGCGGAATCAGATTTAGTTCTCTTACCCCGCATTGGGGGCGCTGATTCCGCTTCAAATAGGCACAATAAACAGCTGTCATTTCAAAGGGTATCATAAGTCCAGCGTACTTGTATAATGGAGGTCAGTGCTTATAATGCACAATCAATATTATTACGTAGTTTGGTCAAGTTATGTAAACTGTCAAGCCCAACCGACAGATCAAGCTGGGAACAAATTATCGGACGAACGTCCGCGGACGTTTTCATCGGATGCGGCTTGTTTCTATCTGATCAATACAAAATACACTAAACTGTGCACATTGTCTGACATAAGTCGCGGACGCGACCTTGAGCGTTCGGACGTCCGAACAGAATCTGTCTGGCCGGATGTTTTTGCATCCGCGGACGTCTGCCATTGACATATAGGTTAGGTCTTTGACGTCCGCGGATGAACCGTGCACATTGTTAAGCCGCATCCATCAGCCGCGACTTATGGACGCGTCCGATAATTTGTTTCTAGCTTCACGATTCACGACTTACATTCAATTGACATAATCCGACCAAATGACGCAGATCCGTCAATTGCCTATACGAATCAATTTCCTCGATGGTACCTGTGGTACCTACATTATCCCATAGATTTATGATTAGCCTACGCCGGAGTTCTGAAAGTGAGATTTCGTGTAAACTGACGCCAAAAAGGCCTCTTAGAAGCTATAATCAACCAGAAGAATTTATAAATCTTACAAACCTGAAAAGCTCAGCCATCTCCGGCCAGAAGAATATCGCGCACCATGCCAGCCCGCGCGGCAGGGAGAACTTCATGATCTCTCTGGTGATGTCACGAACAGCACCCTTGCCGGTCAACGTCGTGTCGGACACCAGCTCCAGCGACGCCGTGCTGAACACGTCCGTCGTGTAGTCGGAGAACATCGTCTGTGAACAGGCTCGTTGAGGTTGGCAGGCAGACTAGTTAAAAGCTTGGCAAGCAAACTGATTAAGGCTTGGCAAGCAAACTGGTTAAGGCTTGGCAAGCAAACTGGTGTGGGCTTGGCAAGCAGACTGGTTGAACCTTGGCAAGCAGACTGGTTGAATCTTTAATGCTACGTTTCCATGCTTGCCGAGGCTTGGCAACCGTCCACAAGCCACAAGTGTCCACAAATCTCGCTAGGCATTTGGAAATCGTTTACACGCTTGTGAATGCGTCAGTGTATTACGTACACGGTACATCCAAGCATGGCGGACACCGAACTTGTGTCGGCTATAATTAACATCTTTGGGATTCCAGTAGGGTTCCGTAGCCAATTGGCAAAAAACGGAACCCTTATAGATTCGTCATGTTTTCGGTTTGGTAATATTCCAAAAACGATAAACTCTCTTCGTTCGACCAGCTACTCATTTTTAGGGTTCCGTACCCAAAGGGTAAAAACGGGACCCTATTACTGAGACTTCAATGTCTGTCCGTCTGTCCGTCTGTCTGTCCGTCTGTCTGTCTGTCTGTCTCCAGGCTGTATCTCAAGAACCGCTATAGCTAGACTTCTGATATTTTCACAGATTGTGTATTTCTATTGTCGCTACAACAACAAATACTAAAAACAAAATAAAATTGATATTTAAGGGGGGCTCCCATACAATAAACCTGATTTTTTTGGCTTTTTTTAGTCGCTATCAATAATGGCAACAGGTAGGGACATGAAATTTTCACAAAATCCTTAATCATATAAGTATGTAATTTAATTATTAATAATAATATTAAAATAAAATAAAAATTTTAGGGGGGCTCCCATACAAAAAACACAATTTTTGGCCTAATTTTGCTCTATAATGGTACGGAACCCTTCGTGCGCGAGTCCCACTCGCACTTGGCCGATTATTGAGTCAGAACTAGACGTGCGTTCGTCGCGAGATCACAGCGCGCAGTGGCTACTAAGGCTGCCTTGGCTGCCGCAGTACTCGCGACTTAATGTGAAGGCAGCCTAAGCGCGCGCCAACGTGTGAACGCGTCGCAAACGTTTGCCGCAAACGCCCTTTGATCTGTGTCCAAAAACCGACACTACTCCGGATCGTATTCATCGTATACAAGCGTCCGCAAGCTCACGCAAGCCAAGCCAGATACTCTCTTTCCACGTTTGTGCATGTGGACGCTTGCCAAGGCTCGGCAAGCATGGAAACGTAGCTTAAGATAGCTCGGCAAAAACGGCAGGCCGAAGGGAATAGCGCAATGTATAATTATATTAGGACCTCTTCAATGGGACGAGGAATTAATCGAGGATTCGCTATTGGTAGACCAATAGGTAGACGTTTCGTTATTGGTAAATAGACAGTAGCCCCCTGCAGGCAGATGCGTCGATTGCCCTCTCCAGTTTCGCCAAGCGAACTTATAAGGCAGTACTTAAAATATAAGTGAGTATTATCCCAATAAAGACAATACAGTTTAGACCTGCAACGTCGCATGAATTATAGTATGTATTTGGCATTACCCGTAAACTGATCTCAGTATCCCCATCCTCATGTATCCTGGTCACCAGGTCCTGGGACTTGGCTGCGGCGACAGCCTGCACGCTCTTCAGCTTGGACGATCTGAACGCCAGTGACACACGCTTTCGAATGCTCGTCCATGCTGGGTCCTGATGACATAGAACCCAGAAATATTAAAAGGGACTACAGACAATAAAAGTGCTAAAAACTGATACTTGATAATTCTGCTTCAAGCACAGAACAAATTATAGGGATTTAATGCATTTTTGCACATGTGGAAAGAAACAGCAATCGATTTATGGTATCGTTCTGGGCAAGACAACGCCGTCTACACTTGACTGGACCGTAATTATAAGTGATGATGTCACAGCAATTTGCCCGTTCAAGCTTTTCTTGTGATGGATTTCTTTCACCAGGGGAAGGACAAGGGCTTTTTGCGAGAAGATGTACAAATTCCGCAGAATTCCTTATTTACGCGGAGCAGCGCGGAACATCTAGTATTATTTTTTTTGAAAATATTCCTTTGTTGCTTAACATTCACCTTCGTCAGAAGCAAATTGAGTGAGCCAATGGGATCGCTAGTGCTGGCCGTCATGAATTTATTCCGGAAATTCTCGGAGTCCCGGACGAGGATATTCCTGGCTAGCTCCGGGGTGTTAACGATCAGCGCCGGCCGCCAGAACAGCCACACACCCACGTACGGAGTACGGTGCCTCTCGTTTATGTCTCTCATCCATAATGACTAAAAAAAAAATTAAAAATGAGCAAAGGTTTGCATTCGGGCATACATTTTCGCCACGCAATAGAAAAGTCCACTCTCTCTTCGTCCTACAATTTGTTTTCATGTCAAGTGTCACTGAGTCTCCTGACACCAGACGCGATTTAAATTTTTTTGGAAAAAATGACACATTTTGACGCAAGGCCCGCGTCTTAAGTTTTCAGTTCAAAAATCTTCTCGACAATAAATGCTTGCTGTGGGAATCTTTATTTCACGTAAAAACATTGGCTATACCTAGTAACATAATAATAGTTTAAAAAAAAAACGAAAAAACACGCTTTAGCCAATCTGCTATCTTGGATGTCCACCATGTTGGTGAATCCAACATGGTGGACATCCAAGATAGCGGATTCACGTGACTATTTTTTTCGTATTCCTGGCAGCAAACCCTTTCATTTGATACCTATAATGGGGGTGCATTTCAAATAGCCTGTCCGCCATCTTGGGGAGGCCGACATATTGGATTTGTAATGACGTTTCTTAGCTAGTCATGTATTGTCATCAGAACTCAGAGCGTGTGCAAAATTTCATCCTAATCAAAGACCGGGAAGTGGGTCAAATTAAGATTCCAAGATTATCTTACATAGTTACAGTGATTTTTTTTGTCAGTAACATGGTATGGTTTCCCAGGGAATATCCATACTAATATTGTAAATACGAAAAAAACTCAAAAAGTGTCTGTCTGTCTCTCCTATAGTTGTGTCTGTAACTTCTACAGTTATTCACGCCCAAACCGCTGAACCGATTTTACTGAAATTTGATAGGATAGTTTTTTTCCGGAGAAATGTACGGTTCCCGCGCGAACTATTGGCGGACTTGCGGGCATAAAATAAAAATAAATTGAAATGCTTACAGGGTTTTTTCTCATTAAAAAGGTAAGGTTTCCCAGAAATGGATTAGGGGGGTCGAACGGGACCCCGCGATCGGCCCAATACTTCCTCACTTTTACCCACTTCATGTAAAACATCACTAGTAGAACAGAAATTGTAGTCACTAACAAAAAAAATAACATTTTAATTTTTTTTAGAACTTGATGGCTTAGCTCGCAGTTGAGCTAATGGGGCCTTCTTAAGACATTCTTTAACTTATATTTAGTAACAAGTATTTACAAGTTTCAGATAATAACTCTTATGTATGTATTAACTATTTACGTATTAACATAAAATATTAATAACATAAATCAAGATTTCATATTATTATTTCGTTTTGAGTGAAAAATACCTGAATAATTAATTAATACTGATTTGGTTATTTACGGATGGATTTAATGGTATGGGAGGTAGAAAAGTTTGAAAAAAAAGTATTTCAGGACGGCTGATTTTGTGATATTATGTCGTCATTCTTGCTCTTCCCTGGTTACAGTCTGGGCGGTCTGGCTGCTGGTAGTAGTTGCGTTCATTAGTGCGCAACCTTTTAGTCCAAGTTATAATCCTGGATTTTAAAATCATTTTAGTGTACATACTGTATCGGTGTATACTTAAATGATTTTAAATGATTTTAAGTGATTTTAAATGATTTTAAAATCATTTTAGTGAGCAAGGAGTGCTTAACACAAACGTAATAATTACGACAGTATAGGTCTACCCTATGATATTATAAATCGTCGCTGCATCCTCGAGACTTTATAATTAACATGGTAGTCCGCCCCTAGCTTCCGGCATCGAACACTTTTCAGAGCTTCCTGAAAAAATAACCGCGCCATTTCCGGGGCCGGATTTTTACCCCACCACCACCGGTTTCTCCCCACCAGTTTACCTCGGAGGTTCACTGCAGATCGGTCCTGATTCGTTTCTAGTGTTCGGGCATCGAAACATCTCTAACTAGGTTACCTATATTGCTTTAATTTTGTGAAGTGAACAGTGAAATAACTTAATAATTTATTAAAGTGTTTTTAGTGAATATAAGTTCATGGTAATTTTAAATATCAAGGGTAAGCGAAAACTCCGTAAATCGGAGGAAGAAATGACGAGGATTCGTTGCTTGGAACTTCGTTTGAAAAAATGAATGGATCGGAAGTTGGTGAAGAAGGTTGGTCACTTAGGTATTTTTTCAGATCTGATTTTTTTTGTACAGTTTATTTTTAGGATGTTAATTGGAATTCATCCTGAATATTAAAGTGAATATGGGCAATCTTTCGAAAATATCATAAACTGGAATACTAAATAACATAAAATAAAAACAAAATATGTACGAGTATGTTTAGAGAGTCATGATGCGATCATGGCCACACATATACTCTTTTCAAAGGTATGTTTAGAGAGTCATGATGCGATCATGGCCACACATACTCTTTTCAAAGGTATATTTAAAGAGTCTTGATGCGATCTTGACCATATATACCAATTGGCTAGCCCTTTTTAGGGGCTGATGAAAGTTTTATTGTTCAGTCTTTCAGACTGATAGTGAATGCGATTATTTAATTTCATCCGTACGGAGTGTTCGATCCGTTGTGCGTATGCCTTTTGAGGCTGATGCAACCGGAAGTGATTTAATTAACATGACGCTCTACCGGAGCTACTTAATAATAATTCATCTATCTCGACCTCTCAAGGTGACAGACTCAGTGCCCAATGCGGTCGAACCCATCCCATCTTTATCAAATGATATTTTAGAAGCTTTGGGTTCTTTGAAAAACAAAGTGGAGGTTTTTACGCCGAAGATTAGGGATGAGATCTCTGAACGTTGGAGACCAATTTGTTGTGGACTCCTAAGTAAGGAGTGTATGCAAAAATGAATGGAAAACATCCATATACCTGAAAATTTAACCCTATTAAAAGCTCCAGTTCTTAATCCGGAACTAGCTTGAGTTTTAACTGAATCAGTTTAAAATAGACAAACTATTAGAAAAAAAGCCCAATTATTTTGGGCAGTGTATTGCGGCGATTGCTACTAAAATGGCAGAACGTTTGGGTCTACAGATTAAGTTTAAAAAGTCTAATGATCCACAACAACCTTCTACATCGTAATATCAGCATAATCAACCGCTGTATAACAGGCCGGTAAACTCTCGGGGCCCACCCAAATAAGAGGAAGAAAGAGTGGGCCCAGGAATACGGAACCAGCTCAGACGCACAAACGGCCACGCACTACGACGACGCACACCGATCGGAACGAGCCATACGGACAGAACCACAGGAACTAGAGGTAACTGCTTTAGCAAAACTGCCACATCATGTAATAACTGGAAAGTTATCACTAACGATCCTGTCGTTCTCGAATATGTATCTGGATTTATATAATACCTTTTTCTCATTGGCTCGTAGCCACATCAATCTTTTTCGGCCAATGAAATAGTAATTCACATGAATAATGAAATCACTAGATTATTAAAATTATTAGGCGCTATTGCTGAATGTCAGGATGTTCCTGGACAATTTATTTCTATAATCTTTCTCATTCCTAAGGATGATGGAAGTTACAGATTTATTCAGAATTTTAAAAAGCTAAATTTATTTATAAAAACTAGTCCCTTAAAATGGAGGACATTACCACTGCTATCAAGTTAGTATCGAAACTAGACGTTACAAATATTGATTTAAAGCTTATTTTTGTATTCCCATACACAAATCAAGCAGAAAGTTTTTGAGATTTAAATTTATTGACCTAAGAATTTCAATACTTGCCCTTTGGTCTAAGTTCTGCTGATTTATTTCTGTGTTCTGCACCATTCGTGTTTACAAATCTTATGAAACTTGTCATAACTTACTTTAGAAACCGGGGTAGTATACTATTTAGATGACATATTATGTGTAGACAATTTTCACAATTATTTCTGCAGTGATAACGTTAATGAACTTATAATTTTAACAAAAAAAAAATTAGGCTTTGTAATCAATGAACAGAAAAGTGACATATTTCTGAGTACAAGAAAAAGATTTTTAGGTTTCAAAATAAATACAGCTAAAATGACTTTGGAATTAGGTACCCCATAGTAAAAGACTTAAAATTTTAGGCTTAATTAGTATAAAAAAAATATATACAATATAAATTCAATATTTATAAGAGACTGCAAAATTTTTAGGCCTACTGACAACTAAGTATACAAGTATTCAGGAAGCGGTTTGGAAGAGAGAAATTGTTGGCTCTTAGAACATCAAATAATAATTATTACTATAATGATAAAGTAATGTCATTAATACCAGTTTTGAAGTTAGACTTTTTATGGTGGCAAAACAATATTACTTATATTGACTTCTTTCAAACTTCTTTGCTGTGAGCAATATCATATTGAAATATTCTCGGATTCTTCCCTCACAGGATGGGGAATAGCTTGCGATGGGGAAACATCAAATGAGTTTTGGAACGAAGAAGAGTCAATGTGTTATTTTATAAAAGTTACGGGCAGCCTTAAAATGATTAAAAATTAAAATGTTTTGCAAATTCCTTGTATAATAAAGAAATTCTCTTGAGAATTGATAATAATATGGACTGCAATCTCCTACATCAGGGATGGCGAACCAATGGCACGCGTGCCACCAGTGGCACGTGACAAAAAATTTGGAGCACGCTAACACAAGCTGGTCACAAAACTAATATCGAAATTATTTTACCAACAATGAAGGTTTATGGATCCACCTCTGCATGGTGAGCACCAAATTAGGCTAAAATACGCACCGGATCACAAAAGAAAATAATTGAATGGCACGTTTATGACTTCTTCTGAAAGATTTCTTCAGAAAAGGGCACATTGATACGAAAAGGTTCGCCATCTCTGTCCTACATCAACAGAATGGGAGGAGTGTAGTAGGGCATTTCTTCAGAGGCTAAAATTTTGACGGCAACGGACTTTTTTCTGTAACCAGGCAAAAACAAACAATTAAAATATTTTTTTTAAATACTTGAGCTCAGTGTCTACCTTGAAACACAGACCTATAAAGAGTGGACTCGGCATATTGTTCTATACATACAATCAGTTATACAAATACCATGCATTTTGATGCCGAATAAGTAAACATCATGCTGTCATTTTCTAACTACATCGTTTTCCATATGTAGAAAAAGATAACAACACTTCAGTGTTTGCTGCTATGGCAACATTTTTCATTTAACGTGCC
This sequence comes from Cyaniris semiargus, assembly GCA_905187585.1. Classification (NCBI taxonomy): domain Eukaryota; kingdom Metazoa; phylum Arthropoda; class Insecta; order Lepidoptera; family Lycaenidae; genus Cyaniris; species Cyaniris semiargus. The sequence continues at coordinate 12,057,567 of LR994567.1, forward strand.
TTCAAAATACCTACCGTGGTCCGTGGCCGGTCCGCCATTTTATGTTTCAGTTCTCCGAGGTACATAAAGTGTCAAAGTGTCGTATTGTTAAATTAAAATAGAGGATAATTGGGAATTTCATGGATATTTCTGTTTAATTATTGTGTGTAGTGATTACGGACAAGAAAACACTTAATACCTAAGTGCAGTGTTGTTGGATGTGGCTCAAGAAAAAAGGAAAACCAAAAAAGTTTGTCCTTGCATCGGTATGTTTATATTTTTACTAAAACATTTGTTATTTTACTGATGACTTGACTTCGTATGTGCTGATTTAGTTAATAATTACACAATAAATAATATTTGTGATAGAATAGAATATAACATGGCTTGATTTTCGATATTTATTTAATATAGAAATTAGTAGATTTGACGTTTAGTGATGTACTTTTTTGTCGAATTTAACAATTTTATGGTGAAGAATCTGATCATATATTTGAAAGATTTTAACCTTAATCGGCCTCGTAATCTGTTTGACAACACATAATCATAACAAAATCAATGTCATTTCGATAGTTACTTTGTACATATTGTCCTGTTTTCAATCTAATAATAATTTTACTCATTATGTAAACATCAAACTTCTATAACCTAAATTAAAAGTGTTACAGCAGTTTATTTAAAGCATCGTTGTACTATAGTGTTTGATGTTAATTATTATTTATTACTTTTCAGCCAAGTACCGGTCAAGGTGAATCTGATTTATTGAAAGAAATAAAACAAGAAGAAAATAATATTACAGAGAAAACTCCTTTAGCAGAGAGGGTTGTATGTATTCCATAAATTTTATTCCACATTTCATAACCTCCTAGCTTCTCTTGTAGGAAAACAATTTTAATAATATACATATAAGTTTGAAAGAATGTATCGAATGAAGAACTTTTTACAACTATAAATGTTGCATTTTTGTGTGTTTGATTTTAGAGCTAATGATAATATAATATTATTATCATACAAACTGCTTGGTTCAATATTTTTTTTGTATTTCCAGCTTCCGGTGGAATCTTCCAGTGGAATCACTTTGATTAAGGCTCAGCCAGTGCCTAGTACTTCTGGAGTTCCCCTTGTCAGCTTACGGCCGTTCACAATATTTTATCTATCTCTGGTTTTGCCCTACTAGAGATAGGAATAGCTCTCATTAGACATTAGAGACATATATTTTATGTGACTGACCCGAAATCTTACCGGCCTATAACACTTCTACCATGTTTAGGTAAATTATTAGAACGTCTGGTTGTGCCCCGCCTTCTACCTGGCGGGCTGAAGTTTAATAAACAGCAATTTGGATTTACCGCCGGAAAATCGACAATCGATGCGGCAATCGAAGTCAGAAAAATAGTGAACTCATCTGAATGTAATTACGTGGTAGGTATATCTTTGGATATCGCAGGGGCTTTTGATAATACCTGGTGGCCGATGCTACTACTAAAGCTACGGAACAGAGGATGCTACCGAAATATTTATTATTTACTACAATCGTATTTCCGTTACGGCGTTATTAAACTACGACTCGGTCACTACATCTATATCAAAGATCTAACCCGCGGCTGCCCACAGGGGTCGGTGCTATCGTCATACCTGTGGAATATAAGTTTTGACGATTTGCTGTGTATTCCTTTACCGCCTCTCTGTTATCTGGTAGGCTATGCTGACGACGGGTTCCTCATTGTTGAAGGAAATACGCGAACTGAGATAGAGATTAAAGCTAACAAGTGCCTAAGCGTAATTGCAAGTTGGGGTCACAGAAATCGTCTGGAATTTGCGGCACACAAAACTTATCAAATTCTTTTAAAAGGCTCTCTTATATCAACTCCTCGCATTAAACTTAACGAAACAAGTGTCAAACGTAAACAGTCACTCTGTTATCTTGGACTGATTTTAGAAAATAAATTCACATTCTTAGAACATATCATACAAACGGGTGAGAAAGCAAAAATAAATTTCTATAGTTTTACTAAAATATCGACATCTACATGGGGTCTCTCGTTCAAAACGTTAAAAACTATATATACAGCCACGTACTTAGGCAGAATATGCTACGGCTCGCCGGTCTGGGCAGATAGGGCTACGATTGGCGCAGCCCGGCGTAAACTTTTACAAAGCCAACGTCTCGCATTAATATTCCTATGTAAGGCATATAGAACGGTCAGTACTGAAGCACTTCCTGTCCTGTCGGGTGTTTTGCCTGTAGACTTGGAAATACAGCGCCGAGCTGCTTTATATTACAAAAATAAAAAAATTACGACCCCAGATTTCTTAAGCATGAGAGACAGAAATAAGGTGAATAGATTGTTTGAACCACTAGACATTACACTACAAAATCTTTTATCCGAGTGGCAGGATCGGTGGGATAAATCTATTAAAGGTCGGCACCTGTACAATTTCTTTCCTTCAGTTCGCGAACGTCTCGCCATGCATTGGATAGAAATAGATCATTGCGTTGCACAATTCCTAACTGGTCACGGCAATTTTAAAGCTAAACTTCATAGATTCAAGTTAGTTCCATCTCCTCTTTGCGAGTGCTCGACCGAAAACAGCCCGCAAGAACAAACTGCTCATCACATACTCTGGGAGTGCGGTCTCTGGCATGAGGAAAGAACCGATTTATTAAACAGCCTCCAATGTGTCTCTGGAGTCGTATATTACGATGACCTCGTAGGCAGCGCAAAGAATTTCCGTGCTTTCAAACGTTTTTGTCATAAATTCTATTGGAAACAATCGAACACAAGTTTGCCATTATAAATAAATGTCTTTTTTTTTTTTTATGAAGTAGGCATATTATATTAAGCATAATTATTTATTTTTCCCGTGGTGCTTCCCCCTTTTGTTCGGACATCAATGTCATTACAATTTTGGCTGTCTCCCGCTTTGCTTGGGGAGGGAAATTGGATATCTCCTACTCCTCCTACATTTCTTCTGATTAATTTCGTTGCGGGTCCCAAGACAGATTTAGCTTGTCCCTCGGGCATCCCTGAGATCATATCAAAGGGTTTTCGTGGTTGGTTACCACTGTTGATCCTGGCGACACAGGAGTTGCAGTGGTGGGAATGTGTGGTGGGCCTTTTGCCCGTCAAAAAAAAAAAAAAAAAAATATATTTTATGTCAATTCAATGTTAGCTGCGATCGGTCGTATGTCAAACCAGAGATAGATTGAATATTGGGAACGGCCGTTAGAAGTATGTACTCGTATTGACAACCTGACAATGTAAATAAATATCTGTACTCATCACGAAAGTAAATAGCCTTATTAAATTTTAAACCCTTTAGCAGCTTCAAAATCAGGATAGTTCCCGAATAGGCCAATTAAGTTGTCAAACAAATAAAATATAGCAAATGGAATATTGTATTGTTTATTTATTTATAGGTGGGGCTTCATGTTACTCGTAACTTCACCACTTTGAATGCAGAATAAAAGTTCATAAAAATCTTGTTTACAGAAACGAACTCAAATCAAGAAGTTGGAGCAAAAGTGTGACAGTAAGGACACGGAATGAAAAAGTTCCCGAGCAAAAGAAAAAATATCAAAAAAAAATGTATTTTTTTAAAATTTATCTTTTATTTATCTCCACATAAAAACGGGTAAAACGGGACCCTATTACTGACTTCGATGTCTGCCCGTCTGTCTGTCTCCAGGCTGTATCTCATTAACCACTATAGTGAAATGTTCACAGATTGTATTTATCTGTTCCTGCTATAACAAAAAATACTAAAAACAAAATAAATATTTAAGGGAGCCCCAAAACAAACGTGATTTTTTTTGCTATTTTTTGCTTGATATCAATAATGGCAAAAGGTAGGCACTTGAAATGTTCACAAAGTACTCAGTTGTATACATACTTTAATAATTGATGGTAAAACTAAAATAAACTATAAACCCTTCGTGCGCGAGTGCAACTCGCAGTTGACCGACTTTTTTAGCAATTTTTGCCCGATATTAATAATGGCAACTTAAATAATTAATAATAAACTTATTTTAAATTAAATAATTTTATTAAAATTAAGGGGGGCTCCTATATAAAAAACTATATTCGCCTATATTTTTGTCTATTTATTATTGTACGGCAATCTTCGTGCGTGAGTCCAAGTCGCACTTGGTTTGACTATATTATTGTAATATGTGAGCAACTTCAAATGGTTTATTGCTCACCTACGAATAATAAAACTAAGGAAACGTAACTCCTATACTTCAACCGTTTTGAATTTGGTTTCTTTTCGCACACTAAAATATGACAATAGCTAGGAAACACTAACACCCACGAAAGAAAGCCGTTGACAATTATTGTCACTTCTATATTGTGTACCGAATACATGCATAAAGTATGCATGTATTCCTGTTACATTTTGTAGGTCACTCACGGACATAATTTTTGACACAGTTACTCTTCCTTAGTTTTTATTATTCGTAGTTGCTCACATATAACAGGACGCTCACATAATATAACATCTTAGTTTATCGATATCCTCGACAAATATCAACCGAGTGTCCCATCACTATAGACCGCCATGTTTAGTTCTTGGCAATATGGCGCTGGCCACGCTTTTTTTGTAGTTATGTCGCTTCCATCTGTTTCCTTTTTCATTGCCCAGAAACAACTGTCTTTTTTTAATTATTGTAGTTTCAGTATAGGAATTAAGAAAATCTTAAAGTACGTTCTTCTCATTACCATGGAGCGTCCTCTTGCCATTTTCTTCAACAAAAACGTCTATAATTCATTTCCTGTTTGACAAATCAATGCAAAATAAAATTATAACGAAATTACATCAGTTTACCTGTTATAAAAAATAAATACAGTAGGCATGGCTACATTACAGTACTTATAAATAAATAAGAAAAGAGTGTCCAACGTAAAGTTATAATTCCTGTGGCCCAAGTTGCGATCGATCATAACTTTTCTGGTAAAAACAATGGGAGTGTATCTTACCGCATGCAGGCAAGCCAATCATATTATGTGAAAGAAGCTATCAGGCGGATGTGCGGCTAATTGATTTCTATCCAGGTGTTTGGAAGGTAAATATATCATTACCCTATGTTTGGTTCGCGTAGTTTATCATTTATGTGTCTACTATATCGAGCTTATTTTATTATTTCAAAACTTTAATCTGCGTGTCAACTGATGCTCTTGGGTTACATATTTATCTTATGAAATATCAAAACTGATGCTTGTAAGAATTATGAGCTATGCATAATTATAGGCATAATTTTTATTTCCGTGGGTCTCATTACCTTGGTCAAAAGACCAGGGGTAATGATAAAATATATTAATTTTGTCCTGAAATATGTACTTTTATGTGCGATTCACGAGTTCTGTAAGTAACTACGACTATTGAATATCATGCATAAAGTTTTTTTAATTCTTAAGACTCTTTTAAATTACCTTATAAAAACTTGTTTATAACTTATGATTACAGACATTAGAATAACGTAAAAACGATGTCATAAATTACTGAAGAGAAAAAAAAAAGAATAGAAAAAACTAAGCAAGATCAGGAAAAGCATGCAGTGTATATAATATGGCTAAGGGAGAAATGAAATATAATATGTATTCTGAAGAGGAGGAAATATTTGAAAAAAGTGTTTCTTCTGTAGGAAAAAACATCGATCTACAGAAAGGATTTTCTTCCTATAGAAAAAAAAAATGATTGTGAAGATTTTAAGGTTCTACATTTTTTTCTCCACATAAAACAATTCTATCTGGCCATTCAGACTCGGAGTCATATGATATCTTTTACTTTAAGGGCCTTCCCCTACGGAGATTCCGTAATTTACCGTATTTAGAGCCTTATAAACTCATAATTTAAAAACAACAAAGTTATAATAAAAATACAGCAATAATCTTCAATATATCAACATTCCTTTCCCCGTTTTAAATTTTCTATTTTTTTTTATTATACTCATGATATTTGCTTCCAAAGTAATACCAATTTATTAAAATTGAAGCATACTTTCAGCATCTCCTTAGTATTTACAAATTACGTTTACTTGAAACATACGACAATAGATAGATAATTTCATTAACTACATATTCCCCGTTTTCAAATTTTTTTAGATCAATTTTGAACTAAGATAAGTAAAAAAATAGGATTTTTGTGCGATCTCGGCAACGCGTCAAATGTATGGTCAAGGTCGTTTGCTCTGGGGATGGCCTTAAGAAGTCTCAGAACAAAAAAAGAAGAATAAAAATTGTTCAAGTTGCTAATGTTTGCTATTGACTTCTATTTCAGTAAAAAAAGACCATGAGAACAAAAAATAATTTTGAGAATTACTTAAACTCAACTTCTTGTACAAAACCAAACAGATGACGCCCATAACTCTAATGCCCCAAAATCCGTTTATCTAGTGGGAACCGTACATTTTTTTCGGGATAAAAACTATCCTGCGTACTTTCCCAGGACTCAAAGTAGCTCCATACCAAATTTAAAAAAAAATCTGCTCAGTGATTTGGGCGAGAAGTAGTAACAGACAGACTGTTAGCTTGTTCCATTATTCCTTGTTAAGTTTTATAATAAAACAACCAGATGAACATACACTGATTTTATTAGGACCACTTCACTGTTCCACAGCACAAATCGGAATGAATCTCTGGAGGAGGACTCTGCTCTCCCTCTATTTTCCCCTCTACTTCGATCACCTAAAATGGCGGTCGTTCCTGATTGGTTAAAAATATTTGACCAATAGGAGAGCAGTTTCCTGTCCAAGAAAATCATTATATTACAAACAATTTATTAAAATATTCCTAATACCTTATAAAATATTATATTATATTATATACAAATAATAACAATATTAATTAATTTTTAAAATAATTTTAGATAATTTACATCGGTACCGGAAATGGCCACATAATTTCAGTTTATGAAAATAATTTTACTCAAGAGTATTACAATTCGTCCATCCTGACTAATAATCACGTCCTCGTGATTAACTAATTATAAAAATAATAATAACAATTTTAATATGACCCAACAATAACTAAAAGATATTAAACAACATGTATTTCATTTCAACTTTCATTAACAATCCAATATTTACAATTTTAATACCATTTCATAATTATTCAATTTAAAGCACCCATACTAGACCATACTAAGCTATATGTGACGTTATCTGGGAAAAGGGACCTTGTTGTCGGTTCTAGTTTCCGAGATAATCGCCTTTAAAGTAAAACGTCGAAAAAAATATTTTTTTTCTTTTTTTGTTCCATATTAATAAACAGACTCTAAATTTTGATATAACAAAGACACAGGCTTTAAAAACGATTTTTTATAGGTTAAAATTGAACCTAAAGTTTAGTAAAAAAGGGACCTTATTGTCGGTGCCGCAGCCGAGTGCACAGATTAGTAGTATATATTGTAGAAGAGTCGATTGCGGCTTTCTGTCGGCACGGTATCGGGTTAAAAGACTTTGACCAGTGGTCCCCAATCTTTTTTTCATACGGGCCACAAATATCTTTTGGTTTTGGTGTCGCGGGCTGCAACAAAATTTTTTTAGGGTTAAAAAACAACTTTCTTGAAAATTAGACTGCCTTCACATTATGTCGCGGCTGCGGCGGTACCCGCGACATAATGTGAAGGCAGCCTTAATGATTTAAAAGTGAAAAAAAATTCACGACTACATTATTTTGGTACTAGTGACTAGTCGGCGAGACGCGGAGGCGGCGTGTATCAAAGGATTTGTCGTCTCTTTCTGATTCGTGGCATCGGTTCTGCCCACTCGCTCACTCGCTGCTAGGGATGTAAAGCGGTAAAATTACTTTCGTAAAATTCGGTAAATTACGATATTTTACGTAAAATATTATATTTTACGGTAAATTACGGTAAAATTGGGTAAAAAAAGATTTGATTTCGTGGCATAATTTTCATTAAGAATGTGGATATAAACAATTAAACAGGTTACTTAATGCAAGTCTAGACTGCAGTAAGTCAAAACAACATAATAGCCAGCCTGCCGGCTTGCTGTATGCTCTGTCGAGTGTCGTCAACTGTCAACAAGTCGCAACAGCGCAAAATATTATTGCAAACAGCACTAATCGGCAACGTCACAACTCACACCGTGCGACGCGCACGCAGTACACAAATTACAACTTGCAACACGCTCGCCCCGCCCGCCGTCATACCACCATTCTGCATACATACGTAGCCGGTAATTTTACCGTAATTTATATAAATTACCGTAAAATACGCGTATTTTACCAGCGTTTTCGGTAAAATTACGTAATTTTGCAACCCTACTCGCTGCGTATCCGCCTGTTAATTCGTTTTTTCGTTACTCGTCAAGTCGTCAGTGCGGCAGTTGATTTTCGAGCTTGTGTTTGTTTAGACGTGCGGATAGTGTCGGCGCTGTTTATTTTGGATCGAAGAGCCTTTAAGAAATGGATTTTTCTAATGGAAGGCGTAAGTTAAGTATGTAAATACTACTATGAAGTTGCTTTTATAATATCATTCAACTTGATTTGTATACAATTTGAATTTCTACTTTTTTACGATTATTATCGAATTGTAATAATCGACTGTCTAAATGGCAATTCGGCGATAATGGCAAATCGGTCATAATCGTCTTAACTGGACACATAATATTATGTGGTCAGTTACGACAATGTACCCTAATTGGTTTATTTAGAGGTTGACCGCCCGTTGATTTATATTAAATATTGTATAAATAGAGAGACAAATTATTATTCCTTGTTACAACTACGAAATTAGTAGTATTTTTGTATTTTCTTTTAACTTTATTACTAAAAATGTAACGACCGACATTAAGGTCCCTTTATATATATTTTATAATAACTAAGAGAAATTGCATGTTTTGGTACACGTCTTGTTACTAAAGAATAATTAAAGTTATTTTAAAAATAAGAACCTCAATGTTAATCAAAATTTATATTCATTTTTATGTGATATCACTAAATTTTTAATCACCGACAATAAGGTCCCTTTTATAAAATGTTTAGTGTTTGTACCAGCTTTTCACTAAACTAACTTGAATTTTAAGACTGAAAAAAGTTACTTTATTAATAGAACTTTATATATTTGATCTCATTTGACTAATTTTAAGCATAGTAAATATATATTTTTGTTGATTTTGACTGATTAATAAGATTATTGAAGCACAATGTTTCATTTATTCAAATATATTTTTTATATAATAAACAATGTCGTTTAATATTGAAGTCGTTTTTATTTAGCAAAAACTTACCCGTTTTATATTATTTTTTCATAAAATACTATAGAAAACATACTATAAATAAAATATTTAGTAAAAAACATTTTGGGCATTTTCATTACATCATGCACTTTGGCGTGGTAAAAAACGGGAATAAGGCTATAAAATTATATAATTTAAGTTAAAATCTAAAAGACCATATAATGTACATCTTAAAAAACATAATATCTATGTAACTTCCCAAAATAACATACTTTTTTTGGGTTTCGAAGTTTGAATGCGATTTTCTCAATATCACCTTTGACGACTTTCGAGTTTCAACATTTTTTTTTTAAATATTTGCCAGGCCTACACGCATGTTATTTACATGGTTCGATAGCTTATTAAATGTAGATTATGGGGATGCTAATAACTCAATACCGACAATAAGGTCCCTTAACGCTGATAACGTCACATATACATTCAAAGCTATTTAAAATTCCTGTACTGGACAAAACTAAGCTATCTAAATTTTAATTTAAACCGCTTTACTAGACTATACAAAGCTATTTAAATTTCATTCAAATTTCAATACTAGACCACCTAAGTACTATACAGACAAATACTAGACAGACCTAAGCTAAACATGAATATAATATGAATATAATACTAGGCTTTTTTTTAATAATTAACATTTAAACAATCCTTTAATCCTTCCATTTAAATACTTGGTAAGAATATCCTTCCAATCATTTATACTTAGCTTTTGTATTCACTTATTCAAATCACAATAAAATTATGTAGTAAAACAAAACAATTTACATCAATAATCACATATAGTACATAAAATTGTAAAGTATAATCATAATAATAACCCCTTTTTTTACTAATTCATTAAGAAAATAACTCAATACGATAATTTTGAGTTAAATTTACATTGCAAGTTGCTATAACTGTTAAGATATATTAGTTCATTCAGCATTAACAACATTGCTTTCATCATCTTCATCGCATATACTATCACAACTTATATCACTTAAATTATCATCAGTATCTTCAAATCTTTTAAAATTTAACCATGGATGTATACGCTCTACTGGATATATACCTTTGTAAATTGCTTTACCCTCTCTTTTTGTTATAGGAGTATCTTCTACTAAAAAACGATCGTTTTCCAATTCTTTTACGATTCGATATGGACCAAAACATTTTTGTATAATTTTTTTGCTCTTTCCTGGACAAACAACGGACCTCTCAACCCTTACAAGATCCCCTTCATGAAATTTTCTAGGTTTACAACGATTTTTATTAAATAGAGTCCTCTGTCGTTGTTGATCCTTTTGAATATGTTCACTTACTTCGTCTCTTATTGCTTTCAAATTATTTGAATCATATTCTTTAGGATCATCAACCACTGATTTAAGTAACCCATCTGATATTCCACTTAATTTTTTTCCAAACAGCACCTCGGTTGGAGTGCGTCCTAACCCTTTATTGACTGTATTATTTAAACCCCATTGTACATCTAAGACCTTTTCGTCCCATAAATTTTCATCGCGCCCATGATTCATAGAAGTTAAAGCATCTAAAATTGTACGATTGTACCTTTCCACTTGCCCGTTTGCACGTGGAGTGACAACTGCATTCATTATATGTTTTATACCTAAGTTTGTAAAAAAAGGTTTTTATCTTTTTCCCAGTAAATGTAGAATACCAATCTGTTATAAGTCTCGTTGGCAAACCAAACGTTGCGAAATATTCTCTAAAAACTTTAATTGTGGTCGAAGCTTTTGTGCTTTTAACAGCTTTAAGAGATATAAATTTACTAAAAGCGTCTATAATCACCAAAAGATATTTGTTTTTGCTTTTACTTTGATTAAAAGGACCCAAATGGTCTGCGTGAAGTGTATGGAAGGGTATAGATATTTTTTCTATAGAGTGTAAATAACCAGATTTCTTTCCTGAAGGGACTTTACTATGAGCACATTCTAAACACGACTGTACATATTTTTTAATAAATTTGCGCATTTTAGGAAACCAATAATCTGTAGAAACTATTTCATAAGTCTTATCTAAAGAAAAATGACCAATATCATCGTGACAATATTTTAAGATTTGCCAACGTACTCCCTTAGGTACAAGCCATTTAAGTCCATTTTCAGTATTTCTATAAATATTACCATTTTTTAAAACGTAATTCTTTTTAACTTCTACCACATTACTAGCTTCTGAATCCAATAAAATTTCTTTTATACGTTTTATTTCATTGTCACCTAATTTAACTGTTTTTAACCAATCACTTGTAATATTAAGTACAGATGGAAATTCTATTTCTTGGAAACCCGGAGAAATTGGGTTTCTACTTAAAGCGTCTACATGGCTCATACTTTTGCCAGGTTTGTAAACTATATCACAATCGTATTCTTGTATAATACTCCACCACCAGGCAACTCGAGGAATCATATCGCGTTTTAGAAAAGTTGCTCTTAAAGAATTGCAGTCGGTTATTATTGAGAATGGCATACCCTTTAAATAAGATCTAAATTTTTGAAGTGAAGCTACTACAGCTAATGTTTCCAATTCATAAGCTGAAAAATGTTGTTCCTCTGGAGATGTCTGCCTACTATAGTAAGCTACGGGCTTAAGGTCACTATTAGGTTGTTTTTGTAATAGAATTCCACCAACTCCCCATTTACTGGCATCAGTATGCAATTCAGTTGTGAAATTTGGATCATATAAGGCCAAAACTGGATGGGTAACTAATTTTGATTTTAATTCATCGAAAGCTTGCTGTTGTTCACTACCCCAAATCCAAAGATGATTTTTTTTTATCAATTTTGTTAATGGTCTAGCAATTACAGCAAAATTTTTTATAAATTTTCAAAAAAAAACTAGGCAAACCGATAAATTGCTTAATATTGTGAACATCTTTAGGTACTGGAAAATTTTCAACAGCCTCAATTTTCTTTTTGCCCGGCCTTATACCATCAGATGTAACTTCTAAGCCTAAAAAATCTACAGATGTCTTAAAGAAGTAACATTTTGATAACTTTAATGTTAATTTAGCTTTTTCAAGTTTAACTAAACCATCATTGATTGTTGCTGAAGGCACCAAAATATCGTCCATATACGCTACAGCTGTTTTAAATCTTAATGACCCTAATGCTTTATTAACAGTTCTTTGAAATATAGCTGGCGCGTTGGCCAAACCAAAGGGCATTCTGTTAAACTCCCACTGACCATCGGGAGTAACAAAAGCAGTTTTTGGTTTAGACTCTTCACTTAACGGAATTCGGTAGTACCCACTAGCCAAATCTAAAGTTGTATAATACTTATTACCGGCTAATCTATTCATTTGATCCTCCATATGTGGTAAAGGATAATGTTGTTTTATTGTTTTCTTATTTAATAATCGATAATCAACGCATAATCTTTTGTCGCCTGTCTTTTTCTTTATAACAATAATGGGGCTAGCATAAGGGGAATTTGACTCTCGAATTACTCCACTTTCACAAAGGTCATCTACCATTTCCTGTACTTCTTGTCGTTCCTTCGGTGAAAGTCTATACGGTCTGTACACTACAGGTTCTTCATTACTTAAATAATTGTCATATGTTCTATATCAGTACACCCTAGCTCGTTTAAATTTGCAGCAAAGCAATCTCTATATTTATTTATTAAATTTAAAAGAGTTAATTTGTCACTATCAGGTATGTCTCCTATGGTCAATTGTTCCAATTTAAAAGGGGTGTATTCACTACGTTCTATTCTATTTATTTGAAATAACTCGAAAGAATCTAAAACAGTATCTGCTCTAGCAATTAGTTCATCTTTATTGAATCGTATTGGTTTATTTGAAAGTGAAGTAATTAGGATAGCTCCTTCCCCTTTATGTAACGCATAAACACCTTCTTCAACGAGATACTCGCGATTAGGTTGATCTCTGTAACTGCCGCGTACATAAATAGAGCCATCATAATCTGATCCACATAGGACACGACAAAGATTAGTTTGTGGTAACGAAATGTCCTCCAACACTTTTAATTCTAAACGTTTTATATTAATTTTTTGGCAATCATGAATATCCAATACTAGAAGCTCCTTATCAGTTTTTACCATTCGTACATGTTTTTGTTCGCTGAAAGATTGAGCAATTAATAATGAATATTTCAAAAGATCGTCAGGCACAATTACACACAAAACAAAAGCCTCTACGTTTTGGATTTTCAATTTTGCTACACAAGATCCCAGAGAATTTACAACAGTGCCCCCAAACCCTACCATGGATCTTTTATCCAGTTTATTCCATTCTCTAAAAATTTCATTTGCGTCAGTCTCTTTGATAAGTGTTAATTCACTTCCTAAATCAATAAGTCCTAAACGATCTACTCCATTAACCGAAACAGTTTGTACATATTTATCCATTGCAATTTTATTGCTCTCATTAATAGTCATTATATTCTTTTCTGGAAGTTTATTACGGTAACATTCTGCATCTTCATGCCCTATAACAGAACACTTCGAACACCTTTTAATAGGCTTGGGGCATTTAGATACAGGATGTCCCTCCTCCTTGCAATTATAGCAACGCAACGTAGGTTTAGTAATAGTCGCAGTCTTTTTTAAATTTATATATTGATTAGGGTTTGTATTTGTTACCTTTTTATAAGGAAATCTATCTACTTTATACATTTTAACATTTCTTAAGTAAGCTAATAATTTATCTGGGTCATTATATTGTACTGCTTCAGCACCTGCACGAACAGATCTATCATCGATGCCATGTAATATACATTCAACCGCTCTTTTACCACTAATATCACACCGATTAATTAAAGCAACCTTTTCATAGAAATAGTCCTCTAATGACTCCCCAAACTTAGCTCTCCTATTAAGCATTTCAAACAGCATTTGTCCGTAATTTTCTGTGGCAGGAAAAGCTGAACGCAACTTATCTTGCCATTCAGACCACGTAAATAAAACCGACTGTAATCCTTCGTACCATTTCTTCGCTACTCCCGTCAACTTTGGAAGAGCATAGTGTATAATTTGCCTATCAGTCCAGCCGTAAAGTATTGAACATTCATTGACTTTAGTCAGCCAAGTATCGACGGTCTGATTTTTCATGGATGGATTGAATTCAGGAATAACATTAATATTAGTAAAGTTCTCTTTGGAGCTTAAATTACTACTGCTAATATCCCTCATAAAATCAGTAAATTGTGAAAACAGCTCACGCGCTCCATCAGTGCTTGCACCACGATTATATTGACGAGACCGGTGTCGATCTTCCTGACAAGGCCGCTGTCGAGAGGGACTGCGGCTCCGGCTGTGCTCCCGAACATGACTCGAACGTGATGGCCTGCTCTTCGGTCGTGAAGACGTGCGGTGAACTGCATCTCGTCTGGAAAATTCTCGACTGCGGCTCCGGCTTCGGTATCCTTCAGCAGGTGAAATGCTCCTCGCACACGGCAATATCGGGCTTCGACTGCGTCTGGAAAAACGGCTGCATCTCGAGGTTGAATGTGCAGCTCGATGGTCAACACTATCTCTATAAGGAGTGCGTAGGTCTCGCCCTCTATCACCGTGACGTATATTGGAAGCACGCCCTGAACTTTGCCTAGTAGCCGAATACCGAGACCTGAAATGGGAAATTTATGCTGACATAAACTGCTCTTGTAAATAGGTATACAATATACATTCAAGTGTCTGTTTATTATTATAAATTTATAAATAATTATTAAATAAAAACAGCGATTAATACATAATGATTTGCTACAACGATCGTTTTTTTTTGTGTAGAATGTAGATAATTTAAATATCCGAAATATTAATGTTGTAATTATAATAATAAATCCATCATCTAAGATAACCAAATATTACTAGAATGTTCTAAAACGTTGTCATAAGATATTTGAATTTAATCGTTTAGTTAAACATAATATTATTATAAAAATTCTAAGTAAACATGCTTAAAGTTATTTAAAACATTACTTACGTGTTACGATCCCACTTCTGAAAATTGTTAGCTTGTTCCATTATTCCTTGTTAAGTTTTATAATAAAACAACCAGATGAACATACACTGATTTTTAACCGACTTCCAAAAAGGAGGAGGTTATATGTTCGGCTGTGGATATATTTTTTTTAATGTTTATTTTTGTATGTTCAACGATTACTCCGCCGTTTGTGAACCGATTTTCAAAATTTTTGTTTTGTTCTATTAGGTTTCTCTCCAATTTGGTCCCATTTTCACAAAAGTGGTGATCTAATGATGGAATCCATAAGTAATCGAGGGAACTCCTCAAAATTTATATGAAAACATATGGTAATTTTGGTTTTATGAGAAATATCCTAAGCATATGCTACCAAAACGCAAGATTTGCATCAAGGTATACTATGGTTCCGAAGATACTAAGAGAACTGCGGATTCCTTATAGATACAAGTTTGGGGGTTTAGGCGCTGTTTTAAGAATTGAAAGCATATGCTACTATGCAAATTACATTCATCATCATCATCATCATCATTACCACGTCAGGGTCACCAGTGTCACATGGTTGTATATGGATACAATATGCCCCCACAACACCATAATTATATCATCACGTTATGTCCTTATAATAATTGGTGGTACTTTTCATAGCGATTTTAATAAAAATATAATGTTGTTTCAAAATAAATGATTCAAGTTCTAAGCGACTAATGTACCACAAAATTGAACATAACAAAGTCAACCTTAACTCCAGAGCGTAAGGCACACATTTGACATTACTTTTGAGATTCGAAAGAACAAAGAGAAGTAAGTTGCTTCGATAGGTACTACACTAGTTTAAATATTAACCCATCAAGCCCAAGCGGCACCCGGCTGCCGCATAGCAATTAAAAATCTATTGTGTCTGCGATTCCCACGATCGAGGTAATAAATTGAATCCTTAGTATGAAAATACTTACATAGGAAAACAATCTACATCGTAATAGGAATAAGAAACACAATCGCATTGAGTGTGACTCTTAACAAATTATAATAAGATACGTAGAATATACGCGATGGTTTACCAGGTAACTAAAAAGAGTGAAATTATTATTTTTAACAAAAAATTAAAACCGACTTCCAAGGTAAAAACAATAATAAAATCCTTATAATATGAACTAAAAAGTATTAAATAATGTTTCCTATCTAATAGTGCCTTTTTCCGAATTCGGCTAAACCTCAACTATTTCTATACTCAATCTTCATAATTTTGAAGTCGGTGCCAGTTCCAAAAGTTTCAAATACCTATTCTGTCAGAGAACTGAAGATTCAGCTATATCTGGTACCGACTTCAAAATGATGAAGATTGAGTATAGAAATAGTTGAGGTTTAGCCGAATTCGGAAAAAGGCACTATTAGATAGGAAACATTATTTAATACTTTTTAGTTCATATTATAAGGATTTTATTATTGTTTTTACCTTGGAAGTCGGTTTTAATTTTTTGTTAATATTAGGACCACTATAATATGTATTCTGAAGAGGAGGAAATATTTGAAAAAAGTGTTTCTTCTGTAGGAAAAAACATCGATCTACAGAAAGGATTTTCTTCCTATAGAAAAAAAATGATTGTGAAGATTTTAAGGTTCTAAATTTTTTTCTCCACATAAAACAATTCTATCTGGCCATTCAGACTCGGAGTCATATGATATCTTTTACTTTAAGAAGTCTCAGAACAAAAAAAGAAGAATAAAAATTGTTCAAGTTGCTAATGTTTGCTATTGACTTCTATTTCAGTAAAAAAAACCATGAGAACAAAAAATAATTTTGAGAATTACTTAAACTCAACTTCTTGTACCAAACAAATACTGCTTTTGATTTTTCTTTTGATAATCGTGCTATTTTACTACTAGATGACGCCCATAACTCTAATGCCCCAAAATCCGTTTCGTTTCATTTTTTTCGGGATAAAAACTATCCTGCGTACTTTCCCAGGACTCAAAGTAGCTCCATACCAAATTAAAAAAAAAATCTGCTCAGTGATTTGGGCGAGAAGTAGTAACAGACAGACTGTTAGCTTGTTCCATTATTCCTTGTTAAGTTTTATAATAAAACAACCAGATGAACATACACTGATTTTATTAGGACCACTTCACTGTTCCACAGCACAAATCGGAATGAATCTCTGGAGGAGGACTCTGCTCTCCCTCTATTTTCCCCTCTACTTCGATCACCTAAAATGGCGGTCGTTCTTGATTGGTTAAAAATATTTGACCAATAGGAGAGCAGTTTCCTGTCCAAGAAAATCATTATATTACAAACAATTTATTAAAATATTCCTAATACCTTATAAAATATTATATATTTTAATACAAATAATAACAATATTATTAATTTTTAAAATCATTTTAGATAATTTACATCGGTACCGGAAATGGCCACATAATTTCAGTTTATGAAAATAATTTTACTCAAGAGTATTACAAGACATACTTTTTCTTTTATAATATTCGTATAGAAGAAAAAATCACTTTGAATGAATTTAAATCAAACGTTTTGTATGCAAATGAATTTTAAATTATCAAGACTGAACTAAGACTGGTTTCTAAGAGTACTATAATCACTAGTTACTTAATTATTTTTTAGGATGATACAAGGAATGTAAGTCGTTTTCAAACATATAAAACAAATGTTATATTTTTTGTCAGAAGACGATTATTTTGAAATGAAAATATTTTATTTAGATATTTTTTAAATTTTTTGTTACCTTGTATGCAATTATCATTACCCTAGCCACAAAATTTTTGAACTTCGATATTACTAAATCTTCTCTATGAAAACGAGTCCCTTAAGTAAAAGTAGGTTAATCCTAAAAAAAAATCAACCTTACTTAATCGTTCCTTTTTATAATCATAAAAAAGAGATTTGTCCAGCCTTTCTACTTACAAAAAACACAATCACTTAGAAATACGGGAGCATACTCATACTATGTGACCTACTTTTTAAGATTTTTTGACCCCCTACCTCCCCCTGGTGACCACCCGTAGTATATGCCATGAACCCCCACCCCCCCCTTCAATTGTTCACGTGGTATTGACAAGAATAATTTTTAATCATTTTGTAAGTAGAAAGAGTAGATAGCAAATGAAAATAATTTTACTCATATTTGTGTTTATTAAGTTATTTATTACGAAAGACTATTTGCATGCTTATAATAATTATTACTACTTAATTAAATATGGGAATAAAAATAACGATCACCAAAAAATACTTTGATACCCAATAGTTTGCCAAAAAGAAATACTTGACACCAATCCTACTAATATTATAAAGGCGAAAGTTTGGATGTATGGATGTTTGTTACTCATTCACGCAAAAACTACTAAATAGATTTTATGGAACTTTATAATAATATAGCTTATACGTCAGAATAACACATAGGCTACAATTTTACCCGACTTTCAAAATGGAGGAGTTTTTTTATGTTTAACGATTACTCCGCCGTTTTTCTTTTGGTGTATAGGCTATCATCCCAATTTGGTACCGTATTCATAAAAGTGGTGACCTGATGAAGGGATCCATAAGTAATCAAGGAAACTCCTCAAATTTTATATGGAAACATGTGGTGACTTCGGTTTCGTGAGCAGTATTCTAAGCATAAGCTACCAACAAGTGAAATTTTGCACCAAGGTATACCATGGTTCTGAAGGTGCTGAGAGAACTCCTGACTATAGATAGGTACAACTTTGGGAGCTTCGACGTTGTTTTAAGAACGCAAAGCATATGCTACTATGCAAATTACATTCATCATCATCATCACTACCATAAACCATTATAGAACCATGTATCGTCCCGTTTTGACCCTATTATTGGTCTTTTATTATATTATATCGCTTAAAACGCGGGTAACACCGCGGGGCACAGCTAGTATTTAAGATATACTATAAAGGTGTAACAAAACTAAGTGATAATACTTTAGGATGTGTACGTGTTCCTTATAGTGAGTTTAGTGTGAAAGTAGAAGCGCTGAATGAGCAAAATTTTTTTCACTTTTGTATGGGCAACCGCCCCAGTGTAACGAGTTTCTCCATACAAAAGTGAAAAAAAATTTGGTCTTTCAGCGCTGTTACTTTCACAGTGAACTCTATGTAAGGAACACATACACACCCTAAAGTATTATCACTTAGATTTATGTATGATATATATAATAATAGTCTAAAATTACAATAGAACAATCAGAGAAATTAATTTCTAGGCAGATGGCGGACCTAAGTAATTTAGTCGCGTTTAAAGTTAAACCCAACCGACAGATCACAAATAACATTGAATTGACATGATCCGACAACATGACGTTGGTCTGTCAACTACCTAGGAATCAATTTCCTCGATGGTACATACTAGCTATTTTAGTCACGACTGCAGTTCAAATTGTAATCGAACACCAAATATAGTAAATGAACACCAAGCTTGACAGCTTCACCAAACTTCAAAATGCCTGACAAGTGCCAACAGTGCCTGTTTTTTTTTAATAGTTGTTGGCTATAAATAACCATAATGAATGCCAGTGTCAAGTATTAAATGGCGAGAAAAAAAAATTTCGTATGACGTTTCTCTCGGCGAAATTGACTACGTGACAAAACTCTAGACCCCCTCCCCCCCTCTTGTGACCGAGCATAGTATTTTGAAGACCCCCCCCCCCCCCCCCCCCCCCCCCCCTAAATGGGTCACGTAGTATGGGTATGTTCCCTACTTAGAGATAAAGCTGATAGACTAATATTGACAAAAAAAAAAAGGCACTCGACAGTTTTTGGCACATTGCACAGTGCACTCGTCATGCCTCTACATCGGCGGATTGTCGTGGCGGCATTTCCACTGAGACCATGAATAGAGTCGTAGGGTGGTCAGGTAGATCTCTCGTTGTTGATAAATTCTATAATAGACCTCTTTAACCTATAAATGTTAATGCATTTGCTAATACAATTTTGACCAATAATTACTATTAGTTAACAGTTAATACTATTATAAAATATACATCTCAGACTTAAGTTAAGTATATCATAAAGAAATTATTTGCTTAGTGTATGGTTCTATACACTGTGCACTGTTATATTTAGGTATAAATAATTAATATAAAAATTTGATTTCTACAGTATAATATACAGGGTGAAATTAAACCTTCCTGCCAAATTTTTTCCGGGGCTTAGGTATCACTAGGAGAGTCCATTTAACCAAAAAAAAATTGGATGTTATTTTTTTTTCAATGGCATATTTTATCCTATTTAAAATCGTTGCAGAACGGTCACTCGCGGCGCGGGGGAATGAGAGGGGGTAACGCGGGGGGAGGCGCGCGCGCGGGGTCACATCACACGCAGGCGACGCGTCGAGTCCATTAATTGTAGTGTTTTTTAGGATAACTTTCGGAAGCTATTTCTCAACATTTTAGTACTGAGTGATTATAAAAGAAAAAATACGTGTATTTTTATTTTTAACAAGGATCAATATAGCAAAATTTGGCAGGAAGGTTTAATTGCACCCTGTATATTTAATATTACAGTATTAAAGATTTGAATGACGATTTTCCATAAGAACTCTGAACATCTACCATGTTAATTATAAAGTCTCGAGGATGCAGCGACGATTTATAATTAATGGTTAAACAAACTTACCTTAAGTGAAGTTTGACCATAATTATGAGAGTCGCTGCATCCGAAGAGACTTTATTACCCTCCCACCCAAAAACCCTAAAATGTCTTTGGAAAATCGTAATTTATTTAATTGTACCTTCTCTAAAAAGAATGAGGACCGATCTGCAGTGAACCTCCAAGGTAAACTGGTGGGGAGAAACCGGTGGTGGTGGGGTAAAAATCCGGCCCTGGAAATGGCGCCATTGCCGTGCCACCTATTTTATTTTTTCAGGAAGCTCTGAAAAGTGTTCGATGCCGGAAGCTAGGGGCGGACTACCATGTTAATTATAAAGTCTCTTCGGATGCAGCGATCATAATTATGGTCAAACTTCACTTAAGGTAAGTTTGTTTAACCATTAATTGTATTATAAAAAAGGGGTCTACCAGAATCTGATGGCAAAAAGTGAGAAAAGAAATTGACTCTAGCAATACCGGGATATTTGGAATAAAACATTTTGATCATTTTTTTTTTCCTTTAGCGGCTGATTCTGTGTGTTAAACATGCAAATATAAAAATTTATCCAATGATCAAGGATATTTTTTTGAAAATCTGCTGTCAAAATTTGCCATCTAATCCTGGTAGACCTATAATAATAAAAATTGTTAAAGCCTGGCCTTTAACATGACAAGAGCCAGAAGCGAGAGATTGCCATTTCTTTTTATCAGGCGCTCCTTTATTAATAGCCTGGATAAGTGAAATGCGGTCTAATGAACGCAACCACTACCGGCAGCCAGACCGCCGCTTTTGGAAGTCGGTTTAATTACGTCTGCATGCTTTCGTCATTCATCAAGTTTATAAGTTTAATATATCAAAGCGCACGGAAGTGCGCAGGCCAAGTTCCAGCAGGCCGCGCGCATGCCGTGTACTATTTACACGAACCGTTTCCACGCACTTTTAACCCCCTTGTTGCTCAGTGCCTATTGCGAATGCAAAGATAAAATTATACCTACGTAATTATATACTAGTACTTAAGCAGTATACCCAATTTCATAGATATAGATTCGGTGGATCCTGAAATATCTCCCTGTAAAAATAGCTAATTTTGGCACTGACTCACTCTCACTCACTCACTGACCGGTAATCAAAACCTCTAGGCCACTTCCGATTGTCCTAGCGTTATGAAATTTGACACGCAGGTCGTGTGTTATATTATGTAGATTAACAAAAAATTGAGAAATTTAAGAAATCGGTCAAGCGTGAGTCGGTTCATCTACAAACTTTAGAGGCCACTTCCAATTGTCCTAGAGCGTTATGAAATTTGGCACGCAGGTCGTGTGTTATATGTAGATTAAAAATTGTGAAATTGAAGAAATCGGTCAAGCGTGAGTCGGTTTATCTATGAACTTTAGAGGCTACTTCTAATAATTGTCCTAGCGTTATGAAATTTGGCACGCAGGTCGTGTGTTATAATTATGTAGATTAACAAAAAAATGAGAAATTTAAGAAATCGGTCAAGCGTGAGTCGGTTCATCTACGAACTTTAGATGCCACTTCCAATTATTGTCCTAGCGTTATGAAATTTGGCACACAGGTCGTGTGTTATATGTAATTTAGAGATTAACAAAAAATTAATAAATTTAAGAAATTGGTCAAGCGTAAGTCAGCTCGTCTACGAACTTTAGATAAAAATTCATAAGTACCAGTGATGCAATGAGAATACGATGAGGAGAGTGGGAGGAGGAGAGGGGGGTGGGGGGTATAATATATTGTCATGTATAATACACACTGTATAGCTTATTAAATAATTAATAATGTTTACTTAAAAATTTGGCTTCTATTTGGAAACCTTGACTGACTGGTGATAACACATCTACATATAAATAAAAATTACTATGTTAAAGCACAAATCAATTATAGGCGTTTTTCCGTAAAGTGTACCACAAAATGTACAGGTTGTGGGATATACTAGGGCTCGCTTCGCTCGCCCTGATAATTATTGTTGAATTTTAATACGTCAATATTTAAAACTGTGAACTTAAAAGATTAAAATATACAACACAGTCAAATTAACTTGACGCAACGCTGGAATGCAATAACCTGCCTGCTTCGTAATGACGTCATCAAACCATGCGTCAAGTGTGACCGCGTTATAACTTAAAACTTGGCAGCGTTAGTTCCTTTTTTCGCCACGTCATTTAAAGCCATGTCGAATTGTATTAGTGCATCAATTTATAGTGTTTCTGGTGAGGAATCATTTCTAGAAAGTAATCGAATAATATGGCAAACTTGAGGAAAGTGTTGTATTTTAGAATATTCTTTGTTTAAAGAAATGATTTTTGTTATACAATATTCTATTATTATCAGCTCGGTAAAGGTCGATTTAAGTTCGGATCTTAGCTTCTTTTTTTCTTAAGGTGGTTTATGGGAATGTCTCAAAACTCTTAAAGTCAGTCAGTCACCTTGACTGAATTTTGAATATAATTCTAATATCTCAATTAATATCTCAATTTTTAATATCTCATCTAAATTTCTCAATTTCTAAAATCTAATATCTCAATTTTTACAGTTAAATTTATACAGCTTGGCAAAGAAGAGTATGGATTAAATGAGGGCGCTTTTCTTTAAATACAGGCAACCCTACGCTTCACTTTTGACACAATATATACTAGAGTTGACAAGTAATGTAGTGTTGTCATAAATAAAAACTCTTAGTTCCAGCTGTCACCGCGTCAGACTCTTCTTTGCCAAGCTGTATGTGCAGTTGTAATTTTATAACAAGAGAAGACTTAGTTTTTGATCAATACGTTCTTGGCTGGTTAGTGGCGTGTTATGAAAATGGCGTAGTATTTTTTTTTATGAAATAAGGGGGCAAATGAGCAAACGGGTCACCTGATGGAAAGCAACTTCCGTCGCCCATGGACACTCGCAGCATCAGAAGAGCTGCAGGTGCGTTGCCGGCCTTTTAATAGGGAATAGGGTAACAGGGGAGGGTAGGGATGGGAAGGGATGGGAAGGGATGGGAATAGGGTAGGGGATTGGGCCTCCGGTAAACTCACTTACTCGGCGAAACACAGCGCAAGCGCTGTTTCACGCCGGTTTTCTATGAGAACGTGGTATTTCTCCGGTCGAGCCGGCCCATTCGTGCCGAAGCATGGCTCTCCCACGTATAGTATGATGCCCGGGCGGCGGCGGGCCGCTAGACTAAAAATTTTCTTTGCGCACGGGCACCTGCATTTATCGTCACGAAGCTTCGTGCTAAGAGACGATACCATAAACCATTGGACAATGAAAAAAATTGTCCAATGGTATCGTCTCATAGCACAAAGCTTCGTGACGATAGACGCATGTGCGGCCGCGGCATCAGATAAATGGTAAATAAATAAATAATTTTCTTTCTTTCTTTTTCTTCTTTTTTGGCAACTTGACACAAATGATGCGTACAGTCCGACAAGGCTTTATATGAATGTGTCAAACTGTCAATGGGCGCTGCTGCTGGTAAGGAGAACTGTCAAAAATGACGTTTTTGTATGATAGAAGCGTTAGTTCCTTTTTTCGCCACGTTCATAAACAGCCTTGTCGAATGTCGAACTGTATGTTGTGCGGTGTGCCCAAGTTGTGCCACAGACCAATTGAGCCACTGACCTCCATTATACAAGTACGCTAGACTAATGATACCCTTTGAAATGACAGCTATTTTTTGTGCCTATTTGAAGCGGAATCAGCTCCCCCAATGTGAGTGATAGGAACTAAATTTGACGTAAAAATACAGAATACAAATTACTTACGGACGTAAAAATGACGTTTGAAAGTCGCCATATTGGCGCTGATAGCAGTAGTGGGAGTATTTGGAACTAATACTAGTGATGACAACCAATAACGATTAAGCGGCCATTTGCAAGTTACGTCAAATTTAGTTCTCTTCCCTCTCACTGGGGGTGCTGATTCCGCTTCAAATAGGCACAAAAAAGTGGGTAGAGTGCGTTTCATCGAATAGTTCCTTTGCCGTCATGTTGGCATTCCTGTCTGTCAATAACGTAAACACAGGAGAAATGCTCTGCGAGTATTCATAGGTTTTACTGTGATTTCGTGAGAAAATCATGCCGAAATCATTAAAGAGTGGTGAAAGAATGATGGTGCTAAGAGTGAAAGAGTTTTGTGAACGTGAAAAACGTAACGAGACCCCAATAATTCCATTAAGATGTGTACAAGCTCGGGTTGCCGCCATTACAGCTTAGTGAAATAGGGTTACCAGTATCAGTTTAATCACCCTTAAACACAGTAAAACGTATGAATATTCGCAGAGCGTGTCTACCATGTTTACGTTATTAACATACAGGAATGCCAACATGTAGGCAAAAGAACTATTTGATGCAACGCACTACTAGTGACGAAAATTACATAAACGCGAACGAAGTCGCGGGCTAAAAGCTAGTATATTATCAGGGGCCACAGCCGTCAGTCTTAACATTTTGTGGTACACTTTACGGAAAAACTATGTAGATGTGTTATCATCAGTCAGTCAAGGTGTGACGACGCAAGCCCTCACAATTCACAAAGCTCGGATTTTAGCTAGTAAATGCGAAACTGACTTTGTTTGTTAGTTACGCCTTCACGCATAAAGTACTAAGCGGATCATCATGAAACTTTCATAGGTACACATTGTCTGGGTATGAAGGACATTGGGTACCTTTCATCCCTGGAAAAAGAACGGCTCCCGAGCGATAGACGTTAACGCAGGCAGAGCCGCGGGCGAAAGTTAGAATTATATGAAATGAAAACGAATATGTATCTAACCTACCAATATTAATAATATTATATGTCTACCAGAATCTGATGGCAAAAAGTGAGAAAATAAATTGACTGTAGCTGGAATATAATATATAATAATATAGAAATACCAGGGTAACTGGAAAAAAACATTTTGATCCTTTTTTTCTTATAGCGGCTGAATATGTGTGTTAAACATGCAAATATAAAAATTTATCCAATGATTAAGGATATTTTTTGAAAATCTGCTGTCAAAAATTGCCATCAGATTCTGGTAGACCTATAATAATAAGAATGTTCATATCCTACCAATATTACACATTAAAAACCCAGATAACGCAATTTTAGGAAAAAAATACAAAAACACAACACCACTCTTTCACATTCCCGACAAAACTCAAATTAATAATTTTTTAAATCGAATAGTACACGATTTTATAGTACTTCGATTCTTGGCAGAATAGTCTTCTTTTTATTATGGCGGTCTGAGAAGTCGCATCCCTCAGCTGACAAATGACAGCTGAGTTCTGACAGATGACAGTGACAAGAGAACCGTCATCGAGGCTCGAAACGGTAAATTTTGTCCGAACTCCGAAGTCGAATCAGATTTTTGCTAAACTCGTGCGCATGTTTACGTCACTCGGGGTCCTGTGCGATATTTTTGCAAAAACAAAACAAGAATTCATGTGTAAAATTGAGTAATTGATTACACTGTGTGTCTGAGTGTGGCTTGGATTGCGGTGAAAGTTTTCAATTCTGTGTTCTCAACGTAACTTGGATACTAGTTTGTGGTGTCAATACTGGATATTGGAAACTGCACTACGTCAGGTGAGGTAGGCACTGTAATTTATTACTTAAAAGTCCTCGATACCTAATACATAAACTCGTAACCTTTTTGTATAACTTTGGTTCAAGTTTGGGTTTTAAAAACATATAAGAATAACCTGTTTACATGCTCGAGAGCCCAAACAATTTGCGTAAACAGTTTTCTTATGAATTTAAGTCCAGGTCAAGCAAATGAATACTGCACACAGAACATGCCAAAGCAGCTTGCTAAAGTAATATATTCAGGCAGGTGTTAAATAAATTGACTACTACCTAAATTAATTTTATGATTAATTATTGACCAAGAAGGTGACAAAATTATGAAACCACTAAATTATTCATTAATGTTATCACATACAGTCAGTATGTACTATGTGTTACTTTATGATTCATAAAAACCGCATTAAAGAGTGTGTGTTTTAAATGTGAAATAATTGTTTGTATCATAACTAAGAATAACTAGAAGATGATCCAGTATTAGTCTCCAGTACCTACAACTTTTAAGCCATAGCCACATTAATATTCCTATCACCCTTGTTATTTAATTAATCAGTGTAATAATTGTAACAGTTAGTGCCATAATTTTATGGTAGGCAGGTAGGAAAATAGCATGTTGTCAAGTGTCAACCATACCTGTATTAGATCTAAGTTCTTGCATAATTTACTTAAGTGTGTAAGCAAATATTTGCCAACATCTTAGCTAACACAACAACGGCTTCTTGAAATGCTTGAAGTCTATAATGCTTTTTCATTTGCTTGTTAGATGTGAGACAGAGATAAATGTATGAATACTCATTAGCCTTATTATTTACACTAGCTTGAGAACGTTACTATTTCTATGTGGGTCTAAGTGTTAAGAAAAATAAGGAAATAACATTAGAGGCTACGAATAATAAAAACTAAGGAATCGTAACTCCCATACCATTACCGTTTTAAATTTGGTTCCTTTCGATCTGTCATGTAACGTCAGCCTAGTACCCCTCAAGGCCACCTAAATATTGCAAATGTATTGAAATGTGTACCTAAGGTACACTTTTTTGACAAGTATTGTGGAGCATGTTTTTTGACGGAGTTACTTTTCCTTAGTTTTTATTATTCGTAGATTAGAGGTCAATATTTAATTTCAATAATTTAAAACCCAAGAAATAGCCCTAACTATTTATTAACAAAACCCTTCGCAAGCATTCATTAGAAATACAAATTTTTTTATTATTTTATTATTTATGATATCTTCTCAAATGTTCAAAACATTAAATTTAAGCTTTAAAACATGCCAAACTATAATATGTATACCATATTTACTTATAACCCGCCTTTGGTGTGATATGTTTATAACCTTAAAAACATGTCTGGAGCAGTCTGTAACACTCAGTCACATTGTGGTGAAAGTCACTTAAATGTGAACTGCTAAATTTACTTATACTTACTGCAATGCAACAACATGTTACGTTTATTAGGTACGTGGGATATGTACGTGGCGGCCAAAGGAAGATCTTCCGACCGAGCGAGGTGTTATGCTCGGTCAGGCCGGAGCCCACGTGATACATTTCAGCTGTCGTATATATACCGACGCGTTCAGAAAACTTTGATAGCGCGATGCAGGAATGTTAGGCGAATTGTGGGTACCGCCACAGGTACAATTGTAGACATTTTGTGGCATTACTTTTGAAGCTTATGTTCAGATTTCTAGAACAACAAAGGGTATATTATGTCATCATGTCAGAGAGTTTCTGAATTAATGACTTTAATGATTTTCCTTACCTATTTGGTTCTTGTCCAAGAGGGAAGGAAAATTTGTAATTATAAGAGGTTGAAGTGGAGATTGTTTGAGCTTAAAACAGTACTAGTATAATATAATTATTGTTATGTAACAGTATAATGTAATATTTTTTTGGACTTTCATTACATTATACCTCCCCCCCACCCCCGCCCTCCCTCCTATTTTGACGTAGGTTTCTAAACCTTTACCCTTTTTAGTAGTTCGTAATGTATAACCTCACTTAGAAAAATTGAATCTATCTTTAATATTGAAGTTGCCCACTATGTATTTCCAGTCGCTCACTTAGTTATACAGTCGCGCGCTCGGATAGAATTTTAATATCTGAAATAGATTAATCACAATCCACTTTTTGTAAGCTCGTTCTGGATTTTATTATAAATCAATATTAGTCGTTAGTTTAGTTTATTTTTCGCTTACTCAAATTCATACCGCTCAAGTTATTAAAACAGTATGTTCATCATCAGTCGCTAAGTAATTTTTTATTCGCTCGTTTTATTATCCCTTATGCTATTTAGTAAAAGCATCTCTTTCATCTAATGTTCTCCTAACCTGCATCTGAACAGAGCCTTACATTGTCAAAAGAAATTGTGTGAACGAGCCCTTATTGCATTATCATGGCCATATTTTATTCTCACCATAAATGATTTTCATCCGATTGACGTCAACTATGCTAACCACTCGGCGCGAGGAAAATTTTATCGTTCGTCTCCTGATTTAATGTTGTTACGAAATGTGACAGACGCCCGTATTCCTTTTCAGGTTAAATTTTCCTGTTTTGAAAAATACTTTTTTATAATACTTTTTTTAGCTTTGTGAGAGTATCCTAAATTTTGCTATGAGCCAAAAGTGCTACTATCTTTGTTGTCAGCGGACTTGTGTAGTTTTAAAGATGTAATTCTAATTTACACAGCTAATGATGGCTAATGTCTATTCAATATACGCTGTTTCTCTGTTGTGTTACGTGTAAGGGCTTAGGGCCCTAGAATTCAGCGACATGCAATGCATGATGCATCGCTAGTCGCTACTCGCTAGTACTAACGCTTGTTAGGCGCAAGAAGCCGCCGTGTGCTAGGAAGTAGGAACCTAAAGTTTGCAATATTTTCGCTAATCGCTGTTAGCATATATTTTTATGATTAAGGGGCAAAATATTTATTACTTTAAATATAGCTATAAATATAGCTATAAAGAACTGTGATAAAATCGTTTTGATCTCCAGTGGAGATTATCACAACTAGTGTACATCTAGAATAAGCTGGAATTCTCCAGCTTATTCTAGTTGGACATCATCCAAGATTCTGTCGGACTTAGCTCGGAAAATGGCGCTGTTTGCATACAAAATATTGCAGAGGTCAGTGGTCGGTTAAGAACATAGTATAAGGACAAAATCATTGATCGTTGGCTTTTAAAACAGATAATATCATGAATACTATATTCTCTACTAAATGACGCCCGCAACTCCGTTGCGCAAAAATTCGTTTATCGCGCGGGAACCGTACATTTTTCCGGGATAAAAAGTATCCCTATACCAAATTTCAGCAAAATCGGTCCAGTGGTTTAGGCGTGAAGAGGTAACAGACAGACAGACACACTTTCGCATTTATAATCTACTAGACTAGACTAGACTAGACTAGATGACACCCGCAACTCCGTCGCGCCAAAGTTAGTTTATAGGGAGGGAACCGTACACTTTTCCGGGATAAAAAGTATCCTATGTCCTTTCCCGGGACTCAAAGTATTACCATAAAAAAGGAGAAGGGGAATTTTTGTATGCAACGCGTACCCAACCTGTAGCACATCCACAAATACATCAAATTAAAGGGTGAAGACGTAACAGACAGACAGACACACTCTCGCATTTATAATATTGGTATGGATAATGGATATGAAGTGACAGGAACTCCTAGCTCTCATAGCATACTAAATGTTACCAGTTCTACCCAGACATATCCCGCCGACGGAACAAAAAGTTTTCAAAGTTCCTGGGTCATGGATGTGTATTAAATATGTGTATAATATAATAAAAATCTTAAATATATGTATAGTATAAAAGTATTAAATATATTTCCGTTGTCTGGTACCTGTAACACAAGTCCATCAGGTACTTACCACGGGGCCAGACTGACGTGGTGTGAAGCGTCCATAGATATTATTATTATATTATTATTATTATATTATATTATGATGTAGGCGCTAAAACCGTTCTGGCGTATAATACAATGTGTTAACAACGTCATTTTGCACTTTATGCTGTCATAAATTACGTGTAGCTTGTAGCTGCTAACGCGACGTGTGCTTGACGCTACTGTGTTTTATGATGCATTGTCAAATAAATTATACTTTTCGGCCATCGTACATACTGTTTAAAGTGAGAATTTTTCATCGTTTTAATCTAAGCCTCGATTTTTAGTGGCTGGATAAATTTAGGGCACTGAATAATTTTCGGCCTCCCCAAACTTCATATAAAACATCAAAGTTTAATTGAAATTGTATCCCTCGTTATTTTGATTATACCTTATTGATTGTAGGTATTGTGTGTTTGTTGTTTACATATCGTAATACTGGAAGTAGTATATTATATAGTAGTTTCATTATCGTATGTTAATGATGAAATCACTTGTTTGCGTACAACGCCCGGCGCACGACTATTTCAGTAACATTCCTCACTATATAGTTGATACAAGTAAATATTTATCTGCTATGTGATACAGCACTGGAATAATAACGAA
Source organism: Cyaniris semiargus (assembly GCA_905187585.1). Taxonomy (NCBI): domain Eukaryota; kingdom Metazoa; phylum Arthropoda; class Insecta; order Lepidoptera; family Lycaenidae; genus Cyaniris; species Cyaniris semiargus. The sequence goes on from LR994567.1 coordinate 12,088,434, forward strand.
AGGAGCCCCTGCAGACTGCAGATTTTTAGTCGGCCGATGGTTTAGTCAAGTGTGTTCCAATACTTCCAACCTTTGGGTCGCGACCCCCTGGGACTCCGCAAGCTTCGCGGGCGGAGGAAGGCGGGCACCCTTAATAAAATACTAAGGAAAATGACATTTTTGTCCATCAAAAATGTATGTTAATATGAGACCACCCTCCAAGAGCAATTGTCTGAAAGGCCAAAAATCGTTTATTTTGGCCGGAAAACCTACCAAAAATTTTTTTTTGGCTTTGTTCAGATTCCGGAAGCATAAGATGTATTAAATGTTGCGGAAACATTAGATCCTAATTTCTTTTCAGTTTTGCTCGTTCGGTCTTTATAAAATTGATTCGTTATGGTGCATTAAGACGTCCCACGACCCATGGGGTCATAGGTTCGTTGAAACAACATAATACGACTGTCAGATATTCTACATCTAAGATAAACATTAAACGATATTATGTCAGGGTATGGTGGGTCGACTTTCGACTTTGTTCTTTTGGTAATAGACGTTATTTTTTATGCGGTTATTAGAGTATAGACCATTATATTATTAGCGTATTCGCGATCATAATTCATAATACATATCTTTAAATTCTTTATTTGCTCGAAATGCTGTATTATATAATAATAACTTTGCAGTTTTTAGCTGTTCATATTTTTATCTTAAGCCATTTCTTGGGTTGGTAATTGTACAGGGATTTTGGGAAGTTAGTTCCCTGGAGTTCCTTTTTTAATTTAATTATGGTATGTTTTTTAGGGTTTTATTGCATGTTTTGAATTGAAATTTTATTACGTGTTTTGAATTAGCATAAGAAGTAAGAAAGACTTTCCCGTTGCTCTCAGAAAGATTTATTAAAGATTATGTAGCGTTAATAGAAAGATTTCGACTTAAGGCCATTTTCTATTTAATTTTTTCATAAAATTAAAGTTAAGTAATTATTAAATATTGGAGTGCGGCCGTTTCTCCCGCATGTTTTATTGTAGCAAAAAGTTCAAGTTTGATGGTGGTGGTGGCGTGGTGTTCTAGAAAATTCAAGTCTGTGGTTCAGTTATCTTAAAAGTTTTGGAAGTCCCTGCTCTAGTTATACGTATGTAATTATGACACATAACAATAAATAGCAAATGATTATATAACCGCAAAAACAAAATGTGGCTTTCCCCACATTGTGCCACTGGCGACTAAACCACAGTATTACAAAAATATTGTAATACTGTGACTAAACTATGATAAAGATGACCTCTTCTGGCCTATGATACTGGCCAACTCTACCGGGTGTAATAAAACAAAGTGATAAGTAAATTAGGGTGTGTAAGTGTCCCTTGCATTAGAGTTCACTGTGAAAGTAGCAGCGCTGAAAGAGTTCCTTTTTAACTGACTTCTAAAAAAGGATGTTTCTCAATTAGAAATTGTCTTTTTTTTAAATGAGCAGACGTCATGAATTTGTCCATACAATCATTAAAAAATGTTAGTCTTTCAACAATGCAACTTTCACAGTGAACTCTATTACAAGGCACAAATATAAGCTTACAAATTAGAAACCCTAAAGTATTGTCACTTTGTATTTTTACCACCCTGTATAGTACGGTCAGAGTTCAGACTCACTACCGTCAATACTAGTTAAAGTTATCTATGTGTTAAAATATCATGCCTCCTTCATAAGTACGAGGGACGAGAGAAATAACATAATATGGCGTAAGTGGGTCGCAACTCGCAGTTTACCAACTATCCATACTTAATATTATAAATGCGAAAGTGTGTCTCTGTCTGTCTGTCTGTTACCTCTTCACGCCCCAACCGCTGAACCGATTTTGCTGAAATTTTGTATGGAGTTACTTTGAGTCCAGGGAAAGGACATAAGATACTTTTTATCCCGGAAAAATGTACTGTTCCAGCGTGATAAACTAATATTGGCGCAACGGAGTTGCGGGCGTCATCTAGTTTTTTTTTTTTTTTATAAAATAAGGGGGAAAACGAGCAAACGGGTCACCTGATGGAAAGCAACTTCCGTCGCCCATGGACACTCGCAGCATCAGAAGAGCTGCAGGTGCGTTGCCGGCCTTTTAAGAGGGAATAGGGTAATAGGAGAGGGTAGGGATGGGAAGAGAAGGGGATAGGGGAGGAAAAGGAAGGGAATAGGGTAGGGGATTGGGCCTCCGGTAAACTCACTCACTCGGCGAAACACAGCGCAAGCGCTGTTTCACGCCGGTTTTCTGTGAGAACGTGGTATTTCTCCGGTCGAGCCGACCCATTCGTGCCGAAGCATGGCTCTCCCACGTATAAGTATAAGTTATGTATCTGTATTTAAGTAGAAATGAATTTAAAATTGGTTAGTCTCGCTAAAAACTCGGGAACGGCTGAACCGATTTGCCAAATTTCAGTAAATAAAAATAATAATAAAACTACACAATTGATCAGTTGTACAATGTTTAATAATCGATAAAAAAAATATCTAATCAACAGCTCAGTATGGACAAATCACACAAGTATCTATAAAAGGCTTTTTAAACAATTGAAGAATTAAAATTTATAAAGCACTTGATACCAGTAGTTAATAGAAAACTTTATAAAAAGCGCAGAAAACAAAAAACTAGTAAGCTTTTTTATTTATTGCGCTTTTTATAAAGTTTTTTTTATCAACCGTAGGCTGCGTTAAAGCCTCTTCAAAGTAGCAAAAAACGTTCTTTGTTACTGAGAATGGTTAATGGTAAAAAAAAAAATACCAGCCTCGGGGCTTTAATCTAGCATTTTTTGCCAGAAACTTTTGCAGAGAAAGTTTACTTTTTCAGTTGTCTTTTTTTACGCCAACTCGACGTCAGTTTTTAGTCATACGGACTACTTGTACCCTTTAAAAAAAAAAGTTATCGCGTCATCACATTCTAAATTTAAATCGTGTTCGTTTAAACTCCTTTCGCAATGAAGTTGTAGCGAGATGTAATCTGTTTAATTGAATCTACCGTTACATAAATCTCTTATCGTTTTACGTAAATTCAATTACAAAATACGTTTATTTGACACTGATTTTCTCAGGGATATACTGATTCTTTTACCTAGATTAGCTCAGTCTAGACTCTAGACAATGAGTCAGAGCTACTTAAAATCATTTTTAGGGTTCCGTACCCAAAGGGTAATAGGGTCCCGTATTACTGAGACTTCGATGTCTGTCTGTCTGTCCGTCTGTCCGTCTGTCGCCAGGCTGTAACTCAAGAACGGTAATAGTTAGAGAGTTAAAATTTTTACAGGTTATGTATTTCTGTTGCCGCTATCGCGTGGGAATCGTATTAATTTTTTCCGAGAAAATTTATCCTATGTACTTTCCCGGGACTCAAAGTATCTCCATACCAAAATTTCAGCCAAAAAAAAAAAAGGTTTGTGTGTGAAGAGGTCACAGACATACTTTTTTTTGTTATGTTTTTTCGTTACGGAATTTCTTTATTCGGTCGCCGCGCTCAAAGCCTGCGATGAAAGCTTTGCAAAAGCTTAAAAATATCGATATTTTCAAATCCGACTATGCAAATCCGGCTATTCCTCGTTATTTGGCCACCCCAGCTATGAGTCAGGAATGCGTAATTTGCAACATTTGTAAAAAATAATACAAATAACTGAAAGATATAATTAATTACTAGGATAAATGGTGATAAGATATCTCGCTAATCGCATATTATATTGTGATAGCTTGGGTTGTCGTGCGTTTACAATTATATAATATCTAATGCAATCTAAATTCTAATGCAATTAGATGTTATCATTGGTCAGTGTAATTATCAATATATTATGTACATATTATTATGTTTACTATATTATGTTTGTAGTGCATTTCAAGATATATACTATACAATGTATGTACAAGTATACGCTACGAGAAAAGCATGCTTCACCCCAGGCTATAGTCAAAATGTTTTTGCCAGCGTCGAAAATGTATGGGATTTGACATAATATAACGCATCGCAAGCGCCATGGCGAAGTTAGATGTCAGAAATGTATGGGATTTGACTTAACACTCATGCGTTATGTCTAATTCCATACATTTCTGACATCTAACTTCGCTATCGAAACTGGCGAATGCACTTTGATAATTGATTTATGCCTGCCATACATGCTACGGTCTATCGGAGAGGTCTACCTGTGCAGGTAAGCTTGCGCAGGTTTACCGGAATGTGTGTGGGAATAGACCTGTGCATTTTTTTGGACCTGCGCAGGTGACCGGCGCAAAATCGAAAATCAATTCTTTCGAGTGTCACCTGCGCAGGCATACCTGGGGGGTGATCCAAGATCTTTTCGTTTTCGCTTCGTTATAGAATCGCCAACCAAAATGTATGGAATTGACATAAGCGTTCGTCAATATGACAATGACGTTCGACTCATCTTATGTCAATTCCATACATTTTGATCGGCGATTCTATATCGAAGCGAAAACGAAAAGATCTTGGCTCACCCCCCTGCACAGGTGACCTCTCCGGTAGACCGTAGCGTGTATGGCTTACAATTAGCGCTCTGGAAGAATGGAGTACCGACAAAAGTGAAAACATGATTATAGATTTTCGGCGCGCGTTAGAAAAATAGGAGATACTATTTCTTCTCTCTCCCTCGCCCCCCTTTTACTGTACAGGGGCTCAATTAAGGCGAGGCCAATTCGAAAAGACTGATTTTTAAGCTTCCATTGAATTATGTGGAATTCTCTTACACCAAAATTGATATAGACTGTAGACTCAAACAGGAACAAAGTAACAAAATAACCGAACAGAATATTAAAAAATGGCATGGTAATTCTGTAAAAAAATCTTTTCATCACCATAAAAATACACTTCAAATTCGAACATCTCGTAATTTTCAATGACAATGATATGTTTTTTTTACAAAAAGAATAGCTTTTTTATAGTTCTAACAAAATAACCGAATAGTTTTTTAATAAATGATTCGGTCATTAAAAAAATAAAATAAAATGTATAATTTTCTCCTATTTCGATTTTCGCCCTATCAAGAACGCGGCGAGCGTCGTAACCGCCACTGTACAAGGCGCGCTGATATGAATGTTATTTTTATGTCCTTTACGTCGTTATTCGTACTGACAGACATCGACCTGCTAATTTTAGGAACATCCTTGCCTTAATTAATCAAGCCCCAAACGGTCACCGGCGTCCGAGACAATAGAATATCTATTGTGTCTCGTTTTCCCACGATCGACGGGTTAAATAATTCAACTCAATAGATTCCGCGCTTTAAGGGTGACGGGGAAACAGACCGACACTTTTGCATTTACCCGATAATAGTGTATTATAAAGCGGAAGAGTTTGTTAGTTTGTTTGTTTGTTTATTTGAACGCGCTAATCTCAGGAACTACTGGTCCGATTTGAAAAATTATTTCAGTGTTAGATAGTCCATTTATCGAGGAAGGCTATAGGCTATATTTAATTACGCTAAGACTAATAGGAGTGAAGAAATAGAGGAAAATGTGGAAAAACGGGGGGAAATTATTTGAAAGGGCTTATTTGAACGCGCTAATCTCAGGAACTACTGGTCCAATTTGAAAAATTTTTTCACTGTTAGATAGCCCATTTATCGAGGAAGGCTATAGGCTATATTTTATGACGCTAAGACTAATAGGAGCGAAGAAATAGAAGATAATGTGGAAAAAACGGGGGAAATTATTTGAAAGGGCTTATCTCACGAACTACTAGAGCAATTTTTCTGTTATTTGGGTCAGATAAGAAGTAGACCACGTGAAGGATCATAGGCTATTTTTTGTACACTGATTTGTCTGTGAAATATCTAATTTACGCGGGCGACGCCGCGCGGAACGTCTAGTATATTATATTATTATCCTCAATGCTCCAAGCATAATCATTCATGCATATTGTTAACTTGTATAGTATAAACTCTAATATCTAGGTATCTGATAGGAAACTGCGCAGTCCTGATCGACATAATATTATGTAATAACCCACTTGTTTCCTTGTAAGCTTTGAGAAGTAAATGTGTTTTGGATGTTCCATAATTTAGACAATCGATTTAAATTATACGTCTAAATATATATTGATTTATGATTATAATTTTAAGTTCAAATTAACATACGTTCATGAGCATCAGCTCTGATGTCTGGTTTAAGAGATTTTTTGGAAGGTAGTTCATTCAAGGAGAAGAGCGCGCTATTAGCTGCAGTATACACTGTTATAATACATTAAATAATCCGACCAAAATCCGATATGTTGCACACGTCGTAACAGAATATTGACAGAAACGTTGTCAAACGTCGGACAAAACCATAAAGTTAATATACCTAGCGGAATAGAGCAACAATCTCGAGCTGTCAAACGAAACCGAAATTGATTTACGTCTGTGTGAAAAAATATGTGTACGTATACACTTACGCAAGCATCTTTCTATGAGATTAAATTGTCAACGTGCCGATAAGTGCCGACTGGACGTCAAAAAAAGAGTTCTGCTGTCATGTACTCATGTATCACACGTCTCTTTTTACCACACAGTGTTACTGATAGTGACATCTCGCTTGCTCAGGCGGCAGGCCTTTTCCGGGACTCAAAGTATTAGTATAGTACCATACCAAACAGCAGCAAAAACATAATTGTGTCTACTATGACGGTACGGAAGTACGGAACTCTTCGTGCGCCGAGTCCGACTCGCACTTGGCCGATTTTTTAACATTGTTGACAGGCATAATGTAATCGTTTTTGCTCCAATAAGCAATTCTGTTGTGCAAGTAATCGAGACAACCGATATACATTTGAATTTGGAATATTTTAACATCAGTAAATTCAGGTCATTGTAACGGCTCTTCAGAAGTGGAATGAATTTTTAGTCGCTCTTTCCCTAAAAGTTTTCAGAGTGAATCCTTCATCGAAATAGGGAATATTATGCAAAGGAGAAGAGGACGCTACTAGAGCATAGCTCCATAGATATTAATATTATTATTATAAACTTATCTTTAGGGAAAGAGCGACTGAAATTCATTCCACTTCTGAAGAGCCGTTACAACTTACAATGACTTGAATTTACTGATGTTAAAATATTCTAAAATCAAATAATCATAATATTATATCGGTATTCGGTTGTCTCGATCGCTTGCACAACAAAAATGCTTATTGGAGCAATACAGTGAATAATCCGAGCAAAATCCGACATGTTGAACACGTCATAATATTATCACAATATTGTCAAAAACGTTGTCAAACATCGAACCGTGGTACCGATTTGGCTATTCTCCTTTATTGTAAGCAACATTGAATGACATTTTACAGCACACAGGCGCTATGTTTACACTACGGTTCACGATGAAAAAGTGTATAGAAGTGGCAAACCTTATATTTAAATTTGAACTACGTTTAAGTTTAAATCAAAATGAATCGGGATTCTGTATAGAAGTGGTAAAATCCGATGTCAAATTGACGTACCACGTAACTGGAGTCTGGGACTCGTCATGAGTAGAACTGCCATCGCCTAAATTGCCGTCGCCGTGTCAAGCACGACATAAATCCCAGACATTATACCGAAATGTGGTTATTTCCCCGGACACCTCTTAAAAAGTATTTACGATTATGTCTTGCCAATTTTTGCTAAAACATCTTTCTTTTCCAACAAGAATTTGTAAAACCGGCCAAGTGCGTGTCGGGCCACGCGAAATATAGGGTTACATAGTACCGCTAGTTTTTGATAATTTTTGTATGGTCAATGAACGTACATTTATAACGTATTTTATTTACACAACTAACAACATCATCTCAGTTACTTTCAAAGGAATTTGAACGAAAAGTTCCTTTATACTTCGCCGAATACTTTTTTTAGTTGATCGACTATTATTTAAAAACTTATGAAGTGTTCTTAGCCGTGATAGTTTTCCTTTTAAATTCAGCATATTATTTCCTACTCCCGTGAATTTTTTCACATTTCCAGAAGCAACCGTTTAGCTGGTAGAAGGGAGGGACACTGGACGATTTTTTCCACTTTAAAACTTCATATTTCACAAATGGATCCCTTAATCAGAAAATTATCTATGAATACTCGTAATATTTTTTAAACCTATCCAACGACACACCACACGGTCGGGTGGATGCGAAAAAAAAATCATCCCCGCTTGATGTGTAGGGGAGGTTCCATAAAAAATATTTTTTTAAGAATTTATATATATGTTACGCTCAAAGACCGAAAACGCTCAGTGAGCGAAAAAATGGCTCACAACGCGTTGTGGTCATAGTGAAACGGCCAGGACGCGTTCTGTTAATCGAGAAAAGCCATGACGCGTTCTGAGCATTTAAAAACAGCCACGACGCGAATTCGTGTTGTGGCCCTAATGAAAACGGTCACGACGCGTTCTGGCCAGTTACGCAGGAGTAATTTTATAGCGCCCAAGTGTGTGCGCAATACACAAGAGCACTGTGGTTTCAATGAAACCAGGCCAGTTACGCAGGAGTTATTTTATAGTGCCCAAGTGTGTGCGCAATACACAAGAACACTCTGGTTTCAATGAAACCAGGCCAGTTACGCAGGAGTAATTTTAAATTCGGCACGAATGCAGATATTTATTATTGATGCCGACAAAATGGTATATATGTTACGCTCAAAGACCGAAAACGCTCAGTGAGCGAAAAAATGGCTCACAACGCGTTGTGGTCATAGTGAAACGGCCACGACGCGAAATTCGCCCAAGTGTGTACGCAATACACAAAATCACTCTGGTTTGAATGACCAAGGCACCTTCCGAACCATGGTATGGTTCGGAAGGTGCTGAGAGAACTCCTGACTCTTTATAGATACAAGTTTGGGAGTTTTGACGTTGTTTTAAGAACGGAAAGCATATGCTACTATGCAAATTACATTCATCATCATCATCACTACCATAAACCATTATAGAACCATATATCGACGACCTCTGTGGCTCAGTTGGTGGGCTGTTGGTAGCTCAAGCCGGGGGTCGCGGGTTCGAATCCCGCCGACGGAACAAAAAGTTTTCAAAGTTCTTGGGTCATGGATGTGTATTAAATATGTGTATCATATAATAAAAATCTTAAATATATGTATAGTATAAAAGTATTAAATATATTTCCGTTGTCTGGTACCTGTAACACAAGTCCTTCAGGTACTTACCACGGGGCCAGACTGACGTGGTGTGAAGCGTCCATAGGTATTATTATATCGTCCCATTTTGACCCTATTATTGGTACTTTTCATATTTTTTAGACCAAACTATCACTTAAACCGCGGGTAACACCGCGGGGCACAGCTAGTCATAATATATATTTTTTTAGTTCCATTTTTGTATCAAGATCGCCGTATCAAATAAGTGCGGTTCACAGACTACATGTACTTACCAAGTTTCAATAGTATAGCTCTTATAGTTTCGGAGAAAAGTGGCTGTGACATACGGACGGACAGACAGACAGACAGACATGATGAATCTATAAGGGTTTCGTTTTTGCCATTTGGCTACGGAACCCTAAAAAGTTGAATTTCTCTCAACAAAAGTGTCCGGATTTTACCCGGACACTTTCCAAAAACCCTGCCGGACGGTCCCCGGACGCCCTTCAAACTAGGACAAATCCGGGGAAATCCGGACGGATGGCAGCCCTAGTCATGAGTCATGACGGTCCAGGAGTAAACACAGGTACTTCTTAAGGACAATTTAGAACCATTAACTCAAGGACTGTTCACAGCTATACATAATCCGCCTTACTTACACGTGACTAGCTGTCCCGGCAAACGTTGTTTTGCCTGTTTTCCTGCTTTTATCTTGAAGTTTTTTCCGATTTTTTTTTTCTTTAAACCTCACGTAGCCCGAGACCTTTCCAACGAATGCAAAACCGTGGAAGTCGGTTCGTGCGTTCTGGAGTTATAGCGTCAGGTAGGTAAACCCGACTTACTTATTTTTTATATTATATTAGACTAGATGACGCCCGCAACTTCGTTGCGCCAAAATTCGTTTATCGCGCGGGAACCGTACATTTTTCCGGGATAAAAAGTATCCTATGTCCTTTCCCGGGACTCGAAAGTATCCCCATACCAAATTTCAGCAAAATCGGTTCAGCGGTTTAGGCGTGAAGAGGTAACAGACAGACAGACAGACTGACAAACAGACAGACAGACACTTTCGCATTTATAATATTAGTGTGGATAAGTAGTTATGTCGTATAATCCGCTATTTCAAAAACACAGTTTAAAAATTTGACGGCCATATATTGCGGCTAAACGGGCCGCTTAGGGAACAGCCATAAAGTACGTCACATGATTTTCAGGACACCCCCCCAACTTGTCACAGGTGGTCACATTTGTGAGCCCCTCCCGTCCTGTGACGTCACAAACTTGCAATTTTATCTACATCTTTAAATTAAAATCACCTCAATATTTTAAGTTTCGCTAGTACTATGTAATTAAATTTGAAATGTGATGTCACAAAAATTAGGACCCCTTCCCCCTCCTTGTCACACCATTTCACACTTCGTCGACCTTATGAGTTACGAGACAAGGACAAAGACGTTGTATAAATCTACCTAACGTCTGTTTACATAGTGTCAATCTTTAAAAAAATGTAGGGTAACGAATTGATACAATTTTTGCCGCCTATACTGGCTGACAGTACAAAATGATCAATTATCTGGCTTATGTACGCCATACAGGCTACGGTTTACCGGAGAGGCCGCCTGTGCAGGTACCTATGCCTGCGCAGGTATCAGTCGAAAGAATTGATTTTCGATTTTGCTCCGATCGACTGCGCAGGCCTAAAAAACTACACAGGTCTATTCCCACACACATTCCGGTCTACCTGCGCAGGTAGACCTCTCCGGTAAACCGTCGCGTGTATGGCCAGGCCTGTCCCACTCGCGCGAGTAGGCATCGAACTGTAAATACCACCCGCGGGTGGCAAATCACTAGGGACTCACAAGCGAGCGGTGACGCACGCGCACGAGTTGCTGGTAAATATCGTAATAACGGTACCAAAGTTTTTACCCAAAGGGTAAAAACGGCACCGAGATGACTGTTTATATTTGTATTTGTATTACTGAGACTTCGATGTCTATCCGTCTGTCCATCCGTCCGTCTGTCTGTCTCCAGGCTGTATCTCAAGAACCGCTATAACTAGACTTCAGATTTTTTTACAGATTGTGTATTTCTGTTGCCGCTATAACAACAAATACTAAAAACAAAATAAAATTAATATTTAAGGGCCTTCCCCTACGGAGATTCCGTAATTTACCGCCTTATAATTTGAAAGCTACAAAGGTATAATAAAAATACAGCAATAATCTTCGGTATATCAACATTACTTTCCCCGTTTTAAAGGTTCTATTTTTGTTTATTATACTCATGATATTAGCTTCCAAAGTAATACCAATTTATTAAAATTGAAGCATACTTTCAGCATCTCCCTAGTATTTACAAATTACGTTTATTTGAAACACACGACAATAGATAGACAATTTCATTAACTACATATTCCCCGTTTTAATTTTTTTTTAGATCAATTTTGAACTAAGATAAGTAAAAAAAATAGGATTTTTGTGCGATCTCGGCAATGCGTCAAATGTATGGTCAAGGTCGTTTGCTCGGGGGATGGCCTTAAGGGCCCTATACAACAAATGTGATTTTTTTGGCCTTTTTTGCTCGATATCAATAACGCCCACAGGTAGGCACTTGATATTTTCACAAAACCCTAATTATAAGTCTACTTTAATAATTAATAATAATATTTACATAAAATAAAAATTCAAGGGGGGCTCCCATACAAAAAAACAATGATTGGCCTATTTTTCGTCTATAACGATACGGAACCCTTCGTGCGCGAGTCCGACTCGCACTTGGTCGATTATTACGTTATTATTTATAACTTATAAGTTAATATTAATAACTAATAAGGCCGGTTATACGTTTAATACGATATACCTATCTAAGTACGCGTAACTAGTTACACGCGAATTTATGATATTAAATCTACATAGTACTAAGACATAATATCGTAGATTATTTCGAGTTAAATAAAATGTAATTAATTAAATATAAAGATTATTATATTATTTTTAAAAAGAGACAACCCTGATTTCGTCAGAAAGGGTACCTCTTACGCGATAGAAAGAGAGCGCACTGTAGGTAAATATAATTGTAATTTGTAGGCACCTAGCACTGTGCGGTCGGAATTTGAACTTTATAGTATCGTAGCATGAGTCGTTATTTCTTTAAACGGGTTTCGCGAGTGGGAATTCTGTTGGTACTACTAATATATATTCTGTGGTATGGCGTACATAAGCTTATATTCAGGTCAAAATTTTTTTGATGCATCTAAATTAATTTAGGGTGGGTTGCACCAACTTACTTTATCTATAACTTTAACTATAACTACAATGCAAAATGTCAAATCTTTGGTTAAAGTCAAAAATGGACGCCATATTTAACCATAACCATAGAGCTCGACAAGGCTTTAAATGAACGTGGCGAAAAAAGGAACTAACGCTGCGCTTCTCCTTTACCAGTAGCGCCCCCGCCCACGTTCATTTAAAGGCTTGTCGGACCAGCAACAGACATCTGTTAAATTCTGTGGTCAAAGTTAAAGTAAAAGTTAAAGTTAACCTTAACTATAACCATAACTTTGACCATAACTGTAACTTTAACCACGCCTCTGGTGCAACCAAATGAAACGGAGTATAATTAACTACCATCTGTAATGGCCGAGTCATCGCACTAAGTAGTAACCGCAAACATTCGAATATTGCTTAACATAATGCACTGCCTGCAACACACCACTTACCACTTTAACTTTCATAGTAATTCAGAGGTGGATACAAAATGTGCGGTTTTCGACTCTTTTGTCATTGACAGCTTACTCGCTATAATACTACAGTGGAGTGTGGACCATATTAAATTGTTTTTACCGCTAGGATTTTTGGAATACTGTTTTAATCAATGGGACGTTCCAAAATGCCACTTACCACGCGCCACGTTACCACTACATATTTGAATCAAAGTTGAGTGCCGTTTCGCGGTCTCAAGGGTCAGCGCAGACAGAAAGGAGCGCAGCGGTGAGGATTTTATTAACGCACTTGAAAATAAACTTTAAAATTATTACACTAAAAGTGCATAAATGCTTGAACCTTACAAGAAATGCTCGCGCGTCCTCGAGGATACGCGGGAATCCCTTATCGCACTTTAGTGTCATAATTTTAAAGTTTATTTTCGAGTGCGTTAGTAAAATCCTCTCCGCTGCACTCCGTTCTGTCTGCGCTGGCCCTAATAAGACGCTGAGAGCGTATCAGCAAAGATTGGTATTGAGTATATGAGAGTGCTTTAAAAATTCTAAAAGATTACAGATAAAAGATTGACAAAAATAATAACTTATTGGAAGGGTCCACAGGGTAAACGGGCTAGAGGAAGACCTATAACACGTTGGGACGATGAAATAAAGGCCACAGTAGGGCGTAGGCCAAAATTGGCTAGAACTGGCGCAAGACAGAGAGAAATGGGGGCACTTGGAGGAGGCCTTTACCCATTCAGGGGTTCATGTAGATTAATAAATCGTACGTAACTAAAATAGGATTAAAACTAATAATAATAAACTAACTGTAAAAAAACAAGTTGTAAAATTAACATGTAACCTAGCTGTGTAAATCTATATGAAATAAAAAGGCTTTTTTATTTTTATTTTATTTATTTATGAGAGCGCTTTATTAATACGAACCCTAATATCGCTCGGCAGTGCCGAGTCAGCACACTGCTATGGTTTATGGTACCATGGTGGTATGGTTTTTTATACACCATCTGACAGTTCTATTAAGAAATGAACATTGTCACTTTGAGCAGAATGGTCTTTGAATTTGTGAAGAAAACACCAATAACACTTCCTTAAACCTTTATTCACATCAATTATAGTACACAGCTCTCTTACTTCGACATCACATCTGCCAATTGCCATCTGACAGCACATGCCATCTACTTAACTAGATTCTACAATTTGGTTGATTTGTTTGACCGCCTTAGGTCTGAACTGCGATCCATCAAATAAAGTCGAGGTGGAATTTCAAAGGTGCCAGCTCTATGGGTCTATTCAGCTAATGCTTTTCTTTAATGGGACTAGTAAGGACTAGATCGAAGCTGCATTAATGTTGGATTAAATATTAGAATCGGTGTACTCGTGTGCTGATATCCTGCCCACATCCGGCCGCTAATGAAGCTTATCACAACAATAACAAATATATATCGGTTGTACTGCGCTCAATAATAGTGCCATCGACATAATATTTACATGAACTAGAGCAGCGGTTCTCAAACTTTTTTGACGGCAGAATCCTTTTTTAAAATGCTAAATTTTTCATGGAATCAAGTTTCAGCCACTGCAACAAATGAGAGTTATGATGGATTTGGCACCGAAAGCAGTGACTGGCATTGTTTTGTAAAGTGACTCCAGTTGAACAAAACTTTTTGTAATCTGTCTATGCTGGTGCTGCACTCTAGGCTCTAGCGTCAAACATTGCAATGCTAATATCCTATTAGACTGCCTTCACATTTAAGTCTTGAGAAGTGCGGCAGCCGCGCGACTTCTATACTAAAACGAGTTTGAATGTGAATTGCGTCAAAATTCGTTTATCGCGCCGGAAACGTACACTTTTCTAGGATAAACAGTATCCTATGTATTTTCCCGGAACTCTAAGTATCTCCTTTGAGCGAAATTTGTTCCTGAACAAATTTCGCTCAAAGGTTTGGTTGTGAAGAGGTAACAGACAGACAGACACTTTCGCATTTATAATATAAGTAAGGAATGAAATGTTATAAATATTGTAGCCATAATCGTCGTGAATTTTCGGACAATTTGGGAACATTATGTCAAATTGTTCAGTCGAAAATGAAATGTACTTAACGAGCGTGACTTGCAATATTTTATTTATCACTATGTGATTTAAGTTGGTCAGCCAAATGGCAAAACGGAATATAGATTCGTCATGTCTGTCTGTCTGTCCGTCCGATGTCACAGCGACATTAATCGAAAACTATGAGACCTATTATTGAAACTTGTTAAGAAGGAGTATTCGGTGAACCGCAGGTGATGCCGCGTTAAAGTAAAAAACCGTGTTGTATATGTTTTAGATCGCTTGTTTTGACAAAAAATGGAAATGGAACAGCAAGAAATGGAAAGGGCGTAAGCGAAAAAATGGTTTTTGTCGCGTAATTTAAAAACCATAAATATATTTCATATAAGCTATGTGCAAATGAAGTGTATGCTTGAACCAATCTATGTACAAATTTTGGAAGCTTAAATCACTCTCCTCTGTTGGCAAAATTAGAATCCCTTTTTTTACACAGGTCTTTTTGATTGATTATTCTGTGTTATAAAAGTTGACCAATCGTGTTATGCTATGGGTAATTCAAAGACAAAGACATGATGAATACTGACAATGAACTTTAATTTCTTAGCTTTGGTCATTTCTGAGAAAAATCGATATCGCTACAGCCAAATTATAATGGCGTCGCCTTTCACACAAAAAAAAATAGGGGTGTAGACAATTTTAGGAAATATATTTATTTTACAGATGTACATATGTTACACCTAAAAATATATATAAAAATAAATACACTCTTATTTAAATTTAAATAGTCACTTATTGAATTTCGTTTCAAAATTTCCCGCTAAAACTCTTCAAAGTTCATCATGGCGTCGCTATGACGTCACGGTCCAAACAACAAAAGTCTTTGTATGGGTTTGACATCGAAATGTCACTGTCACACACAATGTTTTGGAGATCGTGACGTCACATCCTGTGATGGCTGTTTGCGATCACGTGATATTACGGATTAAATATTTACTTTTTATTAAATAAAATAAAAAATATTATAAAGTTAATGATTAAAAATATGTAATTTTCGGTAATTCTATAATACAAACTCTCAAAAAAACAATAATTTGTGTTATATTTCGTTTACTGTCTACACCCCTATTGGGGGTCCCCATACTTTGAACTGAAACTAAAAATTTTTTTATCATCATACACATACGTGTGAGGTATCTATCTAAGATAGGTCTTCAAAATTTATATGGAGGTTCCTGATATTATATTTTTTTCCTAAACTGAATAGTTGCGCGAGAGACACTTCTAAAGTTGCAAAATGTGTATCTAACTTCTAAAGTGAGATATTGATAAAACTTCTTCTAGCTAGACTTCTGAAATTTTCACATATTGTGTTTATCTATTGCCGCTATAAAAACAAATACTAAAAACAAAATAAATTAAATATTTAAGGGGGGCTCCCATTCAACAAACGTGATTTTTTTGCTATTTTTTGCTCGATATCAAAAACGGCAACACATAGGCACTTGAAATATTCACGAAATACTCAGTTGTATTTGTACTTTAATAATAATAAATAATAAAATTTAAATAAATTAAATAATTAAGGGGGGCTTCCATACAAACAACACAATTTTCAGCCTATTTTTGCTCTATTGTGGTGCGGAACCCTTCGTGCGCGAGTCCAACTCGCACTTGGCCGATTTTTTAAATACATCATAAGTCTTAAACCACAATTTACCTTTTATTCAGTCAACTTGAATATACATTTTTTTTTGCTTCATAATGGTACGGAACCCTTTATGCGAGAGTCCGACTCGCACTTGGCCCATGGGCCACGGCGGCGCCCCTCTTGCCTTGCCACGGCGCACCAGGGCGCGCGCCGCGGCGCACAGTTTGGAAACCCCTGGTCTATAAGGTTTCATTTTCTACCGGCCGCCGCGGCATGGGTCTAGCGACCCATGCCACCGCTGCTTTTTAGTGGCATATATAGCAAAATGAAACCTATAGCGTATGTTATAAAGTGTTATTTTATTTGAATTTTTGTCGGTCGGTAAAATAATCACGCGGCAAAAAGTCGTAGTGCTCTTAAATCTTAACAAATATCGCTGACTTTGTAATCTCAAACTTCATAAATTTTATCTTCAAAATTTTCCAACTGTTTTGGTTGTAATTATCTCAATGATATTATTTAATCGTGCCGTAATCGTCGATCGTAAAAAATATAGCACTTGTGTTGTTATCAATATTGTGTATTTATTTTGTATTCAACAAAGTGTGTGTTTTCAGTTTTCACACACTTGAGACATGGGCTGGGGTGACCAAGTTATCGAATTGTTTGGGACATTTCTTTCTGTAACACGTTTTCATTATTGCTTCTTTATAGAATCGCCCATCAAAAATTAAATTGACATAAGCGTTCGGTAATATGAAGTTGACATTTGACTCATGTTATGTCAATTCCATACATCTTTATCCCCGATTCGATAAAAGAAGCGATAAACAAAACGCTAGGGGTTCAGTTCATATCCAGTTTCATATTTTTGTGAAAATATAAATTTAGTATTTTGCTTATTAATTTGTAAAAAAAGACTCCATAATTTTTCCTTCTTCAATCCCTGGTCCAAGCATCACGCGTGGACCGATTTTAATGAGTTTTGATGCAAATATAGAGGAGACCATGGGAAACGACAAAATAGTACATTACACACCTAGGGAAGTAAAGTAAGAAATGTCTCAGATCACATAATATGTAATGGGCTTTCTTATTTACTTCACGAGGAGTGTTACATACTACATATTTTTCTCCTCGACAGAGGCGGAAAGCGGCAACTTCGTTTTGCACAGCGGGACGAAAGTTGACGCTTTCCGCCCGGAGGTGAGAAAAATATTTTTTCATCATACCAGGACCGAAAGTTTGAATATTTTCTTTTCTTATTTGCGGGAAGAAAGATGCATATTTCCGACTGCTCACAATAGGCTACTTGACCTATATTCAATGTCATTGAACAAATGCATATTTCTAGTAGAACTTGGCCTAGGAAACCGTATTTCACCCTTATCATCAAATAAAAGCTTATGATTGATAAATAAAGTCGATTTGAAAATATGATTTTATATTTTTTAATTTGTACTGACGAAAACGCTTTTGCGGTACTTCCGATTTGGATGTGACGTCATCACACTAGTAATTTTATATCTTTTATTTATCGCGCTCGTTATATGTAAGTTTATTTGTACATAAATAATAAGAATAAGCCTAGAGAGATTTGTAAAATATATTTTCATGAATAATTCAATTAAAACATCAGTTTTATATATATCTCCATTTATTGTAGTTGGGAAATGAAATAGCCAAAACTTTTCTCCAAAAGTTTTCAACATTACAAATGATTTCTAAATTCTTTTCTAATTTTTTGGCACTGTTAGACTCGTACGTTTAGCACATACCTAAAACATTTTTCAATAAAGAAAGTATAAAATACAAAAAATATGACGTCACACACAATGGCGGACAGTGTTTTCGGCGCTATTTAAAAGGCATATTTTTCAATCAACATTTTTATGGGTTTCTACTGCTTAAAATATTAAAATATTAGTTGTTTTGGTGAAAATGAATGATTAAGAAGCGATTAGCATGAAGAAAAAAAGTAGGTCAAGTAGCCTATTAGTGTCAGTTTAAAATTTTCTTCCCGTTACCTATTTTCGAAATAACTCATTACCATGGTAACCGTGCATTTGTTATTTCAAACCCATAATATTAATACACGCGGCAATTTAATAATAATAAAATAAAATAATATTAATCTAAGAGTTGAGTTGTTGAGTTGAGGAGGCGGCTACCAACTTCGCTATTTTACGTCGCCTGGGCCAACTACACTACAAGGTCCTTACGTCGCCAGCAGTCAGGAATAGTGGGGGAGAGCTGATATATTATAATCTATGTATATACTTTATGATTTATGTTGCCATGGTGTGCCATACTTGTTAAGTCACTTCAATAAATATCTTTACAAAATATAAAGCACTACATTTTAAAATGGTAATTTAACGACACAACATTGTTTAATGAAATATATTAATTTGTTTTTTTTTTTCGATCAATGAATAATTTGAACCACATTCGTTTTTCTTATATACGAGTCATGGTATGATGAAAAGTTCTATACGCGCCACGGGAGGATAGCATGACACTTCAACCGTCGCTTTTTTCATCTTCGCTTTCGGATCGGGTGACAATATCGCGCGGGTTGAAATGTCCTACTTTCCTCCCTTGGTGCGTAATGTATTATTACCGCGGAATGTGCGGTTCAACCAGAATTTTTACTTTACACGTACGCTTACGTGCAAAATAAAACATAATTAAAATAAATAGCAAAATAATGAAATTAATGATAAATAAATAAATACTCGCAGGGAAGAGCTCGTGAATGTAATGAAAGTAAAATGTAAATATTTTAATCGGTGGCTAGTGATGGTGCTAATATGATAGTAAGCTATGAACATAATATGTATGTAGAGTTGTATGTAAACATCCCTGACCGTCGGGTCACGTGGATAAGATATGAACATGGTCTTTGCCCCTATACCTGAACGCATATCGGAATTATTGTTCAACTAGATGACGTCCTCAAGTCGCAACACCGTTATCTCTCGCAACTCAAATTATCTCCATAGTCCATACCAAATTTCAGCGAAATCGGTTTAGTGATTTGGTTTGGAGATACTTTTAGTCCCGGGAAAGGACGGATACTTTTTATCCTAGAAAAATGTACGGGTCCCTCTCGATAAAAGTATTTTAGCCCAACGGAGTTGCGACCCGGAGCGTCGTCTAATTCTAAATCGTTATGGCACATTGCGAAAAAGTAAATATAATATGGCGTTTACAAGCAAATATTTTTGAAGGCTGCTATTGAAAATCATAGTTACGACGAAAAACAGATTTTATACCTTAAGTAAAAAAATCGGCTAAGTGCGAGTTGGACTCGCGCACGAAGGGTTCCGTACCACAATAGAGCAAAAATACGCTGTTTATTTTTGTATGGGGGTCCCCCTTAATTATTTCATTCATTTTAATTTTATTATAAATTATTAATTAAACTTGTTAGTATTGACTGTTGCCGTTATTGATATCGAGCAAAAACAGCAAAAAATCACGTTTGTTGTATGGGAGCCCCCCTTAAATATTTAATTTATTTTGTTTTTATTATTTGTTGTTATAGCGGCAACAGATAATATAATATACACAATCTGTGAAAATTTCAGAAGTCTAGCCCTATAGCGGTTATTGAGTTACAGCCTGGAAACACAGACAGACAGACGGACAGACGGACATATGTCGAAGTCTTAGTAATAGTGTCCCGCTTTTACCCTTTAGGTACGGAACCCTAAAAATGATAATGGCTTTAACCATTACAACGCGCAAGCTTTGTCGTTGTATTGGGATTTGGGTATTATTATTAATATCTATGTGACAGAGTTATTTTTTGCATATAATTTACAGTTCTTATAAATTTTTTTTAGGAACTGTAAATATTTCAAATAAAATTATTATTATATTATCTATATTATTTGCATTTTGCACCGAGTATTCCGAGATAGAAACTGTATTATGTTTTTTCCCGGGACTCAAAGTATCTCCATAACTAAAAACAACAATGGACTGTGTATCTTTATGTTCACCTATCATATTATTTACTAAAAGCTCATTAAGAGCCTGTGCCAAATATTTCAAAGCACGCTAGCCCCGCCTACGCACCCCGCTATCCTCCAATCGTGATATAATAATTCCATGAATCATGCTCCCGAGCAATGTGCTTTACGCTGCAGCTAATAGTGAACAGTATCGCGTAACAACGGTTCCCGCATTATAGCTCGAAAGTAAAGGTCGTAAGTCCCAAAACTGTTTTTGATGATTACTTAAAAATTAAATACAATACTAATATTTCCTTGAGCCATTATTTTATAAAGTGTGTGATTGTAGTAGTGCAAGTTATTTAATGATAGTAACTCAATAAGTGTAACAGATATTTGTTGAAAAGCCCAGAAAGATTCATAATTTCTAAAAATATAACTATCGAGTCAAAATAAGTGAATCGTGTTTTCCATTTAGCAAATATCAGATAAATATACAATGATTAAATAAATCTTAATTTCATTTAAGTCAATCGTCTTCCGGGATCGTAATACTCATTAGAAAACACGACAAAATTTGGCAGCCCGCCCTTAAAAGTTCTACTGAACTGAACTAAAATTCTGACTAAAACCTAAAAATTGAATTAAATTCTTAAAGGCTAATGAAAGCTAAAGCGTCAACCCTCGTCTGATAATAAACTGATATGCCACAATACTTTGTTATCTGACCGGTATGACTCATATGCGTAGGCGAATCAAATGATGTACAATACAGCAAATGGTTTGATGACAATCGACAGGTACGGTGATGGATCATTCAATTTGTTTATTGCAGTCGTACTTTTGATATTGGTCTCTTAGCTGTAACTTTTGTCTTCAAAAACCCTTGGGTACCTTCTTTATACCGTGCGTGATCTTTAAAGATTTATATGAGGGGGTATTTTCGATTATAGCGCGGTTACGCTTCCAACTGGAGCCCTAGCACGGCGACCAGTGGAAATGCGAAAGTATAGACAAACTGTGGAGATAAACTTAAGGTGCCATTCCGATCTTTTTTCGTTCCGATAAATTCAATTAAAATGCCACTTTATGACAGACTATAGTCACAAACTGTGAAGATGAACTTAAGGTACCGTTCCGATCTTTTTTCGTTCCGAAAAATACTCTAACAATAAAAACGACTATAGTCCTAAAAATTCAAATAATTACCGTTCCGATCTTTTTTCGTTCCGAAAAATACTCTAACAATAAAAACGACTATAGTCCTAAAAATTCAAATAATATCCTACTTTATGACATATACTATATTCTGTCATAAAGTGGCATTTTAATTGAATTTTTGTCGGTCGCGATTAGCGGCGGTAAAGATCGGAACGGCACCTTAAGTTTTTGTCCACAGTTTGTCTATACTTTCGCATTTCTACTGGTCGCCGTGCTAGGGCTACTGGTCTTTAGTATCTTATTATTCCAGTTTCCTTGAAGCTCGTGCATGGATTATATAGCTTGCTAGAGTCCTGCTACCGGGATTTGGCCTTTAAAGATATATTCCTTTAATTCTTCCTGAAAAGGAACACCTAAAAGTACATTGATGGCAATATAGTTTATTTGACGATTTTCTTTAATTAGTTTCCGTGAGGTCGGGGGTCATTTAGTCATTCCGAAGGCGTTAGTTTCATATCAATTACAAATAAAATATCATTTTATTTATTTTATAATAATATTTTAGTTCACAGCGCGCGCGTCTGCATGCAATATGTCTGATTCAACAAATACTTTGTACTTTTGTTTTGAAATGGCTTGTGAAGATGATACTGCATATTAGATAATGCTCTCTCGATGACGAAGTTCTGACAAACTTAACCTAGGTCAAACCGATTCTATACATAATTTATTGGCATGGCACTGTCCTTGGTCACGCATGGCAGAACCTGTCAGGTTGCTTTGTGTGCAAATTAACTCTAAACGAACGCTAAGTTATTTTGCGTCCAAAACTCTACACAAATGATTCTTATTCCATCGCCATTGGGGTGCTGTTAAAGTACAAGTAAAATTAATCCGAACCAGCTTGCTGACGATTTAATCATTTATCCGTAGTTGAATCGTTTCGCATGGAGAATATTATTAACTATTCTGTGATTTGTCCTTTCAAACTTTTAAGGAGCCGACAATTTTTTTAGGGATACCATGTATGATGTACCTACAATGTGCTTATATACCACTTCTGATAACGTTTATCAGAAGTGGTATGTACATGTAAAATTGCCTTTCTTTTGGTGGCAGGCCGGCCGTTTTTGGTTGACGGCTGGTGGATAGTGCTCAAGTATATGCGTATACAAAAGAGCTTCCTCGTTCTTCAATCTCTCAATAAAGTTAAAATTATTATGTAAATAGTTTATACAGCGCCTCTTTTCGCCAGTTGTGGTATGGTCATGGTCATCCAACGCATTTTTTTTTTTATGAAATAAGGGGGCTAACGAGCAAACGGGTCACCTGATGGAAAGCAACTTCTGTCGCCCATGGACACTCGCAGCATCAGAAGAGCTGCAAGTGCGTTGACGGCCTTTTAAGAGGGAATAGGGAGGGTAGCGTTGGGCCTCCGGTAAACTCACTCACTCGGCGAAACTCAACTCAAACTCAAACTCAAACTCAAATTTTTTTATTCAGAATAAATTTTTGCAAATATTTTCTGAAAGTCTACATGATGCCTACCACCGGTTCGGGAACTAACCCGGCGAGAAGAACCGGCGTAAGAAACTCGCACGGGGCCCACTTTATTTATCAAAAAAAGTGAGAAAAAAATTAATCTTTTAAAATAAAGTTTACAATGCTGTAACTTAGAATTATACAATGTCAACATACATACATAATTATTGTAAGTATATAAAATAATGTAGAAGCAGCCTTGCAAGCAGCCATCCTACTCCCAAGATGTGCCATCGTTTATGAAATCATTGACCTTATAATAGGCTTTGGCACACAAACGCTCTTTGACTACTTTTTTAAATTTATTAATGGAGAGATTTTGAACGTTTTTTGGGATTTTATTGTAAAGGCGTATACATTGACCTTTAAAAGATTTACTAACTTTACTAAGTCTGATCACCGGTATTTCTAGTTTGTACTTTTTTCTAGTGTTTCTTCCGTGACTGTCACTTTTGGTTGTAAATTTACTAAGATTCTTTCTAACATATAATACATTATCCAAAATGTATTGAGAAGCAACAGTTAGAATACCAATTTCTTTAAACTTTTCTCTCAGAGATTCAAAAGCTGACATTTTATAAATTGAACGTATAGCTCGCTTCTGCAGCACAAAAATCGTATTAATGTCGGCAGCGTTTCCCCATAAGAGGATGCCATACGACATTCTACTATGAAAATAACTGAAATAAACTAGTCTTGCTGTGTCTTCGTCAGAAATTTCCCGTATTTTTCTGACTGCGTATGCTGCAGAACTGAAACACAGCGCAAACGCTGTTTCACGCCGGTTTTCTGTGAGAACGTGGTTTTTCTCCGATCGAGCCGGCCCATTCGTGCCGAAGCATGGCTCTCCCACGTATAAAATCAATCAATATCATCCTAACGCGGAAATCCAACCCACCAGTCAAGAGCAAATCTCTAAACCACTGGACCACTTAAAATATGGCACAAAACTGTGCAGTGTACACTGTACAGTCTAAAAACTGAACATATCTTAGGTATTTATATGGTGCTATAAAAATGCTCTGTGGATAATCCAAAGCTATTTGTTATGCTAATGTTGACATAACTTGCTAATATATCTTTGTTCATTCTCCCAGAAACCGGTTTTCTGCAGTTTATGTCTTACAATGTTGCTTTGGCGTTTGGCCAAAATCAGAACTATAGCGACTATGTATGAAAGGACACAAAAGACCGTTTTTTCACATTAACCCTGACTAGGGTCATCTAAGCATTATTTTGAACGTGGTAAAATTGTGGTAGCAGAAGGCTTGGAGCTTCAGCAAAAGATGTGTCGTAGTAATACTACTTTTATGAATCTCTGAAATACCTTAGCGTTTCATATCGCTAGTCGCTACTACGAATAGAATTTGATATAAATTCTTGGAAAGGAGTGAATCCATCACTCATCGTCTGCTGATAGCTCGCTCACTTGAGAGTTGAGACTTGAGACACAACATTCTTAAGGCAGATTATTGCTATACAGTATTTGCAGTGCAGACTCATTGTCATTACTTGAAGATGCACTACGTCAGCGGTTCTCAAACTTTTTTTGGTGGCGGAACCCTTTAAGGAAGTGACATTTTTGACGGACCCCCAAAAAACAATAATGTTTTGTCTTTGAATTAATTGATTCCAGGCTGCTATCTGACAGTGCTTCCAGATTCACTGTAATTACAGTAGATTTACTGTATTTTAGACTTTTCTACTGTATACTGTAATGATAAAATACAGTGTATGGAATATCTGTTTTAATTTTCATATAGCTTTATCAATTCTAATACGTAAAACGAAACGCAGCTAATCTACACCCCTACACCCACTCTGATCTTTATCCATAGACAATGTGCAAAAATCGAAATGCGAAATAAATAATAAAACAAAGCAGAGAAACTGTTTAGTCACAAATACCATCAAAGGCAACATGCTAGCTCTGCAGCAAGCCATTCGGCGGACTTCCGAAATTTGCGTGAATTTTAATCCAACTAAAGCAATGACTTCAAGGATGACAGCAAAAATTTATGAAAATCATGAGCAAATTATTCTGGAATAAGAAATTAATAATATGTTTTTTTTGTATCTAAATATAATATGTTTTATTTATCTAATAACTTATAGCAATTTGTACTTATAAACAGACATGAAGCAGCTAATTTTTTTATCATTGCTTAAACAAAAAAAAAAATGTAATGACGACCTCTGTGGCTCAATTGGTTGAGTGTGTGGCAGCTCAAGCCGGGGGTCGCGGGTTCGAATCCCGCCGACGGAACAAAAAGTTTTCAATGTTCCCGGGTCTGGTTGTGCATTAAATATGTGTATGATATAATAAAAATCTTAAATATATGTATAGTATAAAAGTATTAAATATATTTCCGTTGTCTGGTACCCGTAACACAAGTCCTTCAGGTACTTAGCACGGGGCCAGACTGACGTGGTGTGAAGCGTCCATAGATATTATTATTATTATTATTATTAATTTTACTGTAATCGATTTTAAAATCTGCTGTATTGTTTTTAGAAACTTCTTTATTTTTTAACCGCCAACACTGTAATTTTACTTTTGGGATCTGGAAGCACTGCTATCTGATGACATTTCTAAGAACAATTTGTTGGTCGCTCGCGCAAGGCCTTTGTAGAGACCCTAGGGCTCCAAAAAGGCTTAGCTCTTAATATCGTCCGCTACATTCTTGTCCATTAATGCTGGTGTTATCTGAATTTTTGGCGTTTGGCATCATTTCAGTGCCAGCTGCTTTGTCTCCGCGCCCTCATAATTTTCCATTACATACTCAAAAATATCCTTGTAGTCGGTATACAACATAGCCTAGAGCATGATCTTTATGTCTTCAGCATAAAGGTCCTGTCACTATTTAACCGATTGCGCTGTATATTTTCGATGTCAGTCTCTGTTGTTATGACATTGAGTAATGCGTTTATTACAACAATTTTTCTTCTTTGTCGGTGTAAATGTTGGCTCGAGTCTTCAACAAGTCTCATGTTAATGCTTTTTTATTTTTACTTCTACCGGCTGGGAAATATCAATTTACTTTTAATAATAAGTTTTTAATAGGATTTTATCCTTTCAATAGCTTTGTTGATAGATAGGTTTTGACGTAAGGCAATCAAAAGCGCTTGTGAGTAAATAAACATCAGTATATTTACATCTACTACAGTTCGACAAGGCTGTTTATGAACGTGGCGAGAAAAGGAACTAATGCTTCTATCATACAAAAACGTCATTTTTGACAGTTCTCCTTAACAGCAGCAGCGCCCATTGACAGTTTGACACATTCATATAAAGCCTTGTCGGACTGTAAAGCTTTTGACAGGTGTTAAAGTCAAAACAGAACCGAGAATAAAAAGGCTGCCCTGCACTTTTAGTTAGTAAAAGGGAATATTACACAAAGGTCGGAGCAGAAGACGCTGATAATACAGACTCGAAAAACATTTTTTTTGTTAGCCTATACTATCCCACTGCTGGGCAAAGGCCTGGGCAAAAACATTATTTCCCGATATTTTTTTGATAATAGGCTAACACGTGTAGGTATTAAATATTTACTTACAGTACAATAAGTGTCAATTTGTTTGACGTGTTTGGGAGATAGCCCTTATCGGAGCGATAGCGAATCGTCGCCAAAACCGCTGATACATTCGAGTACGTCAACGAATTCGAAGGTGAAACACTCGTGAAGACAGCTGATAGTCTTGCAACAGACTAGTACGTAATTGTTAAAGAATTTTCTGTTATGGCAGGGGTGTGCTAGTGGCGCCCTCTACTCCGACATTTGCTTAAAATTTCTTATTAAAAGATCTGAAAGAAACAATGTTTGAGATTTGGAGAGCCTTGATGGTTTTTGAGGTTGAGTGGTGTCGTTTAGATTTAACAAGTTTGGGATTTTAAAAGGTATCTACTGGTTGAATTTAGTGGGTTTTCTACAATTATTATTTAAGTTTAGAACTACCGATAGCAGCCTATAATTGCATTGGTAGTACCCTAGATAAAGTTGTTTTTGCTTAATTACTAGACTTTTAACAAGGTGCAGCTGGTTATATTTAAACGTGTTTAACATGCGGGTAACATGTTTGCTTTAACTGGTGTGTCACTGTTTTCGCTTTTGCTTCGTTTTTTTCTGAAAAATGCATTGATGCAAGACTAAAGTGCCGAATGTGAAATTATTGTAGTTAATTTTCTGGATTAAAAAATATAAGCCTAGTGCAGCGGTTCTCAAACATATAAATATAATATGTACATATATATTATATTATATACAATACTCATTGTGACTACTTGAAGATGCACCACGTCAGCGGTTCTCAAACTTTTTTTTGGTGGCGAAAACCTTTTAAAAAGTGAAATTTTTGACGGATCTCCCAAAAAAAACGTTTTGTCTGAGTAAATTGTGTCCATGCTGGTGTCTGATGATATTTCTAATAACAATTTAAGTATCACTCGCGGATAAGGCCTTTGCCCCAGGGCTATTTGAAAATGGTTGGCCTGGTGTTATTCGATTCCAGTAAAATATTATTTTTTTCTGTTTTCCTAAATATTGTATTGCAGTAGGTACATATTGATAAAAATACGAAATGGTGAATTTGTATATTTTAACACATTTGCTTCCTATCTACAAAATATTATGCAACAATGGAGTTCAGGCAATGTCACCTTTTTGCTGTGGTGACAACTGACAACAATAGTTGTTGGTAGAAGGACGACAAATGACAATTATTATAGTGATTTTGGCATCGTACAAGTTACGCAAAATACATGTCCATGACGTATTTAACCTGTTTTTATTATCAAGGTTTGTAGTCTTTAAGATATTCTGTATCAATTTTCAGTCACCTACACAATTTTATTTTTTATTTTTGCCCTAAGGTAGTAAATTTTTTTGTCCCATTTTTAGGGTTCCGTATTTGGCATAACATTATGGCGACCCTACACTCCTTTCACTACATTATGTAATGTTCAGTGCGGGTATGTGCTATGTGTATTATTCGGTTTTCCCCCCGATCTCGGGTTCAACGACATTTCAATATTCGAAGACATGAGAGAAGTGGGTAACTAACAATTTAAAAACTGCCATTTTTTCCATAAATGGAGGCTTTAGGACCGGGAAAATGATTTGAAATAAAAAATGTGGATTCTATAGCTAGATATATTAGCTAGATGATATAATAGGTAAGTTGCAAGGTTTGTTCAAATTATAAGGGAAAAAATGAGTAATTGTAAAGTTGTGAAATGTTAGTTACCCACTTCATCCACCCATGTCTGCAATTCAATTGATAGGTCAAAAGTTTGGCTTTTAGCTATAGCTTTTTTCGATTGTGACTTGCATGTCTGTAAATGGATAGTTTTTAGA
Organism: Cyaniris semiargus; assembly: GCA_905187585.1. Lineage (NCBI taxonomy): Eukaryota > Metazoa > Arthropoda > Insecta > Lepidoptera > Lycaenidae > Cyaniris > Cyaniris semiargus. The sequence goes on from LR994567.1 coordinate 12,116,923, forward strand.
GGCGTCTATCAAAGTGTTGGGCTATTCAAAAATATAGAAAAAAATAATGTAAGTGCGAAAACGTGTCTGACGTCTGTTGCCTCTTCACGATTTAACCGCTGGAGTAAAAGGATTTGGTATAGAAATACTTTGAGTATAAAATGAGTTTCCCATGAAGGACATATAGGGTTAAAACAATTATGTTATAATACTTTAAGGCGAACACTGAACACCCTAGTTCCCTGTATAGAGTTCTCTGTGAAAGTAGCAGTGCTGAAAGAGTATTTTTTAAATTTTGAATGGGCAAACGCTGGGGCGCTTGTCGTATGCCGTAGCACTTAAAAAACTTCGATAGCGCGATTCGGCATGGCGGCGCTAGTTGGAACTCGGAAGCCCACAAGCTTTTTAAAGGAAATTAAGTAATTTCAATGAGCAATAGTCCATTTTGGGACTATATTTATGAATTCGCATTTGTGGGTAGTCGGTAAAAGCACAGACCGCAATGGCGTCAATGTGGTAATGACCTGGCAGTGAGTAGATTAGTGTAAGAATATGACCATAATATATATACATTGTTCATTGTTTATTGCTCATCTATAATATGGCGCAGTCATTTGGTTTAATCTGCAATTCGATTGAATGACATCATTTAACCCGTCGATCGTGGAAAAACGAGACACAATAGATCAGTCACCGATGACCGTATGGGGCTTGATGAATTAATTGAATGAAAAACATAAAGGACAACTCGTCAAGACGTTGACGTTGACGTTTAACGTCTTGACTAAAAGTCATATTATAGTGAAGTGGTTAAATGGGACGTTATAATTTTTTTATGTTGCCGTTGGCGGCGTAAGAGTAGATAAATCCACGCGGTTATGTTATTTTATTATAAACTAGACGTTCCGCGCGGCTTCGCCCGCGTAAATAAGATATTTCACAGACAAATCAGTCTACAAAAAATAGCCTATGATCCTTCACGTGTTCTACTTCTTATCTGACCCAAATAACAGAAAAATTGATCAAGTAGTTCGTGAGATAAGCCCTTTCAAATAATTTCCCCGGTTTTTTCCACATTTTCTTCTATTTCTTAGCTCCTATTAGTCTTAGTGTGATAAAATATAGCCTATAGCCTTCCTCGATAAATGGACTAGCTAACACAGAAATATTTTTTCAAATCGGACCAGTAGTTCCTGAGATTAGCGCGTTCAAACAAACAAACAAACAAACTAACAAACTCTTCCGCTTTATAATATTAGTATAGATAACGCGCTATAAAGTAAATTTAATCGAAAATATTATACACAGTGTTATCAGCTGTACTACAACATTTTTTTTAATACGTAATAAATACTTTACGTTAGACATATTAAAACATAATATCTATGGACGCTTCACACCACGTCAGTCTGGCCCCGTGATAAGTGCCTGATGGACTTTTATTTTATTTTATTTTATTTTATTAGGAAAACAAACAAGTATACAAAGAAATTACAGAAAAAGATTACAAACTAAACTTAAAATAAACAATAGTATACTCCACTAAGTTTTCACATATTACTAGAAAAAAAAAAAAATATACTTAACCTAACAGTGCATTAAAACTTTTTCGAATTTCTTTTTTGAATACATTTTTACCTTTTGCAAATATATCTATGTTAGTAAAGTGATCATTATATATTTTAACTAATCTATGCAGAGGCGCGCGTTCACCAGCATTTGTGCGACATGTAGACGTTGCAAATAGTGGGTAAGCGCGCGTCTTTCTTCTTATTACTGTCCTAGGGACAATATAAAAAATATTGCTTACTAATTCTGGACAATCAATTTTATTGTTTATTAACCCATGCAGCATCATAGTTTGGAGCAATAAACGTCTTGACTTTAGTGTTAGTAATTTGTATTTGGCTAATGATTCCTCATACGGTAATATAGTCTGATGATGGTTTTTATAATGAAATTTATATTGCAAGGTTCTAACAAACTTTCGCTGGATCCTCTCTATTTTTTTGTCATATTTAGCATAATATGGGTCCCATATCATACATGCGTATTCCACTTGTGGGCGAATCAAGGAATTGAAACTTAGGTAACTTGTGTTACAGGTACCAGACAACGGACAACGGATGTATATACTTTTATACTATACATATATTTAAGATTTTTATTATATTATACACATCCATGATCCAGGAACTTTGAAAACTTTTTGTTCCGTCGGCGGGATTCGAACCCGCGACCCCCGGCTTGAGCTACCAACAGCCCACCAACTAAGCCACAGAGGTCGTCAGAAAACATAAAAACAAAATATTATAATAAAACATTTATATTATTGCGCGGGAACCGTACATTTTTCCGGGATAAAAAGTAGGTATCCTATGTCCTTGCCCGGGACTCAAAGTATATCTATACCAAATTTCAGCAAAATCGGTTCAGCGGTTTGGGCGTCAACAGACAGACAGACACACTTTCGTATTTATAATATTAGTAAGTATGTATTGTTTGTCAATGATCAGTAGAACATGTTACTTGTTGTTCTACTAGACACATGATGACATGATGACAATAGCTACCAGCTTTTAGCTCTACATCATTTAATTAGCCGCGTAATGAAGCTCACAGACTAGTCAATTAATCAACTAGCTGATTTAATTTGATGACAACGACGTAGTGATTGATGATAATATTACTAATTTGAAATTTGTGGGCGTATCCATACTATACTAATAATATTATAAATTGCGAAAGTGTGTCTGTCTGTCCGTCTGTCTGTCTGCCCAAAATATATCTGGATGACATTGTGATTTCGATTCATCTTAATTATTTCAATTTAAATGCAAATATAGGTGATTTTGGATGTATCTTAATTATTTCAATTTAAATGGAAATATAGGTGATTTTGGATGTATATTCTAAGTAAATCTCACCGAAAAGTTAGATTTTGCGCCAAGATATGCCATGGTTCGAAGGTGGTGAACAGATCTCCGGCCTCCTCATAGATACATGTTTAGGGGTTTCGACGTTGTTTTAAGAATTTAAGGCATATGCTTATGGTACATTAGATTAATCATCAACATCGTCACTACCCTAATACTTTGCGACATCACATTATGACTCCTCTTATTTGTGTTTTTCATAGTTTTATACGTCGAGACTAATGTCTTTGATCATTATTCCGCTGTTTATGGGCCGATTTCGAAAATTATTTTGTTGTTTTATATGGTATAATCCGAATTTGGTACAATTATTACGAAGGTGATGATCTGATGATGGAATCAATGACCAATCGAGGGAAATTCTTAAAATTTATTAAAACACACGTGGTGCCTAAGATGTTGTTTCTAGTAACTTAATTAGTTGAAAATAAGTGAAATTTCATACGAAGGTGTATCTGGATCCAAAGGCACTGAACAGAACTCCTGAAACTTTAAAGATAAAAGTTTGGAAATTTCAGCATCGATAACTGCAAGCATTTACCACAATTTCGCTCACAGTAATATTTAAATGTGAATAGTTAACTTTCGTAGTGGTTATTTAGGTACGCATAAAGTGGTCTTGTAGATAACTAGAAAAAGTAAAATTATTATTTTGAACAAAAAATTGAACCCGACTTCCAAGGTAAAAACGATATTCTTAACACATTCAGTGCCTTTAACACACCATGTGTGTCCACACTAATCTTTATCGCCATGCCGTTGGCACGCCGGGCGTGCTCTCCGTTTTTCATCAATATCTCAAAGAGCTTTAGCCGGTACTTGGTACTACCAGTATTATAGTACTCTGTGGTACTACTAATATATATTCTGTGCCGGTACCGACTTCAAAAGAATGGAAATTGGGTGCAGAAGTAGTTGAGGTTTAGTCGAATTTTGAAAAAGGCACTAATGAAGAATAAAAACTTTTTCATAATTTTTAGATCATTTTCAGAATATCGTTTTTACCTTGGAAGTCGGGTTTAATTTTTTGTTAAAAAATAACTATCCGGCACAATCCGGCCCCCTGGCGCAGAATACATATTAGTAACAAACACTGGCAACCCTGTTTATTATATATGTTTGTTTCGCCGAACAACAACATGGTCCCAAACGAAATTCGCAGAATACACACTGACCTTGCTTTCCCGGTCCAGATCTTAATATAGAACGCACTCGCCACAACATAACATACCGTGCGCAGTTGGCAATAAGGAGCAAATTCGTGTGCTAACTAGATATTTTGTCTAGGGCGGGGAAGAACCTTTAAGGCTCTAGGCTTTTAGTTCTTTTTGGCCCTTTGCAATTACAAGAAGTCATTTAAAGGATCAGTTAGTTGTAATTGCAAAGGTATTTAACATTTCACAAAGGAAATAAGAATAATAAGAACTTTTAAAAATACATCTAGCCTCTTTCACCAGCGCCATATTCCTACTCTCTATTGACACCACATTTGCTAAAATCGGACTAAGTAGTTGTTAATTTTTTAATTATTTTAGCATTTAAAACTTTTTACTTCTTTAAGTTTATACATCATGGCACAAACATAATATAATATCATCACCCTTTCTTTTGGCTTCGTTAGTCGGATAAAAAGTCCCTTTGCTGCGAATCTGACTTCTTTCGTTTTTTTGTGCCCATAGTTCACGATTTGGGGTTAATTGGTTTAATTGCTATAAACTGATGGCTGGTGGCCAACTTTCCGTATTTGGCTGAACTGCTTCCACTAGTCCGGCCAGTTTCACCAATGATTATGGTGGTCAGTTGGAAATATATGACTGAGCAAGCTTTGGTCGGTACACTTAAAAAAACTAAGCGTTGAATACGAGCTTCAAAAAAAAAAAAAGAAAAAGCGAAAAATAAAACCTCATCTTGCCCGAGATTTGAACCCACTACACTTTCTATAGAGCCGCCGTCACTTGTAGAGTAAGAGCCCGCGAGGGCGACATTCCTTCGTTTCGTAAAGCTGAAAGTTTACATGTTTGTGACCTTTACAGAGGTAAGAACGACCAACAACTATGGAGTTTCGGTCGCGGTTACTTTAGGAGGTATCCAGTTCTGAAGGTCTACCTGACCTTCGAGAAAAAGTAGCTTCGAGCTCAGATTCTTCGCGGTAAGTGGAGGAATCTCGTCTTACAGTGCCGGACATTTTTGACAGTAAACTGCTGTTATATGTCACGATATAGCTGTAATTTGTCACGATAATATACCTACTTGGCACGATAGACCCTAAGGCTACATAGAGGCACCCAAATAGAATTTCAAGCACCCTCGTTGGCATGGTCCGCCGGATATTATTGATTATTATTATTAATATCAGTAATAATAGAGTTCGATCGTCTATTTGTAGTTTTACAAACGTTTTATACTGGGTGATCATGAATGGTGGGCGACAAAGATTAATTTTGACAGCAGCCCTGAAAGAATAAATTAAAAAAAAAATGTATGGGGAAATTCATAACGCTGGGGCGCTTGCGAACCACAAAAAAATCTCTTTCAGCGTTTTTGGCTTTCATCTTACCTCTCTCCGTCATCCGTATTCCGTAAATCTTTGGTCCGGTCCATTTATTCTTATCTTGGTGTCCTATATTTCCTCCTATACATGAGGAGTAACTTAATAAACCCTATTAATAAACATCACAATGAGTCCAATCGTTTTCCTCACAGTATCATGTTTGTGGAAACCCTACGTCTATTATAGTAGGGGAGGTGATGCTATTTTTTGCAAAGTCATTTCATACCGATCAAATTTTTGTCCAGTAGTAGATTAATATTTAATAATCAACATAATGAGCGTCAGTCGCCGCACCCGTGGTGGGTTGTACATTGCGTGTCTCAAAGTTGCCGAAAAAATTTTTGCTAAAAGTAATTTTATACCGTATGAAAGTTTGATGGATGATTATTCAGGTCATGTTTAACCAAAAAATCACCGTCAGCCGTATTGCAGACGGGGATTCAACGTCAGTCGCCTTACTGAATATGTAAAAAAAAATTGAATATAAAGTCATTTCATACAATACAAAATTTATACAGGTGAATGTTTCTACTTTGTAAATAATAAAGAAAACCGTCAGCCAGCGATATAACCAATAACCATACTCCGAGCTCAATGTATCTGATGGTGTCGTGTAGACGACATTTCCACCTACAAACATTCAGCTGACGGCGATTTTCGTTCGAATTAACTATAAAATTGTCTCATATAGCAATTTTATTCGGTAAGTAATTAATTCGATAGTCAATATTTGTGAGGAACAATTATATAACATAGATTTTACTTGTAAAGCGCCATCTGTTGTTACATACTAAAACTAAAATAACACCCATCGAACCTAAATGTCTATAATCTAGATATGAACCTTTATCGGGTGCGAATTGGGATCTTTATAATGTCAATACAATATGTATTCTCAACAACAACTTTGAGATAGGTACTCTCAATTTTTATTCCACCCGTTCTGAAGCAGCTGACGATCAAAACTCCTATGTATGGGTGGAATACTATTATTGTTACGATTTTTGCTCGGTATGAAATGACTTTTCAAAATGAGCACCACCTCCTCTACTATTATTGGCTGTGTCGATAGTGACGTAATGTTCACGGTCAGCGACTTCGTTATCGAGAGCAAATTGGTTGAAGGCGAGTTTTGGAAATGGACTATCCTTACTAATATTGTAACTGCGAAAGTTTCTCAGTCTGTGTGTGTGTGTGTTTCTGTCTGTTACCTAGAACCGATTTTGATGAAATTTTATCAAAATAGTTTTAGGTGCTGCGCAGTCTAGTCTGTGAAAATAGAACCTATGCAATTAATTATATGCAGTAACGCACACGACGCGCAAAAAGTCCCGCGCACAAAAAATCCGTGTAATTCGGGAAGACAGCACTTCGCCGCGCGAAAAAAATTGAACGTTTGCGTAAGGCAGAATAAAAAAGAAGAATATCATAATATACATTTAGGGCGAAGCCAAACGAGCGTAATAAATCTGGTGACTGCTGCATTCAGTTTCATATTGGTTTCATACAAAAGTCCGGTTTGATTCACACGAGCGTAATTTTGTGTCATGATTTGTATAAAAACATATTTATTCACAAGTCACAACTCACAAATTACGCTCGTTTGGCTTCACCCTTAAAAAGAAAATTGTGGGAAGTAGTACAGCTCCTTGTCCTAACAAAAATCAATTTTATGGTACCATCCAAAGAAAGCATTAAACTTGGCATGAATGTAGCTGTCATGTATGTGCTTCAATGTAGATATGGAAGCACGTCCAGAAATATTGTTTTTCCCCCCTCCCCCCCCTTTTTATCTCCCTCATTCCGGTTTTTCGAATTTTCTACGAAAACGATAAGACAAGAGTTTACTCTTCAGAGAACAAATTATCTATACTAATATTATAAAGCGGAAGAGTTTGTTAGTTTGTTTGTTTGTTTGTTTGTTTGAATGCGCTAATCTCAGGAACTACTGGTCCGATTTGAAAAATTCTTTCAGTGTTAGAGAGCCCATTTATCAAGGAAGGCTAGAGGCTATATTTTATCACGCTAAAACTAATAAGAGCGAAGAAATAGAAGAAAATTTGGAAAAATCGGGGGAAATTATTTGAAAGGGCTTAATCTCACGAACTATTAGAGCAATTTTTCTGTTATTTGGGTCAGATAAGAAGTAGATCACGTGAAGGATCATAGGCTATTTTTTGTAGACTGATTTGTTTACCGTATTTTAAGTTAAGGACTCCTACTAAAGAAGTGTGCTGTAATGTATATTATTCAGCTCCTGTTTGGACATCGTTGACGTCTAAAGAAAAAACAAAATACGGATTTTTTTTTTCATTAATTTAAATTACGGAATTTAATATGGAACTGTCCCTTCAGTAATCTTTCCGAAATTATAGGTTGTACCCAAAATTTTCCATTTTTTCTTCTTTTTCTGTACTTCAAGTACAAAATAATACTTCGCGATCTCTGCACGATTTTTATAGCGTCTACATCCCTACAGTTCAGCGGACAGAATGATCGAAGATGTGCGTCGTGACTCGTGACTCGTGTGCGTTTAGTCCGTGAAAAATCCGCGAACGACTTTATGCGCGCCATGCAGACTTTTTGTGCGCCGCAGACTCGATCACACAAAAAGTATCTATTTATTACACTGTGTAAAAAGTGTGCCGTCTGCGCTCTCCCTTAGTATAGTTGTTACTTCCAAAAAATGTAAAATTGTGGCGCGAATGCGATAAACAAATCAACATCAATTTATTGTGTCTGTTATCGTTTACATTGTAAATAATTTAATATTATATAATTTACAGTCAAATTAAACCACCTAAACCCAAAATCATCGATTGTAATCATCAAAATCCATGTTGTATACCAAATAGCGGTATTCACACTTTTAGGCGTTTGGAGGCCGCCTGCGCATATTTTCCCTCGAACATTATGTAGCGTGTGGGTTTTTTTGATGAGGGTATTCGCATAACCTTAAAGTCTTGTTTTAGCCATTAATCGTTATGGTACAAGTTATATTGAGTTTAGGCACTGGGCTTATGAATTATGATCTTTTGCTTAGGTAAAAACGTTAAGAAAGAAAATGTCATTATTGAAAAAAAAATTACGTTGCTTTGCTGATATTGTAAGTAGGTAATTGTTTTGGTTAAAGTATGACAAGCGAAGACTTAAGTGGTTAAAGTGGGTTAAATTTGAAAATGGTCGTTTATTTTTGCAAAAATAGAGACTTTGGGACCGGGAAAATGATTTCAAATAAAAAAAAATGAAAATTTGTGTATAGCCATCATGTAGATAATATATCTATATTAGCTACATGATGAATTAGGCAAGTTACAGGGTTTGTTCAAATTATAAGGGGAAAAAAATGAGTAATTGCCCTGATGTTATAAAATGTTAGTTATCCCCTTCATCCGTCTTCAATTATCTATATCTTTACTTCTATACTAATATTATAAAGCGAAAGAGTTGTTAGTTTGTTTGTTTGTTTGAACGCGCTAATCTCAGGAACTACTGGTCCGATTTGAAAAATTCTTTTAGTGTTAGATAGTCCATTTATCGAGGAAGGCTATAGGCTATATTTTATCACGCTAAGACTAATAGGAGCGAAGAAATAGAGGAAAATGTGGAAAAAACGGGGGGAAATTATTTGAAAGGGCTTATTTGAACGCGCTAATCTCAGGAACTACTTGTCCGATTTGAAAAATTCTTTCATCGTTAGATAGCCCATTTATCGAGGAAGGCTATAGGCTATATTTTATCACGCTAAGACTAATAGGAGCGAAGAAATAGAAGAAAATGTGGAAAAAACGGGGGAAATTATTTGAAAGGGCTTATCTCACGAACTACAAGAGCAATTTTTCTGTTATTTGGGTCAGATAAGAAGTAGACCACGTGAAGGATCATAGGCTATTTTTGTAGACTGATTTGTCTGTGAAATATCTAGTTTACGCGGGCGAAGCCGGGCGGAACGTCTAGTTTTTTACATAAAAGCAGTAGACCAAATGCCCAGAAGGTCGTTACAAGTGATACATCCAAAATCAATTAAGGTTTTGTTTTGTTAAACTCAATGAGATCACGAGTACAGTGTGTGCCATGAGCCAACGAACAGCTAACCCTACCAGAATGTTAAGAAAGATGGGTTATTTATACATGGCAGCGGTCGTGCGGAATTTTTAGCGACCAATCATCTGTAACGATTCTATTGAACGCTCTGGTGGAAGATCACGTCTCAGGTCGATGACTGGACCAAAATAGATGAGGCTTTGATTGGACAATGCATTACGTAATGTTATTGGCTCAAGTGCAGAAAAAGATCGTGGTGATTCAATTATGATTTATGCTGTTTAAGTGGGTAAAAATATTTCGATGAGCGAAACCGCATGAGAAAATAGTTAGGAATTAAGAAATATCTCTTAAGAAGTCATTATATAAAACTGATTAATTCTTATTTATGAACGGTTACATAAATTGTCATTTTTAACGACTTCCAAAAAGGAGGAGGTTATATTTTCGGCTGTGGATATTTCATGTGGAAATCAGATTAAATAATTATTACACGTGTAGAGTAAGAATTATTTAATCTGATTTAGTTCATTGAAGTTTATTCGTTATTGTTTCCACTTGGAAGTCGGTTTTATTTTTTTGTTAAAAATAATAATACCAGTAATATAGCTTATGACCGAAAGATGTCTATTTAAATTAAACTGTTTTAACTAATCCCAGAATCCTAAGGGTCGGTAACAGATGATGTAAGAGTAAGCACTTTACGCTTACATTTGAGAAAAACTGTCATTCCTTTTCGTTACTGTTCATACTATTTCAGATCCTGATGAGAAGATGCATCCTCGACTTTGACACCTGATAATAGTTATTATGTAATTTTAAGTTTCCTAATGTTATGTCATTAGTTTTTCCTGTAAATGGAATTACATACGGTGCTGCTCGCCAGATCTGTTATACTTGAACTTGGCTTGACACGCTATCGCGGGTCTACATAATATGTCCCAAGCACAAACAATTGACAGTTTTGTAACGTTACATAAAAATTGCAGAGGCCCCCTGTCATGTTGACCTTTCGTAAACGTGATGAAGGTCGTGTTATTAGTGCTCGCAAGAACGTTTAATTGAGTGCTCGTCTCTGGACAAATCTTCGCTCACTTAAATCTAATGGGTCAGCATAATTGTAGAAAGTCAAAATCATTAGACGTCGAGCCCGATTTACTTAACCGCTGCAAATCCGTCTAATGCGTCAATGCGTCTAATAATACTTTCACAAGATGTTTTATGTTTTGTTTACATGGTGATAACAGTAAATCTATCTAGCTTTGGAGGTCGAGCTTCGATCTCTCACGATCTCGTAAAAAATCGACGTTTTTCGTCACAAGTGCAGCGCCATTCGCTTCGCGTTGCAGCGTCGTCGGCCGTTGACAGTCAATCCGTTCGAATTTCGAATGACATCCGCCATTTCGTGCCGATTTCGCGCTTCGCCATCTTGTGGACGACAATTAACAGCGGTTTATCTTGTTTCAGATGATCGGGCGAGGTTAGCGGTGCCCGGCGTCAAATATGGGAAGCCAGAAGTTTTGCGACGTTAAACCGGACGCAGCGATGGCGGAACATAAAAAATCCATAAAGGAACTCCTCAAGAAACCCTTCCAAGCTCTCTTCCTAAAAGACAAGAAAGAAAAGGAGAAGAAGAAAAATGTGGAAGAGAAGACCCCAGCTAAGACGATACACGTCGACGAAATTTTGGACAACTTCAAGAAGTTGGAAATCGAGAAGAAAGATGAGGATTCGAACGACGAAGAGGATGAGCTCAAAAATTTCGAATACAAAATTATAAAAGACGAAAGAAGTAGTGTGAGAATAGACTCTCATTCCTCTGAGGACAGCGGGTTTGCTGACAAGTGTAGTGACTCGGAGGAGGAAGATAAAAAAGATGACAAACCAGAAACAGAACAGAAGAAAACTAAGAAGAAACAAACAGTAGTCTTGCACAGGGGCCCGGTTAAACATCGCGTCGCGGATTTCACACCACAAGTCCACCCTTATAGACACGAACAGGTAAGACTTTTTATAGAGATTTTTAAGGTAAAACGAGCAGACGGTTTGCATGACGGTAAGCGATTACTGCCGTTCATGGTACCGGCAACATTAGGGGAGTTAAGAGGATACGCTAACACTGATTTTCCATACAAAGGTATTCCCCAATTTACTCCCAGGACAATGCGTCTAGACAAATGATTTTGTATGCAATATTGGGATCTGTTAAAACTATGCCTCTACGTTAGATTTTTTCTAAATTTACTGATATATAAAAAATATGACCCTTCAAAAATAGCAAAAAATGAATGCCCCGTACCCCGCCAATCCACCGACCATAAACAATTTTGAAAGATCTTTAAGATAAAATAAAAACGTAGAGGCATAGAATCACTCTTCCTGAAGATATTTAAAAAATAATAATTAGATAGGCTCTATTTTGAAGGAGGAATCAGAGGAATACGTAACTTCGATTTACTGTATATGTCTCTATCACAATACACGTGCCGGCGCAGGGTGAAGCGTGATGGCAATAGTTTCTTCGTTTAAATTCTACTGTACCCGCGTTCCCTCTTAAGAAGAGGTTAAATGTCTCGATTTACAGACTTATTTTTTACATTACTTAGAGCTCTTTTTCGCCATACAATCATTCTTTCAACCAACCTACACATTTTTGGACAATAAGTAGACAATAAATACGTTAAATAGTTTTATACCTTAAAATCCAAATTTTTATACCTTAACTTTTGTAACTGCTACACAAAACAACGCCAGTTTTTTGAAAGATAATCCAGTCAAGCCAATCGAAGTTATTTTATGTCAGAAAAGAATAGAGGTCATTCAAACACTTGCAAATCAGAGATAAAGTATCTTTTATAAAATGTACTTGTCATTATTTTGACACGCTATCTCTTGAACACGAGAGACTATCTTTTGGTGTAAATGAAACGTAAATTGTTTTTAGGATGATTTTGAGATGATTTGCTAATGCACAATTTGCTTTGACTGAAGTTTATCTATTCAACAGCGTAGGTAAATGGTTACCTAATATTTTAAAGTAAGCTAGTGAATAGATAAACTTACCTATAATATTAAAAAAATAATAATAATCAAAAAGAGGCATCATAAAATCATCTGACCGATTTTATTAATTACTTACATGATATTATGTAACTTCTAATATAGAAGTTACCCAGCCCGCATAGTCCGTTCAGAATTTATTTGCCATGTCGTATCTAGAGTACTACTTAATCGGCCTAAAGGTTCCTCTGAGGAAAAATAAGATATAATCCATGCAATCGTAAGAAGATGGTCTTGGTCCTCTTTTAGAGTGAAACCGACTCGGCCGGTTCTGCATAGGGCTCAAGGTCGGTGATCGAGCTGCAATGTATCCTAATGAAGTTCCTTTAGTAGTACATAGTTACTAGTTTAAACTAACTACTAACTAGGTACTATCTAGCCACTACTAATAATACCTTCCGCATCGGTTTCGATGATGGTGGCCGGTTTAATTGAAACCAGGCGCCAGTTCCGCAGGAGTAATTTATTGTGCCCAAGTGTGTGCGCAGTACACAAGAGCACTGTCTATTCCTTTACTCTCATAACCTAGTAGGACGGAAGACCTACACGACTGGCGAGAGATCAGGCGCAGGACTGACTTTTTATATGTGCCCATCCGACGCATGGATCGAACCCACGACCTTCGAGTCAAGAGCCATCCTCGAAACCAGTGACCACGGAGTCGTCCAGTCCAGAGGCCCTAGACAAAGTATCTTTCGTTAAAAACGATGACGAAATTCGTTATCAAAATGTATGCGGTTTGACATAAGTCATCGCTAAATGACATTTCGCTTGCGAAGACTAATGTCAAATCCCATACATTTTGATAACGAAATTCGTCATCGTTTTTAACGAAAGGCACTTTGGCTACGGCCTCAGTTAGTTTAACTAAGCTATGAAGGCAAAATACTTGAAGACTACTTAATTTAGGGGGCTTTTAGTAATTAAATGAAAAGCTATTCTGTCAAATGCCACATCCAAAGAATTTACGCTTGTTACGTCAGTCAAAATGGCCCCAAATTACGTTAAAGTTGAGGCCTTTTGTTTTTTCAATGATTAATGAATAATGATTCAGGAAGACAGCCATAATTTAAAGTTAATATTAACAGTTATTTAAACAGCCATTTAATACAATTTATATTATTTTCACTTATCGTTTAAACTACCGGGTAAATAGTAATTTATTTCATTATTTTATGGACCTCTGTGCTCATAGCATAAAGATCACTTATTAAAACTGCGATGTGAAATAACCCTGAACAAACTGGGTATTTAGACAACTTGCGTTCGATAATTTTAACGACGAAGATTGAAAGAAATTGGGATTTCGCAGCGCGTCCCTTAAGTGTCACACTTGCGAACTTTATTGTCAAGTCCATTCTATATTTTTATTTTCGAACTAGACGTTCCGCGCGGCTTCGCCCGCGTAAATTAGATATTTCACAGACAAATTAGTCCACAAAAAATAGCCTATGATCCTTCACGTGGTCTACTTCTTGTCTGTGTCAAATAACATAAAAATTGCTCCAGTAGTTCGTGAGATAAGCCATTTCAAATAATTTCCCCCGTTTTTTTCACATTTTGCTCTATTTCTTCGCTCCTATAACCTATTAGTCTTAGCGTGATAAAATATAGCCTATTATAGCCTTCCTCGATAAATGGGCTATCTAACACTGAAATAATTTTTCAAATCGGACCAGTAGTTCCTGAGATTAGCGCGTTCAAACAAACAAACAGACTCTTCCGCTTCATAATATTAGAATAGACTAGATCAAGGCTGCTCAACCTTTTTTACTTACAGTGGGGCCAAACGGTGGATTCCGACATTTATAACAGGCCATTAACTTAGGCTTAAATTAATATAATACCAATCAAACTTCAATGGGTCATATAAGCATAAATTTATTTTTTGATACCCTTCAACTCCGATAAGGCCCACTTGGGCCGAGAGAACAATACATTTACAATAGATTTCCAAGAATCCGCGATCGAATGATTAATGAGATTTTTGCAGTTGTATGTCTTTTAACAATTTATTTATGTTGGGTGATAAATCTGATGTTGACAGTAGCAGAGATATTCAAAATTATTAGTTACTAACCCTAAATGTTTGTGTTGTTTTAGGTACTCTCAACAGACTTCGTTTTTAAATTAGTAAACCGTACACTTGTTTAGTCATTAGACCTTCTTCAACACAGAGTCTCGCCACCAATCTCGCCACTCACTCTGACATTGGCAACTCACCAAGGAGCCATTTTCAAAAAGAAGAAGAACTTTCGCGGGCCATAATGTGGCCCGCGGGCCTGGGGTTGAGCAGCCTTGGACTAGATCATAGATGACACACGCAACTCCGTTGCGCTAGAAGGTGTTTCTCGCGCGGGAACTGTACATTTTTTCGGGATACAAAGTATCCTATATCCTTTTCCGGAGCTCAAAGTATGTATCACCGTACCGAAATTCAGCAAGATCGATTTAGTGGTTTGGGCGTGAAGAGGTAACAGACAGACACTTTCGCATTTACAATAGTAATCTCTCTCTCTCTCTCCATACCCCAGAAAATCCTATGCCAATTCATGGCGTTTTTCAATAAAAAAAAATCTGAGTTTGTATTTACCTATTGCTGCCGTCGAGATTATCGATAGCTATGTCTAAGTACCCAATTCTATAGGAAATAGACAACAAAAGTCTGCCACAGGATAATCCTGATGAGAATAATAACGTGACAAACAGGAAAGTGTTTTTATTATCGCCTGGGGTTTTTTGCGTTGCGCGTCGCCAAAATACCACGTGACAAGAGCGTGATGTGGCCCCCATATCGAACATTTTGGCCCCTGCCCGAGCCTAGCCTAGCCTATTATTTAATAATAGTATTTTGAAAAGATAAAACCGTGTTCAAAATTGTACGTAATTAAGATTAAAAATTCCCTATCTCAAAAACTACTGAACCAATTATGTATGATGAAACTTGCAGTAATCCCTAAGTTGAACAATACCTAGTACAACAAAAAAAGAATCACTTAAATCGGACTTTTAGTTTCGGAGATATGCGAACACAAATATAAAAACATACATACATAGGTATCCATACTGCATGCGAAAGTGTGTCTGTCTGTCTGTCTGTCTGTTACCTCTTCACGCCTAAACCGCTGAACCGATTTTGCTGAAATTTGGTATGGAGATACTTTAAGTCCCGGGAAAGGACATAGGATACTTTTTATCCCGGAAAAATGTACGGTTCCCGCGCGATAAACGAATTTTGGAGCAACGAAGTTGCGGGCGTCATCTAGTTATACATACATACATAATACACTTTTGAAATTTGGCACATTTGCTCAGACGCTGATATAGACTAACATACTATATACGAAAACTGGGCAGTTCTGGAAATATTACATACATACGGGTCGAATATTGATTATAACCTCCTTTTTCTGAAGTCGGTTAAAAATCTGGTTAAAATTCTAAAGCGTTGGGTTTTTTGGGATGGGTGAAATTGTTAAACTCACGGACACGTGACCTGATCGAAAATCCGTAAGACGGAGGGAGAGTAGAGTCCTCCCGCGACAGGACCAACTTTTTGCATGTCCTTTTTAGACTTCGATGTCTATCCGTCTGTCTGTCTCCAAGCTAGTATCTCAAGAACCGCTATAGCTAGACCTCTGAAATTTTCACAGATTATGTATTTCGGTTGCCGCTATAACAACAAATACTAAAAAAAAATACTAAAGGGGGCCTCCCATACAACAAACGTGATTTTTTTGCTATTTTTTGCTCGATGGCAACAGGTAGTCACTTGAAATGTTCACAAAATACTCCATTGTATTAATTATGCTTCAATAATTAATAATAAAATTAAAATGAACTAAATAATTAAGGGCTCCCATACAAAAAACACAATTTTTGCTAATTTTTGCTCTATTATAGTACGGAACCCTTCGTGCGCGAGTCCAACTCACACTTGGCAGATTTTTTATATTATGTTTCGAACTGGGAATCGAACCCACCACCTCCACGTCGAAGACTAAGCTCCAAACCACTAGACTACAGTTAAAAATATCACACGCTTCTTTCTAGCATTATTATTTGTTACGAAATAACAATTAAGATAATATCATAATATTCCTAAACATTAATTTATACATAATATATAAGTTAACAAATAAACTAGATGTAGTTCTCTTCTTGCGATGAAATTAGTTTATAGCGCCGAAATCGTACATTTATCCGGGATAAAAAGTATCCTATATTCTTTCGGGGACTCAAAGACAATCTGTAAACCAAATTTCATTAAAAACGTTTTATCGGTTTAAGAGTAAAAAAGTGACAGATAGAGTGATAGATAGGCAGACTGACAGACAGAAAGAGAGTCAGAAGGACAGACATACAAAACGACAAACAGACACACTTTCGCATTTATTATATTAGTAAGGACCTGTGTGGAGCCTGATTCATAGGAAACATTATTATACAGGGTGTAACAAAAATAAGTGATAATACTTTAGGGTGTGTACGTGTTCCTTGTAGATAGTTCACTGTGAAAGTAGCAGCGCTGAAAGACGAATTTTTTTTTCACTTTTGTATGGGCAAGGGCCCGAGCGTCACGAGATTCCCCATACAAAACTGAAAAAAAAAAATTCGTCTTTCAGCGCTTCTACTTTCACAGTGAACTCTCTACAAGGAACACGTACACACCCTAAAGTATTATCACTTATTTTCGTTACACCCTGTATATTATTATCTAAATGACTCGAAACGAATTTCAAGGAATTATTAATATTGAGGGAGAAATTGTCGAAAACCGTTTAAAAGTTTTCACGAACCAAGTCGCATAATTTATAAAATCTTACGGTCGCACACATACGTTTATATTTAAAAAATAAATTTAATTATGTGAAGAGATTGATAGAGAATGTAATATTTTATACCAAAACTTTTATTAAAGTAACAATATAAAATCTCTTGAGTGCGGCTGTTAACTATATTATTATCGTGATATAAGATTTTGGTCGGGTTTTCAATGTTTTCCTCAAGATATAAGGTGGACGAGATGAAGTAGCGACTGTTATTAGCTCAGTTTATGTGCCAATCAGCTAGAAATCTAAATTGCCACTGTATGGACCGATATTATAGACTGGTACCTATATCAAAGCAAGGGTCTCATATAAAGTACTACTTTTAAGGGCTCCGTACCCAAAGGGTAAAAACAGGACTCGGCAAATTAATTTTTTTCAAGTTGTGTATTTCTATTGCCGCTATAACAAAAAAATTAAAAACAAAATAAAAAGGGGGCTCCCATACAAGGGGGCTCGGGAGCTGTTTGATTTAGCATTATTTCAGTGAAATGTATGTTTTTGTTGCAAAATATGTAATTGGTTGTTGGAAGGCGGGTGATGATATGCGAGTGTGGGAACTTGCGAAGTTTTTTCTCGTAAAAAAGTTACATCTCCCAAGGTGGACTATGTCACAAAATACAAAAATACAGTAATCGATCTTCATACTTAACTGCCCAAAGCGCACACAGAAACGAGATTTTATTTAACTCAAAGTAGCAAAACAAAATCACATCGCCTAAAACTTGTTGTTGCGTTAATCAACTACAATTTAAAGAACAAGGCTGAAACTCGTTTCAGAGTGTTTTTACAGGATTTAATTTTAATATCCTTATTAACGTAATTGACTGGTTAAAGTTTTGACGCTATCCAATTAAAAGCTCTACTGAATTTAATTTCTACTGAATTATAAAACTTGTGTCAAGTAAAGCTTACTTATATAAACTTTTTCATTTCATTTCATTAGCAAACCATATGTTGAATTACACAAGAATCGCGCCGGGTTATAGTCACTCTACTGTTTGATGTTTATAATGTGGCTTTGTAGACAACACTGGCACCGGTTTCGAGAACATTATAAGTTTATATCAGGTTTGTGAGTCAGCGCATAACACAGAGATACTCTTGTGATAACTGCATTTCAGAGTTTATATTGCCTCTGTCAGGACCTTTATGCCGACTACATAAGAGGTATATTACCTGTGAATCTTTATACCAACTACACAGATATACTCACTCCAACTAAAATAACTGGTGATCAACATAACCAGATGTTATTCACTGGGTTTCTGGCGTAACATATATGGAACAATAAAACCATCATTCATCATGGCCACCATGAGTTGTGCTAGTATTGCCTGGTTTCTGAGCTTTCTGAAAAGATGAACATTCAGAAACCAGGCTTATGAGCTAAAACTCATTTTGGCAGATACACATAGGTTTAAGTTATTCTGATGTCATATCTATCGCTTAATATTATGATGTCACGTTATTCAAAAACCGAGGGTTTGAAAGCTAGAGCTGAATCTGGAATGACCCATTGCCCATTGGCTTATCAGACTACACATTCGAGTAAGAGTTAATACAGACTCTAAAATCCGCCATAAATTATAAAAGCCTTAATAAAATCATTGAGAGAGAATAAACCTCTTCCAAAGAGGCATGCCATCAATTTACTTACATTTAAATTTATTTTCTCATCTTTCAGATAAGCCAAATAAATAGACAGACATTCTCGGGCGGACAAGTTATAGTCAACCAGAGCATACAACCGCCAATTGACGAGGTACTCAAAGGGGTAGACATTAACGTGCGGAGGTTCGAACAGAAATCCAACCAGGAGAAGGCAGAAGACTGGGACATCGCCCAGGAGTTCCTCAACATCCAGAGCTACCAGGAGGAACCCAGAAGCGATCCTATACCCTTCGACATAGACCACTTCATCAACGACACAAAATACATCCCGAAAACGGAGTACCACGATGGCAAGAACTCGGTGTTCCTCACTCCACCGAGGTCGGAGAACTCCCTAAGCCCGATTTCAGACACCCACAACACGTATTATCCCACCACAGACTACACCATGTCTCCAGACATGAGCATAGAATACGAGAAGTATCAGGAGATCACGCCCCTCGAGGAGTTCCCTAGCTGCGTCACGGACTTCGAGAAAGTGCCGGAAACGAAGCCTGAACGCGCGTCCATGACGATGAAACAGTTTAAAGACATGCAGAAGGAGATAGCTAGCGGGTTTTCCAAGATGGAGTGCTGTCAGGAGAACAGGAAACCCTGTAATGATGTCCTTAAAGAGCACATACATAGGCTGAAGATCGATGAACGGAAGGACCTCTGCTTGAAGGTCGCGCAGATGGAGATGGAGCATGTTTATGGGTAAGTGGCTCACAAATTACCTCCATCAATAGTATACTGGCTCTAGAATAGTATAGAATTGCATGAAATGTGGTGTAAAAAGGTCTTACAATATTATGGGTAAATATACATTGATCCAACATTTTCTATGCATCATCATTATATTTCCGTCGTAGGGGGAGGTCCTGTAACCTGTCTGCTCCCATAAACAATATTTCTGAGAGAACTATAAGTTTTTTATTTTAAGGATAGGCCCTGTCTGACCCATTTACTATTTTTCGGTAGCAAGGACAGGCCCATTTGACCGCATGATTACATTTCAGTTAAGTAAGGATAGATCCTGTCTGCTCTTACCATTATATTTCTGTCGTAAGGATAGGTGTAGTACAGGTCATATAAATGTATAAACTGATAACTTCTATCAGTAATTATCACTATTCTGTTTCTGCTGGCAGAAATTCTGCCCAGCAGAAATTCTGTTGGACTGCCACACGAGCGTAGTTTTGTGAGTTGTGAGTCGCAGAATTTCAGTCGCAGGTTGGGCTGCCAGACGAGTGCATTTTATTTTTTTAAGACCAAAAATAAATTAAGACCAAAAAGTTGTATGTACTATATATGTATATATGTGTATGTACTTCGCGGGACATGCGGTATGTATCTTGATCTATGTCTGTGCTTTTTGCTATAGTTGTAAGCCGTGCGGTAGCACGTTTCTCTCTCTCCCTCTCCTTTTTTTGAGTGGATACAGGTTTTTGTACATAAGAAATAACTTCGTTCCATCCGGGTGTCCCTTGACACCTCTCAAGTTTTTTGTTATTTTCCTGAGTAATCAATATTGCTTTTACTGTTTCAATTGTCAGGCGATTTCTTTCTTTACTCAACTGGGCGTTGATGAGAGAAAACATAATTACGCTCATTCATATATTGCACCACTGTAGCTGTGTGCTTTCAGAAAAAAATATATTATCTGAACTTCTACAATATTCTTTTAGTACTTCCGAGTATGCAACGCGCGCAGTCGCGTAATTTGAAAATACCTGTCTCAGACTAATGTCGGCCGCACGCCTGTCTAATCCTTAAAATGCCTGTCAAATGCGGCAAACGCCTGTCATATGGTAACCCTAGTGGCGCACAATTTCCAAGTGTGCTATTAAGGGTGGGTTGCACCAGAGGCGTGGTTATAGTTACAGTTATGGTCAAAGTTATGGTTATAGTTAAGGCTAACTTAACTTTGACCACGGAATTTGACAGATGTCTGTTGCTTTTATTTTTTTGTTAAAGCTATTAAACAGTTAATGGGGTTGAGGATATAAAAAATGAATTATCCGTATAAATCGACAGGAAAAATATTTGTTATGTTATATATAACAACACTGTGAGCCATAGTAAATTTTCACGAAAAAAATTTCGATATAAGTTTGAGCGGTTACGGTTATCGTTAAATATGGCGTCCTTAACCAAAGATTTGACATTTTGCACAGTTATAGTTAAAGTTACAGTTATAGTTAAAGTAAGTTGGTGCAACCCACCCTAATTGGAACGTGAATTTGTTTGAGAACGCTTGATTTGCGAAGCGATGCTGTAGTTGACACATTCCACGTTGAGCATTATGCCGTAATGCGCTATAGCGCTGCAAATAGGGATTAGCAGCTAATCCACGCCACCGAATGTCACGCGCCGAAACATCCCAGCAGGTGTATAGTTTGGGAGTTATCACGCGTCCTTCATCCTTGTCGTCTGTCAGTGACTTGTTGCGTCATTATGTAATTGCTGATAGTGATAAATGATATCAACAACTGCGCGAATCGTATTCGACATATTAAAATTTTATCTCTTCCGTATTACCAAGCCTCTGTTCTTAGGCGGCCCCTAAACGAACAATTTTATTGCCCAATAATGAATATTACGAATTGTGCAATATTATTGACGGTTTAGGGTTAATACTGAACAAAAGTGCCTTTCAATCTTACTGTATAATAAAATGTATTGTTTGATATTATTGTAGATTTAGGGGCTGCCTTACCACTGTACTAATTTAACATTAGACCAACGAATTGAGCCAGCTCATTGGGTCAACATGTCATTATGTACTCTACAAATGACGCTCCCAACTTATGGCTCAGTAGGCCTCTACGTTGGCCCTATGCGCTGCACTGGCTCATTTGGCATTTATTATATTAGTATGTATGGTTTTCCCAACGTATGCCTACTAAATTAAGGCCCAATTTCACCAACGCCTGTTAAAGTTAATGCTCGAATTAGTATCACGTTAGCTCTTTCGTTTTACATATAAATGAAAGAGAAGACATGCCATTTTAACAAGCTGTTAACACTAACAGACGTCGGTGAAATTGGGTCTTAAAGTTTAAACTGTGTAACTGTAAACACAACGACTTTCCGAGTTATGTAAAAACCCCTTCCCTATACCCATAATAATGTAAGCGAAAAACCCATACGCCTAACACGCATAACCAGATTAGTAATTCAACAGGCGTCGAGCTTTTTATGACCATCGTGTTTAGAACAATTGAATACCTTAGTACTTAATCGTGGATGGGGAACCCCATGAAAAACAGTACTAACTTCAAGGACAGAGCTTTGCCCGGTTTTTACCCGACTACGGCGAACCCAAAAAAGGGTAATGATTAGGTAGTCCTATATGTAGTTATGTATTTGCCCTCGTATATGCACAGAATATATTAGAAGTACCAGTATAGGTTAACTTGTCCGATTTTAACAAATGAGGTTTCAACTCAGGTAACAATAGATTAGTAAAATAACCGCCCTATGACATAGGTTTTTTTTTACAATGTATTTTTACGTACTCTGGTTCTAGTTTCAAAACTTGTTAATATTTTCATGTGAAAAAAAAACATGTGGCACCTGGGGGCTACCGCGGTAAAGCTATTGCATAGCATTATATATCAATAAAATCAAATCAATTATCATTCGCATACGTCTAGTCGCACGCACACAAACACCGTGCCGAAGTCTGGCAACGCGACGCCGCGCCGACGGGCATACCTGTCGCAGTGGGGGTGTTAGGTTTTTTCGTTACGGAATTTCTTGATTCGGTCGCCGCGCTCAAAGCCCGCGATAAAACCTATGCAATAGATCCTTCGATCGCGGATTCTTAGAAATGCTATTGTATTCTATTGTTCTCGCGGCCCAAGTGGGCCTTATGGGAGTTGAAGGGTCCCTCGATATGGTCTCAATCCAATTCAGTTCAATTCAATTTATTTGTTCTCGATTCATGATTGCACCATAGGATTTTTGAAGTGGCCCTGTTTATATAAGTAGGTGTACTCGAAAGTACTCAATACCCCCTTGCTCGTAAAACGATGTAAGTAGGTAGCATGAATGTAGTCACTCAGAGTGTTGTCAGTTACATTGAAATGCGTAATCCAGACTTCCAGTGCCACTCATGTATGTTTTAGTCATATCCCTCTTAGCTTGAACTAGTTCTTCATACTTCACTATGTAAGAGTCTAGAATAGATCACAGACCAGCAGCTTTGCCTGCGCAAGGCCCGATCTAGCTATTTAGCCGCTTCGGGCAAATATCACTGTCGCCGCCCTTTACATACAGAAAACCTTAAATTACCTGAAGTAGGTCGGAAGGCAGCTCATAAAGTTCTTAAACTTGGGTGGTGGATAGCCAGGATGGCTAACAGCTGGGTTGGAAGATAGCAATGAGTCAATTTTGGCGCCCCTCATTTGCCGCTCTGGGCAAATGCCCGGCTCTTCCCCTATTCCGCTATTCCGCCGCGCCTTGACCAATAATAAATAATAAATATTCTTTATTGTGCACACACTAAGAAGTAAAAACACAACAATTATCAACTTATATCTACAATGTACCACAATGGCGGCCTTATTACTAATAAGTAATTTCTTCCAGGCAACCACAGGCCAAGGACAGTATGTTATTGATAGTAGGTGGATGTGCAATATTACTTAGATAAAGATTTAATATAATGATTTCTTAAGTTTACGCGAGTATCACTCATGATATTACAAGGTCCACCCGTGACCACGGCAGCTGTAAAGCAGCCGAAACGTCGGGATTAGTAAAAGTGCTCCGCGAAGTAAATCCGTAAGTGTTTCCTTGTAATATCAAGATTTAATATTTTAATAATACATACACAAATACATACATACATTATAATATTATAAAAAAAGTACGCCTCGTACCATCGTACCATCAACGACCACTGGTGGTAGGCTACCCCAGTCAATCCTAGATACCATGCCAGGACTACCAATAACTATTAGTTGTGTCTTGGTTGGATTGATATGTAGACCGTGGCGCAAGGCCCAATTAGAAATAATCTCAATATCCCTATTCAAGGTATCCAGGGTAAAATGAAGGTTATTTAATGTCGACTGAATATATATCTGCAGGTCGTCAGCGTAAAGATGAAAAGACGACACAATATTTTGAGTGATGTTATTGATGAAAAGAGCGAATAAAAGGGGGGATAAAACACCACCCTGGGGAACACCGGCAGATATATCAGTCCAGTCAGAAAAAGAGTTGCCCAGCTTTACTCTCTGACGACGTCCTACAAGGTAACTTCGGAACAAATTGATTACAGGTGATGATAAATTTAATGTCTTTAGTATTCCAACCAATGACCATGCGGTAAAGTTGCCGAATCCGAGTTGAACGGGAATCGTGAATCGACCTGTAGGCTTAGTATGGTCACCATAGAAGCGTTTTCTTTCTACGGAAGAATAGACAAAGTAACAGATTTTAGGAATAAAATGGCGGATTTTGTTTAATCCGCCATTTTATTACTAAAATCTGTCAGTATGTCCATTCTTTCCCGTTTCTAATGTTGTTATGCGGAGCCTGCTGATGACCGGGTTAATGTGAATTCCCAGGGTGCTGCAGTACATCCTGAGCCAGCTGTCGTCGGGGTCGTCGGGGACGGCGGACGAAGACGTCCAGCTCGCCCTCCTCACGCTCATCTGTGAGAAGGTGCTCGCGCTGGACCCCACTTTCTTCGTCAACGAACAAGGTATGAAGAACACGGTGATAGCTTGCTACTCGGTGACGGGTGACCACTCAGTAAAAGCGCATTTCCTGTCATTCGTCTTGTCAGTTGTCACCCGCACGTGGATCTAGTCCGCATATGGGTGACAACATGCTCCTAGACGCTGTTGCATGACAGGAATACATCTGTGATATTATGATCGGAAGCGGGCAACTTTCACGCGGACCAGATGCGCGCGAGCGATTACTCGCATGAAAGGAAAACCGCCCCTAAGTCTTTGCTCTGTCCTCAGGTTTTAGTCTGCTGAAGACGGCGGTGTTCCGGTGTCACGGGCGGCCGCTGCTGACGCGGTACCTGGTGCAGTGCATCCGCGTCGTCACCCGCGCTGACGGATACAAGACCACCAAGGGACAGGTGTTCCACGAGGTTTGTGGTGTACCGAGCCGTAAAGGCCAGGAAGAAATCTTCATTTGTGTCCCTAACTTTTTGTGGACTCGACATAAATGAAGATTTCTTAATCTTTTGTACCCCTGTTATAATATTAATAATGGTTGAATGAGCTATCGCTTAAAAGTATGATACAGCTGTTTCCTAAGCCTATGATATGAATGAAAGAAACATTATCAAGTGGTTCTAAATTTTGCCGTTTAAAATGTATTATGTGCTATAAAAAGTTTCTTAAAATTCCTTATTCTATGGCTATCAAAATCTATAATAACTTACCAAAAGATTTAGAAAAACTAAGCTTAATTCCTTTTAAAAGAAAACAAAATGAATGGCTTTTAAATAATTGTTTTTATGAAGTAAAGGATTTTTCGCTGGTATAGTGCGTTTCATCGAATAGTTCCTTTGCCGTCATGTTGGCATTACTGTCTGTCAATAACGTAAACACGGTAGACACGCTCTGCGAGTATTCATAAGTTTTACTGTGATTTCGTGAGAAAATCATGCCGAAAACAATAAAGGGTGGTGAAAGAATGATGGTGCTAAGAGTGAAAGAGTTTTGTGAACGTGAAAAACGTAACGAGGCCCCAATAATTCCATTAATATGTGTACAAGCTCGGGTTGCCGCCATTACAGCTTAGTGAAATAGGGTTACCAGCATCAGTTTAATCACCCTTAAACACAGTAAAACTTATGAATATTCGCAGAGCGTGTCTACCATGTTTACGTTATTAACATACAGGAATGCCAACATGTAGGCAAAAGAACTATTTGATGCAACGCACTACTAGTGACGAAAATTACATAAACGCGAACGAAGTCGCGGGCTGAAAGCTAGTATATTATCAGGGGCCAGGGCGAGCGAAGCGAGCCCTAGTATATCCAACAGCCGTCAGTCTTAACATTTTGTGGTACACTTTACGGAAAAACTATGTAGATGTGTTATCATCAGTCAGTCAAGGTGTGACGACGCGAGCCCTCACAATTCACAAAGCTCGGATTTTAGCTAGTAAATGCGAAACTGACTTTGTTTGTTAGTTACGCCTTCACGCATAAAGTACTAAGCGGATCATCATGAAACTTTCATAGGTACACATTGTCTGGGGTATGAAGGACATTGGGTACCTTTCATCCCGGGAAAAAGAACGGTTCTCGAACGATAGACGTTAACGCAGGCAGAGCCGCGGGCGAAAGTTAGAATTATATGAAATATTCTTTAGGGAATTATTAAAAGCTTTTGTGATAACATAATATTATTATCTCCCCTAATTTAAGGTAGCCCAGTAAGGGTAATGAGGCAACACTAATTTGCATTAGTGCCAACATGACGGCAAAGGAACTATTCGATGAAACGCACTCTACTTATTCCTGACAGTTCTCTATTATTGACGTGTTGACATATTGTGACATTTAGTAATGGTAATGCTTCTACTTCTTTTCTCCACCTTTTAGATTAATGAAATGACATTTGCATACTATTAATTTAGTTGAGTGATATGATCCTATATTTTATTGTGAAGACCATATTGTACATTTCACTCTGGCAAATAAATTATTATTATTATTATACAATATCAACTAAGTTATCATTCTATATTTCGCTTAAACCACTCCACAAATTGTGCTGTTTGTTAAAAGCGACCAAAGCTTTTTAATGGCTAATAATCCTGACATTCAGGCTTAGATTGTGTCGGATTAGCAAGCAAGCGTTCGTCATTCAAGCTATAGGTCTACCAGAATCTGATGGCAATTTTTGACAGCAGATTTTCAAAAAATATCCTTGATCTTTGGATTATTTTTTATATTTGCTTATTTAACACACAGAATCAGCCGCTATAAGATAAAAAAGGATCAAAATGTTTTATTCCAACTACCCCGGTATTGCTAGAGTCAATTTATTTTCTCACTTTTTGCCATCAGATTCTGGTAGACCTATAAACTGTCTATCCGCAGGTGGACGCGCGCGGCGACAACGTGTTGTGCGCGTGCGCGCGCGCGGGCGACACGCACGCCGGCGTGCTGGCGGAGCTGGTGCGCGCGCGCACCGCCGACGCGCCGCTCTTCGACGTGCACCACGTCAACGCTGATGGTGAGTTGGGACTTCATACCCAAAGAGAAAAGTCTCTGTTAGTACTATCAGAGAAGTTGATTCCTAGGCAGTCGACAGGCCAACGTCATTTGGTCGGATCATGTCAATAGGGATGATGACAAGGTCAAAGATTAGCGAATTATGTTAATAAAATAAAGAAATAACGGCAAAACATGTGTTTTCAAAATTTCAGCTTGATAACTTTTGTATTTTTTTTTGTTATGCGCCTTCAAAGTTGGATATTCAAGTCGATTTTTTTTCAATTAAATTTCTTAATATTTGTATACCATTCGATAACTTATGTAATTTAAAGCAACTTTTGTTATGAAACCACTTTCATAAACGCAATAATTAATATAGCTATCGAACGAAGTTCTCCCGCGATGCCTACAAGCTACTCTAAGGTGACGTCATAATCGAGTAGCATTTTGTATGGAGATTTTCGGGTAGGTCTATTTTACGAGATGTTTAAATTGTCATATCTTCGTGAATTTTTAAGCTATCAGAGTTATTCTTTCACCGATGTTTCTATTTTTGAAAGGTCTTTCAATTACCAATAAGAAAAAAAAAATAGTCATCATGCCTATTCAATGTTAATTGTGATCTGTCAGCTGGGTTTGACGTAACGCGACCAAACTACGTAGCATAGAGGAAAATAATACATCGGACTACGTAGTTTCCCCAACTGCCTAGGAATCAATTTCCTCGATAGTACATAGACACTGCGAAAAGGCAACATTTGTGGTAGAGTGCAATATGACGCATTGCCGTTTGACGTGTGAAACAGAGGTACCGATATTCTGCCCTGCTAAGCGCAAAAGCGGTATCTCAAAAAAATTGGAAAATTTGATTTTTATGGCAATATTTATTTACAAAACCTCAATTTTCTCAAAATTCACTTTCACTGAGATACCGCTTTTGCGCTTAGCAGGGCAGTATTGTCGCAGTTCGCAGCGTCGTCGTACTAGCGATAAAAAGAGCGCTAAAGGCATGCCCTCAGATGGTAGATAGTAGAGTAGGTCAGGTCAGGACTTGAACCTTAATAACAATGGAGTTACAACTTTTTGTTGATATGTTAACTTTCAAATTGGTAGCAACAATAATTTAGGACTCCAAAACTGGAGCCTAACAGGTGCGGATGCCTGTTAAAAGTTGTTCTTTCAAAGCGGACATTTCATTAACTATTTTGTCCTTTCTGAGGCAGTATTGTTGCTTTCTAGCTTTTTGAGTAAATTGTTTAAGTAATCGTATCTGTCGTCAGGCTACACGCCGCTGCATATAGCGTGCATGGAGCACAGCGAGTCGTCGCCGCATCTCCACATAGTGCACGTGCTGCTGCAACACGCGAACGCGGACCTGTGGAAGGGGGTGAGTGCTGGACAGGTTTCGATGATGCACTAGGGCCCGTATAAACAGTCAGTACTTAAGGCGAGCACTTACCTCAATTCCAAAACGATAACCTTGCGAACGCGAGTGCCAAGCGTGCACGCGTCGCAATAAGATACATTTTAGCTTAGCATAAAATTGCAAGTTACGACGGGCGGATCTTCTCTATTTTATTTATCGTGTGTTTTTTTTTTAAATATCTTTCGAAATAAATACTAAGAAAAAAAAAATGTTCGGTTAAAAGTTTTTTAATATAGATTCATTAACAATTTATTAAAATAAAATGTATGTTATCCTTGTTAATACTTATATTTCGATGATAAAGATTTTTGTCGGAGGTGAGTTTGACCAAAAATACGGACCTAAGTTTCAAAGGACTAGGTGGCCTTCCTTGTTTAAACTGCCTACTTAAGTTCCAGAATGTAGAAGGCCTATATTCTATCTACCACCCTTAGGCTCAAGCATTCGAACCTAAATGTGTCTTTCCACCGGAGCTGCGTCGCGAGGTCTGTGTGTTTTTTAAGAACCAATAGAATCGCTTAATTTGCGTGACCTCGCTTTTCGCGGCGATTCTATTGGATCTTAAAAACATATTCACCAATCACCACAACACAGCATCGGTGAAAACTGAAAACAGAGCCTTGGAGGATTAGTGTAAAGTTTGGGGCAGGAAATTGTGCAGGATCACTAAATGAATTAGTGGCTCATCGACATTGGACGCGCAATATCTGCTTCGCCATAATGAAACCCTGATAAAGTCTGGTCGTGGAATAAAGACAAAATCAGCTACTGACTTCTAGCTTGTCTCTTTCAACCCTGGATTACAAGATATCAATATTTTTTGTCTCATCTTAATCCGATGATCGGCGTTACCACCAATTTATAGATCCATTTTTGATTAACTTTGTATGCGTTCCAGGATATAAAGGGCGGCGACACGGCCGTCCACGTGGCGGTGAACGCGGCGGGGTGCGCGCTGCCGCTACTGCTGCTGCTGTTCCGCCCGCTGCCCCGACCGGAGTGGAAGCGCCTGGCGCACGCGCACAATCGCAGGTACTGTATTAAATGTATAAGTTTTGACGAGTTTGTACCGTCTACTTTGACTCATCACTTACCTTAGGACTCGTGTACGGTGTAGTTTAAAAAGTCCGAATGAAATTCCGCGTGATCAAATTTCTACGCCCCTATTTATTTCCATAAAAAAATAAGTTCGAAATTCAAAGTGACGTTTGTTTGACAGCTCGGTGTCGCCGCTCGAGTATGCGCGCTCCGCGATGAAGTCCGCTTCGCGCCAAAACTACCCCGCCGAGGTCCTCGACTTCCTGAAGAAATGCCGCTGAATACGAGAGACTGGTGGCACAATTTATGATATTATGTACGATCAGAGAAGTTGATTCATAGGCAGATGGCGGATCTACGTATTTTGCTCAAGTTTTCTCAAACCCAAACAACGGATGACGACTTACATTAAGTTGATATAATCAGACCAAATGATTTAGGCCAGTCTGCCTATGAATCAATTTTTTCGATGGTGTATCACAAACCTTGACAATGCAAAATATAATATACGTAATAGTGTTAAGTTATAATAAACACAACAATTAAATCTAACGGAATAATTTTTAAAGTCACCGACAGCACCATTATTACGATTTCAACATTGATGGACTGCTAGATGTGTCTCGATTCTGCACGCAATTTTTATGCGTCGCTAATTTTTTATATTTTTAATTTATAAAATCTTGCATGTTTAATCTTTTGACTAAATATCATCCCTGCTCTATCTTTAATTTGAAGAAAGAGATAACATGACATTTAATTAATCGACTATAAAATTGAGACATCACAATATCACATTTTCGCATAATATTCGATCTCTTTAAAATAGTTTTAAGAACACGTCAAACGTATTACAATAATATTAGTGAAACTCGAGAGTTTTATGTAAAATGTAAGGTGAGGCCTACTTGCACCAATCTTTGTTAGAACTAAAGATAAGACTACACTATGCGACACGACACGACGCGACACTTCACTTCCATAGGACTGACGTTTGTAAAACGTCAAATTCACGTTTAAAACGTCAGATTCACGTTTGTAAAACGTCAGCTCTGCCTCTATCGAAGTAAAGTGTCGCACTATAAGTGCGGTTTCACTTTCATTGTCAGAATATCATGTCTTCGTCATAAATATGAAGAAAGAGATAGATTATAACATTATTGGCCGGTTTCTGAATATTTTTTTAAATATAAGTTTTATCTATTCAAAAGAGTCGTTGATCGGTTTGACGATAGCCGGTCAAAAGCGCTAGTGAACAGATAAAAATGTGTATAAACTCAGAAACCCGACATAATGTGACACAATTTAACCAGACCAGCGCAAATGGGTTTTATTTAGATATATTTTAAGATATTAACAACTAACAAGCGTTAAAAATAATAAGACACTAGATTATTATTTGTAGGTTAAACGTAAGCTTCTCTAAAATATTCTTTTTTACATTTTCTTAAGCATAAGTTCAGAATTAAGGGCATTCAAATATTTTTAACCTGTTGAAACTATTCTGTTGTGTTCCGCCCGCTGCCCCGACCGGAGTGGAAGCGCCTGGCGCACGCGCATCACTTACCTTAATACTCGTGTACGGTGTAAAAAAACAACGATTAATTGCTATTATGTATTTTTAACCTGTTGAAACTATTCTGATATTTTAATACAATATTAATAAAGATTCTCTCTCGTTTTAAGCCAGTCTCAATATTATAATAAAAGCGAGACTACGTGACACAACGCAGCATCGACGCGACGCGACACTTTGCGTCATAGAACTGACGTTTTTTGTCGCGAAGCGGGAAGTGCGGTCTCACCTTAAACACATTCTGATTTATCAGAATCCAAAAGTCGTTTGATGTTTGTCTCACGTATATTGAGAATACTGTTTTGGTGTTTAATAAGATCCAAACTGGACCGAATTTGTATTAATGTAGGTCCAGTTTGGAATCCTTTAAATAGCAAAATTAAAATACAGGTCTGGAGGTTTGTGGAATGTTTACACAAACCTTAAGGCGGGCTGAAACCTCATTTTGTTATTTCTTGATACCCGATTTTCCTAGTTCCAATATAATAACGAAATGTAAAAAAATATGAGATATAGACCACAATATTTAAAAAAGTTTAAATCAAAAACATTTTAATAAAAAATAATACTTTCGCTGTAATTCATTTACAAACTCACCTCCTGACAAAACTCTTTGTCATCGAAATATAAGTATTAACAAGAATAACTTACATTTTATTTTAAAAAATTGTTAATGAATCTTTTTTAAAAAGGTCTGAAACGAATAATCTTTTTCCTTAATATTTATTTCGAAAGATATTTAAAAAAAAAACACACGAAAAATAAAATAGAGAAGATCTGCCCGTCGTAACTTACAATTTTATGCTAAGCTAAAATGAATCTTATTGCGATGCGTACACGCTTGGCACTCGCGTTCGCAAGGTTATCGTTTTGGAATTGAGGTAAGTGCTCGCCTTAAAATATAAAGAGATTATTAATACGTATTAATTATGACTTAGAGATAAGAATCATTAATGTAAATAATTCACCAAAATCATTAAATACAGAAAACGACATTTGTGTGTATCAGTTTAATATTCATATGAAAATATCAAACATCAACAAAATCAAAACATGTCACGATACCTTAATACGAATAAACGGGACTATGTGCATAATTTTACGAACAAACTTAGATGTTATGTTAGCTGCGTTTTTAATGATCGCTGCGTTTTATAAGTTTGTGCGTAAGAGCCCTTACGTATCATACATGTAATGCGTGAACTGTAAGAGCTTATTAGTTAGTTTTTATATGAAGTCAAAGGTAAGTAAGCCTGGCCAGTGGCCACAGAGGTTCTATTTTGAATGACAAATTCTGGTTGGAGCCAGTTAAAATGTATTTATGTGGGTTATGGGCAGTGCCGAATTTATATTTATTATGAGTGTAGGCCACTTTATTTCCACCGCCTACTAGGACGCTGCCACCCCTAAGCCACGGCCTATACGGCTATTTATAAATCCAACCCTTTCTATGGACATTTTGGCCATACGACCTAATTTTGATATTCGAAAAAAATTGAACATCCGTGGCCCGACAAAATTTTAAATTTTTAAGCGATGGATTATATCTAGAGTTTAAAAATGTATAAATAACGAATCACTTTAATGAGTATTGTTAAATTGAGAAAGATAAATCACAGGTAATCCTAGTTAAACATAAACTCAAATGAAAACTGAGGCATTGCTTACACGCTTACTCACACATACGTCTTACTGCGCTACTTTGAATTGTCTTTCGTACAACAGGCGTAGCGTAGTTAAATATGTTCGAAAAACCAGCCTCACTTTTTTGTCGTAGAACTGTTTTTACTTTTTATTCTCGTTCTGAGACCACAACACTTTTTTTTGTTATAACAGCCTTATTATTTTATTTAAAAACTTTACATAATATGTGGTGTTATTTTTGGGCCCAAAAGTTACTAACGCTTGCTTGTGTGCTGTGTACACAAGACTTGCTTGTTTGTGTTTAAACTGGGATTACCATAGTATTATATTATTATAATTTTGGTAAACTTTTTGATAAATTTTGTTATGTATTAAAAATACAACGCCATTACAATAATTGTAAGTCTCAAATAAATACCTTTCGTTAAAATTAATAGTTATTTATAGGTATTCTGAGTTGTAAATAAATATTTTGACATTAAATTTTCTTTCCAACTGTATTTTTGTTTTTACTTTTTGATGATCTGGCAACTCCTGGCAACCTATAGGCTCAATCACACCGGGGCAGAAGCAACAAATATAGAGTTCAATTCTTTCGACCTACCTATTGTAATAAAACTCAAGATCACAATTATATTATTTTATTTTAGCAGACATCTATTAACTATTTTTAAATTACCACCAACAAAGTGTGAGCACGTTACATCACAACAGTATAATAATTGATAAGTATAAGAGACTCTAAAAGTGACTTACCAGTAGAACCTACCGAGATTGACGCTGATACCAGAATAACCCAAATAGGGCTGAAACCCTCTATTTTATACCCAGGTATTCCCGCCAACCCCCGCCAACCGCTATCAACGTCAAACTCTATGAGGGAAGTCAAATGCAACTTCCTTTTCTTTAATACATTGTTTTATTTTAACAGCACTAGAAAAATCCTAATATATTCTCAATAAATATTATATAAATATGTAATTTTAATAAAATAACTTCCTAATTTTTACATACCTTTGATTACATTTTATAGAAATGCAATAAAGTATTACTTCCTTCTAAATCAACAGTTTTACATAAATACAAAAACAACCTTAATAAATATAGCATAATTATACATCGTTTTATAACGACATTTCTTGATTTTAGCCGTCTTATATTAATTTGTTATTATTTACTTAATATTACATCCTGTTAGTTAAGTTAAAGATTTAATCAAAACAGAATCTTAAAAACTAAATTACTATTATAAATATTGTTGAACATTTCTAAAATAAAATTGACCTAACACTATCTAAGATTTTTATTGTGACTACCCCTAATATTTTGTTTCAATTCTTATGAATTGAAAATTAATAGGGGTGGCCCATTTGTTTTAACTATGAAGTACCAGGAGCGCATAACGAATGAAGAGTTGTTTGCTTTCAATTTTTTCGACCTACCCATTAAGGGCACCTTCTCCCTAACGGCCGTTCCCAATATTCAATCTATCTCTGGTTTGACATACGACCGATCGCAGCTTACATTGAATTGAAATAAAATATATGTCTCTAATGTCTAATGAGAGCTATTCCTATCTCTAGTAGGACAAAACCAGAGATAGATCAAATATTGGGAACGGCCGTAAATTAGCAGGTCGATGTCTGTCAGTGCGAATATCGACGTAAATGACATTAAAATAACATTCATATCAGCGCGCCTTGTACGGTGGCGGTTACGACGCTCGCCGCGTTCATGATAGGGCGAAATAGGAGAAAAAACCTTTTTACCTAGATAAAAAATATTATAACTAAACATGTATCCAATCATTTCCCTGTAAAATTTTAATAGTAATCGAACTGTCCAAATTATTTTTTGATTGAGTCCCTGTAAGTCCTATAAAACTCAAAATGTTTTTAAAATCGAGGTTGTTTCGGAATTTTTTTTATCGAGTTAAATTATCTGTATTGTGTTTCTAACCAAAAAAGTCACTAGTTAAAAGATGTATCTATACATGTATATATTTTTCAGTTTTTTTGAATGGCGCTTTCTTTAAAAATTACTCATTCTAGAAACGTGAATATGGAAGAAGGTGCCCTTAATTCTAAGATTTTTCTTGTCACTAGTCACTACCCTCAATATTTTGTTTAAATTCTTGTGACAAATTAATAAGGGTAGCCCATTTGTTTTAAGAATTTATTAAAAAGAAAGTATTAGTTTTTCTTCACCAGACCTACATTAAAGAGCAAAGTCAACCCAAAATCACTCTGACATTGGCAACTCACTGAGACCGCCATAATAAAAAGAAGAAGAAGAAGAAAGTATTAGTTCTATTTTATTTATTAGGGACAACTAACAATGTCACAACTCACAATATAACATTGACAGAATAATATAAATACAGTATGATAATAATTGTGGCACCCACAATGTTGTCCACATCTTACAATAACAAAATTTAAAGTGTGTTGTGTGCGTGTGTGTGTGTGTAAACTTAAAATATTAAACTAATGATAATGATAAGGGGCCATCCATAATGTATGTGACGACCTCTGTGGCTCAGTTGGTGAGCTGTTGGTAGTTCAAGCCGGGGGTCGCGGGTTCGAATCCCGCCGACGGAACAAAAAGTTTTCAAAAGTTCCTGGGTCATGGATGTGTATTAAATATGTATAGTATAAAAGTATTAAATATATTTCCGTTGTCTGGTACCTGTAACACAAGTCCTTCAGGTACTTACCACGGGGCCAGACTGACGTGGTGTGAAGCGTCCATAGATATTATATGTATTATATGTCACACCTAAAGGTGGACGAAGTGTGACATGGTCTGACAAGGAGGGAGGAAAGGTCCTAAGTTTTGTGACATCACATTTTAAAATATTGAATTTAAATTATTGAGTTGGTTATCATTTTTAGATGTATAATTCTAAATTTATGACGTCACACTTTGCTTTCAGAAATATGACCACCTGTAACAAGGGGGAGGGAGGTCTAAAGCTCATGAAAATCGTGTGACGTACTTTATGGATGGACCCTAAGTGCTTGTTAGAGCAGTTTTACCAAGTTAAATACATAAAGCTGGAACGGTATAGTAAAAATCAAGTACATTTTTTACACTTGTTTTGTATAAGATAAAAGTACATTCCTTACACACTATATTATAAGAGTAACATTATCAACTGTCAAAATATAAGGCCTAATATCGAATATTATATCTCAATGGTCAAAAGCTTAGCCGGCCCCTAGACTAGAGAATTGTATTGTGGAATATCACTTATATCACACTTCAATTTTATTGAACAGTTTATTTGACAATTAGATTGAAGGCGCGCGATGTTCCATATCACTTATGAACCCTAGACGGTCAATAATATTACGCAATACGTGATATTGCACTGTAAAACTGCTCATCTAGGGGCCCGCTTAGCTTAGTTTAATATCACATAATATATATCTTAATCTGTGATATGTGAATATCACATACAATTTGACATTACACGTTCAAACATTGTAAAAAATTCCATTACTTCATAACAAAATTATTTAAAGTTCTTATTTGTAAACAATATAAATTTAAAAAGCTGCATTAAACTGCTATTACTACTAATGGATGTATGTAGTATTTTTAGCCATAAGTATTAGATTGTTTTGTTTTTATATTATTTCAAGGTTGTCTGGAAGAAACCGCTTTCAGCAGTAAGAACTCCTATTTGTACATATTATTTCATCAAGCCCCAAGCGGCCACATGCGGCCGCAATAACAATGGATAAGCTATTTTGTCTCGTTTTTCCACAATTGACGGGTTATTTTATTGTTTTTTTTTTTTTTTATATATATTGTAATTTAGTTCCGTTTTTGTACAAATAAAGGATTTTCAATTCTATCATTTTTCAATCTCCTAATTAACACAACCGTTTCTAATCACTTTTGCACTAGCTTCCCAATTTCATCTTTTTAACGTCTCCATGACCTTCATTTCCAGTGATTTTCCTCTTCTCAACTTTCCAGGGGTTGGGGAAACCAATAATTTTATTTGGCATCAAATAATTTGTAAAACTTATCAATTCATTCCTACTGCAATGTGTTGCAAAACAGACGTCCAGTCTGTTTTTAGCAAGCCAGCTCACTGAAGTAAAATCAGATTTATAATTCATCCATTTCATAGCAGAGAGATTTACGTAGAGAAATCGCTGGTATGCACTGTTTATACAGCTGTTGTGTGCTGTCGGATATCTTTTAGTGCATAGATGTATCCTCGTTTCCTTCTCATTGTTTGTCACACCACTAACTAAGTGTGGTATTTTACTGTAACAGAATAAAAAGGGTACATAATATTTACTAAATAAACATTGTCAGCCTTCTTCAATATTAAAAGAACTATCCATTATGCCATGATAAAAGTGGTAAAACAAAAAAAGGTTAATTATTAAAATATAAATGTATCTGTGTAACTATAATAATTAAAGTATATTTATTTATACCTGTATAACTGCCATCTGTCACCAACATAAACCTTCATTCCTATTACTTTATGTATTTCATTAAATACATATTCGTACCCATACTTTGCAGATGTGTGTAATGCTACTGCATTGGTTTTATCACTCAACCATTTTCGAATTTCGTATATCAGTTTTTCAACACTCTCGCTGCGTTTTGGGAAGTTTTCATACCATGCTTCTAAAAATGTTGTATCTATGTACAGGGTGTCTATTTTAATAACTTCATCATTATCATGAAATGCCTTGTATTTTGAGATGTCATTAATATTTATTCTAAAATCTCCGGTGAATAGAATAGTGTTAGTTGTGGTTTTGAACAGAAACATGGTGGAGCCGGCACAGTGGCCGGCCGGTACTAGGGTCACCGTCACAAACTCCTCTTGTGTGTTCCGCAGGCTCGGTAGAGTGACAAGAGTTGAACCTGAGAAAATGACATTGGTTTTAATTATGTCTTTTTATTTATGATTTATTTCGAGAACAGGAATGACTAAGAAACATTTGAATAACATTTAAAGAATAAGAAAGTATAATGCAACATTACAAATGCTGCATTATGCATAGGAAAAACATGTCAGTTAATAGTGAGATTCTTACCTTTTGGTAAAACTTTAATAAACTCCATGAAATCATATTTCTTCTCATTGTTAATAATAGCAGCGTTCAGTTCGGTGGTATATATGAATACCTCAAATTTTTTAAGGAAGTTAAACAGGTCCAAAGAGAATAATCCCTGAATATGATCCAAGTGACAGTGGCTGAGAAAAAAAGCCCTCGCTCTCTTTTGGACCGGATTTTCAAAATTATCGACAACTACACCGGGTATTTCGTGTATTATGCCATTAAACGAACTTTTTGTCTTCCAGTTAGCATTGTTCATTATGGAATTAGGCTCTGTAATGTTAACAAAATTTTAATTAGTAAGCAAAACATTAGGGGTTCGGCTATTAGACAATGTGTAATGAGGCAGTTAACGTCTTGAAGTCAAAATTAAGTTTACCATTTAATTTGAACAAAAACAAAGGAAAAATGTTAAAAACAGTTAAAAAGAACACACCGATTTGTTTACAAAATTAAATTCTTCTTCTTCTTCGCATTACTGGTGAATAGTGACATTCTTTTTTTTTTTAATACAAAACAGTTGCCAATGTCATGTTAAAAAAAAGGGGCAAATTATAATTCACACAGTTCTCAACTTCTTTTGTAAAAATGTAGATTTTACGTCCATAATTTTGTTTAATTTTATAAATTACAATTATAATACTATGAAATGAAGTTTTACGATTATGCCTAATACTTACAAATTAACCTTCTCGGCATACATGCGTAATTGTAATAAAAATATAGTATGTAAGCTTTCTCAGGCTCGCAGCAGGTATTCTCGCTACGTTTACCATTCAATGGGTTGTTTTCTTTTTTAAATCTCCACCAGGCGGCGCGACGGTAGACACTTCTAGATTTTCTATTGGTTCCCCACTGATCTGAAATTATCTGCAGGTTGGCATCACTGGACACTGACTACATATTGGTTGTGTTTCTAAAAATTTCAGTGTACTGTCAAGTGTGACATAAATAAAAATATCTTAAACCTAAGCGATCATTGGCCCAAGCGATTAAGCCAGTATACTGGTAATAGTTTAGGAACACGCTGACATAATAAAAACTTGTCAAACTGAAAACTGACAACTGAAAAAGTTTTGGCGGCCATGTTACTTTGAAACTTCTTCTACTTTTTATTGTTGGTGTGGTTTTTATTATTTTTTCCCAAATTGTGTTATTTGGGTTTTTGATGTTCATTATTGGTAAAATATTAGCTATTAAATATCCGTTATCGTGCACAAGCGCAAGTAAGATGTTGTCAAAACCAAAATTTTGAATTCCTGTGACATCTGGTGTGAATAACGATAAATAGGGCTATTTCTTCCGTGAGTTTTAACTAAAACATCGTTATAATAACTTTATTATTCTATTCGTTGGAATATCATTGTGTCTTTTTCAAACTGAAATGTATCAAGTTTTATATTCTTTTGCCCAGTTTTGTAGCAATTATTGATGGTATTACCTGGTATTACCGATAGTTGTCTACCTATACGCCATCTATATTACTAAAATGGAAACTGTTTGACAATCAAATTAAAAAAATAAGAAAATGCCCCATTAACGGCTCTAGTACACCGACGCTGCGAAACGCGAAATATCTACGAAATAGGAATAGAGCGAGATCGCCGAGATGCCATATAACGCATTGCCGTGTGGCGAGTGAGGCAGCAAATCGGTTCGCCGCTGTTTCGCGTTTCGCAGCGTCGGTGTACTAGAGGCGTAACGATACGAAAATGCATTTTATTATAATTTTTACGTAATAATAATTACGTACTACTTACATAAAAAGCAAAATATACAACTAATAACTATACTTTAAAGCTAACATGGCAGCACGATGGGAAGTAAATAAAATGAAT
The DNA here is from genome assembly GCA_905187585.1 of Cyaniris semiargus. NCBI lineage: Eukaryota > Metazoa > Arthropoda > Insecta > Lepidoptera > Lycaenidae > Cyaniris > Cyaniris semiargus. The sequence continues at coordinate 12,156,805 of LR994567.1, forward strand.
ATTTAAAAATATTAATTATTTATTTTATCAGTACGATTTGATCCATTTTTCATGATTTTTTTTTACACTTATTCTAAATTTAGACACAATTTACAAAAAAATAGTATTTTAAAGCTAACAATAAGCTTTGGACGAATAAACCAAATACATTACGAAATATACTTTTAAAATCACTTTGAAAACACTTAATATTATTATCTAATACTTAGTACAAAAATTGTGACGAGACGTGTGACATTCATTATTAATAATTACTAGAGGTAAACAATAATTATTTTACATTGTGATCTCATAGAAAAAATATTATGTGGACAGGGAATCTTTATATTAAAGCATAATATTATTCCCAACAGATAATTTTACTTTGAATAAACATAAATAACATAAAATTAAGCACGTTTTAAGTATACTATTTATTTACAAGGGACTCTGAACTGAGCGTAAAAACGAAAAACTGAGCCTTAAAGCCAACTTAAATCTTAATCCTTTCGCAATATTCATTTTAAAAGTCCAAACAATATTAAAATATTTTATAGCTAGGAACAGAAACAAAATTACTTAATCTAAGTAACATGGTTTAGTACAGGAATGATTTAGGGAAAATAAAGTAAGATCTTCAACACAGCGCATTATAATGTAGGTAGAGTAAAAAAATCAGCTACTCAGTAAAAAGTTAATAATTCATTCGTGTAGCTCTGCCAGCTAGTAAGAAAATGTATGAACTATTTATTTTACCTAAAAAAAATTATAATATTTTGGTCAATCACATTTACCTTAGCTACCATTGAAACACTTTCCATTTAAGCCTGTTGTGTATTAATTTGATCACAGATTAATAATTGTTTATAATCTGTAATACGCCGGAAGCGTGCACTTCCCGCGCGCCCGCGCACCCCCGCGTTGCATCGCGCCTATGTTTCAGGACAATAAATGACAGTGCGAAATTGACCACCTGTTTCATTAGACGCGTTCCTAATTGCCCGCTTCCGTAGGTACATAACACGTGGCGACGAGGCAACCCGCGAGTGCAAAGTTTAATTATTTTACCATGTCGACAGTTTTCGGAGTTTTATCTTCGTTCGATCATCGTTCTCAGGAATGGAGTAGCTACAAATCACGGATAAATCAGTGGTTTATAGCCAATAACCTCGATGATGAGACCGACAAAATGGCGGTTAAACGGCGGGCGATTTTATTGAGCGCAATGAGTGAACAAACATTCATGTTGGTCAGGGATTTGGCTTTGCCGAATAAAGTGGAGGAGATCACCTTTGCAGCAGTCATCGAGCTACTGGACGGGCACTTCACTCCAAAAAGGTTCGGCTTTGCTGAGAAGTCCATATTCTACGCGGCAGTGCAGCACCCTGGAGAAAGCCACACACAGTGGGCGGCCAGGCTCCGAGGACTAGCGGCGCACTGCGCATTTAAGAATTTGGAGGAAGCACTACTAGACCGGTTCATCATGGGTATGGCCGCAGGTCACGAAAGGGACAAATTGTTCACGCAGAACCAAGAGGATTTAACCCTGGCGAAGGCTATAGATCTGGCGGAAAGCGTCAGAAGCGCGCGCCAGGCGTCTTCTGTGGTTTCACCGTAGGCGAGCAGCGGCATCGGCACGGCTTTAGGAGCAGAAGGAGTTTTCCATATCGACAAGAAGGATAAGTGCAGAGTGTGTGGACTCGCAAATCATAAATCAAATCAGTGTCGGTATAAAAACTACAAGTGCAAAAAGTGTGGTGAAAAAGGTCATTTACGTAAAATGTGTTCAGGAAGTGCGACAAAGGTCAACTTTGTGGTGAGTGGTGCGGACGAAGGAGATGATGGTAAGTGTTTTAATATACGGTGTGCAAAGGGCAGGCTATGACAGAAAGCGTAAAAATTGGTCAAATGTTCTTAGAGTTTCTAATAGATAGCGGTTCGGCAGTAAGTTTAATACCTGAAAAAATATATAGTTCAAAATTCAAGGAATATACGTTAACCTTGACTGGTAAAAAGCTATTTAGTTACACAGGAGAACGTATAATATGTTTAGGCACAATTTTTGTACCAATAACATACAAAGGGTTTACGCGGGAATTAGCGGTGTATATTGTTCAAAATGGCGGACCGCCGCTCCTAGGGCGAAATTTTATTCGCGAATTTAATTTAGAACTGGCCCCCGCCGCCGCCTCGGAAAATTATGTTCGAGCCATTTTTACAGAGTCGCAAGAATATAAAAATGTAACGGAGAAAATATTAAATAAATTTCCGCGAGTGTTTTCTGATCAACTAGGATTATTTAATAAATATACGGTCGAGTTACGGTTAAAGCCTGAATCGAAGCCTATTTTCTTTAAAGCTAGACCCGTGCCGTACGCGATAAAAGATAAATTAGATAAGGAACTGGATCGATTATTAAGTTTAGGTATCATTAAACCCGTCGAACATTCGCAATATGCGTCACCTATAGTGCCGGTTTTAAAAAAAGACGGCAATATTAGGTTGTGTGCCGATTACTCGGTGACTATCAATAAACAATTAATAGTAGATCAATATCCTCTCCCTACAGTGAATGATTTACTTTCGAAATTGCACGGGGGCATTAGGTTTAGTAAAATTGATCTTTCTAGTGCCTATAATCAATTTGTATTAAACGAGGACTCACAAATGTTAACTTGCATAAATACCCACCGTGGGCTTTTCAAATTTACTAGGCTCGTATTTGGGTTATCTAGCGCGCCTGCAATGTTTCAACGGGCGATGGAGTGCCTTCTCGCCGGCATAGACGGGATTATATTCCTACTAGATGATATTTTAGTGACGGCGGCTGACACTGAAAAACACATAAGTCGGTTGATAACTGTTTTAGAGCGATTGAACGACGCGGGGCTCACGGTTCAGCGTAGTAAGTGCGAGTTCTTTAAAAGTGAAATATCGTATTTAGGTCACGTAATAGATAAAAATGGAGTTCGGAAATCACCGGAGAAAGTTAAGGCTATTTTACAGGCGCCTAAACCGGCAAATGTGACGCAGCTACAATCGTTTCTAGGATTAGCTAATTATTACAGAAATTTTGTACCGGATGCATCCTCGTTATTATCTCCGTTGTACAGTCTACTCCATAAAAATGTTAAGTGGGAGTGGTCTAAACTACACGATGACACATTTTCAAAGATAAAAAATATCCTGGCGTCGGATAAAACCTTGGCACATTTTAATCCTAAGGCTAAGATTATTCTGACGGTGGATGCGTCACCGACCGGGTTAGGGGCTATTCTGTCGCAAGTCGACGGTGATATGATAGAGAGACCAATAGTTTATGCGTCCAGAACTCTTTCTCCTGCTGAAAAAAATTATGCACAGATTCAAAAAGAAGCTACCGCCATCGTTTTCGGGGTCAGGCGTTTTCACCAGTACCTCTACGGTCGTTCGGACGACCTCGGACTGTCCAGTTCAGCCTCCTCTTCCCCCTCTGATTGTGAAACCTCATCGGGGAAAGACGACCGGAAGCAGATGAGCCTACGCCCACAGCTTCTGATGTTAGCTTAACACGGACCGACCCAGGTGGGAGTAGCTCTGAGGTGCAGCCCATGCCTGCAGAGCAACCTGATGAAGCAGGGCCAAGTAGCGGGGCTAGGAAAAGACCGAAGAGGAAAGGGGTGTACTCAAGGGTGAAGGAATTTGTCACCAAAGGGTACAGGGGCGACAAGAAGAAGAGGGAGGCAAGAGAACTTATGACTACGTTGTCTGAGACTCTCTCGAGCATTAGTATTGAGAGTAGTAGTCACTCCGGGGGTCATGACGAAGATCAGGACCTTATAACAGAAGCTAATAACGACCTTTACTGGTTCGGGGTTGGGCAGAGCGAACAATACAACGTCGCCACATTTACTCCTACCTTGAAGACACAGGAGGTAGTAGAGGCTGAGAGGAATCCCCTAATTAGAGATGAAAGAATAAACCCATCGCGAGGGCGTCACGTTTGGAGTTTTGTAGCGGGGGGGGTACAGCTACAGGCTGCGGTAGGACTATCCGCCTCGACAATGCGTGGTGATATACGCCCTCTGGCGCTTAAGACCCGCTTACTTGACACACTGCGGGGGTACGGGTGCCCCTTCCCCACGGGGGTGAACTGGAGCGTGCCTATCAGGGCTAATATACCTTCGGAAATGGCTTTAAGGGACGTACTGGATGAATGGGATTACCAGTACATAGCCGTTACGTATAACGTACTGGATATGGCGATAAAAAGAGGTGGCGAGGGGGAGCTGGCGGTAGGAGGAAGGCCCTGGCCACTATTCGACAGCAGCGTAGCTGTAGTGGTACTAGATACTGCAGCTACTAACACATCTGCGTTATGGGCATTACAGATTGTCAACGCCCTCCCATACCCGCTCGTTACACGTACGGAGTGGTTTGTAGTTAATACGTACCAGGGGCAAGATGAACTACACCCAGCAGCTTTTGTGAGAAATGAAGCACTGGTCACGATAAAGAACTCCGTCAGGAAACTAGTCCTGGTCGTAACATCCGGGCTGGGTAGTATACGAATAGGAGACAGGCAGATAAGGGTGCAAGATTGCGACCGTGACGGTCTTCCCCCTCTGGCCCCCCTAGATGCTCGCGAGTTAATAGGGGAAGCATTGGCTCAGTTAGCTATATACCCAGGTCCCCTCTCCACCATCTTCGATGTATGGGCAAAAGAGCGTGTTTCAGGCAAAAGCGTTGATTGGGCTGAGATCGACAACCTAATGCTATTACTCGTAAACAGATTCCCTCCCCAGGAAGAGGTCACTGTAGACGCAGCAGGGGACAGGACTAGTAGCGGACTACCGGCACAATTTAGGACGGCAGCCCTAGCAACCACACCCATACCAGCCACGAGGGAAGGCGAAAACGAGGAAGAGGTTTACGGCAGGTTTTCTCACCACGTTTGTGTGTCAGCGGTAGACCAGGTCGTGGCGGATAGAGATACCGCTGACGAGAACCCTGTGATATATATAGGCAAGTGGGGCAATGATGCAGAGCTCGCTACTGGATTGGGGTTCGCCACGGTTGACCAGCCTACTCACAACGGAGGAGCGGGCAGAACAGGTAAGTCAGTTGCCTTGGATAGCCTCTCACGAGCAGTATGTATCAGAAGAGCCTTTGAGGAGTTCAAAACAGGAGGTGTTATCGTAGATGAGATATCAGCACCCGCTGCTCACCCCCATTTGGGAGGTTTTTGGGAGAACCTGACAACAGATAACGGCAGTGGGGCGGGAACAAGTGCTGAGGAATGTGCCAGAGACCTCATAATGGTGAGGACGAATGAAACTGGGCTTAGTTGGCGTGTCAACCACCAGGCGCCAATTGAAGCTACTTTTACAGGCTACAGGACCGGCGCGGCAATGTGGCTGGCCCACGAGACACTAGCTACAGCCGAGGCGCCGACAATCATAGATAAGGACAACTTCACTCTCGTAACTACTGCAGGGAGAGGGTGGTTGAACGGAAGGGTGGCGCAGGTAGGGGAACCAACAGATGCCCCAACGGTAGAGAGAGCAGTAGGAAGGCTAGACCTTCTACTGTTGGGAAGAGAGGACATTACCTACGCGACTAATCCTGATAATCTCCAGTCTTTCGATCTAGGGTTCAGAGTAGACACACGGATATTCCAGACACTGGCAGTCCAGAGGGGGTGGGGAGGGGTTCTCCCCCCTAACCACCAAGAAGTTCAGGGTAGGAGTGTCTTCGGGTGGGGTCTACGCATTCTTAACAAGGACTGGATTACGCCGGCCATGCGCGTCGCTGTTTTTAGTGCCCGGGTTGTAGCCTGCTGTTTAGTGGCCGTGGGGACGAACGTCCTCTCTCCTCTCTCTCCCGTATTTCGGTTTTCCGCCAATGTCCGCCTTAGGTTAGTGGTTGCATGGTCCGTAACTTCTCTGACCACGGTGATGTCCGCCTTCCTAGGGGCATTGCCCAATATGGTAGCAGCTGACGGGTCGAACTCTACCGCGGAGAGTCTATTCAACCTACTCCCTCCAGACATCGCACCAATTGCTCCTAGCCCTAAACCCCTTGTGCCCGATCCTAGAGGGCTGTCATTCTTTCCGTTATTGATTAGCGCTTCAACCAGCATGTCTGCGCAGCCCCCCACATCGCCTTCAAAGAACATGCTTCTAACAGCGGGAGCCTCGACCACAGCCTCCTGGTTGACAATCACCGGCCCGATCGGTGTGACGTCCCGTATTGGGACAGCTTCGCCTCCATCAATTGTCCCAGATTTTGGAACCGCCCTGTATAGATTCTGCGCGTCCGCCCTTTTTGAGGCTTCTTCTATTTCCTTTGCAGCCTTTCTGCGGGCCAGCTGTTCAGCCTTCTTTTCCCTCCTAAGGGCCTCTATGCCGTCATTCGCCTGCTTCTTCAGCGTAATGAGGTCTGGCGGGGTTTGGGTGTTACCCTTCGCCACCTTGTTTCCTCGGTCCTGAGGCGGCGTCTTACCGAGGGACGCACTGCCTCCTCACCAGAAACAATTGAGTAATTGCCCGCTTCCGTAGGTACATAACAAAGCCTTAATATTTAAAGTTGTTTACGTCATAAAATAAATCCATTATATTATTTTATTTACAATAATTGCTTATTTACAAGTGTTAATATAAATAAAGTTTTCCCAGTTTTTTAATTATGAAAGTATAATAAGTTATAAACAACTAAATAAATCATTTTTATCAAACTAAAAATAAAACTTTTCAATTAAATCGTCATTAAGATATAAAAAAATAAATAGAATTATGGCATAAAATAAGACAGTCTATATTTGATGTTTTTTTTTTCTTTCTTTTGGATAGGATATTTTCTATCCAAAAGAAAGAAAAAAAAAACATCAAATTACCTATTTCAATTTTGGTGGAATCTTTGAAAAAGACAAAAGAAACAGAAAAATGGCGGTTATTCATTAGGCGTAGTAGGCGAGGTGGTAACAGGTAGGTATTCATTCAAAATTTAAAATCGTTAATATCTCATTAAGTATCAATAAACGTACAAAAGCTAATGACGAGAGATAGGACAAAATTATCTGCAAGTCGACATTACTCGCATGCGCTAAATCTTTCGCGACAACAGACAAATAAGGGTTTTCGATACTTCATTTGCCGCCAGATGGAGCTATGAAGCCAAAGGGTCTTTTATCTCAATAATTGTGTCAAATTTGTCTGTTTGACACTGTCATATGACAGTTGTTTGACACGACAATTGACACGAAGGACGAAACTACGACTACTACGACCCTACCCCTACGTGGGCAATCTGGAAATATTAAAAATCCCTTATCCGTTTATCACCATATCGGTAACTACGATAAAAACGCAGATAATTTTGCCAAGTGCACACACATAAGTACACGTAAAATTGTCACAAATATAGTTCACAAGCGTCTCATAGCAGATGACGTAGCGTCAACAAGATGGCTGTGCCGATCAAAATGGCCGGCGCGAGTTTTGGCGCGCGACACGCCAGCATGTCCTTTGGGTAGAGGTTAGGAGGTGGCGCTTCTTCACCGATCTTGCAGTATTCTTTGCGAGACTGCAAAAAAATTATTTTAAACGTTTATCACAAAAATGAAAGTTTGTAAGTTTATTACTTTTCTCCACGCAAAAACTACTGAACGGTTTTTATCTACATGTCGCGTAGTTGTAGTTAATGCTCTGGATTTCCGCATAGGCTTTAACTACAACATTAACTACATCTTAATGAATGGATGAATGAATATGCTTTATTGTCGCTGGTTTGCGAGAATATCGACGTAATTCAAAATTCTGTCAAATTGAGTTATGTATACCAAACAATCATAAATCTTTGATATTTTATCGTCAACAGAGACGCAACGCCAATTTCGCGGCAGCGTACGTTAGAAAGAGATAGCGTCATTATTCATTTGAGACAAAATACTCGAAGCGTTATCACAAATAACGGCTAACGAGTCTTCGCACGGTCGATTCTCGAAATTAACGACGTATTCACAGTTGAGTTACACTAACTGTTGAATTTTTTTCAAGAATAGTGACATATTTAGTGATTCATCGTTGTTTCTGATAGTAAATTTGTATTTATTAGAAGACTATTAAATCTAAATAAACGACATAAGTTGATTTTTATAATTAAAATTTGGAATCTCATAAATAAAGACTGATGTCTGAAACCCCCCTTTGTACGACGATTTTTTAAATAATTTTAATAAAAGTTCTACATTTTTTTTATGTTTTTTAATACAACGATAAATTTTCTTTTAATCAGTACAGTCGATCCCTCAATAAATCATTTACATTTTGGGTTATGTACTAAAATATTTACAAAGAAATTAAAAAACGCTATCCTCTAAAATCAATAATTTTTAGTTCCGTCTCTATTCTCGCAAACCAGCGCACAGTGCACGGAGGAGATGAAAAATCGGAAATGTTCTATTTTCTTAAATTTTGAATAGGCATTAATACCTATTATGAATGCGAGAGTAGAACACCCACGTGTCAATTCGCAATAGTTTTGATGCTACGAGCTACCAAAGTTTAGCGTTTTTTTGCGGCCCGGAAGCGAAGAATCCATACTTCTCCAAAATGTTTACGTAATAAATAAAATTTTGTATTCTACCTGAAAGCCTATTAAATAAGGTATATTTCAAGCGTCTTTCCTGATCCGCCGTGTCAATATTTTACCTACAAATAAATAATTTTCATTTTTAGGTTTTTTTTTTCCAAAACCAAACAAAAAGGACAATCGAAAATACGTCTTTTAATGGATGGCTGTCAATAATGCAATAGATATACATAATATATTAAAATTTATAATTGAAAATCGGTTCCGAAACGGCGGAGTAATTGTTGAACAAAAATATCCACAGCCGAATATACAACCTCCTCTTTTTTTGGAAGTCGGTAAAAAAATTGTTGTCAGTTCGTAATACTTCAAACTATTAGTATTATTTCTTATATCTATTAAAAACTATCAAGATAATTTATGGTCACGCGAAAACGAAAAGACTACAAAATATGTTATACAGTACAGCCGTACAGCGTTGCATCGTTTGACAACCCTATTGACAATTAAGTTTGTAAATTAAATAATTTGATTTAGCAGTGTTAGTAAACGGATCTGACGGGTCATTTTTTTATGCATATAGAATGCTTGTATGCCTTTAATTTGTCGATATTTTCGATTGCGCTTTTAGTTTGGTTTTGGAAAAAAAAACCTAAAAATGAAAATTATTTATTTGTAGGTAAAATATTGACACGGTGGATCAGGAAAGACGCTTGAAATATACGTTATTTAATAGGCTTTCAGGTAGAATACAAAATTTTATTTATTACGTAAACATTTTGGAGAAGTATGGATTCTTCGCTTCCGGGCCGCAAAAAAACGCTAAACTTTGGTAGCTCGTAGCATAAAAACTATTGCGAATTGACACGCGGGTGTTCTACTCTCGCATTCATAATCTCAACAAAAAATGGGGTCATGTTAGTGGGTAGTAGTAGTAAAAAATGTGGGTTAGTACACAAATGCTTAATAGCGACCATCTAAACTTCAAGAATCAACTCACGGCAAACTCTTGGGCGCATATCTCGCGGCAGGGCGGGCAGACGATGCCGCCGCGGTGCAGCCAGCCCGCCTGCAGCACGCGCACCTGCACCACCTGGCCCGCGAAGTAGCACGTGTACGTGTAGTTGCCCACCTGGAAAATGAAGATTAGTTCAATGTGTTGCCAACAGATGGCGTTGACGTTTTGTTACATCGCGCTACCTTTTGTAAAATGAAGATTATTTCAATGTGTTGCCGATAGATGGCGTTGAAGATTTGTTACATCACGCTACCTTTGTAAAATTAAGATTAGTTTAATATGTTGTCGATAGATGGCGTTAACGCTTTGTCACATCACGCTACCTTTTGTGTCACTAATTTAAAAATTGTAGTATTATCTATTTTCACTTTGGATATGCACAAAATTTTCTCCTCCGCCTATGGCGATTTTTAGGTGTCAGGTTCTTTTTCAAAAGTTTAAAGAAGTCATTACTTACAACAATGTGCAGTCGTCCGCTTTCACATTTGTACTTGTAGCACCCGGAGCCCCAGTGTTGCCACTCTCTTATCTACAAAGAAATGTAAAATAATTAGTAATAATTATGACTTACAGGCACTCTTGAATGTAACACTAATAAGTTATCAACTGATGCCCGGTGAACTTGACGTAAGCTTATATATTATTCAACAGGTTTGCAGACAAAAATGTCACAAACTCAAACTCAAACTCAAAATTTTTTATTCAGAATACATTTTTTCAAATATTCTCTGAACGTCGCGTCGGGACTATACTGGTGCCTACCACCACAATGAGGGTTTTTGAAATTCTATTTGCCACCAGGTGCCGCGATGTAGCCGTCGGGTCGATCGTGTCAAACTGCTGTCATATGTCACGATATAGCTGTCATGTGTCACGATAATATTATGTCTTTTTGACACGATAGACCCGACGGCTACATCGCGGTACCTGGTGGCAAATAGAATTTCAACAACCCTCATTTGAACAAGTTTACTTAATATATTTGTGGTAGTATGTAATACCTGTCTGCAGGACTTCTGTTCCCACACGCGGTCGCTGTGGTCGAAGCACTTGGAGTGCGCACCGTAGTTCTCCAGAGCGAAGTTCACCTCCAGCTCTGAAACATGGTCAACATATTATGAACTTCCACTATAGGAATTTCTTCGACCCATTATCGTCATTTTATTTGGTTAGGCATCTTTATACAATATTTCATTTTAAGGAATACCATTTTGGGAGTTGTATACGTTCCACCAAAAATCCTGTGTTATTTGCATCCAAGCCCTCATTATTATCGTTCATAAACTTATTGACATAATTTTGTCGGTAGTTTTTAAAATTTTATTTAAGAAATTAAGGGCGAAGCCAAACGAGCGTAATTTGTGAGTTGTGTGTCGCAGAATTTCAGTCCGGCAGAATTCTGCTGCATTCAGTTTCGTACAAAAGTCCTGTTTGATTCACACGAGCGTAATTTTGTGAGTCATGATTTACATATGAAAAGATATTTACGCGGCAGAAATTCTGCGACTTATAACTCACAAATTACGCTCGTTTGGCTTCACCCTAAAACGTCAAAATAATTATCAAACAATATAAATCCGTGCACCGCGTGGCCGCCGTGCACAGCGTGCGCCGCGGTGGAATCGCGCCTTTATGTGTAGCCAGATACATTAGCCACGTGATGAAGTAGATAAGTTACAATGTTTGTTAAATTATAAAGGAAAAAACTACGAATAATATAAACTAAGGAAAAGTAACTCCGTCAAAAAACATGTTCTACAATACTTGTCAAAAATGTGTACCTAAGTACACATTTTCAATATTTGCAATATTTAGGTGGCCTTCAGCGGTATCAGGCTGACGTTACATGACAGTTAGAAAGGAACCAAATTTAAAACGGTAATAGTATGGGAGTTACGTTTATGAGTAAATGTCCGTATGTTACAAAATGTTAGTTATCGTGTTCTTCAACTCACGTCCTCAATTATTATAAATCATTCAATAATTCATCAGTCTAAACATCAGGGCCGGATTTATATTTTTCATGAGTATAGGCCACTTTAATTTTACCGCCCCTATGTACGAACTCTGCCGCCATCTTAGGACGCTACCACCCCCTCTAAGACGCCGCCGCCCATAGGCCATGGCCTATATTGCCTATACATAAATCCAGAGCTGCTAGACATCTAAACAATTAAACCGCCTAGCCATCTCATCATCATCAATGATCAACTCACTGGGCGTGTTCTCCTCGTACGAACACCTGCTGCCGCGCACCAACACGCTCTTGTGTTTCCACGTGAACTCCTGCAGGTAGGGGCAGTAGTCCGCCAGAGACACCGACCCGCCGTAGTACGCCAGCTCAGATGTCGGCACGTTGGGCAGGGAGTCGAAGTGCTGGAGGTCAAATGAGGGTTGTCGATATATCATTTGCCACCAGAGGGACGGTAGCACTGACCTCCATTATACAAGTACGCTGGACCTATGATACCCACTTTTTTTGTGCCTATTTGAAGCGGAATCAGCGCCCCCAGTGAGAGGGAAGAGAACTAAATTTGACGTAACTTGCAAATGGCCGCTTAATCGTTATTGGTATCACTAGTATTAGTTCCAAATACTCCCACTACTGCTATCAGCGCCAATATGGCGACTTTCAAACGTCATTTTTACGTCCGTGAGTAATTTGTATTCTGTGTTTTTACGTCAAATTTAGTTCCTATCACTCACATTGGGGGAGCTGATTCCGCTTCAAATAGGCACAAAAAATTGCTGTCATTTCAAAGGGTATCATTAGTCCAGCGTACTTGTATAATGGAGGTCAGTGGACGGTATTCGGCCACTGACCTCCATTATATTCGGCCTTCGTGTCAAATGTCGTGTCAGACAGATATATGACAGCTATATCGTGACATGTGGAAGCTATTTCGTTACATATGACAGCTGTTTAACACGACAATTGACACGATAGACCCTACGGCTACATAGCGCCAAACATCCCTCGTAGGAAGGAATAAGTAAGTTTCATGGGTAAGGAGTAAGTTTCATGATTTGTTAATTGACTTAAAGCACGATAATACCTCGATTTCATGACATGGACTCTAAAGTTGTGACTCATAAGCTCATGCTTTTGACGTTCAATGTAAAAAAAATGTAATCTCAAACATTGACATCATAACTTTTTAAATTGAAGAAAAACAATTGTTGAGCATGGCCATGAGTTGTTTTTTACGAATGCTCTTGGTTCTGGAATGCATTGAGACGTTAAACATGCTGGGAAGGAACAACAACATCCGCCTAGTATGGGTCCCGGGCCACAGTTACGTCCCCGGCAATGAAACCGCTGACGAACTGGCTAGGCTTGGGGCCGAGAGTCTCATAAATCATAATATATGGCCCGGAACCAGTCTGTGGTATAGCTCCCAGTACCACAAAGCAAGTGCTCAAGGAATGGGGTCAAAGACTAAGCAGGAAGAGACCCCTGGCCTTGAACACTCCAAGGCACTTATTCCTGGCTTCAACAAGAAACTATCCGAATTAGTACTCACCTTGGGTAGGACTAGGAACCAATTAAGAATCCTTACCAGAAGCCTAACTGGGCACTGCAAGCTCAACAAACACCTAAACAGAATGGGTATTTGTAGCATAACGACTTGCAGATTCTGTGAGGAGGAGGATGAGACACCTATTCACCTTCTCCTCGACTGCCCTGCTCTACTACAGAGCAGGAACAGGCACCATGGTCGCTACGAATACTCATCCAGAGAGGATATTCGTGGCACCAACCCCAACCATACCGTTCAATTTAGTTTTGGGATGGGGATGATACTCTCATGCGAAGGAGTCACAATAGATCCAGTTATGGGTCGCAGTGACGTCATGGCTACAGCGACCTGTTTTTTCGTTTCATTAAAAAAATAAAGTCAAACATTGACATCATAACTTTTTAAATTGAAGAAAAAAAAAATGTTTAAAAAAATTAAACGACGAAATGTTGAGCACGGCCATGAGTTGTTTTTACGAATGCCTAACTGACCCACAAGGCGATTAAGTATCGCGATACCAATTTCACAGGCTCACAGCGACAGTTGTACACTGCTGTCGAAAAGATATATTTTCGTATGACAGATGACAGCTGCAGATATTTAAGGTGATCGCACATTTATCAGCACGCACGCGCCGAACGCGCTGCGTTTTAGAATTCGTTGTATGAAATGATGTGATGCTGGCACTTCACATGGCTATTTGTATTTGCTATTGGCTATTTGTTGTATTTGGCAACTTTATTGACGAATACGCAATAAAGGCAAATACAGGCATATACGACCTTCCACACATACCAAATCGTCGTCAAATACCAAACTTTTACTTGATTTTGTTTACTTGCCTATTTGACTCTTATGATGTGCGTCGAAAATCGACAAAGGTACGGATACGTGTATTTGGTATTGGTCATATTTGTCAAATAGGCAAATAGGACCAATACTTTGTCAAACATACCGTCTACACATGGTGATTGTTTGGCGAATACATCAAATACAAATAGCCATGTGAAGTGCTAACATGAAACCTAGCACATTCGTGTACGAGTAACGCGCCGCATTTCGTGTACTATGCGGTGCGTTCGACGCATACGGCGCTGACAAATGTGAGACCAGCTTAATATTATACAACTAGTATAATTGCCCTTATTGTATTGCTGTCGTCTCCCACCCTGGGCAGGATTTTGTCGTGGCGCACGAGGTAGCACAGCACATCTGGAAGATGACCTCCCCTCTACTGACGCGTCTGAAAGATGCCCTCCCCCCACTGACCTGGTAAGCCCTGGGCAGGATTTTGTCGTGGCGCACGAGGTTGCACAGCACGACGGCGTCGCGGCGCGCCGAGCACTCCGTGCGCAGCGGCTCGCCCTTCACCCGCTCGCAGAACGGCGCCGGGTTCTTGCGTCTGATGAGAGAGTTACCATTATTAGAGTGAGACAGGCGACAAACTTTCTTTAAAATGTTTGAGACGGCTAGGCCGGGTTCTTGCGTCTGATGAGAGAGATAGCGTTATTAGAGTGAGACAGGCGATAAATTTGAGTCTGGAAGATAATAGTCGTATTCGTTTCGTTTTTCAATGCGCATGTGCAGCTTCCGCGCATGATGCGCAACAGTAAAAATTAACATCAATTACTGTCAGATTTTAACACATGACAGTTGACACTGACACTAATTTTTACCATAGCGCATGCGCAAAGCGCTGCACATGCGCAGTAAAAAACGAAACTAATACGACTACTGAAACGATTCGGTCTCATTCTTTAAAATGTTTGAGACAGCTAGGCTAGCTAGGGATCTTGCGTTACATGCGTATTGGAGGTGTGAGATAGCGTTAGTTGTGTCTCTTTCTACGTTATAATAGTCGTGTTCGTCTCACTTTTTATCGCGCAATCCTATTATTGCGCATGTCAAAATCTTGTCATGTCATGGCAACGCCACAAACAAGTTGTTTATATTTATTTGAATACACGTCAAGTTGCGGTGCCATGACATGACATGATTTTGACTTGCGCAATAAAATATGTACGCGGTAAAAAATGAGACGAACACGATTATTGTGACAGGCAACAAATTTTTTGAGTGTGGACGGTAAAAGCATTTTATCATGTATAATAGTGTCTTTTATAATAAGTAAACTGCGATTTTGATAGCGCAACTACTGCCTCATTCACGAATCACGATAGTCTTGCTCACCAGGCTTCTTTTAGGGAATTTTTCTCAATAGTGAGGTCAGAGGTACAACTAAGACAGCGCAATATCTTGCTTTATTTCACACACTGTTTTTTTATAATTTACTTTGCCTTTTCTTCTTATATAACTTTTCTTCTAATATTTTTATAATTTTTATTTTTGGTTTTAAATAGCATAATATTTTGGTTGCCTTACTTTTATACTTACATATCTTCCTCAGTTTCATTAGGAAAGCTATTAAAACACGGTTTGTTATTATTTTAGAAATATGTAATGTAGCATAAAATATGTAAATGGAAAGGAAAAAATACTGACCCTACAGTTGTATTGTCAACATCGCTGCATGAAAGAGAGATTAGAGTTTAGTTTAGAATTTAGATGACCCCAAACTAAAAATAATCAAGGTTGTAAAAAGATAATGTTATCTTTTTACAACCTTCATAATTGTTGCTTACATTTAATTAACAGAAAATATTTGACTAGGTAAAGGATAATGTTTTTGCCAATTTATAAGTTTGTTCGTCGTAACTCGTAGCATCTCAATTACTTTTCCAATTTTAGTAAATGAGTTGTTAATAGGTAATTAATAATGACAATAGCGAAATAGGGTATGTTAAGGGGACCCTACACGGTGATGCAGCATGACATGCGTTAAGTGCTGTCATGCACACATGATCGTTTATTGTATTGATTGAGGCGAATGCTGTACATTGATTGACAAGTTGTTTAATTTTTCCTCCTGCAATACATGCATGATATGCGTACATGATCCTTTTGCGATCGACATATTGTCAAGCAACAATGAATATTGCCACGTAACTGAATGTCATGCTGCATTACCGTCTAGGGTCCGCATTATAATCCATGTATTCGGGTATATAATATTTATTTATTTATTTATATAATATTATAATTAGTGCAGTCAGCAGTCACAGACCTACAAGGCTGATTTAACGTGTGGCCAAACACTTATCTAATGCCATATTGTAAAATGGCGCTTGAGAATCAGCTGTTTGACAAGTAGGTCGTAAAACAGCTGGCCTTATGCAAAAAGATACTAAGTATCGTGATACTTTGCCCGTGGCCATATTGTAAATATGGATAAGTAATTTTGAGTGACATTTTCACATCTTTGACAATGTCATCTACGCATCAACCTTGTATAGACCGACAAGGCTTTAAATGAAAGTGGCGAAAAAAGGAACTAACGCCGCCATCATATAAAACCCCATTTTTGACATGTTTTTGACAGTTCTCCTTTACCGGCAGCGTCCCCGCCCACGTTCACTTAAAGTTTTGTCGGTCTATAGCATGTTAGTGAAGCCCGTGCTAAAACCCACAAGCCGGAAATACCTGAACCTTTGCGTATTGAGCCACTGCTTGCAGGAGCCCATGGCGAAGCCGCAGCCCAGGCCTTTGCCCCAGGCGAGGGGCGCGGCCTGGGAGTAGTCGGCGCGGTACCACCCCGTGTCCTCCATCATGGCGAGGGTTATCCGGCTGAAGACGGAGTTCTGGGTGTGCGTGCCCGTCATGGCCTCGTTCTGGATTTTTTTTATTTAATTTCATTAATTTGGGACAAACAGAATTGCAGTGAAACTTACAGACTAGTTACAAATATCAATTTAACATCGCTATCTACAAATTAACAAAAATCAGTGTTACTTGAATTTGACAAAATCAAAATGAGTATAATTATGTGTGTAAGTGGGCCCCTAGACCAACAATTTTATTGTGCAATATCGTTGAACAATATTATTGAACAATTTATTTGACAATACGATTGAATGGCGGGCCTCTTTAATATTAACCCTAGATGATCAATAATATGGCACAATACGTGATATTGAGCAATAAAATTGATCGTCTAGGGCAGGGCTTCCCAAACTTATTTTGTCTACTGCCCACTTTGAGAACAAATTATGTTTTAGCGCCCCCTTTGTTTCAATTTAAAATGCATCCAGATGAAATTAATCACCCCCAAGCATCTACACAACGCCCCCATTTTTTTCTGGGTACCTGATCACCGCCCCCCTTTAGACCTTCAGCGCCCACAAGGGGGCGTTATCGCCCACTTTGGGAAAGGCTGATCTAGGGGCCGGCTAAGGCTTGGCTTCTTGATTTTTTTTGAGACTTGTCGACTGCCGTCGACAAGTGCCATTCGTCTGTAAGAGCGCTAAATGTTTACCTGAATGTAAGAAATTGAATAAAGAAGTGATAAGAGAGATTTAGTGTGTGTCCCTTATATTATACAGTTCACTGATGTGGAAGTAGCAGCACTGAAAGAGTTAGACTCATGAATTTGCCCATACAACAATAATAAAGTAACTCATTCAGCGCAGAAGTATTATCACTTTTTTGTTAGTACCTCGAAGAGTCTCTTCTCCCAGTGCGTGAAGGCGGTGCCGTCGCCGCCCTGATCCTCCAGTTCGGCGCCCTCCAGGGTACTGCAGTTGAAGTGCTCACGAACCTGCAAGCATATTATCGATAAGTCAAATGGGTGAATATTAATTTTGCACTTATGCAGCCTCTTCAAGTTAGCCGGTAGACAGGCTATTATATGAAGCCGGGAGATATAAGTATGGAAATATTCGTCTAGGATTTCGCATAATCGACGTCGACTGTACTATGTATAATCACGAAATTGACAATTTGATAATGTTCTATTTGCCACCAGGTGCCGCTTTGTAGCCTTAGGGTCTATCGTGTCAAACTGCTGTCGTATGTCACGATACAGCTGTCACGTGTCACGATAATATGCCTATTTGACACGATAGACCCTAAAGCTACAAAATGGAATATCAAACACCCTCATTGTAGAGTGCGACATAATATGCGACTCAGTGGCGCAAAATGCCAAAGTGTGCTGATGCTGTTATTGAAATTGCTAGAATGCGGATAATTGGAACATGAATAAATTCGTTTGAGAGTGCTTGTGCGAAGCGTTGCTGTAGTTGAAACATTAAACTTTGAACATTATGCCATAATATTATTAATATCGTCACGTCTTTCACGCTCAGGCATTGCACCGGTTAATATAGGTCTACCAGAATCTGATGGCAAAAAGTAAGAAAATAAATTGACTAGCAATACCGGGTAGTTGGAATAAAACATTTTGATCCTTTTTTCTTCTTATAGCGGCTGATTCTGTGTGTTAAACATGCAAATATAAAAATTAATCCAATGATCAAGGATATTTTTTGAAAATCTGCTGTCAAAAATTGCTATCAGATTCTGGTAGACCTATAGTAGTTATTATTATTATAAGAACAGAAGCAGTTGCAACAGGGATAATGCTAATGCGCTTCTTGCTTCTCCTGCTCACTCTCCCTCTCTCTCTTTACGTACCTCCTTGACGACGCGCGGCGTGACGATCATGTGGAAGGTGCGCTGCGTGACGCCGCCGCGGATCATCCAGTCGCGCCGCGTCACGTTGCGCACCACGCGAGACGACCACTTGTGGATCTGCAGCCTGGGGATCATGGCCAGATTTATATTTTTTATGAGTATAGGCCACTTTAATTTTGCCGCCCCTATGTACGAACTCTGCTGCCATCCAAGGACGCTGCCGCCCATAGGCCATGGCCTTGCCTATACATAAATCCAGAGCTACTGGGGGTTATACCAGCCACTGACATACGCCATTTTGAAGAAATCGATTCATAGTCTGACGGCAGACCTTTGTAATTTGGTCACGTTAATGTTTTGACAGAGAGAGTCAGTGACCTTTCCAAAGTCACTGACCTCCATTATTGTACGCTGGACCTAATATGATACCCACTTTTTTGTGCCTATTTGAAGCAGAATCAGCGCCCCCAGTAAGAGGGACGAGAACTAAATTTGACGTAGCTTGCAAATGGCCGCTTAATCGTTATTGGTTGTCATCACTAGTATTTGTTCCAAATACTCCCACTACTGCTATCAGCGCTAATATGGCGACTTTCAAACGTCATTTTTACGTCAAATTTAGTTCCTATCCCTCTCATTGGGGGAGCTGATTCCGCTTCAAATAGGCACAAAAAATAGCTGTCATTTCAAAGGGTATCATTAGTCCAGCGTACTTGTATAATGGAGGTCAGTGTCCAGAGTACACATTTTTTACTTTGACGTAGGTTATACGCTCAATTGACAGTTTTTCATCAGTTCAGACCATCAATCTGGTCAGATTGACGGACTGAACATTACCATGATCACGGATCAGATTGATGTCAAACTGAACGTGTAACCTCCGCCTTTCAATTTTTTTATAGTCCTAGAGCTCGCACGTACAAATCGGCGCGGCGCGGCTCGTGATATTACGCGCCGTGAGAAGCCAGCATTACAAAAACTTATGGCGTTATTGGTAACACTTACAGTAACAATACGTACTTACTCTTCGTCAAGCGGCGGGTTGCCGGTGTCGGGTCGTCGCTCCGTCAGCGGCTCACCGTTCTCGTCCCTGTACAAGTGTTATAATAATATTAATTACTAGCTGACCCGGCAAACGTTGTTTTGCCGTATGAATTATATAAAATTTAAAAACCTTTCATTAAAATCGGTTGAGCCGTTTTGCAGGAGTTCGCGCACAAACACTGTGATACGCGAATTTTATATATTATTTGATTCTACAGGTCTGCAATCAATCGGTTAGTTGTAATAAATATCTAAAAACAGTATAAAGAAACTTATTTTAAGAGTATTCAGGGAGTCAATTTTTTTAACGGGCGTTGGCCCACCATACGTTTCCACCACTGCATCTCCTGTGTCGCCAGGATCGACAGCGGTATCAAACCACGAAAACCCTTGATCTCAGGGAGCCCAAGAGGCATGCTAAAGGTCATCGCATATTACACCGACTCCACTCTAACCCAACTCACATAATGGCATTGAATTATGAGTTTAATGTTGTGTGACTTATGAGTAGGGAATGCAATCCCAACTCGAGATTGCAAATTCGAGATCCCGCGGGCGGCGGGATTAGAAATATCAATCCCGCGGGATCCCGGAATTTTGGGATCCCGTCTAGTTTAAAAATTTTTTTAAATTCGGATGACTGAAAAAGCTAATAACTGCTTGTTTGTTATAGTGAGGTTAACTAAAATAACATATTACTCGAAAGAAAATAAAAACCTTTATTCTTTAATCTTACCAACTAAATAATATACTTCTTACTTCAACTAAATAATATACTACTCGCATATACTTCTTCCTCACTTACTCGACACAGTTCTATTATCTATTCCACTCGTCACCTGTCGCTAATATTCGGAAATAGTCGAAATAGTTTTCTAACGCTGCACGCTGTTTGGCGTTCTTGCAATCCTGCCGCTCGCGGCCGTCAGTCAGCGCGCGGCCAAAGAGAATATAATCACTACGTTTTACGCGCGGCTTGCACCCCGAGTGGACGTGTGTAGCGTCGCTGACCACTGCCGCCCAATCCCGTCAATCGTAAGTTCAGTTAAATCGTTAGTTACAGACATAGCCCGGGTAACAAGTTCAAAATACCACGACAGGCTTTTAAAATTTGAAATGGAGACCCTTGAAAGCCGACGCATTTACTTCGATTTAATATACTTTTACAAAATTATTAATTATATTATAGAATCTCCGGATCTTCTCTCAAACATTAACTTTAATACTAAATTTAGCGCTCGCAGGGCTAAACGCACTAACGTTTTTGCTCTACAAGTGTATAAAAATAACATCTCCTACTTTAACCCGTTAACGCGCATGGCCAGGCAATACAATGATTTTGCTAAAGATTATACTGAATTGGACATTTTTAATAAAAACTCTAAATCATTTTCGACAATTTTGAAAGACATCCTCCATAACCTGTTTATTTCGTATAAATTTGAAGTATGACTACAATATAATATTACTACATAACACAATACCATGATATAATTATTATTTTATTATTATAGGAACTTAAACTTGTTAATAAATTTAGATTAGTTGTATGCACATAGTTTTACGTTACAATCCAGCTTAGATACCAATGTAAACAACCTTGTATTGTTTTGATTGTACTGTGTATTGTGCTTTTCAATAAATAAATAAATATAAAAAAATCTCGAACGAGATCTCGTCATATGATGCGTCGGGATTGATCCCGAAAAATTACACGAGATCTCGCGAGATCGGGATTGCATTCCCTACTTATGAGTTAATTTATCAACTCACACCGCGTGGACAGCCAGTTGGCGACTCGTCGTCAACTAGTTGTTCGCTTGTTAGTAAATTAACTCCTAAGTAACACTACACAAAGCTGAGAAGTTGGCCTGGAGTGGAGTCGGTGTAACATGCGATAAGCTTACAGACGTCATGGGACCTGCAACGAAATTAATCAGAAGAAAAGATGCGGAGTAGGAAGAATTCCAATTTCCCTCGCCACACAAAGCGGGAGACAGCAAAAAGTTGCAACTTGCAATGACCGAAAGTCAAAGATGGTGGAATTGTCCCATCGCGTCTGCAATTCGGAGATTAGGCTACGTAACGAATCTTCTAAAGGTTGAAACAATCTTGCGATTTTTTTTTCACAAGCATTTAAAAATAACGGATTAGTAATGTTTTTGTTATACATATGTGATGGTAGTTAGTACATTGTCGCAGGACGCCGTATCTCAAGGTCAATGGGTAAAACTCCGGCTAAAACAGGTAAAGCTTCGGTGCTTGTGGTCCTATGAGCTAGCATGGGGAGCCCATTTTGATGAATGCTTTTTTCAAAATAAAACCTTAATGATTCTCGATTTCATTAGTATACTCCAAGAAGGCACACACCGACGCTCAAAACTTGTGTTTCAAGGTTCGAGCGAGCAAGTGAGTGATGAGAGGCAACTTGAAAACTACCAGCGTGGGCGGTGTGAGAACTGTCAGCCATGGTTCATCCAAGATAGATAGACAGACAGACCTGTAGAAGCCGAACAGCGAGACGCTGAAGCCGAGCGCATGCAGCATCTCGTGCTTGACGGTGGACAGCACGGAGGGCAGGTCCCGCGACCGCGTCGACAGCTCGCCCGGGCAGAAGTTGGCGTGACCGGCCACCGGCCTGCAACAAATTATTGGAGACTGGAGTACACATTTTACACTTTACAGTTATACTGATTGCTGCTGAGACTGCAGGCTTGGCAACCTTTTTTTTGCCAAATTCGTTGTTTAATAAAAATCGGTTCAGCGTATCCGAGGAAGTGTTTGTTGCCAACAGTGTGATGCAAGATTTTTTTTGGAATCGCCTCCTTTTGCACTTTTTAGATATACAACTGCTTTGTTTTTTTCTTCAAATAAAAAAGTTGTTGCTAGCTATAGAAAAAGTTGCTTATAGTCAGAAGCTTATCCATCTCTCTAGTCACGAAACGAAATAACTATTTAACATGTGTAAAATAATAAATATACAAAACACTTTTATTCATTGATCAGCTGTATAGCAGTATAAGATCAATGACTAAATCGGTGTCGTTTCAAGTTGAACACCTTTAAAAGTCAAGGTCACTGAACTCTCACTGCCACACAGCAAGTACCTACATAATTTTTTGGACGAAAAATAAAGTAATCAAAATATCTGTACTTGTTGATTTGATTTTAACAAACCTATGAAGCAAATATAATATTATTATGTTTCAACAATTTAGGTACTTAGACAAAGAACTTTCCTGAATCCGAACCAAACAATAAAGTAAATATTTTCTTATTGTTAACTTTTATTTAGCTGACAATAGATACTGGTAACAAGTAAACACATTTTTCCCAGTAAGGAACAGTAAACAAAATCAATAGGCTACTTGACCTATATTCAATTTCATTGAACAAATGCATATTTCTAGTAGAACTTGGCCTAGGAAACCGTATTTCATCCTTGTCATCAAATAAAAGCTTATCATTGATAAATAAAGTCGATTTGAAAATATTATGATTTTATATTTTTTTATTTGTACTGACAAAAACGCTTTTGCGGTACTTCCGATTTGGATGTGACGTCATCACACTAGTAATTTAATAAATTTTATTTATCGCGCTCATTATATATGTAAGTTTATTTGTACATAAATAATAAGAATAAGCCTAGAAAGATTTCTAAAATATATTTTCTTGAATTATTCAAATAAAACATCAGTTTTATATATTATCTCCATTTATTGTAGTTGGGAAATGAAATGGCCAAAACTTTTCTCCAAAAGTTTTCAACATTACAAATGATTTCTAAATTCTTTTCTAATTTTTTGGCACTGTTAGACTCGTACGTTTAGCACATAAAAAATTTTTCAATAAAGAAAGTATAAAATACAAAAAATATGACGTCACACTATGGCGGACAGTGTTTTCGGCGCCATTTAAAAGGAATATTTTTCAATCAACATTTTATGGGTTTCTACTGCTTAAAATATTAAAATATTAGTTTTTTTGGTGAAAATGAATGATGAAAAAGCGATTAGCATGAAGAAAAAAAGTAGGTCAAGTAGCCTATTTTTGTCCTCAAGGAAAGTTTTTGGGAAAAGTCCTTACATAATAACAATCAGTGAGCGACGAATTTTTTAAGATGCCCTAAGGGTATTTGGGTCAATCAATTTTTAAAGGTCCCGAGAATAATTTTCTCCTATTTTTTTTTTTGCTTCATTTTCAGCATTTTACTATTTCATTTAGAAGAGGATTCGTCGTAGATTAAGATTATATAAGCAGCAGTGATGTTTATTAAACACATTTGTGGATTTAACTTCACTAACCGATCTCTTCACGGAGAATAATGTCCTTTGGACAACTTATACAGTAGTACTTTTTTAAATGTTAAATGCCCTTAAGAATTAAAACAAATTCTTCTAATATTAAATAATGAATAATATTTTGATATTTGTTCTATGTACACCCAAAATACGAAATATTTTTATTAAAATTGAAACGAATGATGTCTTTTGGACAACCAAATTATGTTTCTAATATAAAAAAAATTAAGTGAAGCGGAAATAGTGATATTTTTTTACAAAAAACTATTAAGGCGAGGTTGTTACGTATTGTATTATTGATTTTACTAAATTAAAATGAACTGATTCTCGATAAAACTGAATGAATGAAGTATAATGTGATTTTCATATGGGGACATCTTAGTTGTCTAGAAGACATATTTGGTTGTCCGTGGGACATTATTTGTTTGTCCAAACGATAATGACCACCATCTAACCTTGAAACATTATATTATTAGAAGGTAATTATTGTGTTGTATGAAAAACAATATAAAGATACCTAATTTACTTACATTTGATATGGTTTTCAGGGTCCACATTTAGAATTCAAAATAAAACAGCTTTTTCTAATCAGTCAAATAGTTTACTCTCTTATCTATTATATTGCAGTCTTAAACAATCTCTCTTAAGTTTTTCTTGAGATCCAAATGTTAACATTAATGTACTTTAAATCACAAAATTTGCTTTGAGCTTCATTAAATTACTAACTAGAATCACAATATTTTCAGTAGAACCTCTATTAACTTACTTGAGATTATATAAAAATGCTTACTTAAACCTAGGAATACACTTTTTCACTCTTAAAAAAACAATAATATAAAAAAAATATACTATCCTTCTAGCTAAAACTGTTTAAATGAAAACGTAACTAGTTAAAATCTAGCTTGAAAAGAAAATCAACAATATTTCTTAGTAGTTCATGTTCAGTAGTAAGTTCATAGTAGAAGCAACTCGTACTGGGAAGCAAAAGGTTGAGTTTCGGCGTTCTGTTCCGTTAATTTTAGGTGCTGGTAGAATCATTTTGATTTCCTTCAATTCAACACTTGCGAGATCTGGCTCTAAAGGCATCCGGAACTTCATATTGACTTTGTTCAGAAGCCGCATAAATGACACTCCATAACAGTCATTGCCCTCTATTTCAATGATCTTTCCGACGTAATAAGCCTTGGGGTTTTTTGCATTAAACATGACTAAAACGTAATCATCTTCGGCCGGTCTTCTAGTCAGCTTTCCGAAATTTCCTCTTATTACTGAGAAGTCCTCATCATCTTCATATACTTCGTCCATAGCACTTTTGTCATTAGATGGTTCGGGCTTAATTCCAGTCTCTTTTTCAGTCGTATATTTATTAATATTATTTTTATTGAAATTCCTTTTTATCTTCTTCTTGGGAACAATCTCTTTTCCTTTGTTATCTAAAACCGATTTACGTTTGACCTCCATAGCTTTCGCCTTATTTTCCTTGCCCTCTTTCTTATCATTCATACTTTCGGTCAGAAAAGTAGATGCATTTTTATCGACTGATGAATCTCCGATTCCAGGCAATTCACAATTTTGTCCTGAAACTGATGGCCGGGTGGTATCGGTTTCATCATCAGAATCCTCACCATATACTCTCTTGTAAATACTAGCGCGTCGAGTGTCATGCAGATTGGTGTATGAAAAATCAGCTTGTTTTGAAGATTTCAAGTTGATAAGAGGTACGTCATCATCGCTAGAAACGTCTTCACAAAGATTTAAGTTAAAAGGTATCACAGGATTCAGTACCACGTTGTCGATTTCAGGTATGTCTTCACAAGTATTGACAGAGGATGAAGCGTTTCTTGCAGCTTGTGAAGGTAAGTACATCTTTGGATGCAAGCATTCGCAGAATGCTCGTGAGCAGAAACAGCTCAAATTTCTGTGCATTACTTGACCGCGAATCCTTGAAAAGATTTGGTGTACATCTTTGGTTCCAGGCAGAGGGATGAGATCATTCGGAATACATCTCTGGACGTTGTCAATATTTTCTTTGGTGATGTAAAACAACTTAATCTTACTTGATTCTTGAAGAATTGTGTAAAAGCCAAATGCGTCAATAATGTCATTTCCAGTAGCCACCTTTTTGTCGGCTTCTCGTTTTAAATATCCTCCAATCCCATCAGCTGGACCCTTTCCATGGCCAGCTTCGAAAAATGACCAGCTGAAAGCTTGAAATCCATAATCAAATGTCTTTGTGCAAGCCAAATAAAAATTTGCCTTTTGGCGATATTGTGAAAACGGGCCGTCAGAGAAATAATGAATAGTGTCGATGTCCCCGTAATTTTCAATTATATGTTTCAGTATCGGGTCTAAATGCGCCCATATTGCAGCCGGTTGATGTAAATTACACGGTGATATAGTGCAAAATGGCAAAACTTTGTGCTTTTCATCACTGTCATATACATACACGACAACAGTGTGAAGAGTTATTTGGTTACGTGATCCACCAAAATGATGCGCTTGAATTTCTTCACTACATTTAGCGTTGTAGTTTTCGCTAAAATCAACCAATATTACCGCTTCATTTGGTCGAATCTCGTCAACACTTTGCCGGAAGTTCTTGTTCTGTGTTTTCATATTAAAAATATGCTTTTTTAATGTTTTCAGATCCCCTTTAAAATCCTCCAGCATATCTTGTATCGTGTCTTCTATCAGTTTTTTTACATTCTTTATAGTTTTAATTCGTTTTCCTTCTTTCAAATAGATTTCCGCTTCTCGCACCCATTCCAACCATTGTATTTTGCCTTTAACATTTTCGCTGTTAGTTTTTATTTCTTTATCATGACACTGAACACAGACTCCATACATACAATCTTTTTGATTGCTGTTGCAAACTGTTTCCATTATCAGTGCGCCAGTATCAATTGCATTAATGACTCCTTTTTGTCTTAAAGCCTTGAACTTATGTTCGGCATTTGTGTGTGTTTTACAAAGACACATGTCTCTTCCATTTATTGTCGGTCTAAGTATGTAGAAGGGCCGGTGTTTTGTAAAATTGAAATATGAACATTTGACGCCCGGATTCTCAGCCTTAAAAGCCTTGAATAAATTTTTTAACGAGTCTAAAAGGTAACGTTTTTGTACTTTCTCTTGGCCCCTAGTTACGGTTTCTTTTTTTCCAGCGGTATTCCTCGATACGTCATCCCTCAAAAAGAAATATTGAATTTTTTTTCTAAGTTCTGAATCTTCTCTGCGTTCTGTTATCTTTGCCTTGAAATTTCCTTTTGTGAACCCCAAACTGTCCTTTATAATTCGTGTCTTTTGCCGTGCATTTGTAATGTTTTCAAATATATTCTTCACCGTATTTTTTTCTTTTCTATTCTTTATATTTTTGTATCTTTCTTTTATAGCGTTTGTTAGGGTTCTGTATTTAATTTCTTCTCTGGCTTGTTTTTCTTTTCCTTCAAGTGCTTCTTTAGCCTTACGTTGAGCTCTTTTCTTGTGTTTTTCATATTTTACCTTCCACTTATTTGCTTCATTTTTTAGTTTCAAGTTTTCTTTATATAACTTGGTTCTATCTCTTCGATTTTTTTTTCTTCCTATCTTTTTATGTCTGGAGTTCAAAGAAGCAGCAGGAGAAGAGGGAGGTGGAGTGGATTCATGTTGTTCTTGAGGTAAATTGATTTCCTGCAAAATGGATGGAGAACTGGGAGGTGTATCGTTAATGATATTGCGAACAGCTTTTGTTCGTCGTCTTTGTTGTTGTTTGCGCAGTTTCCAAATTATTCTGCAGTTATTTTTTTCCTCCGGCTCCATATTCGCAACCAACTTTTTATTTTTGTGATAACTTTCCCTTTTTTTTCTTTTCCGTTCAGCCAATTTATCTGGGTCTGCTTTAAGCCTTTCTCTGTAGCGCCTTGACTTTTCTTTCTCCGACAATCCCATTGTCTTATCTAAAAAAATTAAAAATTACAATTAAACTACACATAAAATCGCGTAATAAAAATGTATTCCCGAAACAGCCGAGTAATAAACAAAGCATGAACTACTTAACTGTTAAAGTAAGTTTTAAATAATTATTGTCCTAGGTACAACCAAACTGTCCATGGGACAACCTTTTTGGTTGTCCAAGTGACTGGTTGTCCGTGGGACATTTTTAAAATTTTGAGCCGCCAAGCAAATACTATTGTTATTTTATATATTAATCTTAGCTCACACTAAAATATAGACGAAACCGCATCTCGTGTAGTATAATTGATAACAATGCATCAAGTACTTACGTTTTAATCACAGTTGTCCGACGGACTGACAAAAAAGCCACCCACACTCACCAACGTCGCTCGGACGACTGTCGCCGTGATTTTATACAAATCAAAATGGCGTTTGAGCCCGACAGTTAACTATTGTGTTTGGCTTGTTGTTTAGGAGTCTACCGCGCCACCTGTGTTTTGGTTCCATAACTAAATTACGGTTGTCCGTGAGACCTGTGCCGTGTAGGTGATTTATGGGGACAAAAGTAAAATGCCTGAAAATCGTATTATATCCAATAAAAAAAATTGTTTGTATGTTTTGATGTCAATAATTATGAACTGAAACAAGAAATGTATTTGGTATTTATGGTCGTGATAGTATGTTTTTCGTGATGCGAAGTTTGTTAATGCATTGT
Organism: Cyaniris semiargus; assembly: GCA_905187585.1. Classification (NCBI taxonomy): domain Eukaryota; kingdom Metazoa; phylum Arthropoda; class Insecta; order Lepidoptera; family Lycaenidae; genus Cyaniris; species Cyaniris semiargus. The sequence goes on from LR994567.1 coordinate 12,185,419, forward strand.
GGCTTGGGGACAAATGTGATAGTACTGGAAAATTGCATTTAGTCTCTCGGACAGCCATTAAACTACGCACAAATTAATAAAACAAGTAAAATATTCTTCACAATAATGCTAGAAAATATTAAAAGGAATATAATTAAAACCAATTTAACTCTTTATGATTTAATATTTATTAATTATCGTTCAGGGACATGATGCGTGTACCGTCGGACCAATAAAAGTTGATCGACCCATTTACTTAACGAGAAGATACAGGAAAGGTCAGATATATTTACATAACCTTTCGTTTGTATAACGAAGGTAATAACAAAGTAAAGGTTTGCAAAGGATGTTTTTTTCAAATGAATTTTTAGCAGCATTTTTTGTAATTTTTTGGGCCTCGGTTGATCGTGGATAAAAATTTAGATCTATTTCTTTGTAATCATAAAAGAGAAGGCATGGAATTATAAAGACGCCGTTATTGCAATAACCTATCTCATTTTTACGAGAAGCTTGAACACAGAAGGACCAGCACGCTTAGCATGACCACCAAAATGGTTTGAGGCCACCTAAGTGAGGGTAGTCAAAGAAAATCTGTCATTTCGTTCCTAAAGCCTGCAATCTTTCTATTCTTTGACAATCCGTGGCCATGCCAAGGCTAGTGATGTCACAGAAGCTGTAACACAGTCATATAGTTAGTGCAGCTCACCTATCCAGCGCGGCCTCCTGCTGACAATGGCTGGCGTACGCGACGGTGAGACCGCGACGGCACCGCTCCGTCTCTACAGCGCTCACGTATAGCACAAAATCCGTGTCCTCCACGCCGTATGTATCCACTTCTTCTGGCACTGAAAGGTAGTATTGAGCATTAAACATGACAGAAGATGCTTATAAGAAAGAAGCACACAAAAATGATTATAAGATATTTTGTTTCAATTATGAGTGATTAGAAAGGACTAAATAGCCTGCACATATTGAAGTAAGTAGCAAGTGGCAGTTTAAGGCATTTACTGGGCAGTGGGCACCTTGGTGGCGTTTAATACTTGTTTGTCTAAGGCATTTAGGGGGTACCTACAACGTGACGTATGTGCCTGTAACGCCTCGGCAGCGTAGCACAGGTCTAAGAGTACGGCGATAACTACTGGGCTTTTGTATTCTGTTACGTAGTACGTATTTAGTGATCTGTGCTACTGGGCACCTTGGTGGCGTTGTAGCACAGTTGTAATGTGGGTTTCGTTGTTAAATGTCAATTACCACTCCGCGGTTGCAAGTGTTGCACACGCAGCTCGGGATAAGTATGTGTGGGGCAGCCCTTAAGAGCCTACTGTGAAAACGCTAGCCCCGCCTACACACAACGCTATCCTCCAATCGTGATACAATAATTCCATGAATCGTGCTCCCGGGCAATGTACTTTAGGCTGCAGCTAATAGTGAACAATATCGCGTAACAACGGTTCCCGCATTATAGCACGAAAGTAAAGGTCGTAAGTCCCAAAACTGTTTTTTGATGATTATTAAAAAACTAAATACAATACTAATATTTCCTTTAGCTATTATTTTATAAAGTGTGTGATAGTAGTAGTGCAAGTTATTTAATGATAGTAACTCAATAAGTTTAACAGATATTTGTTGAAAAGCCCAGAAAGATTCATAATTTCGAAAAATATAACTATCGAGTCAAAATAAGTGAATCGTGTTTTCCGTTAAGCAAATATCAGATAAATATACAATGATTAAATAAATCTTAATTTCATTTAAGTCAATCGACTTCCGGGATCGTAATACTTATTAGAAAACACAGCAAAATTTGGCAGCCCGCTCTTAAATGTTAATTACCACACCGCAGTTGCAAGTGTTGCACACGCAGCTCGGGATAAGTATGTGTGGGACAGCCCTTAAGCACTTCGATAGCGTAGCACTACTGCGTGTGTGAGACAGCAGTCAGCACTTACCGGGCGTCTCGGTGGCGTCGTGGAGCGCGTTGTCGGAGATCTCGGTGGCGGCGTCCTCGTCCTCCGGCTTCGGCCGCGGCAGCTCCTGGCAGTTGTGCCCCGTGCTGTTGCACACGTAGCATGGCTGGAAGCAAGCGAGTTGGGAATTAGGCCGGTCATAGACAGACCGCATCTTGCAGTCGAAAACTGCAAAATGCGGTCTGCAGTTTTCATACCAAATTCATATCCGCAATACACGGGCCGCTCGAGTATAGTTCTTGAGCGGTCGGTGCAAATTTCAAACTCTAGAGCAGTCGTTCCCAACTGCAACTTGCGGTCCATCTATGGCCCGAATGTTTAAATTTTGACCGTATTAGGTAACTACAGGCAGTGTAGCGACGCGACACTTCACGTCCCATAAAACAACAGTGCCGTGTCGCGTAGTTCTGCTGCCGAGTGCCGCGTAGTGCGATTTCATACAAATAAATAATAATGTTCGGCCGTGCCGTGCCGCGTCCGCTATCATACGCAGTTACACCAATGCTTTTTGTCGTCAGGATAGTTCGAAATTTTGAGAAAAGAAAAGTTCGTATTGATTGTAGGTGTCTTGTACACCTAGTATAATCTAACATGCTATTGCCCGCGGCTGCACTTACGTTATTACGGTATCGCATAGGAATTGTGGAAGCACAATTTAGCTTTTTTCGGAAACAAACCTAGTTTATTCAACATAATACAAATGCGGTTTGATGAATTTGCGGTAAAGAGTAACAATCATCCTTAGCATATATATTTTATAATAGTGGTAGAATTAAGCAGCTTTAAACCCACTACAGTAGCCCTAGCACGGCGACCAGTAGAAATGCGAAAGTATAGACAAACTGTGGACATAAACTTAAGGTGCCGTTCCGATCTTTACCGCGGCTAATCGCGACCGACAGAAATTCAATTAAAATGCCACTTTATGACAGACTATAAAGTGTCTGTCATAAAGTGGCATTTTAATTGAATTTTTCGGAACGAAAAAAGATCGGAACGGTACCTTAAGTTTATCTCCACAGTTTGTGACTATAGTTTGTCATAAAGTGGCATTTTAATTGAATTTTTCGGAACGAAAAAGATCGGAACGGCACCTTAAGTTTATCTCCACAATTTGTCTATACTTTCGCATTTCCACTGGTCGCCGTGCTAGGGCTACAGGTAGTATTTACATAACAACATGCAGATCCATTGAACACATTTTAAGCAGACAGATTAATACGCAAACGGCACTAAAACCACTACATTTCAATAGAAACAAAGCGCACACATGAAAGTAATGTAGCGAAACTCGTGTTGAAACGTCAATGAAGTGAGACATTTGACATACTGGCGCTGACGGTGGTGCAATATCATTATATACAATAGGCATATAACTAGCACTCTATAGAGTATAGTATATATACTTGCTGATACATATTGATCATTGATTCAATAGAGGTAGAGCTGAGTTCACCCCAATCTACCCAAAGTATAGGGCACTATAGGGCGCACAGGCGACAAAATTATCCCTGTCGTCCGCCATTTGCATTTCGGTTATCGACTTTAAGGCCATCCCCCGAGCAAACGACCTTGACCATACATTTGACGCGTTGCCGAGATCGCACAAAAATCCTATTTTTTTACTTATCTTAGTTCAAAATTGATCTAAAAAAATTTCAAACGGGGAATATGTAGTTAACGAAATCTGGGGACACGGTAGTGTCCCCGCCGAGACGAGCCAAGCGAAGCGCAAGGGCACTACCTACCTTTTCTCGAAGTGTTTCGCTGTTTTTTGAACCTTCATAGAATTGGTTTCCGTTGTAGCAGATAGTTCATATTTTCAGGATATGGTGTCATCAATAGACTTATTAAGCATACAAAGTCTCAATTGAACAACTCTAATACTTTAGATTTTATAGATATCTAAAATACGCCGATTTCGTCACTGACACACTGATGGTCATCAAAATGTTTGGCTACTTCCTGAAGTAATAGAAAGCCGAAATTTGGTATGTAATCTAAGTTTAGTATACAAATAACAAAAAAATTCATAAACTTGTAATTTTCGCCCCCCATCCCCTAAAATGGGGGGGTGGAAGTTGACCCTCATAGAATTGGTTTCCAATATAGCAGATAGTTCATATTCTCAGGATATGATGTCAATAATAGACTTATTAAACATACAAAGTCTCAATTGAATAGATATTTAAAAAATTGATATCTAAAATACTTACGCCGAAATTTGGTTACGCCGTAAAATAAGTTTAGTAGGGGTAATGGAAGTTTAAATATGAGACTTTTACCAATCTTATGAATTAGGTCATAAAAGTTTACACGGGATAGACATTAACTAAAAACCTCTTAATTAAAAATATAAAAAAAAACTAAAAAGACTGCCTAGCAAGTAGCAACTTACAAAAAGGACTGAAATCCCACCAAAAACATTTCATGTAAAATGTTACCTCGACGACCACAAAAGGTTTGCCCTGTGAAAAAGACATCAGATCTAATGTGGAGCCAAGCTTCTGAATATACACGGCCTAACTCTATCAACCCTAACTCCAACAAATTCTACATATCAGTAAGTATGTATGGCTTGTCTGTTTCGTTACTTACTTTAGATCAGAAACTAAATATTCGTCTCACCTCCACGACGGTAGCGAAACAGCGAAGCCATACATACTTTCTGATATGTAGAATTTGTTGGAGTTAGGGTCGATAGAGTTTGGCCGTGTATATTCAGAAGCTTGGCTCCTCATTAGATCTGATGTCTTTTTCACAGGGCAAACCTTTTGTGGTCGTCGAGGTAACATTTTACATGAAATGTTTTTGGTGGGATTATCTATATATTGTCGTGTGTTTCAAATAAACGTAATTTGTAAATACTAGGGAGATGCTGAAAGTATACTTCAATTTTAATAAATTGGTATTAATTTGGAAGCTAATATCATGAGTTTAATAAACAAAAATAGAAAATTTAAAACGGGGAAAGGAATGTTGATATACTGAAGATTATTTCTGTATTTATGTTATAACTTTGTAGCTTTCAAATTATGAGTTTATAAGGCTCTAAATACGGTAAATTACGGAATATCCGTAGGGGAAGGGCCTTAATTGCGTTGTTTTGTGGAAAAGTAGACTGTAGTCATGCCAGTGACTCAACACTCACTTCGAGTCAAGTTCTACTTACAGGTCCCCCTAGCTTACGCAAGTAGGTACTTAGTACTTAGGATGGGCACTCTGATTCACTCACTGAGTTATCTCTTCTACATTAGTTCGCGTCTTATCTTAGTAATATCGTCCCAACTCCCAAGCACGGCTAACATACCTATCTAAGACGTAAACATCCGCTTTCCCTCACAACTAACTTAAGACTTAAGTGTCACTTACATTGAGACATCTCTCACCACTTGCCAGCTCTTTATTATAGTTAATTTAAGACTTAGGGTCAATTCAGACCGCAACACCACGCGTAGATGCATTTCTAAATTTGTATGGATTTGACAGACTTCATTTGCGTGAGACGTCATGCAAATCTGTCAAATCCATACAAATCTACGCGTCGCGTTGCGGTCTGAATCGACCCTAAGACGTAAGCATCCACTTCCACTCACAGCCAACGTAAGTAAGCCCTAAGTATCACTTACATTGAGATGTCTCTCCGGCACGCGGACCTCCCCGCACATGGTGTCGGGGCTGCAGCTGTCGATGCAGTGCGACCGCCCCCCGCGGATGAACACCTGCCGCGTCGGACATTTCCTGAAAACAAGCGGAAAACACTGGTTATAACTTATAAACGGGTAAATATCCCTAAACAGTTCCTGAAAACACCGGAAATTACTGGTTACAACCGGGTAGATTCCATGTAGGTCTTAAAAACTAGCGAAAATACTGGTTATAACCGGTTAGGTTACTTAAAGTTCCTGAAAAGTTGAAAACACTAAAAAATATGGTTATTGGTCAGATGATATTCGGCGAGCAGCTGGAAAGACCTAGGTCGTAGCATACCTAGACACTAGATGTTTAAACGAATGGAAAAGACTTGAAAAGGCATGAAATAATAATAAATAAAAATAATAAACAGCGACATCTACCGGACGTTTAATTAAATTTTATTACAATTCCACAAAAGTGTCGTTGTTAGTATTCCTGGGCGTCAATAGATGGCATTTTTTTTATAACTTCGTTCCATCCGGGTGTCCTTTGATAGGGCTCCGTAGTCAACAAGGAACCCTTATAGTTTCGGTCTGTCCGTCCGTCTGTCCGTCTGTCCGTCTGTCTGTCCGCGGTTTTGCTCTAATTTGGCATGAATACACATATAAATGACTAGACGTTCCGCGCGGCTTCGCCCGCGTAAATTAGATATTTCACAGACAAATCAGTCTACAAAAAATAGCCTATGATCCTACACGTGGTCTACTTCTTATCTCATATCAAATAACAGAAAAATTGCTCAAGTAGTTCGTGAGAGCCCTTTCAAATAATTTCCCCCGTTTTTTCCACATTTTCTTCTATTTCTTAGCTCCTATTAGTCTCGGCGTGATAAAATATAGCCTATAGCCTTCCTCGATAAATGGGCTATCTAACACTGAAAGAATTTTTCAAATCGGACCAGTAGTTCCTGAGATTAGTGCGTTTAAATAAGCCCCTTCAAATATTTTCCCCCCGTTTTTTCCACATTTTCCTCTATTTTTTCGCTCCTATTAGTCTTAGCGTGATAAAATATAGCCTATAGCCTTCCTCGATAAATGGACTATCTAACACTGAAATAATTTTTCAAATCGGACCAGTAGTAGCGCGTTAAAAACAAACTAAGCAAACAACTAACAAACTCTTCCGCTTTATAATATTAGTATAGATGTCGACAAAATGGTACATAAAATCTTAAAAAAATATATTTTTAAAGGTACCTTGCCTTACACATCAAGCGGGGATGAATTTTTTTTCGCGCCCACCACATCGTGTGGGGTGGTGTCGTTGGATAGGTTTTTTAAAAATATTATGAGTATTCATAGATCATTTTCCGATTTAGGGATCCATTTGTGAGATATTAAGTTTTAAAGTGGAAAAAATCGTTAGAGTCCAGTCCCTTCTACCAGCTAAACGGTTGCTTCTGGAAATGTAAAAAAATTCACGGGAGTAGGAAATATGCTGAATTTAAAAGGAAAACTATCAGGGCTAAGAAGACTTCATAAGTTATTGAGTAATAGTCGATTAACTAAAAAAAATGTATTCGGCGAAGTTTGAAGGAACTTTTCGTTCAAATTCCTTTGACAGTAACTGATATGATGTTGTTAGTAGTGTAAAACACGTTCGTACGTTCATTGATCTAAAACCAGCGGTATTACGGAACCCTATATTGCGCGTGGCCCGACACGCACTTGGCCGGTTTTTATTTTTAAATAAAACATACTAATCTAAATAAAGGCACAGTTATCACTGCCCTAGGCTACAGTGATACAAATATGATTAGGCCTTGTTCAAACCAAACTGACTGTCAGCCGCCGAATGTGAGCAGGCTCACTGTGAGCCCCAGTGTAAACGTGAAAATATACGGTATCGAATGTCCGCGCCTACGCCTAGCATAATGGCGTATTGTCGGTTAGGTGTGAACGAAAACGTGAATATGTATGGAAATACAATAAACTGCGTAACGTTCACTCACATTCGACGGCTGACAGTCAGTTTGGTTTGAACACGGCCTAAGAAATTTTCTTGGGCTGGTCCCCAAAAATTTTAGATACGCACTTCCCCTAAGGTTCCTCAGTGCAATGCTGCAATGACACTCATTCTACTATGTCTCTAAGCTACGTCTTCTTTGGTTGGTAGAGCTATGCTCCACACACAGAATTTAAGCTCCACAAAAATAATCAATCAGCTGAAGGACGCCAACAACTCCGTTGCGCCAAAATTTGTTTATCGCGTATAACCGTCCTTTTTCCGGGATAAAAAGTATCCGTTGTCGTTTCCGGGACTTAAAGTATCTCCAGCATTTTGAGCTGAACCAAATTTCAGCAGAATCTTCAGCGGTTTGGGTGTGAAGAGGTAACACAGTACAGACACACTTTCGCATTTATAATATTAGTATGGATATAATATTGCAACAAACAAGATATCAAATGCAACAAACCTTGACCCCTGCAAGTTGCAGACAGACAGACAGGTTTTCTGTGATGTCGGGACTACAACTTTCTATGCACTTTGCTTTGTCAATCTTGGTTAGTTGCGTTGGTGCATTGATTATGCAAAATACGGAGTTCGTAAAACTGTATAGGCTAACGTGGATAACATCATGTTAGCCTGCTGATAATAATAATAACTGCCACACCAGTTTCGGTGACGGTGGCCGGTTTCATTGAAACCAGGCCAGTTACGCAGGAGTAATTTTATAGTGCCCAAGTGTGTGCGCAGTACACAAGAGCACTCTCTATTCCATTACTCTTATAACCCAGTGGGACGGAAGACCGACACGACTGGCGAGAGATCCCACATGCAACAGCAGGCTTATTAAGACAAAGTGATAGATCGATAAAGGAAATCCGTCATTTTATTACTAAAATCTGTCAATATGTCCATTCTTTCCCGTTTCTAAAGTTATAATGCTAAGCCTGCTGGTGTGTGTTCAGTTTAACTGAGGCACATCCCCAACCCGAGGCACGCATAAAGCGTTTTCGCTGCGTAAATCGTAATCAAGAAAAAAAAAAACGTGTGGCCATGTAAATTCAAAATTTAGGTAATTATAATTATATTGACATGATTCAATCCTACGAATAATAAAAACTAAGGAAACGTAACTCCCATACTTCAATCGTTCTGAATTTGGCTCCTTTTCGCACACTAAAATATGACAATAGCTACGAAACACTAACGCTCAAATTTACGAAATAAAGCCGTTGACCACTGACAATAATTGTCACTTCTATAAATACATACTTTATGCATGTATTCGGGTCTCATTTTGTAGACTCGCGGAACAAATTGACACAGTTACTCTTCCTTAGTTTTTATTATTCGTAGATTCAATGTAATTAATTCATTTCTCGCTTGCTATTGCTACTTACGTACCTACGTAAAAGAAAGTTGGAGCTAGTCACTACTCGTCGTTGGCAACGAGAATGATGATGATTAAAAAGTATAAAATTACATTTTTTATAAAGTTTAAATAAAGAAGTAATAATTAAACAAAGAATTTGTAATTCGCTTCAGTGATAAGGCTCATACGTCTCAAAGTCGAACGCAACATGATCCTCTTGCAGTAATCATAAAACAGCGGTCACACGAGCGTTTTTATGTCGCAGTAGATATTTGTCACAGTAAACAAATGTAAAACAAATTTTGATAAAAGTGCTAACGTTTTACAATAACTTAATATGTTTATTTTCAAAATCAATGCTAAAAATTTTAAACCCTGTTCAAAAAAACGTCGTTCTACGAGTGAGGCCTGAAAATCGATGCCTCCTAACTCCTAAGGGTCAACACAGACCGCAACGCGACGCGTAGATGCATTTCTAAAGCTGGAAACAAATTATCGGACGCGTCCGTAAGCCGCGGCTGATGGATGCGGCTTCACAATATGCACGGTTCATACGGGGACGTCCGCGGATGCAGGAAGGTTTGTAGGAAGATGAGTCTTCGGATATCTGGCCAGTCATTTCAGAAAACCGTCCGCCGTCCGCGTGTCGGATGTCCGCGTCCGATGCGTCCCCGCGCCCCGTTCATAACGTCCGCGGATGCAAAAACATCCCGCTAGCCAGATTCTTTTCGGACGTCCGAACGCTCAAGGTCGCGTCCGCGACTTATGTCAGACAATGTGCACAGTTTAGTGTATTTTGTATTAACCAGATAGAAACAAGCCGCATCCGAAGAAAACGTCCGAGGACAACGTCCGATAATTTGTTCCCAGCTTAAATTTCTATGGATTTGACAGATTTGCAAGCAACGAGCTTATAAAATACTAGAGTAGCAACGTCTTACAAACGATTCTCAGAAATTCGTAACCACTTGATAGTTCAAAAGACGATGTCAAGTCATTATGTTATTATGTCATTATGTAAGTCAGATAATATGCCTACAGGCATCTTCGAAGTGGCAACGCGTTGCTGCCGTAAACTGCCAATCTAGTTACGTTAGTAACATATAATATCATTGTTTGCAAGTCATCTCACGCAACTGAAATCTGTCAATTCAGTACAAATTTAGAAATGCGTCTAAGCGTCACGTTGCGGTCTGATTTAACCCTTAGTCCTACGTAAATTATCGTATGTCCAAAAATTTTACAGAGAAGCCATTTGAAGACATACAAATGACTTTCCTATAAAATTGGAATTTTGGATAACATACTAATTAACTTAACTTTACAATAGTTTACTTTTTTAAACTTAATCATATTTAAATGCATTGTAATAATAATGTAATGGAGTTGTTTAAATGTAATTTTATGGGTCTCAGAAGGCCGAAATGAATGTTTTTTTATTTTTTTATTTATATACGTTCTGAGGCATCGAAATCGAGACGACGAACGAGAAATAAATGCAATATAAGATCCTCGACTGAACATAGCAATGAGCAATCTACATTAGCATTATCAAACAGCATTTAGAAGGTCGTAATCAAATATTCGGTATTATATAATTCTAATTATTCCCAACAACTAATATAAACTGATCATCAAAGCAGTCGAACCGGTCATAGATTCCGTTGCGAGTTTCACAAATGCGTGAAGCGAAACTGACATTTTAATTTCAAATTGAAAAAGAAAAGTCTCATAATAAAAATCAGTATTTTTTATAAAAGAATGCGGAAACGCAGCGCTTTTTAAGCACTCGTGCAAGCAGGGTGTTATTCTTGGAAAAAAGTGCCAAATCGACTACCATTGAGGCACATATGTTTGTATAATATACATGTGTTTTCGGCTTATATCTTATCGTGATAAGTCTTATCAGGTATCTGACTATCAGTGCGACTGTCGAGTCCAAACGCAGCAAATATGTGTTTTTAGTTTATGTTTTTTATTTGGTGAGTTCATTTTGTTTTTATATTAATAAGCACGTATAATTGTTTAAAAAATCATGTTAGTTGTATGGGAGCCCCATTTAAATATCAAATTTATTTCGTTTTTAGTATTTTTTGTTATAACGGCAACAGAAATACACAAACTGTGAAAATTTCAGAAGTCTAGCTATAGCAGTTCTTGAGATACAGCCTGCAGACAGACAGACGGACAGACATCGAAGTCTCAGTAATATCCTCCCTTTTTTACCCTTTACGGAACCCTAAAAATGGTGTTATAATATTACTTTAATCAAAACAAAGGTGATAAAGTAAACGCCGTAAAAGTGACTGTGGAAAGTGAATAGATAGAGATGTGTAAAACAAAATCTAGAATGTTTTAGAAATGAGAAAGAAGTTAAGTCATGTCTGTAGAGTGTAGACATTTAAGCACATTGTTGGGGTGTAAAATTAAAAAATTTATTAGTGGAAAAAACGGTATTGTTTGTCTGCATCAAATAGGTTTCGTAATGGGCCGACTTTGATAAAAATTAAAAAGATATAGAGTAGACCAGTCTTTCCCAAAGTGGGCGATAACGCCCCCTTTTGGGCGCTGAAGGCCTAATAGGGCGGTGTGGGAGCAGTGGGACCCATAAAAAAATGGGGACGTTGTGTAGAGGCTTGGGGGGTGATTGAACACAGTCCTTCATATTGAGGAAAACATTACCGATAATTTCAAATTTTCATTCTAACAAGCTTGTAATTATAAATTAATGAACTAACCGCCGTACTCAGAGACATTTAATTATGATCAAACTTCAATTTAATGAAGAGTTTGACACATAGTGTATGCAGGGGTTTATGTCAAAATTTAGAATTAATTACATTTTAAGTAATTAATGTTCCACACACGCAGTTAGTGTCAATATTATATCTTCATTATTTTATTTTAAGCTATCGTTATTTTATAAGTAAGTTATTTTAAGTAGAAATTAATTAAAATAGAGAATATTCCGCAAAGGTTCAAGCAGAGGCCGCTTCTAGCACAGCAAATAATCCAACCAAAACCTACAAATTTTATTTTGTTTTTAGTATAATTGTTGTTATAAACTAGCCCCCTTACTAATAAACGCTGTTTAAGCTTTGAATACAACGTTTATTAGTAAGGGGGTTAGCCTTTATATCCGTTGTGGATGATTTATACAGTATTTTCAGAGCGAAGTAACCACTCCTCAAATACTGTAGTGCCTGGGACAAGATTTTTAAATGTCCGTATGGTTGCCCAAGCGCATAAGACATTCTCGCAACATAGTCGGCCTAGTCCAGAGGAAAGAACAGGTCAATACGTCTGGGACCAACCACGTGCGGGTTTCCTCATGATGTTTTCCTTCACCGTACGAGCGTCCGTATTATGTACTTGAGATCAGAAAATGTCTCATTGGTACACGCCTCCACCCGGGATCGAACCTGCACCCTCTACGAGTGCGAACCAAAGGTCTACCCATTAGGCCACGGACGCTGTATTGTTGTTATAGCAGCAACAGAAATACACAATTATTATTCTTTGGGTACGGAACCCTAAGCCCAGCCGCACATTATCCGAAATTTCTGATCAGAAAAATTCGGACGCCCGCCGGAACGCACTCTGTTCATACATTTTGTTGTGGACCCCGCATGCTATCAGAATTCTGACGTGTCAAAATGTATGAGCGGGGCGGGGCGTCCGAATTTTTTTTTTCAGAAATTCGAATAATGTGCGGCCAGGCTAAAACACAGACAGATTTTATTTGGCAATCTGTCACTTTGTCTATTTCGCCGTAGTTTTTATACTAGGCGTAGATGTCTGTACTGAAATATTGAGAAGTTTGGTCCAAAATTGTAATTTTTACTTAAGTTTATGTCGAGTTTAATCTAAAATTTGTCTTGTCACTCTTGAATAACTCACGATTATTGTGATGATAATAATCTTATCAGGAAATTGCGGACGATAACAGCTGTCATCATATTTTCAGCGAAAACAGCCTCAAAAAATTCACAAAATCTACGTACGAAAAACAATATGCTAATATAGTGTGTATGTGAGGAAAAATATAGTAAATAGGGAATATAACGCAAAGGTCGGAGAGGGCGCTACTAGAATATACAGTAGAGCTCGACAAGGCTTTAAATGAACGTGGCGAAAAAAGGAACTAACGCTGCCATCATCATCATACAAAAATGCCATTTTTGACAGTTCTCCTTTACCGGCAGCGCCCCCGCCCACGTTCATTTAAAAATTAAAGCCTTGTCGCACTTTAAATAATTCGACCATAATCCGACATGTTGCACACGTCATATCAAATTTACAGAAACTTTAGACAAAACTTTTTGTTTAATGTCTGTGCTGTTGGTGCCGTCGTCTTGCGTGAAAAGTGAAAACATTGCAGTAATATCCTCACTAATACCAATATTATAGATTTGCGAAAGTGTATATGTCTGTCTCTTACAGTTTTCACTGTATGTATCTGTAAATAAAAATCGGCCAAGTGCGAGTCGGACTCGCACACGAAAGGGTCCGTACCGATATAGAGTAAAAGTAGACAAAAAATTGTGTTTTTTGTATGGGAGCCCCCCTTAAATATTTACTTTATTTTAATTTTATTATTAATTATTAAAGTACAAATATAATTAAGGATTTTGAAGAAGAGGAAAATTTCAAGTGCCTAACTGTTACCATTATTGATTACGAGCAAAAAAGGCCAAAAAAATCACGTTTCTTGTATGGGAGCCCCTCTTAAATATTAGCTTTATTTTATTTTTAGTATTTGTTGTTATAGCGGAAACAGATATACACAATCTGTGAAAATTTCAGAAGTCTAGCTATAGCGGTTCTTGAGATACAACCTGATGACATACAGACGGACAGACGGACAGACATCGAAGTCTTAGTAATAGAGTCCCGTTTTTACCCTTTGGGTACGGAACCCTAAAAATTAACAACACTGATTTATATGACCATTATATTGTAGTCATAAATAAATTAACAAGCAAATAATACATGTTAACTGACCGATGCATCAGCAATATTATTATTGTAATAAACTTTACAATGGAAATATTAGTGTTCATTATAAATGCAGTAAAAACGATTTAATTATAAAACGAACTGCAAAGTCCAATACCCCTATGATAATCACACAAAGGAGTGTTTTTCTTCACTTTTAGTGGATCTGCAAAATAATTGGCTCGGACTCTATTATCTGAAGAGTACTTTAAACTCTAGTGTCCTTTATATTTCAATTGTCGGGTTATGTTTGCTCAAAATTACCATTCTGATTTCTGGTAATCATATTATTTTATCATGCGGTTTCTGTGCATAAAATGATATGCAAATATGCATACAGCCATAATAGAGCTGTTTGTCTATTCCATAATTTTTCAACCGGTGGTAAAATCTATAACGCTGCTTGTACACAAAATAGATACGAATAATTTAAAACAAGATTAAATTATTATTTTTGGTACATCTGTACGTAGTAGGTACGAATAATTTTCTCTACCACTTGAAGTGGTAGAGAAAATTCGTTGGTCTACAGCAGCCATTCCCAAAGTGTGCCACGCGGAGCTCTGGTGCTCTGCAAAGGCCTTGAGGGGGGTTCCACGAGCGATACAATACATTGTTTCTATATAATATGTCATCACTCATCAGCCACCAGCATGCAGACAATTAATTTAAAGACGAAACATTTTTTTGGGGGGGTCCGTCAAAAATGACACTTCTCAAAGGGATCCACCATCAAAAAAGTTTGAAAGCCGCTGATCTACAGATAAGTTCTTGATTGGTTGGTGACTGGTTTATACCAAGGTCACAAGTCACAACCTTTGTATAAAACAGTAGATATTAAAAATTGCCTTCTGCAGACCTGCCATGTTTTATTCCAATAATATGAAATCAATTGCATTAATATGCAATTTTGGAATGTAATCATTTACCTGATGGTACAAGCATCTTGGCTATACCAGGTTGAGCAATGAGCAACCCCTCCCAGAGCCGGCCCTACCAAGGTTACCCGTACTCCGAGCCAGCCGTCATCGACGCCCCTTCCATCTCCGCTGACGAAGCCAGCAGATGGCAGCACCTACCCAGGAGACCGGTCAACCCCGTGCAACTAGGGTCCTCCTCGTCCAAAGATACGCTGGTAAGTTTGGTTTAACATGACAGCACCTCCCGTGGAATCGGGTCGACTCCTCGGGAGGCACTGCCATATTCGTTGAAATTGACAGAATTCAATTTTGAAATCTTCATTTTAAAAATAAATTATATCAGCCAGCGCACCAGCCCTTAACATAGCATGGCGAAACCCGAAAGAATCGGTAGATACTCACGTCGTTTGGTCCGTTTCTTTAAAGTCAAAGTACTGGTAGTTATATCTATTGTGCTAGAGGCAGCCCCAGCACAGACAAAAAGTTTTGTTCGACGTTTGATAACGTTCTTGTCAATATTATGAACATTTCTGTCGTTTCTGTAGGCCTACTACGAAACTGTTTTGAGACTCAAACAATCGGACGAAAATACCGCGTCTTGCTCTAACAACGTCATTTCACGTTTGTTAGAGTAGGACGCGGCATTCTCGTCCGATTGTTTGAGTCTCAAAACAGTTTCATGGTACAAGGCCTGATTAGACGTGTGCAACATGTCGGATTTGGTCGGATTGTTTACTGTATATGCTGGTAGCGCCCTCAAGTCCAATATTTGCGTAATATTCCCTATTGCAAGCAGTATTTTTTTGTGTATTCCAGACTGTCACAAAGAATGGAGAGAAGATAGAGGAGTGTCCAGTGATATACATAAATATACCCGAAGATGAGAGTCAGCCGACGGCATCTGCGTGTGCAGAAGAGAGACAGGTAACTATCCATACTTGTTAATATTATAAATGCGAAAGTGTGTCTGTCTGTCTATCCGTCTGTCTGTCTGTTACCCCTTCACGTCAAAACCGCTGAACCGATTTTGCTGAAATTTGGTATAAGGATACTTTGAGTCCCGGGAAAGAATATAGGATACTTTTTATCCCGAAAAAATGTACGGTTCCCACGTGATAAACAAATTTTGAGTTGCGGGCGTCATCTGTTTGTCATTAAACAAGTCTTTAAACAAGGTTTCGTTAAAATCAGTTACATAAACTTGGCACTTCAAAGACGTTCAGACAAAGGAAAAGAAAAAATATATTATACTAGACGTTCCGCGCGGCTTCGCCAGCGTAAATTAGATATTTCACAGACAAATTAGTCCACAAAAAATATCCTATGATCCTTCACGAGGTCTACTTCTTATATGTGCCAAATAACAGAAAATTTTCTACAGTAGTTCGTGAGATAAGCCCTTTCAAATAATTTCCCCCGTTTTTCCACATTTTCCTCTATTTCTTCGCTCCTATTAGTCTTAGCGTGATAAAATATAGCCTATAAGCCTTCATCGATAAATGGGCTATCTAACACTGTAAGAATTTTTCAAATCGGACCAGTAGTTCCTGAGATTAGCGCGTTTCAATAAGCCCTTTCAAATAATTTCCCCCCGTTTTTTCCACATTTTCCTCTATTTCTTCGCTCCTATTAGTCTTAGCGTGATAAAATATAGCCTTATAGCCTTCCTCGATAAATGGGCTATCTAACACTGAAATAATTTTTCAAATCGGACCAGTAGTTCCTGAGATTAGCGCGTTCAAACAAACAAACTCTTCCGCTTTATAATATTAGTATAGATTTGCAAAAATGGAATATCAGCCAAAAATTATTGATTTTTATGCCCCATTTAATGAAACACGACAGGATTCCATGATTTTCCATTGCCGATAGCATCAGGAGATACTTTATTTACAGATAGAGATAGCGGCGATAAGCGAGCCAGCCAAAATAAGCCAACAGAAGGAGGATGAGCCAGTAGTATACATAGACATACCAGAAACCACAAACGCCAGACCCACACGGGGAGCCAGCCAGAGCCATTTCGTCGAGGTAAACATTTGAATTTTCTCCTTTATTACAGGAAAGTATTTGAGAATAGTTTATATAGATAAATTAAAAAAGATCGAATAAAGAAATATAACTTAATAATTTTGACAAAGAGAGCCAAGTCCTCTTTTTATTTATTTAGAGATTCATTCAGTTTAGATCATTCTCGTGTGATGCACCATTACAAAATAACTCTGTTCAAAGTCAAGCTTAGTTCTTTTTGTCTATGACGCTTTAGAAAAGATTCGAATGAATCTCATTTAAAAATGGAACGTTTCATTTGTCACGCTTAAGCAATTGTTACGTGACATTTAAACCTTTCGAATTTGTAATAATTCACATGTTAGATAGCAACGATTATGATCGAGGCCACATAACCTGCATAGCAGATGATATTGTCTCAAGCTTCATAAGTTTGTTGCCAAAAACCAGTCATATTGTTATTAAAATTTTCTATATATGCTTTGGTTCATAGATAAACCTCAGTTCCGAATTCAGATAGCTTTTCTCTATTTTCTTTACATTAGCTCTAGCTACGCTTTTTGTCATGCAGCACTAGCCAAAACTGTGTACCTTGGTCAATTTTTAACCCCCGATAAAAAAGAGGGGTGTTATAAGTTTGACGTGTCTGTCTGTCTGTGTGTGTGTCTGTCCGTGGCATTGTAGCATCCAAACGGGTGGACCGATTTTGATCTAGTTTTTTTTTGTTTGAAAGCTGACACGATCGAGAGTGTTCTTAGCTATAATTCATTATCATCAACCTGCTCAGTGCTGGAAAATCAGGGTTTATCTGTTTCATGAAAGGCCGTTAGCAACTCACAATCGTTTGATGGGTTTAATAATGTATTCTAGTTCGTGACATTTGTGAATATACATAATATACACATTAATGGAAAGTTGACCTGGTGCTGCAGCATCACCTGGTAATCAATAGGATATCCAACTCCTCACCAACTTAGAGCAGAGTACAACCAGTAAGACGTACATAAACTAAATATTTGCATGCTGCTACTGCTGCATCACCTGGATTCTATAGGAGCCGAGCTCTGTATGAACCCAGAGTGGAGGTTTCATGTTTGGGCTTATCGAAAAGGATATTCAAAGGTAATCATGGGGATATGATCCTGCTCATAGGAATTATTTTGTACTATAACCAACACAAGTTTAAAAAGCATGAAATAATATATTTTACTGACTATAAGTTCAAATAATTCCTAAGTGTAAAGTAATATTTTAGTCCATAATTGTTGTCTAGGTGTGTCGGGGGACCGCTAATGTAGATGTTTGATTTCACACAACATTATACTATCAGCGAACCGAATCGAGCAGCTGAAAATAATCAGCGACTTTTCGATTGTAGGTTGTAGTTTACTTGGCGGACCCCGACACATCGTGACAACAATTATGGACAAAATTTTTTTTTTAAATTACTAAAATGATTAACTGTAGCTCTCACACTAGGATAACCTGTGTCGTGAGAGCTGATATGATTAAGTCAAGAAGATTAAACTTGGTACCACCACCTTAAAAAACAATAAATAAATAAATAAATAATATATATAAAATGAGTTTAAATATTTAAGTAAATTAAATTATTATTATTAAAATCAAATTCACTTTATTTTTATTACTTTACACTTAGGAATTATTTATATTACATTATATTACTTTACACTTTAGAATTATTTGAACTTAAAGTCAGTAAAATATATTATTTCATTACTTTTTAAAGTTGTATGGCTGGGGATTTTTAAATTTCTTAATTTATTTTTTTAACCTACTGCACAACAGAAAATTGTTTTTAGCTTATGTATATAAGTACGTAGGAGATGACAGTCTGCAAAACGACATGCACCAATCCTTTTAACTCTTTTCCTTATTTTTTAATAATATCGGACACCTAAATAAAGGATTGAATACATAAATTTTGAGGGTTAAACCCTGAGACAAGATTTCAGTCACGTACCCGATAGTATTGTCCGAGACATCGTGTATTCCGTAAATAAATAAACACTTTCCGGAGTAGGTGGTAACGAAAAATACTTCAGAAAATAAAGTTGCTTAGTTTATTTGGAACACGCGCAGCGGCAGTATTAGCTGAAATATAAAAATAGCGCGCTATCACTTTGCTTAAAGAACTAATGTACGATCGGTGAAGTTAATTCATAGATAGATGGCGGACCTACGTAGATTGGTCGCTTTATGTCGAACCCAGCCTACAGATCAAAACTAACATTAAACTGACATAGTCTGACCGAATGACGTAGGTCCGTCAACTGCCCATGAATCAATTTCTTCGATGGTACTAGATAGTTGCTATAAAGATCACTTTGCTAAGAGACCTCATTGACACTTTCAGGAGACGATATTCTACGATCCCTTCGAAAATAGGAGAATAGATGTGAACAAAAGCGATAGATCCAGTGGCGAGGGAGATTCCACACCCGACAGTCCCGCCAGTCTGAGATTGCCAACGTATACAGGTAATAAATATTCAAGTATGGTCACTAGCTATTACGCAATTTGTGTATTAGCCCACAAAAAAGGATGAATTACGAATGCAGCCTTGTTCTAAATGATCTAAAGAACATGACTGCATTCATAACTCAATACGTAATTGTTTGTGGGTTGATAGTTATGGTATATGGTACACAAATGCTTAACAGCGTAGTAGCGTAAATGTGTTCTGCGACTCCGTATAAGTACGCAAAATATACCTTTTTTCTAGAAAACTTTTCCACTACACGTTACGCCAACTTACCTACCCTGCTCTACCTCTACCCTGTCTCTGAGCGAAATTTCACCAAAATTTGGCCAGTAATTTTAGGGTTTTTCGGTGTACAGACCTTTTATCTTTATAATTTTAGTATAGTATACCTGATAAGAGCAAATATTTATTCAAGGAACTTTCTGGCTGAAACATTGGGAGTACAAATAAACTTGATATTTACAATTGATATAATATGTATCAGCAAAACAACAATTGATAGTAACAAATATTTTCCAGTGGAACTAACAACATCTCAAGATGTCCAATCCCCCCAGTCGAGTATTCCTCCGCTGATGTCCAAAGAGGCTTACATCTACACGCAGCAACCACCGGTTGATGATGGGCTTAGACTGTCACCACTGCCCGTGTCATCACCCCCGGAGTACCCTGACCCTCCACCAGCGTATACGGAGGTGGATGAGAGGAGACAGAACGAGTTGCCGAGAACACAAGTTGTCGTATCAGGTATTTAACTCCTTTTCTTGCGTAGTCTAGTATTTCCCGGGTAGAATATCAGAACTGCATCTTCTGTAATTTTCATCGCCTAGGCTTTTCTTAATGTATCAACCTATTTTTTTACTCAGGTCTATTTTTATTTTTTAGTATAACATTATACCGTATTTCAAAGCAGAAAGTGCCTTTCAAGTTGTTCGAAAATGTCTCCCGCATCTAATGAACCAAGATTCTTGGAATCGCACTTTTATGCAATTACTTCCAATTGTGAAGTGGATCTCATTCAAGTCCTATTTACTTCAATTAATTTTCCTCAGAAAGTCCTGTATTTTAACCGTCTTTTCCAGAGAGTTCCGCAGTGCGCGTGGCGCAGGCGAACACGAACCGCAAGTTGATCCTGTGCCCGTACTGCGGACGGCGCGTGTTAACGCTGGTGGTGCGGGAGTCCGGGATACTCACACACGTGCTGGGCACTATATTCCTGTTCGCGTAAGTAGAGGAGAGAAGATGTGGAGTTATATGTTAGACTCTAGTCTAGGGTAGCGCGTGACGTGATCGGTGATAGAATAAGGGCCCTTCCACACGACGTTTTTTTACGCTCGTTTGTATCGATACAAACGCAAGTTGAACGCTCAGCAAACACAAGGAAGCAGTTTTAAACTTTATATCTGAAAAAACGCGATGAAAACGCGCAGAAGACGAGCGCATCAAAAACGCGCGTCGTCAGTGTGCAAAAAATACGTCGTGTGGAAGGGCCCTAAATGGCGCAAGCGAACGCGAAACGCAAGCTGCAGTCTTACCCCCGCAACTGATACGAGTTTGATTTAAGAGTCTGATTAATTCCAAATTGAGCCGCAGCACGATCGTGCGCTAGTAGCTGTCAGGAGTGGGAAATCTTTGATCGAATTAGTTCCAAATTGAGCCGCAGCACGATTTTACGCTAGTATAATATGTTGGAAGTAGCAAAAGCTTTGAGATCGAGCTGATTCGATTCTCGATTCGATTCTGATACTGTCGGGAGTAAGGCAGCTGATCATGTGTATGTAATAAGGACGCGTGCTCAGCTATATTGTTGTTCGCGTAAGTGTTGCCAGCAAAATAACACACGCATCCTAGGAACCAATTCTAAAACCGCAAATCTGCTTTCGGGTTATCCCGCAAGCAATTAGTCAATAGATCCAAGAATTGCCTTTTTACTGACACGCCTACTAGGTTGGACAGGTGTAGAATACTTGGTCCGATTTTAATAAGTTTACGAATAAATATTAATTCTTTACCTTCTCGGGCATTAACTTACAAACATAAGATTAAGTAATGAAAAAATTTCATTGTGAAATGATGATATTTGATATAATCCGGGACATTGGCTGAAAGGGAAACGGGTAAACTTGGGAACGGAAAAGTCCTTTGTCAAAGGAACTATTATACATCTTGCTGCAAGGAAAATTCTTGGAAAACATTTTTACTAATATTTATCTTACCTTTTCACAAGTCGTTATTTCTTACAATAAGTCGATTCTTGGAATGTAAGATTGCGATTATGTCTGATTAAGTTATTTTTAACATAATATTATACATATCTAGCAAAAAAGGTACATTTTACCTTATAAAAATCATGGAGCAAAATAACTAGTCGATTTATATTTTACTGTCACGGAACAACTTCTTTTAAAACAAAGAATGTCACAATGTCGCCATTTCCGAATAGCCATTTTTCTGAATAGCCAATCCAAGAATAACCCAGTGACAAAAAAATTAAATCTACTCCACTATGGATCTTTTACTCATTGGCCACTAAAGTCAAAAACAAGCGTGTGCTAGAACATTGCTGATTTTACATAATTTCGTGCATCGTGCAGCTAAGTGCACACTATCGGCTTCAGTCCATGCTATCGAACCACGCATTCATTATCATCGCTTTAAGTATCAAAATCAAGAACTTATACTCTGTTAATCATAATATCAGAAAGAAGCGTATAGTCGAGTCAACGTCTCCCACGACCTAGAGTACAGGAATGCTATCTAATCCAACTTTAAACGGGCATTTGGCCCACCAAATATATCCACCACTGCAACTCCTATGTAGTCAGGATCAACAATCTTATCTAACCCTCTTCTTCCAGCTGCTTCCCGCTAACCATCTGCATCTACTGCATGGACTGGTGCAAGTACCGCAACCACTACTGCCCTCAGTGCAACAACCTCATCGCCTACGAGGTGCCCATCCTCTGCCAGGATATGGTCTACAACAAGGTCTAACGGAGCTGTCTTAGGCCAGCCATAGACGGACCGCTGCGGTTGCCGCACGGCGATCTGCAATTTCCATACTAAATTCATGTCCGCAATACCCGGACCGCTCGAGCAGTTCTTGAGCGGTCGGAACAATCGTTCAACACGACTGTTCTAGACTCTAGAGCAGTCGGTCTATGGCCAGTCTTACGACGCTACTTATCGGCCATTGACTTTCGATTCACTGCAAATTTAAAACTGGTAAAAACTGGTTCTTAATGGTCACATTTTCTTCAGAAATCAATTCATACCAGTTGATTTGTGATAGATCAAAAAGAATTGCTCAAAAGTATGTCTAAATTGCGACCACTGGCGACCCTTTCGGATTAGAAGCTGTGGCTTTTAGTTCAGAAAGTATTTATGCCACCAAAAAGAAGCTACTTGAAAAAATAAGTCTGTATTTTGTAGCTCTTATACATTTTGTTAGCTCTTATACATTTTGTATATTTATTAACTTATTGATTGTGCAAATGAAATGATTTCATTTGTATAGGTTGCAGAAAAAATTCATTTGGGTTTTATTGACTCAAAAACTTGCTAAATCTGAAATATTAGGTGTATCACATGAAGATAATATTATTATGTGCCTGAATGTTACAAAAATATTATTTGAATTTAGCAGGTCCCTATTGCCCAGTATTACCACAAATACTTGGTAAAAACAGTCAAAGATTATTATTATTATACAGAGTTACTTGTTGGCTATATCTAAAGAAATTACAATATGTTTGATTTTGATCTCCTTCGGAATTATGAATTACTTAAAATTGTACATATTCCTACCAGTATTTATATTTAATATAAGCATGTAAATATGTATTATTATGCAAAATAAATATTATTTCGAAAAGTTTGTTTTCTTACATCCAATTAAAAGTTGGAACAAGGTCTTTTGTCGGTTTGATCCTTAAATATGATCTAGTTATCCATTATAAGTAACTGAGATGGAATAGATAAGCTTTAGTCACAGAATTTGAAAGGTATTTAAAGGTTACAGGTTCAACTTAAATATCTAATAATAATAATCGATGTAAAAAAACTTGGTTAAGACGATAAGTTTCTTTTTTGTGCAAGATAATAGGGGTTAAGTTCTTTATGTATTCTTATTAAATAAATTTAAAAGTTTAATAATTCTTAGCTTCTCTTATTCTCTCGGTGGATATACAGTAGAGGTCATGGGTTCGATTCCCGCGATGGAATATTTTGTTTTCAATTTGGGTATGAAAATGCGTGTTGATCACCTGGCTATCTGACAAAAAAGATGATGCATGCGTCGGATGCGCATTTAAGAGGGAACGCTAACACTGTTTTTCCATACAAACGTATTCCCCAATTTACTCCCTCCCTGGACAATGCGTCTAGAGAAATGATTTTTTTATACAATATTGGGATCTGTTAAAGCTATGCCTCTACGTTTGATTTTTTCTAAATTCACTAATAAATAAAAAATATGACCCTTCAATAATCGCACAAAAATGACTGCTACGTACCCCGCCAATCCACCGACCATAAAACAAATTTGAAAGATTTTTACATAGATTCACTCTTCCTGAAGATATTTAAAGAAATAATAATTAGATAGGCTACCTCGTTACCTCGATTTACTGTATCTGTCTGAGCTATCCCAATACACTTACCGGCGCAGGGTGAAGCGTGATGGCAATAGTTTCTTGGTTTAAATTCTACTGCACCCGCGTTCCCTCTTAAAACGTTGGTCCTGCGCGGGCTGCGCCTGATCTCTCGCTAGTCATGTCACCCATCATAAGAGAGTAAAAAAAGATAAGACTGCTTCTGCTTACCGGCCACCATCACCACAATAGAGGTGTGGCCTTATTACACTACCAGGGAATGCAAATCTCGTGAGATTGGGCTCAAGCGAGTTCTCGCGCGTTTATGAAAATCGACGCGAGAGCAAAATTGCATTCCCTATACACTACATGACACCCTATCCTACTAATATTATAAAGGCGAAAGTTTGCATGTATGTATGTATGTATGGATGTTTGTTACTCTTTCACGCAAAAACTACTGAACGGATTTTAATGAAATTTTACAATAATATTATAGCTTATACATCAGAATAACACATAGGCTACAATTTTAACCGACTTTCAAAATGGAGGAGGTGTTAATTTCGTTTTTTATATGTTCAACGATTACTCCGCCGTTTGTGAACCGATTTTCAAATTTTTTCTTTTGGTGTATAGGTTATCATCCCAATTTGGTACCATATTCATAAAAGTGGTGACCTGATGAAGGGATCCATAAGAAATCGAGGGAACTCCTCAAAATTTATATGGAAACATGTGGTGACTTCGGTTTCGTGAGCAGTATTCTAAGCATATGCTACCAACAAGCAAGATTTTGCACTAAGGTATACCATGGTTCGGAAGGTGCTGAGAGAACTCCTGACTCTTTATAGATACAAGTTTGGGAGTTTCGGCGTTGTTTTAAGAACGGAAAGCATATGCTACTATGCAAATTACATTCATCATCATCATCACTACCATAAACCATTATAGAACCATGTATCGTCCCGTTTTGACCCTATTATTGGTACTTTTCATAGTCTTTTATTATATATCACTTAAACCGCGGGTAACACCGCGGGGCACAGCTAGTTATTGTATAACATGATCGTATAGACAACGTGGTGTGGCATTGTATTACACTACCCTAATATTATCTATGGTATATTACTTACCTATTAAGTCTTATTGGTCCTCCAGTCTTCCTAACTTTTAAAGCTTCCTCCCAAAACTTCACAGCCTCTGGTAGAATTGTATTCTGGAAAAATATAAGAGCAATTGAAGAAATTGGATCTATTTTTGGCCTTCCTTATCCGCAAAATGAAGTCCCGAGGAATTGCTATTAAATTATGTATTAAAAATATACTTACATTTATCATGAAAAATTTATCTGGATCTAATCTGAAACAAAATAAATTTTTATAATATTATGGCGTCAAGTATGACTCAAGATTCACTTAAATCTCAGCAATGTGATGTACTTTAGATAGTTGTTATGGTTTTAACCAGCCTGTGCCAGAAGGCCCTGTTTATCGAGTGTATGTTTTCTGTCACATTTTAGGGCTTGTTGCTTTTTAATCTGCCGATCAGCAAGCTTAGCATGAGCAGATAAGTGCCAAAGAATGATTTATATAGATTTTAGGCTAGCCTTTCGTAGCGGGAGTCTATAGCGTCACTGACGTCACCAGTGTTTTCACTATAATGATTTCGTTTCCCCACGTCTCAATTCAGATTTGCCTTTTTTAGGACTTTTTTCCCCTCAAAAATTATTTTGCTGTGTTTCAAGTTTTGGCACTATAGTATATTAACTAAATCGGCCCCCAAACATTCCCACCACTGTATCTCCTGTGTCGGCAGGATCTACAGCGGTATCCAACCACGAAAACCCATTAATTGGATCTCAGGGAGCCCGAGGGACATGCTAAAGCTTTCTTGAGATCGGCAATGAAATTAATCAGAAAAAAATAGGAGAAGTAGAAAGAATTCCAGTTTCCCTAGGTTTTATATAATATCATTTCCCACAATTTCCCCTTTTATAGTCTTTCCCCTTTTTATTCCCGTGTGGACCCTAATTTCCCCTCAAAAGAGGAACTTCCCCTCATTGTGGAAACACTGGACGTCGCAGAGTGTCGCTTTGTGGCGGCACAGTCGCGGCGTCACAAACGCTATAGACACTCGTTTCGAAAGTCTACCTTTAGAAACAAAATTACAGATTTCCTGTCTGTCTGCACCTCTATGTCTTTTGTTCTGACACTTTGTCTATAGTATACGAAGACGAGCTAGTAGAACTTACCTATATACAGAGTGGTCGTAGAATATGCTTATCCTAAGTGGCTGGTCTATACTCCGGCGCTTGAGGATGTGCGCTGGCTCTAAGTGTACCCCGCGGATCACCTGGAAAGAGCAACGTCACATTAATATTATGAACAACGAATATAGCTATCACGCTCATTGCTTATACCGTGGAAACGAGAAGGCAATAGGTATTATCGTGCGAGATAGAATATAATTTAGCGGTAAAAGAGCACATTTTTTAAATTTATATGGGCAAGCCGCAAGCGTCATGATTGTTTCTGTACAAAAGTGAAAAATAAATTACTCTTTCAGCGCTGCTACTTTCACAACAAACTCTATATAGGGGACCAATACACACCCTAAAGTATTATCACTTATATACACCCTGTATATCCTTAATTGTTCAATCGACATAAAAGAAACCAATACCATAAAACGAAAGTTATGGCCAAGTATATTTCACTACTGTTGTTACACTGTAAGTACGTTCAAATTTAAATTTTGTAGTAAACGAATAAATCGATTAATCCTGGGACAACCTAAAATCGATCCGGAATTCGAATTTCGAGGTATGAGAATTGGGCGAATTGCTAGGTGTGCTTACGTAGAGTCATTTCACAGTCTTAAGGCTCGTATTTTTGGTCAGTACTCAAGATGCATCTCGGTCTCGAGACACGGTTCAGGCTCTGTGATTGGTTGGCTGTCAAAATTTGGACCAATCACAGAGCCGAACCGCGTCTTGAGACCGGGTCGCATCTTAAGTACTGACCAAAAATACGGGCCTAAAAGTCCTGACATTTAACAGACAGTATTAAGACAGACTAATGCAATACAAAGCACGTGAAAATGTACACACAAACAAATAATATAATTATTTTTGATTTATTCATTTAAATATATAGTGTTGGTACTACAATAGTCTTTTTAAACACCATCGCACCGTGTCTCAAGTTAGCGAGAATATTTAAACAATCCATAATCTATTATAATATAAAAGGCTTTGTCCTAAATGACATAAAAATGGAATCACTCTACAGCATAAACCACTGATCGTAGAGACTTGAAATTTGGGGGGAGAGTTCTCCGTATGACATAGGCGTGCGATCAGAAGGGATTTTTCGAAATTCCTCTCCCAGGGGGGTGAAAAGGGGGGTTAAAGTTAGTATGGGACAACACGATCCTTTAGTCCCATAATATGCTCGAAAATTTGCATAAATATTATTTCATGTAGTATATGTTATGGAAGATGTAATTCATAGTTTGTTAAAATATAGTTATTATAGATTGCAATGGTCTGTCTAAGGACTGTCATGTATCAAGCTAGCAACAATTCTTAAAAAATCTAATAAATTAAGATAACAAACGCCGTCAAAGCAATCGAAACAAGTGAAGAAAACAATTCGCTCGAAATAATCAAGTTATTGAATAATCGGCCAAGTACGAGTTGGACTCACGCACGAAGGGTGCCGTACCGTCATAAATCGAAAGTTAGAAAAAAAATGTATTTTTTGTATGGGAGCCCCCCTTAAATATTTATTTAATTTTAATTTTATTATTTATTATTAAAACACAAATATAATTAAGGATTTCCTGAGTATTTCAAGTGCCTACCTTTAGCCATTATTGATTACGAGCAAAAAAGGCCAAATGTATGGGAGCCCCCCTTAAATATTAATTTTATTTTGTTTTTAGTATTTGTTGTTATAGCGGCAACAGAAATACACAATCTGTGAAAATTTCAGAAGTCTAGCTATAGCGCTTCTTGAGATACAGCCTGGAGACAGACGGACAGACGGACATCGAAGTCGCAGTAATAGGGCCCCGTTTTTACCCTTTGGGTACGGAACCCTAAAACTGGCGGATTTATTTTTATTGATGAGGAAAATTGGTCTAATAAACAAAAGATCGAAATGTATTTTTTATCTCGTAGAGCAGACGCGCGTGGGCGGCCGCGGCAGGGCACTATGGAAAATGGTAGAACTAGAGCATATCATAAATGGATTTTAAAAATATCACAATTTGAATGAAATATTTATTGCATTCGATACTCTAATAACCAAATAATCTTAATCAGACATTTTTTTGTTCTAAAACTGCATAAATATTTTTTTTTCATAGGTTGAAGTAAGTTGAAGTAGCGGATGGCTCATTCAAATGTTTGCATACACGTAATTCAAATGAATATTGTGAAAAAAGTATTTAGCACATGCATGCGGTTTTATACATTTTTAAAAAGGATATTTTATGTTCTTAATAATGAGCTATTAACTTTTTTTAATATGCTTTTTATTTTTGAGTAAGTACTTAAAAATTGACATACCCTATTTTTCACTTTTCTTTTTTTTTCGTCGAAGGTTTTCACATTTACCGACGGCTCGCGACGCGCAACTTTATGTGTTATTTAATAGCCTAACTATTTATAAATGAAAAATTAAAAAAATCAGCTGCGGAAGTTTGCGGTCCTGGAAGTTATGGGAAAAAATGTGATAGCGGTCGGAGTAGATAATTCGGTATCTTTTGCGGTTACTGCTGACATAGTTTACAAAAACTATATTAACCACAATATTTTGATAGCAATAGCTTATCATCTATTTTGCACTCGTCGTGCATGAGTAAATATGCATAACATTCATATTAGTACGTATTTCATATCTAAAAAACTAGTATATAAGGGGAAGCAAATATCTTCAAATTGCACACTTCAGCGTGTATTTCATATTGAGTGACACTTATTTAAATTGGTTATTTCCATTAAAATGTCAACTTTCAACTGTACTAAGGGCGATTTCATCATTCCCTATATCGAGCGTGGCAGAACCTTGGAATCGTTGTCCATAGTTCTACAGCAAACATTAAATGTTTCTGAAAACATCTTGTGTTTTGTAATTGGTGACATTCAAAGAAATATTCTGCCTTCTTTCAATAAGCGCTGGGCTCAAGCATCACGGAAAAAGGACGAATTTATTCGAAATAATACAAGCTGGCTGGAGTCAGGATATTCAGTACAGTTTCCGGAGTCTGAAGCACATTCACTGCCATCAACTTCTGGTAAACGAGGAAGACCGTGCATTGCTTATGGAGACTCCTCAGAATCAACAAAGAAAAGGAAAAACACTCTTTTACTAGAAGAATATGGGTTTGAGCACATTTGTAACGCATTTTTGCAAGGACTGCGGGCCTTAGGTGAGTATGCAGAGGCTCATCTTGTTGAAGAGCTAAGAAACTCTGAGAGCGAAAAGAAAAAAGTTTTCTCGACTATGTGGAAAGAGTCAAACCAAATGAAGATTTTATCTGATACAGAAGCATTGAGTGCTTTTATTGATTTGGATCTAACTAAAGCACAATATATGTACCTAAGAAATTTAACCAACGAAAGAAAGTGTACAATGTTTCCCCCATATTACAAAATACAAGAAATAAAACAAACTTGCTATCCACCATCTTCTACAATCGAAATCACAAATACTTATGCTAAAGTGATTAATATACAAGACTTACTGGACCACACAGTTGCCAGAATTTTAAAAATTAATCCAGTTTTCCTAGAACAACACAGAAATTTAATCCTTTACTGTAAATGGGGATGTGATGGTTCATCTGGCCAAAGTCAATACAAGCAGAAACTGCCAGAAGAATCGGAAACTATTTCAGATGCCAATCTGTTCGTCACTTCATTAGTTCCCATTAGATTAATTGATGACCTCTCACAAGCCATTATTTGGCAAAATCCAGTACCTTCATCTGTTCGTTATTGTAGACCCATTTCTATTGAATTTTGTAAAGAAACTCCTGAAAAAACTAAGGCAGTTGTAGACGAAATTACCAGACAAATTGAATCTTTACGCCCGTCATTAATAAACAAAGATGGTGTTGCAGTAAATGTGAAGCACGAACTTTTTCTAACAATGATTGATGGTAAGGTGGCTCAGGTCCTAACAGAAACTCCATCGGGTTCTACGTGCACGATATGTGGGGCTACTCCTCGACTTATGAATGACCTATTAAAAGTGACTGCTAGACCTGAAAATGAAAGTGCTTACCAATATGGATTATCCACATTGCATGCCTGGATTCGCTGCATGGAAATGGTATTACACATTTGCTACAATCTTGACTTTAAGACTTGGTCTGCTACAACAGAAGAAAAAAAGAAATTGAAGAAAGAAAAGAAGGAATTTGTTCAAAAACGTTTCAGGGAAGAGCTAGGATTAATTATCGACAAACCTCGTCAATTAAGTGGAAACTCAAGTGATGGAAATACAGCACGAAGGTTCTTTTACAATTACACTTGCTCGGCGAACATAACAGGTGTTGATGAAACATTGATTAAACGCTTGTATATTATTTTACAAGCTCTCTCTTCTGGAATGATGATCGATCCCGAAAAATTTGGAGTTTATGCCTTAGAAACTGCGCGAATTTATGTTAGTAACTATGATTGGTACTACATGCCATCCTCCGTGCACAAATTACTTATACACGGAGAAAGCGTGATCAAACATTTTTCTGTTCTTCCTATTGGGCAACTGTCGGAAGATGCACAAGAGTCGCGCAATAAAGACTACAGAAATATGCGCCTGCACCATGCCAGAAAATGTTCCCGTATAGCTACAAATGAAGACGTATTTAAAACGCTTCTATATACTTCAGATCCATACGTTTCAAGTTTAAGAAAACCTTATGTGAGAAATGTGAAGGATCTTGATGAAGAGGCACTAAGTCTTTTGAAGGTGGTACCTGAAGGTGATCCTACATTTACACCGGAAGTAATTTTAGTTAGAAATAGCGAGGATAATAACAATTAGATATAACATTATAAGTAACTAAAACCTAGAATAAAACCAATAATATTATAAGATTTGTCTAATCTAAGATAAATTAGTTTGGTGTGAGGCATAGATAGGTACTATACGATTTTATAATTTTATGTATTTTATTATGCTTGTGTGATAAGTATAATTTTACTCATATTACTACTTATTTATAAAAAATAAACTACTCGTATTACTTTTTTATCTTTTCTTTTTTTTTAACCTAAAATAAATATGTATACAATGAAAAAAAATACAAAAATTGATGATTTTTAAAATCTTTGTATATCACTGTATACATGTGCCAAATCTCAATTCAATACGATGAAAAACCTTGAAGTTACAGATTTTTGATCCGATAAGGACCCAAATTTTCCACTGTGCAGGGGTGGTAGACACGAGTATCAGAATAATGTACAATAAGTACTACATTCCAAAGGTGTTTGAACGCCTCCATGGTCTAGACCTGCCCCCCTAGCATACGCCAACGAGATATCTCGTGGATATAGATCACTCTCGAGCGTAGTGATATTGTCGATATCGATATATTTCTCTTTTTCGCTAACATGCGTACGTCGAGACTCGAGAGATAAATTTCTCGTTCGTATATAGTTCGTTAGTATATGTATAGACAAAAATAGCACATATAAAGAAAAAAACAAAATTATCTCTAATTTTGACGACAGACGTACGAGAAAAAATGTATGTCATGTTAGGGTCAATAGAGATGAAGAGATAAACCAGTTAACATCGAGAAAACGCGTAGACAAAATTTTCTCGTTGGCGTACCCCTGCCGTGCTAGCGGCAGGGGTCACCAATTAGTTTCGCTCGGGGTCCGTTTTAAGAAATAAAATGACCTTCGCGGCACACACATTAAAAATAATCGGCCAAGTGCGAGTCGGACTCGCGCACGTAGGGTTCCGTATCGTTATAGAGCAAAAATTGGACAAAAACGTTTTTTGTATGGGAGGCCCCTTATATTACATTTATTTCAATTTTATTATTAATTATAAAATAATGAAGATTTTGTGAAAATTTCAAATGCCTGCTTGTTTCCATTATTAATATAGAGCAAAAAAGGCCAAAAAAATCATATTAATATTGTTTTGTTTTTAGTATTTGTTGTTAAAGCGGCAATAGAAATACATAATCTATAAAAATTTCAGAAGTCTAGCTATAACGGTTCTTGAGATACAGCTTGGAGACAGACAGACAGACAGACGGACAGACATTGAAGTCTCAGTAATAGGGTTCCGTTTTTACCCTTTGGGTACGGAACCCTAAAAAAGAAAGTTATTAAACAAATGTAATTACGGAAATTACAAAGGTATTTATTTGTATCAATGATAAAAGTGACAATTTTAATTGCTACATATTCATCAGTATGTCGAGACCGAAATTAATTTTTAACGAAGTTCATCTTCGAACATGCTTGGTCCGCACACAATGGGTCGGCGGTCCGGATGCGGACCGCGGACCGCCATTTGGTGACCCCTGGTCTAGACTCTAGTGGTTTAGAGCGTGGCTCTTGACTCCGGAGGTCGTGGGATCGATTCCCACGTTGGACACAATATGTCATTTCGAAGTTTGGTTACGACTTACGACCACCTTACGACAATGCAGGCTGATCAGCTGATTGTCTGACAAGTAAGATAGATGATCCATGCGTCGGATGGGCATGTAAAAAGTCGGTCCTGCGCCTGATCTCTCGCCAGTCGTGTCGGTCGTCCGCCTCACTGGGCTATGAGAGTAACAGGAATAGAGAGTGCTCTTGTGTACTGCGCACACACTTGGGCACTATATTATTACTCCTGCATAACTGGCCTGGTTTCAACTAAACCGGCCACCGTCACAGAAACCGGTGTGGGAGTTATTATTATTACTATAGGTGCTGACGTAGGTTAGGTTCTAAAGGCCAAAGGGCATGGTTTCCCATTCGTCAGGGAGCGGTGCGGGGAAAAGCACAATTTTTTGCGTATTTTTGCTCTACAGTGTGTAACAAAAATAAGTGATAATACTTTAGGGTGTGTACGTGTTCCTTGTAGAGATTTCACTGTGAAAGTAGCAGCACTGAAAGACGAAATTATTTTTTTTCACTTTTGTATGGGCAAGGGCCCGAGCGTCACGCGAGTTTCCCCATACAAAAGTGAAAAAAATTTTGGTCTTTCAGCGCTGCTACTTTCACAGTGAACTCTCTACAAGGAACACGTACACACCCTAAAGTATTATCACTTATTTTTGTTACACCCTGGGCACAAAATATGCGTGCGCAAGTCCGACTCGCACTTGGCCGATTTTTTATGAATTTCATCAGACACAACTCACCAGCATAGAGCAAAATCGGTTCAGCGGTTTAGGCGTGAAGGGGTAACAGACATACACACTTTCACATTTATAATATTAGTGTATAGAATTGTTAAACTTAGGAGCTTATAATAATTAATAACTAATCGATAAAATTAAGATGGCTTAAGTTTCTGAGAAACTTTTCTAATCATTCTAAGAATTTTTTCGCTAAAACATTCAAAATCGTTAATCATTATGGACTTCTATTCAATTAATTGGTCTCCTATAATTAAGATTAGGATGAAATCTAATTTACTATGTCAAATACAGAGACGAGAATAATTTATTTAAGTATCTAAAGATTAAAATAATATTAGTAATGCAAATTCTTACTTCGATAATATTAAAATTTTAAAAATATCTACAGCTATACTAAAAATATAAATGCGAAAGTTTGTCTGTCTGTCTATTCCTGTACACGCTCACGCGATTTCGATGTTTAATATGCAGACACTTTGAGTCCCGGGAAAGGACATGGGCTACGTTACTTTACCAATAAATCAGCAACAAGCACTAAAAATTAAAATAAAAAATTCCAAACTCATAGAAACAAATCTATTTATTATTTAACTAGAAGATATCCGCAACTGTGTTGCGCAGATATTCGTTTATCGCGCGAACACCTCACATTTTCCAGAATAAACAGTAGCCTATGTCCCTTCCCAGCCACGGAGCTATTAAAACAAAGCTTGTATTAGCTTCATGTTCCCAGCACTCAAAGTATCTCCATGCCAAATATCAACAAAATCGGTTCAGCGGTTTGGAAGTGATGAGGTAACAGGCAGTCTTCTCACACTTTCGCATTTATATTATTAAATAGCTGTGCCCCGCGGTGTTACCCGCGGTTTAAGTGATATATATAATAAAAGACTATGAAAAGTACCAATAATAGAGTCAAAACGGGACGAAACATGGTTCTATAATGGTTTATGGTAGTGACGATGATGATGATGAATGTAATTTGCATAGTAGCATATGCTTTCCGTTCTTAAAACAACGTCGAAACTCCCAAACTTGTATCTATAAAGAGTCAGGAGTTCTCTCAGCACCTTCCGAACCATGGTATACCTTGGTGCAAAATCTTGCTTGTTGGTAGCATATGCTTAGAATACTGCTCACGAAACCGAAGTCACCACATGTTTCCATATAAATTTTGAGGAGTTCCCTCGATTTCTTATGGATGCCTTCATCAGGTCACCACTTTTATGAATATGGTACCAAATTGGGATGATAACCTATACACCAAAAGAAAAATTTTGAAAATCGGTTCACAAACAGCGGAGTAATCGTTGAACATAAAAAAACGAACATAACACCTCCTCCATTTTGAAAGTCGGTTAAAATTGTAGCCTTTGTGTTATTCTGATGTATAAGCTATATTATTGTAAAATTTCATTAAAATCCGTTTAGTAGTTTTTGCGTGAAAGAGTAACAAACATCCATACATCCATACATACATACATACATACATCCAAACTTTCGCCTTTATAATATTAGTAGGATAGGATTAGTAAGAATTATATGATAATAAATTCTAGACGTGGCAACCCTTTACATACACAAAGCTTTACATTAAACATAAGGAGTTGAAAGCTGCGCTCTGAAATACTGCAGGCGCCCAGTCTGTAACATCCACGATCATGAATATCTATACTTCTATATCTATACTTCTATTTCTATACTTCTATACTAATATTATAAAGAGGAAAACTTTGTTTGTTTGTTTAATTGTAATGAATAGGCTCAAAAACTACTGGACCGATTTTAAAAATTCTTTCACCATTCGAAAGCTACATTATCCACGAGTAACATAGGATAAATTTTATTTTTGAAAAAAATAGGGTTCCGTAAGATATTTGGGTTTTTCAGACACAAGGTGTAAAAATCAACCAAAAAAGTTACTTATCTTGCGTACGCTGCCTAAACTATAAAAGATAGAACCATAAAATGTTCCAATTAATTGTAGATCTTATAAATATCTACAAAAAAGTCCGCGACACACTATACCTATCTATGTCGAGTGAGGCACAACAACCATTTTTTTATTTAAAAATCTTGAATTTTTTTTGGACTTCATTTAAATGCGTTTATTTTACTCATGCTATTAATCCTTATCAAAATAAATTATTTCATCATTAAGCACAGTTTAGGTAGATAATATTTGGTCTTTGAATGATTAAAATTGGACGTTTGATTTTGAAGTTATGGCGAAATTAAAATATTACTATTTCTGCTGCACGGCCCGTTGCGAAGTGGGCGTCACCAAGGCGGGGATGCGCGTGCGGGAGGGAGTTTAGATCTATTAATAGTAAATGATGATTTAAATAATACTTAATTATTCACTAAATCTAAATAATATATAAAACTCAAAGGTGACTGATTGACATAGTGATCTATCAACGCACAGCCCAAACCACTGGACGGATCGGGCTGAAATTTGGCATGCAGGTAGATGTTATGATGTAGGCATCCGCTAAGAAGGGATTTTGATCAATTCTACCCCCAAGGGATAAAATAGAGGATATACCGATCGGGCTGAGACTTTGATACCTAAATAATAATAATACTTCTTACCGCGAGCGAAGCCGCGGGCAAAATCTAGTCACAACTATAATATAACAAACAATAAACGTTAAAAACAACCCTAGTTATTAATTAAGATGTGTAATGTGTATTAATCATTACGAACCTATCGAAACTTCAATCGATCAGTAGTTTAGGCTATATTGAAACAAAATATATAGAGCACTAGCTGTGCCCCGCGGTGTTACCCGCGGTTTAAGTTATATATAATAAAAGAAAGACTATGAAAAGTACCAATAATAGGGTCAAAACGGGACGATACATGGTTCTATAATGGTTTATGGTAGTGATGATGATGATGATGAATGTAATTTGCATAGTAGCATATGCTTTCCGTTCTTAAAACAACGTCGAAACTCCCAAACTTGTATCTATAAAGAGTCAGGAGTTCTCTCAGCACCTTCCGAACCATGGTATACCGTGGTGCAAAATCTTGCTTGTTGGTAGCATATGCTTAGAATACTGCTCACGAAACCAAAGTCACCACATGTTTCCATATAAATTTTGAGGAGTTCCCTCGATTTCTTATAGATCCCTTCATCAGGTCACCACTTTTATGAATATGGTACCAAATTGGGATGATAACCTATACACCAAAAGAAAAATTTTGAAAATCGGTTCACAAACGGCGGAATAATCGTTGAACATAAAAAAACGAACATAACACCTCCTCCATTTTGAAAGTCGGTTAAAATTGTAGCCTATGTGTTATTCTGATGTATAAGCTATATTATTGTAAAGTTTCATTAAAATCCGTTCAGTAGTTTTTGCGTGAAAGAGTAACGAACATCCATACATCCATACATACATACATACATACATACATACATACATACATACATACATACATACATCCAAACTTTCGCCTTTATAATATTAGTAGGATAAAAAATTACGCGTATCTAAATTAAAATTATGACTCGTAAATCGTACTAACAATATAATATAATTTCCTATTTATATATTACTAGTAAAGTTGTGGAGCGCGTCATTTCAAGTAAGACACACTCTACAAACATAATATAATAAAATTAATTATTTTAGCCAAAATTATTATAAATGAATAATGATATAAATCGGCAGTTAAAATCTATAAGACAAATAATAATCTAAGATTATCCTCTCATTTTCCAGCGTGTATTTATTCAAACGCAATACTTGTAAACAGAGTACCTGAGACATTACACAGAATAGTGAGTGGTAACGTCATACGAAATGCCCTTGATAACTTTACCATGGTGAAAAGGGAGACGTACACACAGACGCCAGAATTCGATCACAGTATAGTCAATTTAGATAATAGGAATACTGTAGAAGAGAAAATTTTACGACCGGCAGATATAACGGCTAACCTGGCAGATGATACTAAGGATAAAGAAAAGAAAATTGTAAATCCAAAAGATATAGCAAGAACAACTGGAGCTCATGATGCTCGTACCAAATTTGAAAATGATTATTTTAACAAAAAGTTAAAGAACGATAGAAATCGCATTAGTGTTATTAATAAACATACACAAGTTGGATATAGTTTTACTCCTGAATATTCTAAAAACAATAATAATGCAATAACAGTAAACCTTAAAAACAATGACGTAAAAACCCTCTTCAGTGATATAATAAAAGAAGAATCTAAAACGAAAAATCGAAATAACGAACAAAATAGTTGGCATAAAAGTCTTTTGCCTGAAATTAACGATTTGTCAGATAAGGAGCTCAGGGTAAGAAGGGATAAAATTAATCATCTGTTAAAGAGTAATTACCTGAAGGGGATGAATGGAAAAGAGCCAGAAATAAGAAGAGTGTTGCAGAAACAGAACGAACTCATTGAGGCGTTAACACAGGCACAGGACAGCAGTTCAGAAGATGAGCACTTTCTGGACATCATGGAGTCTATAGACAAGAAGAAGAGGACGAAGCAGCCAACCACCATGGTGATGATAGACCAGATCGACGTGAGACAAGCTTTATACAATGATCCACTGGTGAGAAGAATACTGAAACTGGCACAAAGAAAAAATATACAGAATCGGGCATGATTTTGGCTTTTATTTTTTGGTCTTGGCTTTTTTTTATACCGAAGCTGATCTTAGCTATAGAGTATAGGTGTCTTGAGGAATGTGTTTTTAAGATATAGAATTTAAGATAATATAGAATCGCTGAGCGTAGTTGGTTATCAAGTACTACTAACAGCTATTATGGTTTATCCCTATTCCATACTAATAAATTCTAAAGTGTCTGTGTCTGTCTGTTACCTCTTTACGCCCAAACCGCTGAACCGATTTTGCTGAAATTTGGTATGGATATACTTTGAGTCCTGAGAAAGGACATTGGATACTTTTTATACTAAAAAATGTACGGTTCCCGTGGAATTCTTTATTTGCGCGGGCGGAACCGCGCGGATCGTCTAGTCGACTAGAACGTGTATCTTTACGACAGTGGTCCCTAACCTTTTTTTCATGCAGGCCACAAACATGTTTTGGTCTTGGTGTCGCGTGCCGCAACAAAAATTTTTTAGGGTTAAAAAATAACATTCTTCAAAATTAACGATTATAAGTGGAACAAATTGAACGACTATAACGTAGACTTTACGTTATTTTTCCGGTGTGCATTTCAAAATTGTTTAACATCACGCGGGCCACAAATAAAGTCCCGGCGGGCCGCATGCGGCCCACGGGCCGCGGGTTGGGGATAGCGGCTTTACGACCTTTAAGGGCGTGATCATGTGACCCTTTGATCTTTTCCACGTGAGATCTGTGATTAATTCCACTAGTAACGGGAATTCGGATTATAGTTGCTTTAAATCAGATTGATTACATATTGTGTTTAAATCACATTGATTGGATATTAGATGTTTTCAGCTACTTCCCGTGTAATGGAATATTACAAGAATGTAAACTCTGGGACTAATAGAGATAAACGCCTTTTAGGTTATAAATTTACCACTTTACTGCAGTAAACAATGATATTATATGTTACTAACGCATTACTAGATTGGCAGTTTACGGCAGCAACGCGTTCCCACTTCGAAGATGCCTGTAGGCATATCTGACTTACATAATGACATAATGCCATAAATCATAATGACTTGACATCGTCTTTTGAACTATCAAGTGGTTACGCATTTCTGAGAATCGTTTGTAAGACGTTGCTACTCTAGTATTTAATAAGCTCATTGGCAGTAAATTATTTTAAAAATATTTACGCTGCGTACATAACGACGAACGTCTGTCTTCTGTCTCAGTCATGTGACGTTTCCGACATGCCTGATGCCAGACGAAGTAGCAAGTAGTGGACCGTGTATCACACTTCTTATGCACTGCTAAATATTTTTACTTGGAAAAACATTATAAAAACAAAGTCCCTCGATCGTGGAAAAACGAGACACAATAGCTTATCTATTGTTATCGCGGTCGCATTCAATGATATTCTACTTATACAGATCTGTTACGTCCATACTATTTTCCGGCTTAAATCTCTTCCGAACAATTTTCAAATACAAAATCGCAAACATTGACAAATTTGACAGATAAGTGAAACAAAAGATACGAAAAACCATTTACATAAAAGAGACAGTTCTATTTTTAACCGACTTCCAAAAAGGAGGAGGTTATTAAACGTCGAATCGTATCGCTGTCTCTTTCTTCGCCTGAGCTATGACGAAAATTCGATTTTTTCCAGATTGTTCGAAAAAATAATTGAAAATGTAAATAATCGAGGTATTTATTGCAATCAAGACATGTGGTAAGAGATTCCATGTGTTTTGTTTTCTATTGAGTCGTAATTGGTACATTTTCGAAACACGCACGACGTCATTTTCAATTTATTTAGGTAAGACAAGACGCGACACGTTCGTGACTGCGCTCGATGCAGACTAAATAACAGACGACCCAATTGGGCCGTATTTGAATCTTCACAACGCGCGCGGTAGTAACTAGTAACATATCTCACATAATAATCTGCTTTGAGTTTTTCATCATTGGTCTCATTCGACCGCTTGGGGCTTGATAGGTTAAAGGGTGAGTATGAATTTCCTGTATAAAAAAATACTCTTTCAGCGCTGCTACTTTCCAGTAACTCCATACATAGAGTTGACTGGAAAGTAAGAAAGGAAAGACAGCGCTGAATGAGTATTTTTTTAAAATTATTTGTATGGGCAAATGCTGCAAAAATGCAAATGATGCTGAGGGCTGAGGCGCTTGCCTATACAAATCACAATAATATTGCTATTTCAGCGCTGCTACTTTCACGATGAAATCCATATTAATAATTATATTATATAAGAGACACATATTATTACTTTGTACACCCCGCAGTTTTGCGCTGCTAATGCACTGCTTTGTTTTAGAAGAAGTATTCTAATTTCTAAGTATATGCACAGACCATATTTTCCTTAGTCTATGGTATAGGCTAACAAAAAGTAAAATTTAGTACCAAGGTATATCATGGTCCCGAAGGTGCTGAGAGAACTCCTGACTTCTTATAGATACGAGTTTGGAGGTCTCGGCGTTGTTTTAAGAGAAATAATTATTCGTAGAAGTCCAGGGAAGGTCCATATTAGGAGGGAAGTGATATAAAGTTCACCGGGCCATCGAGTATTATAACATAGCAACACTATGTAGGTATTTGTGTGTTAAATCAGCCGATCAACTGATTAGCAATTAGGTAAAATTCCATTACCAAATTCTCCCCCAACATCAGGGTTTAATAATTAAACATTTAACAAACAACTCGGTATCAAATATCAATTAGCAAGGTTTAAACACTCAGCCATTTCCGAATTAATTAAAGGTTTAAATGTAATTAATTACAGACTTGTTTATTTAATGTTTGCTGCTCATACCAGGGAAAATAGAGTATTAGAATTTAGAACAAACAAAATAAGGCAAGTCAAACTGAAAGTACGCCTGCACGTGTGTTAAAGCTTTTAGTACGTAGCTTCAGAGGGCGACTAACCCAAAAAATCAAACATCGTCCTTCTCTCTTTACACTCACGCCCGTCTTTCATATACCGCCATCATGATGCCGGAATCATCGCCAAGTTAGTTTTTTCTTAATAACTCGATAAATATAAAACTTTTTAAAAATCCGCCAGGTCAGTGTCTCAATAATATAATTTTATACAATGTGTTAAAATATTAACTTAGTTTAATGCACGGTTATGGCAATATATGAAAAAATGGTGAAAATTAGATGCATCTTTGTGACTTTTTTCTATCGAGAAAATTTTAAGATATCGTTATTTCGCTCAGATCAAATTCTTGGAAATATAATGTAGTAAGTATCTATGTTTAGAAAATGAAACAATTCGGGGCTTAACATGGGCGTACCCAGGCAGGGTCGTTCCGACCCCCCACAGCGCCTGTGCGCAAAATCTATGAAGCGCCTTTTTTAACCGACTTCCAAAAAAGTATATGTTTGGCTGTGTGTATTTTTTAGGGTTGCGCAGTTAACAAGAAACCCTTATAGTTTCGGCCTGTCCGTCCGTCTGAACATCTGTCTGTCCGTCAGCCGTCTGTCTGTCCGTCTGTCTGTCCGCGGTTTTGCTCAGAGACTATAGGACCTCCAAGCTGTAATTTGGCATGAATGCACATATTAATGATACCGACAAAATCTAAATATTTATATAACTCAAAGGTGACTGACTGAATGACTGACATAGTAATCTATCAACGCACAGCCCAATCCACTAGTAGATTTTATGACGTAGGCATCTGCTAAGAAAGGATTTTGATCAATTCTACCCCCAACCAAGGGAATAAAATAGGGGATGAAAGTTTGTATAAAACTTTGTCAATTTTAAACCGATCGGGCTTTGATACCCAATTAATAATAATACTTCTTAACGCGAGCAAAGCCGCGGGGCAAAGGCTAGTTGTGCATAAAATCTTAAAAATATTTTTTTTTTATGGTACCTCCCCAGTCCCCTATACATCAAGCAGGGACGATAAGTATTCCAAGATCATTATCCGATTTAGGGATCCATTTGTGAATTAATATAAAGTTTTAAAGTAGAAAAAATCGTCCAGACTTCAGTGCCCCCCCATTCCCCCCCGTTCTAAGCTAAACGGTTTTTCGGGAAATGTGAAAAAATTCACGGGAGTAGGAAATATGCTGAATTTAAAAGGAAAACTATCACGGCTAAGAAGACTTCAAAGTTCAAAAGTTATTGAGTACTAGTCGATCAACCAAAAAATGTATTCGTCCAAGTATAAAGGAACTTTTCTTGAACGAAACTGAGATGATGTTGTTAGTAGTGTAAAACACGTTATAAATGTACATTCATTGACCATACAAAAAATATCAAAAATTAGGCCGCGGGGGGAGGATTTATTTATATACCTATTACCCTATTCCCTCTTAAAAGGCCGGCAACGCACCTGCAGCTCTTCTGATGCTGCGAGTGTCCATGGGCGACGGAAGTTGCTTTCCATCAGGTGACCCGTATGCTCGTTTGCCCCCTTATTTCATAAAAAAAATACTTACATTTCGTTTTACGAAGCTTCACTTAAATAATCGATTTCAGGAAAAACAAACTTCCTTGTCCGAACTGAAACATCATGTTTATTTCCATCTATGTATTTCACTGTGTACCTGACCGAAGTGGCCCGGGGCCAGGGTTGCCAACTTTTCCAGCCGCCATAACCAGACAACAAATTAAATAATAATAATGAATAATTAAAACAGTTTATTGCGCCATAGGAAAAAATAAAAAACTTTTTGCACCCACCTAACTGTAGAACAGTTTGTTCATCAAGTCACAATAATAGTCAAATCGAAAAAAAAAAAGTACTAATGAAAGTTTTATTAGAGAAGGCCTGCATGCTGTCTATAACTTCCTACGCCGCCGCGTCGCCGGCGAATTAGCAACATTTTTTATGTGACCGGACAAATTGCATCCGGTCGGAAGTGGCCTTGTACCATGAAACTGTTTTGAGACTCAAACAATCGGACGAGAATGCCGCGTCCTACTCTAACAAGCATTCTCGTCCGATTGTTTGAGTCTCAAAACAGTTTCGTAGTAGCCCTACTGACCCCAACAATTTCTTCTAAACCCAACAGTCCGGTCGAAAACCGAACGGTTGGGAACCCTGCCCGGGGCCCGGGTCTGGGGTTGGAAAGCGGCGGAAATCTAACGCATATTTGCTGCACCCTCCGCTGTTTGAAGACTTATGAATCAGACGTTTTGATCGTCTGATTCTATGGACTATGACCATAAAACGTTAGAGATAACCAAAAACACCCGGGGTATTTTTAAACTATTGCATAGATTTTATGGCCGATTTACACGGGTGACTAACGGGTCGATTTTAGTCACCAGTCGAATCGCCTGTCCAAGTCGAATCGCCACCCCATTTACACGGGTGACTAACGGGTCGATTTTAGTCACCCGGCAAGTCACTCGCTACAGTAGTATTCGCAGCAAGCGATCGCTTGCGACTGAGCGTTTGCACGGTCGATTTTAGTCACCAGCCGCATGCGGCCATTGGCCGCACGACTTTGGGGCTTGCGACTTTGCCATTTACACGGTCGATTTTCACCGTGCGGCGTAAATCGTGCGGCTTTAGTCGGGCGATAATGCTCGATTTACACGGGTGTGTAAATCGAGCATTATCGCGGCGATCGAATCAAGAAATTCCGTAACGAAAATCAACCTAACAACAAATACTGCATAAATAAAATATTTATATTTTTTTAATTAGCCTATAGTGTCCCACTGCTTGGCAAAGGCCTCCCCCAGGACCTTCCACTGTTCTCTCTCCTGCGCCACCGATAGCCAGCCTAGCTGGTATGCCTCCAGCTCGTCACGACACCTTTTTCTAGGCCGGCCACGGCAGCGGCGGCCATCTTCGGGTGCCCACTCTGTTGAGAGTTGAGACCCTTGCCCAGCGGTCGGGATACATGCGGCTAACGTGACCCGCCCACTCCCACTTCAGCTTGGCCGCCTTGACACCCCTTCGTCTTCTACGTCCTTGATGCCCGTTTGGGGAAATAAATAATTATAATTGCATATTAAGTTGATAAAAAATACTATGCAATGGCTTTACACGCAACAAGATGTAATTTTTGCCGCTTCAAACACCTCTATACGGGTATTTTGGGAATACTTATACGCTCGAAGCAAAATAATAAAGTATCCACAGACCACAACGCACGCAAAGTTTTGAGGACGTTTAGGAACTCAAATTAACATAATAATGCCATACACAATAATAGCAATAATAATATCTATGGACGCTTCACACCACGTCAGTCTGGCCCCGTGGTAAGTACCTGAAGGACTTGTGTTACGGGTACCAGACAACGGAAATATATTTAATACTTTTATACTATACATATATTTAAGATTTTTAGTATATGATACACATATTTAATATACAACCATGACCCAGGAACATTGAAAACTTTTTGTTCCGTCGGCGAGATTCGAACCTGCGACCCCCGGCTTGAGCTACCAACGTGCTCACCAACTGAGCCACAGAGGTCGTCATAATAATAATGATCATCATCACGTCAAAGTGATATCCCTTAGCTCTTAGGTCAGCCAAAGTACAGTCAATAAAATGCTCTACAATCGAGAGAGCTTACTGCTTAGTACACAGGGTATCCATATCCATACAAATATTATAAATGCGAAAGTGTGTCTGTCTGTCCGTCTCTCTGTCTGTCTGTTTGTTTAATCTCTTCACGCCAAAACCGCTGAACCGATTTTAATGAAATTTGGTATAGGACCGGAACCGGAAATTTTCCATAGACTCAAACTATTTCTATAGATAATTTGAATGTATGGAAAATTTTCCCACAAAGGAGGTGCGGGCGTCATG
Organism: Cyaniris semiargus; assembly: GCA_905187585.1. Lineage (NCBI taxonomy): Eukaryota > Metazoa > Arthropoda > Insecta > Lepidoptera > Lycaenidae > Cyaniris > Cyaniris semiargus. The sequence goes on from LR994567.1 coordinate 12,230,225, forward strand.
CTTTTTAACCGACTTCCAAAAAGGAGGAGGTTATATGTTCGGCTGATGTTTTTTTTTTTTTGTATGTTCAACGATTACTCCGCCGTTTGTGAACCGATTTTCAAAAAATTTTTTTGTTCTATTAGGTTTCCCTCCAATTTGGTCCCATTTTCACAAAAGTGGTGTACTGATGATGGGATCCATGAGTAATCGAGGGAACTCCTCAAAATTTATATGGAAACATATGGTGATTTTGGTTTTATGAGAAGTATCCTAAGCATATGCTACCAAAGCGCAAGATTTTGCACGAAGGTATACTATGGTTCCGAAGATACTAAGAGAACTCCGGATTCCTTATAGATACAAGTTTGGGGGTTAAGGCGCTGTTTTAAGAACTGAAAGCATATGCTACTATGCAAATTACATTTATCATCATCATCATCATCATTATCATCATCATCATCATCATTACCACGTCAGGGTCACCAGTGTCACATGGTTGTATATGGATACAATATGCCCCCACAACACCATAATTATATCATCACGTTATGTCCTTATAATAATTGGTACTTTTCATAGCGATTTTAATAAAAATATAATGTTGTTTCAAAATAAATGATTCAAGTTCTAAGCGACTTATGTACCACAAAATTGAACATAACAAAGTCAACCTTAACTCCAGAGCATAAGGCACACATTTGACATTACTTTTGAGATTCGAAAGAAAAAAGAGAAATAAGTTGCTTCGATAAGTACTACACTAGTTTAACTATTAACCCATCAATCCCCAAGCGGCACCCGGCTGCCGCCTAACAATTAAAAATCTATTGTGTCTGCGATTCCCACGATCGAGGTAATAAATTGAACCCTTAGTATAAAAAACTTACATAGGAAAACAATCTACATCGTAATAGGAATAAGAAAAACAATCGAGGCAACTAAAAAGAGTGAAATTATTATTTTTAACAAAAAATTAAAACCGACTTCCAAGGTAAAAACAATAATAACATCCTTATAATATGAACTAAAAAGTATTAAATAATTTTTCCTATCTAATAGTCCCTTTTTCGAATTCGGCTAAAACTCAACTATTTCTGTACTCAATCTTCATAATTTTGAAGTCGGTGCCAGTTCCAAAAGTTTCAAATACCTATTCTGTCAGAGAACTGAAGATTCAGCTATATCTGGTACCGACTTCAAAATGATGAAGATTGAGTACAGAAATAGTTGAGTTTTAGCCGAATTCGAAAAAGGGACTATTAGATAGGAAAAATTATTTAATACTTTTTAGTTCATATTATAAGGATGTTATTATTGTTTTTACCTTGGAAGTCGGTTTTAATTTTTTGTTAAAAATAATAATTTCACTCTTTTTAGTTGCCTCGATTGTTTTTCTTATTCCTATTACGATGTAGATTGTTTTCCTATGTAAGTTTTTTATACTAAGGGTTCAATTTATTACCTCGATCGTGGGAATCGCAGACACAATAGATTTTTAATTGTTATTGCTATTAGATAGGAAAAATTATTTAATACTTTTTAGTTCATATTATAAGGATGTTATTATTGTTTTTACCTTGGAAGTCGGTTTTATGTAAAACCTTTACTGTGTAAGTAGTAGCGCAGAAATTATTACTTTTTATTTTTATGTTTCTATTATATTCCCAAAATTCTGAATTTGCCCATTTTTTTTTAAAGTTACTCTTTCAACGCTGCTACTTTCACAGTGAACTCTATACAGAGTGTAACAAAACTAAGTGATAATACTTTAGGGTGTGTATGGGTTCCCCATATTGGTATAAGGTACAGTTCACTATGAAAATAGCAGCACCGGAAGAGCAAATTTTTTTGTGATTTGTATGGGCAAACGCCCGAGCGTCATGAAATTTTACATATGAAAGTTAAAAAAAATGATATGATGTCAATAATAGACTAATTAAACATACAAAGTCTCAATTGAATAGCTCTAATACTTTAGATTTTATTGATATCTGTAATACACCGATTTCGTCACTGACATACTGACTCACTGACACACTGATGATCATCTAAATGTTTGGCTACTTCCTGAAGTGCTAGAAAGCTGAAATTTGTTATGTAATCTAAGTTTAGTATACAACCAACAAAAAAAAAATCAGAAACTTGTAACTTTCCCCCCCTATCCCTAAAATTGGGTGGTGGAGACTTATATGAGACTTTCATCAATTTTATGAATTAGGACATAAGAGTTTACAGGGGACTGTAGACAGTAAATAAAAAACCTTTCAATGAGTACTTACAATAACCAACTTACAAAAAGAACTGAAGTCCGACCAAAAATATTTCATGTAAAATCTACACTTCCGTAGAAAGAAACATGGTGCTGCTGGTACTATTTTGTAAATTATTTGAAACGTTTTCGATTGAACGATTGATGAAGTTTCATGTGATACTGACTGTACTGTACCACGCTATGGCAATCGTGACAAACCCTCACGACATTTGTTAATGAAGTATTGTTGCAACTTACAACATAGAAGTGACAACACACTTTATATGCACATTGACATTGCACGTACAATAAAAAAAGATGGCTCTTCCAGGTTGGCCCATATTGCCGGTGAAGTCGTGGTGTAGGCTCACGCGATCCCTCGCGATCTCGGCGGTACCAGGGCCGCTAGTACCGAGTTTTTAGTATGTAGGGGCTGCGTCCTCCACCATCTTCGGACGCAGTAGTTGTTAAGGCCATCCCCCGAGCAAACGACCTTGACCATACATTTGCCGCGTTGCCGAGATCGCACCAAAATCCTATTTTTTTTTACTTATCTTAGTTCAAAATTGACCTAAAAAAAAATTCAAACGGAGAATATGTAGTTATTGAAATAGTCGATCTATTGGCGTGTGTTTCAAATAAAAGTAATTTGTAAATACTAGGGAGATACTGAAAGTATGCTTGAATTTTAATAAATTGGTATTGCTTTGGAATCTGATATCATGAGTATAATAAACAAAAATGGGAAATTAATAACGGGGAAAGGAATGTTCATATATTGAAGATTATTGCTGTATTTTTATTATAATTTTGTAGTTTCAAATTATGAGTAACTTAAAGTCTAAAAACGGTAAATTACGGCATCTCCGTAGGGGAGCGCCTTAAAGAGTGTTTATGTGCTAGGGCTTATTATAAGATAACTGATTTTCTAAATGATAGCACACCTTGGGAAAGATAAGCTAATTGACCGTAAACTGCTTCTTAGAACTTAGATTTGAGAATGTAATAAATTTTTACACGCTTTTTAGGGCTCCGTAGTCAACAAGGAACCCTTATAGTTGCGGTCTGTCCGTCCGTATGTCCGTCTGTCCGTCTGGCTGTCTGTCTGTCCGTCTGTCCGTCTGTCTGTCCGCGGTTTTGCTCAGAGACCTAGGACCTACAAAGCTGTAATTTTGCATGAATGCAAGAAACATGGTGCTGCTGGTACTATTTTGTAAATTATTTGAAACGTTTTCGATTGAACGATTGATGAAGTTTCATGTGATACTGACTGTACTGTACCACGCTATGGCAATCGTGACAAACCCTCACGACATTTGTTAATGAAGTATTGTTGCAACTTACAACATAGAAGTGACAACACACTTTATATGCACATTGACATTGCACGTACAATAAAAAAAGATGGCTCTTCCAGGTTGGCCCATATTGCCGGTGAAGTCGTGGTGTAGGCTCACGCGATCCCTCGCGATCTCGGCGGTACCAGGGCCGCTAGTACCGAGTTTTTAGTATGTAGGGGCTGCGTCCTCCACCATCTTCGGACGCAGTAGTTGTTAAGGCCATCCCCCGAGCAAACGACCTTGACCATACATTTGCCGCGTTGCCGAGATCGCACCAAAATCCTATTTTTTTTTACTTATCTTAGTTCAAAATTGACCTAAAAAAAAATTCAAACGGAGAATATGTAGTTATTGAAATAGTCGATCTATTGGCGTGTGTTTCAAATAAAAGTAATTTGTAAATACTAGGGAGATACTGAAAGTATGCTTGAATTTTAATAAATTGGTATTGCTTTGGAATCTGATATCATGAGTATAATAAACAAAAATGGGAAATTAATAACGGGGAAAGGAATGTTCATATATTGAAGATTATTGCTGTATTTTTATTATAATTTTGTAGTTTCAAATTATGAGTAACTTAAAGTCTAAAAACGGTAAATTACGGCATCTCCGTAGGGGAGCGCCTTAAAGAGTGTTTATGTGCTAGGGCTTATTATAAGATAACTGATTTTCTAAATGATAGCACACCTTGGGAAAGATAAGCTAATTGACCGTAAACTGCTTCTTAGAACTTAGATTTGAGAATGTAATAAATTTTTACACGCTTTTTAGGGCTCCGTAGTCAACAAGGAACCCTTATAGTTGCGGTCTGTCCGTCCGTATGTCCGTCTGTCCGTCTGGCTGTCTGTCTGTCCGTCTGTCCGTCTGTCTGTCCGCGGTTTTGCTCAGAGACCTAGGACCTACAAAGCTGTAATTTTGCATGAATGCAAATATTAATGATGCCGACAAAATGGTACATAAAATCTTAAAAAAAACATTCTTTTATGGTACCTCCCCTACACATCAAGCGGGGATGATATTTTTTTTCGCGTCCATCACATCGTGTGGGGTGTAGTTGGATAGGTTTTTTTAAAAATATTACGAGTATTCATAGAATATCATTTTTCGATTTAGGGATCCATTTGTGAAATATAAAGTTTCAAAGCGGAAATAATCGTTTGAGTCCAGTGTCCCCCCCTTCTACTAGCTAAACGGTTGCTTCTAGAAATGTGAAAAAATTCATGGGAGTAGGAAATATGCTGAATTTAAAAGGAAAATTATCACGGCTAAGAAGACTTTACAAGTTGAGTAATGTCGATCAACTAAAAAAAAAAATATTTGGCGAAATATAAAGGAACTTTTTGTTCAAATTCCTTTAAACGTAACTGAAATTATGTTGTTAGTAGTGTAAAACACGTTATCAAATGTACATTCATTGACCATACAAAAATTATAAAAAACTAGCGGTACTACGGAACTCTATATTGCGCGTGGCCCGACACGCACTTTGCCGGTTTTTAAAAGCAGCGGCCAGCGAGCTTGTTTGACCCGGTTATATGGGTCACCCGGGAACAGGTAAAAATATCTCCACTTAACTAAATAAACTGTACATCCTTGCCGTATAAAATAATATGTATTGGACATTTTTACCCGACTCCGGCGAAAAAAGAGGGTAATGACTAATGATTTTGACAGTCTATACAGGGTGTAACAAAACTGAGTGATAATAGTTTAGGGTGTGTATATGTCCCTTATACAGTGTGTAACAAAAATAAGTGATAATAATTTAGGGTGTGTACGTGTTCCTTGTAGAGAGTTCACTGTGAAAGTAGCAGCGCTGAAAGACGAATTTTTTTTTTTACCTTTTGTATGGGCAAGGGCCCGAGCGTCACGAGTTTCCCCATACAAAAGTGAAAAAAAAATTTGGTCTTTCAGCGCTGCTACTTTCACAGTGAACTCTCTACAAGGAACACGTACACACCCTAAAGTATTATCACTTATTTTTGTTACACACTGTATATAGAGTTCACTGTAAAAGTAGCAGCGCTTGACAGAGGAACTTGCTGTTGGCTCCTATACAAAAAACACAAATTTTGGCCTACTATTGCTCTATAACGGTACGGAACACCTCGTGCGCGAGTCCGAATCGCACTTGGCCGATTTTTACGATCTATAGCGAACTCTATAATAAAACTTGCGTACCTTAATCGCTCATTATAACCCGATTAGTTAGGCAAGTTGATCACAGCACGCGAGCGCGGTGAAAACTAGCATGGTAGCATGAAACAGAGTGTAACCACCTGAGCTACAGCAAATTAGATATTTCATTTGTTTGACAGCTCAATTACACGCGTGCGATTCGCAGAAAGTTGACTAGTTGAAGTGAAAACTTCATCAACTACTCCTGACTCCACCATAATTCTACTACCGAAGACCAAATACAAGGTGTAACAAAACTAAGTGAGAATACTTTAGGGTGTGTATGTGTTCCTTATATAGAGTTCACTGTGAGAGTAGCAGCGCTGAAAGAGCAATTTTTTTTTTGTGATTTGTATGGGCAAGCGTCCGCGGCCGCGCGTCATGAATTTTTCCATACAAAGATATGAAAAAAAGTTACTCTTTCAGCGCTGCTACTTTCACAGCGAACTCAATACAGGGGACCTATACACACCCTAAAGTATTATCACTTAGTTTTGTTACACCCTGTATACGATACTGGACGACCATGACGCCCGCAAGTCGCAACCTCCTTTGCGCAACAAAAATTACCCTATGTCCTTTCCCGGGACTCAAAGACCAGGGCCCCCGCTACCATATGTGAAATGTGTGCAATGCACACGGGCGCCACCCTCTAGGGGCGCCAAATCGCCATCCTTAGGGGCGCCAAAACCAAGGACACAAAAAAATTTGCCTAAAGGGACGCCAAAATCCTTTTTTTGCACACAGGCGCCAGTAGCCCTTACGGGGGCCCTGCTCAAAGTATCTGCAATCTGCATACCAAATTTCATTAAAATTGGTTCAACGGTTTAAGCGTGAAGAGGTAACAGACAGACTTTGGCATTTTATAATATTTATATGGATCTGCGAAACATTTGCGGGCCGCAAGTAAGACGGTTGCTGATCTCATCTTTTACATTTACGTTCGATCTAACATGTTGTGAAAAATGCAAAATGACACCATGTCACTTGCGAATTCAGAGCTTGTCTAGTTGCGCAACCGTGTCCTTCCACGAAAGTTGGCCCATCGATCATGGCGGTCACGCAACTGATGCGACGATACCGCGCACGCGCACTTGTGAAACCGCAAACCACACATTAGAAAACTGACCATAGAGACTAGACTAGACTGTGGACGAGACACCTACTGATCGAATATTCGTGAGACGGAGGGAGAGTATACTCTCCCTCCGTCTCACGAATATTCGATCAGATTATAACTCTTTCCAGGACTGGTACGTAACGTACGAGTCCAGGACAACAGATTACAAAAAACCCAAAAACATAGAATTGCAAATAAAAAATCGGCCAAGTGCGAGTCGGACTCGCGCACGAAGGGTTCCGTACCGATACAAAGCAAAAAGAGGCTAAAATTTTTTTGTATGGGAGCCCCCCTGAATTTTTTATTTTATTTTAATATTATTATTAAATATTAAAATACACATAATATAACAAAATAATGTGTGAAAAATTCAAGTACCTACCTCTTGCCATTATTGATATATGTAGAGCGAAAAAGGCCGAAAAATACACGTTTGTTGTATGGGAGCCCCCCATAAATATTAATTTTATTTTGTTTTCAGTATTTGTTGTTATAGCGGCAACAGATATACACAATCTGTAAAAATTTCAGACGTCTAGCTATAGCGGTTCTTGAGATACACGTCTGTGTCAAGGAGGCGCATCCTCACTTCCTTACCTGTTACCTGATGGCCTACATTAAATGTCAACCTAGGGATTACAAAATAGTTACCTAAAACGGTCACATTATATCATTAAGACAATGTCAGCTTAAGTCGTCTTCATGATAGCCGTGATTCATTTGTTTTTTGCCATAATTATAAATGTAAAGTATACAGTCCATCTGTATTTCATTAATAAATAATAATAATTATCACTATACAATACAATGTGGTTGAAATTAACATTGCCTTCATTCCACCTCTCCACGTTGTTGCGCGTTGGTCCATTAATAATGATGAACAAACACAGACGATTTAAAACGGATAGAGTTCGCCAATGATTGCCCATTTGTCCATAATTATGACTATAATAATAATATCTATGGACGCTTCACACCACGTCAGTATGGTCCCGTGCTAAGTACCTGAAGGACTTGTGTTACGGGTACCAGACAACGGAAATATATTTAATACTTTTATACTATACATATATTTAAGATTTTTATTATATCATACACATATTTAATACACATCCATACCCGGGAACATTGAAAACTTTTTGTTCCGTCGGCGGGATTCGAACCCGCGACCCCCGGCTTGAGCTGCCACAAACTCAACCAATTGAGCCACAGAGGTCGATAACTACGACGAATGTGCATACTGCAGACAGTTGACGCAGTCATGATAGAAATCATAGTTATTGGTTATCCAACATGGCCCAAAATAAAGATGCATACAGCTAGGTGCGTCACCTATGAGTTTTTTTAATGCAGATTAAGATTCCCCCATACAGAAGGTCACAGCCCTTAGGGGATCGCGGTTGATAAAAAAATGTAAACATTATAGTCGTCAATAAACTATTTTGTATTGGAAATCTATTAAATATTCACCTTTAATAATAATCTAATCTCTCGTTTCTAATCATAATCGTTCTTGATACCAAACAAACAATAAATACCCCTAGAATCTTTCAGACGCAAGTCGAAAGCTATTGACAAGCGACAATACGTTGCGTCTTTTGTAATGCAGCACCGTCGTCACTCGTCGTTCACGAAGAAATGTATTCTTCATTTCAGACATATTAATCTCGTAGAGAAAAATCGCGCAATATACAGAAAAAAGAGAAACCCTATTGTAAAGGGGATGAAAAGGACGAAAACGTAAAAGTCCGAGTCGGACTTGCGAAAGAAATTCGTACTGACTGTTGTAATGACAGGATTGGCATCAAGTGTCAAAAAATAACTGGCCTCAAAGTGACATTTTTACAAAATGGCAATTGGCAGCCATAGTTCTAATTTTGTCTTGGCGCCAAAAAAGCATTACTAATTTTTTAAGGTTTTTTGACAAGACTATGTTTTTACAACAGTGTTAATGTTAAAACATAATAGACAATCAAAGCCACTGTTGAATAAATAAACCTGTCAATGACAAAACCTCAAACTGGGCTTAAGTTTGTAATTGTTGCTGTAAATTGACTGTTTGACAGTGACGCGATATTGACAGGCGTAGACAATTTGACACACACATCAACTATCGATTGGCTATGCCAACAAGTTACAATATTCGCTTCACGCTTAGAAATTGCTTTAATTATTATGTTTACAGTGGCGTAAATAATGTAATAAGAATATTATTTTGAATTCATTATGACCACTGACCTCCATTATACAAGTACGCTGGACTAATGATACCCTTCGAAATGACAGCTATTTTTTGTGCCTATTTGAAGCGGAATCAGCTCCCCCAATGTTAGTGATAGGAACTAAATTTGAGGTAAAAATGACGTTTGAAAGTCGCCATATTGGCGCTGATAGCAGTAGTGGGATCATTTGGAACTAATACTAGTGATGACAACCAATAACGATTAAGCGGCCATTTGCAAGTTACGTCAAATTTAGTTCCCTTCCCTCTTACTGGGGGCGCTGATTCCGCTTCAAATAGGCACAAAAAAAGTGGGTATCATAGGTCCAGCGTACTTGTATAATGGAGGTCAGTGATTATGACTCAATAGTCAATTATGTAGTATCCATGGTGATAAGATGAGTGCTCCAATAGAGCTAAAGCACTAAAGCAACAAACTGTCGCACTCAGAAACGTATAATATTATTTATTTAACTGTACCTAATCAAATAAAGATTTACGGCTGTATTCAGAGACATTTTATGACGATTAAACTTCAATTTAATGAAGAGTTTGACAGATAATGTATGAAGCTATATCAAAATCTTCATTTAATAACAGTTTACAGTTAAGTAATTAATGTTCGTCTCTGAGTGCGGCCGTTAGACATAAATCCCATACATTATCTGTCAAACTCTTCATTTAATTACAGTTAAGAAATAAAATATTCGTATCTGAGTAGAGTAAGTTGCGCCACACATAATCTGTACAAAATCACAACGGTCTTGGCAGTTAGGTAACATTAGATTTGACAACTTTTTGACCAGACATCTCGTCTTGGCAAAATTTAACATGAAAATCTTTTTGCTGGGATAACTAAACTGTGTATAATATGTATACTGTAACCCTTATTCTAGATTCTAGAATCTACATACGGAAGTGTGAAACTGTAGTATTATTGAGCTAAATCATGGGTTCACGTGTTAACGAGCTGCATGCTGCATATTGAGATCGTGTTACGACTATTAGATTGTATCTCTGGTTTCTATGTGTAAGTTTCCATATCTCACTAGTGGATTGTTCCATTGTATTCCTGGTTTATGTAAGTCACTAGGGGATTGTTCTAGATATGTTGAAGGTAGCCAGAGGTATTTTTCACGAAAGTTGTAGACTCTTATCATTTAGTAGAAGGCCAAGGGTCAGTGTATTGCAGCGTGAGTCAGCTGAGAATATTATTTGCTATGCATTTTTTAAATGAGCCATTCATCGGGGATCTTTATTTACTACAAAAAAATACACATTGAATTGACAGACTTGTCGCCTGTTGTGTTAGGTTTTTCAAAATGTTGCAATGTGAACTTATCCTTTTGTCTGTTATTTCATATTTGTTACAGAAGAAATATAGATTAATATTATTGTTATATTCTAGCAAACCCTTAACATGTCTTATGTACATACTTAGATGATTTAAAAACTTTTGCAAGTCAAGGAAGCTATCAGCATCTATTCTTAATTACTACGAATATTAAATCTTCGCGTTTAAAAATCATTCAAGAGTCAAAACAAAATAAAATTGATGTCGAGATTTAAAAAAATAAGCATAAAAAATGCCTGGCGAGCGAGCGTAAAGAATTCATAATGGAAGTAAATGCCACGTTCAATTTGTATAAATAAAGCTATCTATGTGGAAAGATATTTAAAACGTTCCATATTTATTTACGACGATAAAGTGGCATTTTATTAGAATTTTTGTCGGTGCCGCGTGCCGGCCGGTCCGGCGACGGCGGCGGTGGAGAAACGGCATAATATAGCGAAAATTTAAATAATACAATGCAAAGAAAAAAAGCGCCGTGGAAAGGCAAGAGGGGCGCCGCGCCGTGCCATACCATAAGCCATGACATACATACTTACTGATATGTAGAATTTGTTGGAGTTAGGGTCGATAGAGTTAGGCCGCGTAGATTCAGAAGCTTGGCTCTACATTAGATCTGAATTCTGATCTCTTTTTCACAGGGCAAACCTTTTGTGGTCGTCGAGGTAACATTTTACATGAAATGTTTTTGGTGGGATCGATTATTATCAACAAATATAACGTCAGCACATGCTCGTTTAAATATCCGGTTGTAGTAATTTTTTTGGCACATATTATATTGAAACGAGTAGGTACAAACTGCAAACCGAAATCGGGCGATTTCGGTATAAGGTGTATAAGGGTGAAGCCAAACGAGCGTAATTTGTGAGTTGTGAGGCGCAGAATTTCTGCCGCGTAAATATCTTTTCATACAAATCATGACTCACAAAATTACGCTCGTGTGAATCAAACAGAACTTTTGTATGAAACTGAATGCAGCAGAATTCTGCCGAACCGAAATTCTGCGACACTCAAATTACGCTCGTTTGGTTCGCCCTTACTCAATCCAATCTCTAAGGGTGTTTACACACGCGCCGCCGCAGCGGTGTGTAAACAGCCTAACTGCTGCACTCAGAGACGAATATTAATTACTTAACTGTAATTAAATGAAGATTTTGACATATTTATCTGTCAAACCCATACATTATCTGTCAAACTCATTAAATTGAAGTTTATATCATCATTAAATGTCTCTGAGTGCAGCCGTAAGTCTATGGTGTTTGGGATCAAAAGTTTGGAACAATGCGACGGGCTGCTGGCATTGCTCAGTCCATTCACTAAGTCAATGGAGTTTGGAGTTAGATTCAAGTTCTTCAAGATTCTACAAAGTTATAACTTGTAACAAAGGGGTAGGCTACGTCAAAGGTTTGTATCGAAATAGAACAATACCTACGTCTAAGTTCTGGCCGAATATTAGGTGTCTGTAGAACATTGTTTGACCAACGATAAGTTTAAGTTGATCTGTTGACTGTTACAAGTGCCGGTTTTAGCACTACCAGCGAATTGGGCGACATTTCTTCGGCCCTTTCTTTGCTTGCTGGTGGAGCTAAAATAAAACCGGCCAAGTGCGTGTCGGGCCACGCGCAATATAGGGTTCCGTAGTAACGCTAGTTTTTTATATTTATTTTAATGGTCAATGAATGTACATTTATTTAAACGTGTTTTATAATACTAACAACATCATCTCAGTTACGTTTAAAGGAATTTGAACGAAAAGTTCCTTTATACTTTTCCGAATACATTTTTTTTAGTTGATCGACTATTACTCAATAAAATAGTTCCTTTTAAATTCATCATATTTCCTACTTCCGTGATTTTTTTCACATTTCCAGAAGCAACCGTTTAGCTGGTAGAAAGGGGGGACACTGGACTCTAACGATTTTTTCCACTTTAAAACTTCATATTTCACAAATGGATAAATCGGAAAATGATATTTGAAAAGGTACTCGTAATATTTTTAAAAACCTATCCAACGACATCCCACACGGTGGGGTGGACGCGAAAAAAAAAATCATCCCCGCTTGATGTGTAGGGACTAGGGGAGGTACCTTAAACAATTTTATTAAAGACTAGCTTTTGCCCGCGGCTTCTCTCGCGTTAAGTTGTTTAGGTATCAAAGTCTCAGCCCGATCGGTATATCCTCTATTTTATCCCTTGGGGGTAGAATTGATCAAAATCCTTTCTTAGCGGATGCCTACATCATAACATCTACCTGCATGCCAAATTTCAGCCCGATCCGTCCAGTGGTTTGGGCTGTGCGTTGATAGATCACTATGTCAATCAGTCCTTTGAGTTTTATATATTAGGTATTTAGATTTAGATTAGATTTAGTGAATAATTAAGTATTATTTAAATCATCATTTACTAATAGATCTAAACTCCCTCCCGCACGCGCACCCCCGCCTTGGTGACGCCCACTTCGCAACGGGCCGTGCAGCAGAAATCGTAATATTTTAATTTCGCCATAACTTCAAAATCAAACGTCCAATTTTAATCATTCAAAGACCAAATATTATCTACATAAACTGTGCTTAGTGATGAAATAATTTATTTTGATAAGGATTAATAGCATGAGTGAAATAAACGCGTTTAAATGAAGTCCAAAAAAAAATTCAAGATTTTTAAATAAAAAAATGGTTGTTGTGCCTCACTCGACATAGATAGGTATAGTGTGTCGCGGACTTTTTTGTAGATATTTATAAGATCTACAATTAATTAGAACATTTTATGGTTCTATCTTTTATAGTTTAGGCAGCGTACGCAAAATAAGTAACTTTTCTGGTTGATTTTTACACCTTGTGTCCGAAAACCCCAAATATCTTACGGAACCCTAATTTGTTATAAATAATAAAATTTATCCTATGTTACTCGTGGATAATGTGGCTTTCGAATGGTGAAAGAATTTTTAAAATCGGTCCAGTAGTTTTTGAGCCTATTCATTACAATTAAACAAACAAACAAACAAAGTTTTCCTCTTTATAATATTAGTGTAGATATTATATACGAAATGGTATGTTATACCATTTTGTCGCCATCATTAATATGCGCATTCATGCCAAATTACAGCTTTGTAGGTCTCTGAGCGAAACCGCGGACAGACAGACGGACGGACGGACAGACAGACGGACAGACAGACGGACGGACAGACCGAAACTATAAGGGTTCCTTGTTGACTACGGAACCCTAAAACTGCCTTCGGCGCTCCTTTTTATCCGGCGCCCTGGGCGGACGCCTAACGTCGCCTCACCGTAACGCCGCTACTAACTGTAACATTGGTTAAATTCTATAAAATCGTCCTACGCAATTTATGGACGGCCTCTAATAACACTCAACTCGTGTCGGGCAGCGGGCTACAACAATTTAATGCTCATCACTTAGCTTTCGGCCACGAAAATTAAGAGCATTAATTGAGAAATACAAGAGTATGAACCTGTGTCACTCTATATCGACCATTAATTTAAGTAAGACAAAATCCTTTTTTCATGTTTTCCGGACAATGTAACGCTAACAAGTCCCACGCCGTGAAATCCATGAATTATGCTAATAACGTCACACAACTTCACACGCGTATTAACTTTATTGTCTGTTACATTTGCTTACCCAACTGAATGTTTCAGTTACAAATTATTTTCCAGGTAAAAAAACCACGGGTTAGGCTACAGACGAACGGCACTCGACAGTTGACGCCTGCCGACGTTTGCCGTCGACAAGTGCCGTTCGTCTGTAAGTAGGGCATCGAGACCGGGTTTTCCCGAAACCCGAAAACCCGGGAAAACCCGGGTTTTGGGGATCACGAAAAAACCCGGGTTTCAAAAATGGAACCCGGGTTTTTCGAGCTTTTCGGGTTTTTTGTTTTTTTATAATTATTGAAGGCAAGACCTGATATTTTAAGGTATTTATAACAAATTAACATACAAATTCTTTATTTTTATAACATAAGAATAGGTTTAATTATTTCTATTGGTCATAATTAAACAAAATATAATATTTTAAAGTAAAAGTTTCGTTTCAAGAGCATTAAAGACTAATTATTCTCACAAACATATTTATTAATAATAATATTTTGAAAATCCTACCAAAACTATTCAATGTAAAAAAAGCCAAGTCTCTTCAAACAATCTATCCATCGCAAAAAGTTTTCAAATTTCATAGAAGCAAGTCTTGTTAAACTTATTAGGGTTCCGTACCCAAAGGGTAAAAACGGGACCCTATTACTAAGACTTCGATGTCTGTCTGTCCGTCTGTCCGTCTGTCTGTCAGCAGGCCGTATCTCTAAGCAGGCTCCCATACAAAAAACACAATTTTTGGCCTAATTTTGCTCCATAATGTTACGGAACCCTTCGTGCGCGAGTCCAACTCGCACTTGGCCGATTTTTTTATAGTTTTCAATCAACATTCAGATATTGATCACATTTTTCTTTATTATGTGATCAAAGGCTTACAAAATAAAGTGTGGACAGCTTCAAAGGGTTCTAAGTCTGCTGAAAGTACCGTAGACTTTTGATGATGGGCAAGTCACTAGTTAGTGACAAAACGTTGTAACTTGTATGGACCGTTTGAACAAAGTCTTAGGGATAATTGTATTTTTGGAATATCTAAAAACCTGTCAGGAATTTTTGAAGACAGTGTATGGAACAATGATAGCTTATTTTTTGGTATTTAATAAAACATATTATTAAAACAATTTTCCGAATTTTATCGTTTCTAAAACAATCACAGATATCTACAGTCATAAAAATCAATGACAAGTCAACAAATCTTTATTTCGTTTTATAAACTGAAATTTTCATTCGAATGAGATATTTTTATTGCTGATTGTCAAATAAATAGTAATAATTTATACTGATCTGATGTTTGGCATGCAGTATTTTTACTAAAAAATATTTTTTTGTGCCCTGCTGCGGTATTACGCCCAGTCTTCTTTGCAATTTAAAGTCATTATTTTTTTTTTTTTTACTAATTATTTTACTTACTAGAAACCTTAAAAGAGATTTTTGTTTGTCGTTATGCTTTTTGTCATTATTTGTTATATTCACAATATAACAAATAACGACAATATTAAGACAATGCAATCAGTAAAAAGGTTCCAAGAGAGCAACCAGTCCCTAGAAACTGACAAAACCATGCAGAGGAGTTTCCATCAAGTATGATGTGAAACCATTTTGTATTCTAGTATTGCAGTCTGGCAAATGCGGCAGATTGCTTTTCATTGCTTGAGAGACTGATGTTGGTAACACATAATAGGACGTATGTTGGCTTTCCTTAGCCGGCCGTGGATGTCATACTCACTACGGAATTATTACAACACGTGATTTTAGTGAACCCAGATGAAATACAAGCCGAGTTTTTATCAGCACCAGCGCCAGTTCTTGTGTGTAACACCATACCACCATGGTTAATCTTCCAAACTCATTAAAAGCAACCTTCCGCATTTGTCACGTGGTCTGTTCTGATCAATTACATGGTTATCTGACATGAATTCTGTCTATTGTGACTAGAACTAATAACTACAAAATAATAATAATATCTATGGACGCTTCACACCACGTCAGTCTGGCCCCGTGGTAAGTACCTGATGGACTTGTGTTACAGGTACCAGACAACGGAAATATATTTAATACTTTTATAGTATACATAAATTTAAGGTTTTTATTATATTATACACATATTTAATACACATCCATGACTCAGGAACTTTGAAAACTTTTGTTCCGTCGGCGGGATTCGAACCCGCGACCCCCGGCTTGAGCTACCAACAGCCCACCAACTAAGCCACAGAGGCCGTCAAAAAAAGCTTTGAGGTCTAGTGTAATGTAAGATTTTTCAGTAATGTAAGATTTCCCAGTTAGTTAGATGACAGAGAAAAGTTACCTTAAATTGCAAAGAACATTCGGCTTCATACCGTAGCAAGAAAGACAAAAGGCAATTTCAGGTAAAAACTAGGCACAAAAATTTATTTACAGGTATAAAGTATGCCAACATCAATTAGGACTAAATAATTATTAATAATTTGACAATCAGCAATAAAAATGTAAAAGATTAAATAAATATTTGTTGGCATACGTTTTATATTTAAGGTTATTCTTCCATTTAATGTCATGTAGTAATTAATAATTAAATAAAAGCTTGTTGTAATACTTAATTTTGGCCCGAAAATCTTAATCCTTAGCTTTGATAAGATCCAAAATATAGGAGAGGTAAAATAGTCGCTTCGATAAAAGTATGATACGGCCGTGCCAGCTTACTCGAGAATTGGTTGGGCACTGCTGCGACCCCAGACAATGGTATTTACATAGTATTTTACTGGATAGGTGATAGCAATCGCAGAAAATCATGTGTTAAGGATTTTCGCATTGTTAATTTTTGAATTGTTAAAAAACCCGAAAAAAACCGAAAAACCCGGGTACCCGGTTTTCATCAAACAAAAAACCCGAAAACCCGGGTTTTGAAAATTGGTCCGGGTTTCGATGCCCTATCTGTAAGCGATCTTACACTCTAGCCAGGGATTGTTGGCAGAAGTTTAAACGAAACAAAGCAAGCAAGCAAGACATTTCGCCGCGCAGGAGAAAGAGAGGTAGATATTAGATACTTCCTGTTCTAGTTTACCGCGCTGGTCTACTCTCCCTCCGTTTTAAGGTGCCTCTTCACAATGGTCCATGCTGGCGCACTACAGACCATCGCCATTGTATAGACACACGATACTGACATGACCATCGTCCGCCATCATACACCACTACCCCGTCTACACAATGGCGATGGCTTGAAGTAGGCCAGCATGGACCATTGTAAAGAGGCACATTTACGAGGTTTTTATAAGGTCACAACAAAAACAATTTTGACGAATCCTTTCAGCTAAAACCTAAAACCAAAGTTTTCGACAAAATTCCTTAAGCCCGCTTCACACCTTCGCATTCGCACGTGACACTGCGAAACGTCGCATTCGCGAAAAACGCTACATATAACTTTCGCATTACACAATCCTGCCTCGGAACTACGGTTATATCTCACTCATTATCTGCCGCGGAACACCTGATACAATGTGGAGTAACTAATTACTCCAACGAGGCTCACACGGCTATGCGCGATAATATCACTAATAATATAATTAACTTTTATTATTTGAGAGAACATATTTTTTTGTTTGTTGGTTATAGTGAAAAATCTCTGGCAGAGCTACGCTATATTTTAAGCCCGGCCGCACATTATCCGAATTTCTGATCAGAAAAATTCGGACGCCCCGCCGCGCCGGAACGCACACTGTTTATATATTTTGTTGTGGACCCCGCATACTGTCAGAATTCTGACGTGTCAAAATGTATGAGCGGGGCCGGGCGGGGCGTCCGAATTTTTCTGATCAAATATTCGGATAATGTGCGGCCGGGCTTATAGATCAGAAATTGGCCAAATTCTGGAAAGGCAAGGGCCATAAAAATATATAAATGCTCAATATAATAATAATAAAGGCAAAATACTGTAAATGACGTGAGTGACAAATGACAATATAAGTCAGTGACGGCACACAGTGACACCAACTCTAAATTCAATTAAGTAAATACATTTTATGTTACATAATATCTAAGTTATAAGTTTTACATTATATTAATATGTAATGTCTCAGACAACAATCGCAAAATTAAAACATTATAGTAACAAATAATTGTAAATAACAATCATAACTTGACATTCCTATTGCTTCTCACAAAGAAACATAATATCTGTGTTTTACAAACGACAATAATAATAATAGAAGATAAATTGTAGTTCTTAATGAACAATAATTATTGTGACTTGTTATCAAGTATAATGTTAACGATTAGATGTGAAGAAGTATTAACAATAATCATTCATTTAGCAAGAAAATAACATACAGTAACAATAACTTACTAGTTAATAATAATAAAATATTAACTATTATAGTTATGTTAATATTACAGCAGATTACACAACATAATATTATTACCTACTAGCATTGTGATAATGAGTGTGGGGCATCAAAACCCATGAGAATGGGGCAAATAAATTAACATAAATAAAAATGAAACATGTACAACAAACAAGTGCGTATCGGGCTTGTGTCGGGCCACGCGCAATATAGGGTTCCGTAGTACCGCTAGTTTTTGATGTTTTTTTAATGGTCAATGAATGTACCATCGAGGAAATTGATTCCTAGGCAGTTAACGGATTTACGTCGTTTGGTCGGCTTATGTCAATTCAATGTTAGAGCTGTGATTGGCGCGGTCGGATGGGTTTGACTTAACGCAACCAAATTACTTAGGTCCGCCATCTGCCTAGGAATCAACTTCTCTGATAGTACATTTATAACGTGTTTACTAACAACATCATCTCAGTTACGTTTAAAGGAATTTGAACGAAAAAATCTTCAGTCTCTTTATACTTCTCCGAATACATTTTTTTAGTTGATCGACTATTACTCAATAACTTATAAAGTCTTTTTAGCCGTGATAGTTTTCCTTTTAAATTCAGCATATTTTCTACTCCCGTGAATTTTTTTCACATTTCCAGAAGCAACCGTTTAGCTGGTAGAAGAGGGGGACACTGGACTCTAACGATTTTTTCCACTTTAAAACTTCATATTTCACAAATGGATCCCTAAATCGGAAAATGATGTTTGAATACTCGTAATATTTTAAAACCTATCCAACGATACCCCACATGGTGGGGCGGACGCGAAAAAAAATTTTTTTTAAAGATCTTGTATACCATTTTGTCGGCACCATTAATATGAGCATTCATGCCGAATTACAGCTTTGTAGGTCCAATAGTCTCTGAGCAAAACTGCGGACAGACAGACGGACGGACGGACGGACAGACGGACAGACAGACGGACGGACAGACCGAAACTATAAGGGTTCCTTGTTGACTACGGAACCTTAAAAAGCACAAATTTAAATAAAATATGTAATAAAATATGTAAATAACAAATTAAGAATTCTTAATAGAATGTTACCGTTTCACGCAATTTGTAGAAAGTCCGCCATTGTTGACATTGAGCTGCAACCATAGACAAGATGGCGTAAGTAATCGATTTGGCGGGAAAATTACAAAACTATTCATAATCAGCTTTCCGTGGCAGCCTTGAACTTGGCCACTTTCTAACTGTAATTTCTATGATTCGCGGTAACTTTTTATACGCTTTTTATCGGGCAATGACTTAGGTTTTAGGGTTTTATAATTGTCTATACGATCTACTACACCTGTATAAATTTTTTATCCACTTATAATTTATCAAGTACATATTAAAATGTAATTTGCGTGAAATATAATATATTTTACCTCGCAGCCCTAACTTGCACAAAAAAAATTACTTAGCAGACTCGTTCGATCTATGTGCAAGGAAGACTGTTTCTCCATAGAGATGACATGAACAGTCCCAGTGGGAGAGTCACAATTTATAGAGGACATGTCATGACATGACACACAACTCCCAAAATCTTAGTATTTTCTATGTAAGTTCTTTTTTTCGACATTAATAGGCTACTTGACCTACTTTTTTTCTTCATGCTAATCGCTTCTTAATCATTAATTTTCACCAAAAAAACTAATATTTTAATATTTTAAGCAGTAAAAACCCATAAAAATGTTTGATTGAAAAATATGCCTTTTAAATGGCGCCGAAAACACTGTCCGCCATAGTGTGACGTCATATTTTTTGTATTTTATACTTTCTTTATTGAAAATGTTTTATGTGCTAAACGTACGAGTCTAACAGTGCCAAAAAATTGGAAAAGAATTTAGAAATCATTTGTAATATTGAAAACTTTTGGAGAAAAGTTTTGGCCATTTCATTTCCCAACTACAATAAAAATATGCATTTGTTCAATGAAATTGAATATAGGTCAAGTAGCCTATTGTGCCTGTTACTATTCTTGATCTTCCCTAAATTCTCTTACCGGCGCATTCAGAGACGTCATATTATATCTAAGAATGGCATGTTAACAATTACTTATAGATATATGACTGAAACTTAAACCAATAATATTAATTATTCAAATGAGTTATGAAAATAATAGAATTATGTATCATAAATTAACATTTGCACGTCGAGAAAATTGACAAAATATGTGAAACACTGTTAGAATAGTAACACCTTATTGTACCATATTTATGCAAATAAAGATTATTATTATTATTATTATTATTATTATTAATTACTTAACTGTTATTAAATGGGGAGTTTGACAGATTATTTTATAGAGCTTATATCAAAATCTTCATTTCATTAAAGTTAAGAAATTTTAAGCTGCATTTAAGCAACATTTTAAGCAACATTTTAAGCTGCAACTGCCTAAGAGATGATGTACACTGCTAGTAAATAGTAATGATAACATTACGGTATAATTGATAATCTATACTTAATATTATAAAGCGGAAGAGTTAGTTTGTTTGTTTGTTTGTTTGTTTAAACGCGCTAATCTCAGGAACTGCTGGTTCGATTTGAAAAATTATTCCAGTGTTAGATAGTCCATTTATCGAGGAAGGCTATAGGCTATATTTTATCACGCTAAGACTAATAGGAGCGAAGAAATAGAGGAAAATGTGGAAAAAACGGGGGGAAATTATTTGAAAGGGCTTATCTCACGAACTACTAGAGCAATTTTTCTGTTATTTAGGTCATATAAGAAGTAGACCACGTGAAGGACCATAGGCTATTTTTTGTAGACTGCCTGTGAAATATCTAATTTACGCGGGCGAAGCCGCGCGGAACGTCTAGTAACAGATATTAGCGAGACATCAATCATCTTAATCGATCGTAGGCCGCGAGCATTAATCAAACGACAGAACATTGTGTACTGGCAGCAACACAAAGCAACAAATTGCTAACAGCAGGTGTTATACGTACAAGAGACTCTCTTGATTTGATCTTTGTCTTCAATTGATCTACATTAAGCCTAGCTTGGAGTAGGCATCAAATTAATCTGCGTAATGTCTATACTAGATGCAAAAGTTATACTTTTTTAAATTCTAAATCTAAGACTTTTTATCTAACCTACATGTTTTATGAGATCCACTACCACCTTTCTCACAATTTACGCAATCAAAAAAAAAAGAGACGACTTTTAGCAGACTTCTGGTTTTATTGAAAATCCAGCGAATCCTTGGATTCGATTCGGATCCTATTATTTATTTTACAGCAAATAAAGCCCGCTTCGCATATATGATAGCGCAAAACGTTAAAGTAAATTATTATTATAAAAATATTTGTCAATTGTCGTCTTCACCTTGTCACTCACGATGCACCCGTGAAGTGAGAAGCAAGCTTAATAGCGGACATTGACATTAAACCTCACTATAAAGTATAAACTAAGGTTATCTAATGTGGTTTTTCCCTAAAGTAATCAAGTTTTTGTCCGCATAATCATAGTCAATTTGACGTGATAAAATCATCAGCGAACGTGACAAAAAGCTCATGAAGCTGGAATCACGGCACGCGTCTCATATTTGTATAATAGGGATGACGACAAGGTAAAAGATTAGCTGATTTTTTAAATAAAATAAAGACATAGCGATAAAAAATAAGTACATATCCCAAAATTTCAGCTTCATAACTCATGTATTTTTTTTGTTATGAGCCTTCAAGTTGGATAGTCAAGTCGAATTTTTTTTTAAATAAAATTTCTTAATTTTTGTATACCCTTCGATAAGTTATGCAATTTATAACAATTTTTCTTATGAGACCACTTTCATAAACGCAATATTTAACATAGCTATCGAACAAAATCTTCACGCAATGCGTACAAACTAGCTAGGGGTGACGTCATAGTTAGCTGACATTTTTAATGGAGCGTTTTGGGAAGGTCTATTTTATGTGAGTTTTGAATTGTGATATCTTGGAGAGGTTTTAATCTATCAGAGTCATTTTTTCACCGATATTTCTATTTTTGAATGGTCCCTTACCAACAAGAAAAAAAAATATTCGTTACGACTTACGCCTAATGTTTTGAACCAAGTGACACGTTGCAAATTAATTATAAACATGTAAACAATCGCCAGAGTTACACAGGAGATACTTTGAGTTTCTGGAAAGCACATAGGACACTTTTTATCCCAGAAAAATGTACGGTTGCTGCGGTAAACAAATTTTGGCGCAACGCAGTTGCGGGCGTCATCTAGTTTTCGACAAAATGAATAAGATTCTAGTGTGATACACGTAGGGAATGCAATCCAGTTCACGCACCCCCGCGCGCAGAGTTACACGTATGAATCACACTTTTTTGTAATCCCGCCAGTCCCGCGGGATCCCGCAAAATTTTTGACCGGGATTAGTCCCGCAAAATGCATGCGGGATCCCGGTATCCCGGTATTGCATTCCCTAGATACACGGTAATACCACAATAAAAATATTTTTACCGTGGTGATAAATGATAATACTTACATATAATATGTAAGTATTATCATTATTTAAATCTATCTATATAATATTTTTTCATATTTTATTAGATAGTATCACCCGGCTTCTTACATCTATACTTAGATTAAATAAATAACGGAACGGAACCATCTGATTTTTTGTATATTGATAGGTTAATAGTTATATAATTTAAGAGTAACATTGTCCTACAAATAGAACAATCTATATTTTGGGACCATCAAATCAAAGTATGAAATCCTTTCTATCTCCGTTAGCTACCACTTTCGAGATTTTTCGCAGATAAAATTGTTGTTCGTATTATTAAAATGCAGCTACTCACAAAAAGTTTGCTTGATAGTAATCAAAAAATATTGTATTCTAGGGATCCCTGACCATAATAGTTTAGTAACTCTATACAAAATGTTTTATTGCAAAATCAACAGTTATTTTTTAAGCTTGTCTCAAAGCCCTGCTAAAAAATCAAAACCAATAAAAAACGACAAACGGACACCGTCAGGTATTTTAATTATATCAGATTAATAATGACCTTCAATACGCAACAACACAAAGCTGGAGTACGCCATAGAGCCATAGACAATAGAGTTGCGTGAAATGGTGCCGAAACCGCACGAAATATCAGCGCAAGGTCGCGCGGTGACAGTGCCAGCGGGTAGCGGAGCTGGTAGCGTGTAGCGTTTTCAAATCAAAAAATCGGCCAAGTGCGAGTTGTACTCGCGCACGAAGGGTTCCGTACCACTACAGAGCAAAAATAGGCTAAAAATGTGAATTTTTTGTATGGGAGCCCCCATCAATTATTTAATTTATTTAAATTTTATAAATTAATTATTAAAGTACAAATATAATTAAGTATTTTGAGAACATTTAAATTGCCTATGTGTTGCCGTTATTGGTTAAGAGCAAAAAATAGCAAAAAAAATCACGTTTGTTGTATGGGAGCCCCCCTTAAATATTTAATTTATTTTATTTTTAGTATTTGTTGTTATAGCGGCAACACATATACACAATCTGTGAAAATTTCAGAAGTCTAGCTATAGCGGTTCTTGAGTTACAGCCTGGTGACAGACAGACGGACAGATGGACAGACGGACAGACGGACAGACATCGAAGTCTTAGTAATAGGGTCCCGTTTTTACCCTTTGGGTACGGAACCCTAAAAACAGCGCGCTCTAAATCTTACCTTTGACATAGGTGCATTTTTCAAATGTCAATAAAATTATCGCATGTTTCATATTAATAACAGCTAGGGCATGCAATCTCATTTTCACGAGACCTCGAAATTGGCGAGATTTCGCGAAATTTATTTTCATAAACTCTCAAGATTTGCATTCCTTGTTACTAGAAACTACTACAACTATTCACATGTTTTATAATTCCAATTATAAGTTGCAAATAATAACAATTATTGTTATTAATTTATTATTTACAATTTGCAAGGTATGTAAATATAGAAATTTTACTTTATTTTTAAGACGCAATTATTAATTACAAGAATTTTACGATAACCCTTCGGGTATAATAGAAATAGTTTATAAATTATATCATTAGATGTATCAACTAAGATTATTCTACTAACACTAATTACAGTATAAATAAATCAAAGATAACATGCCATCTTGATTCTTGGCTATCTTTAATGCATTGATAAGTAATAAATAATTGCCTATTAGTTCTCTACTAATGTACTGCGATATACAGATGCCATCTAGATACTAGAAATTATTAAATAATAGTGTAACTCATAAAGAACACTAAAAGTACCTACAGGCATTTTGTAAAAGTTATACCTTTCATACGCCTATTTTTGAAGACGTGATTTAAATAAAATTGCTATCTGCAACTTACCTGCAACAAACAAACAAATATAAATTAGCATTGTAATAACATAATGTCTGTAGAAGGTAATTATGAAATAAGTATTTTAGCTAGAACTTTTAACTAGAACAACAAATTCGTGGCTCAATAATCACTATGGCTAGTATGTCCCACAACCTGAACATTTTGTGGTACACTTTACGGAAAAACTATAACGGGTATTGATTTGTGCTCTAACATAGTATTTTTTATAGTATATGTAGATGTGTTATCATCATAGTCAAGGTGTGACGACGCGAGCCCTCACAAAGCTCGGCTTTTAGCTAGTTCGTCTGGAAGCTGTTAAGGCACGTCTTCTGTTCTATTTCAAACTCTCGCCTTTTGCTAAATTCATCAAATTAGTAAAGACTGAACCACCATCATTGAAATTTAAATCAAAGTATCCGCTGCAACTCGCGCCACGCACCGGGCGTGCCGCACAGATTCGAGCACACCGAGCGATATTTTCCCAGAACTTATAATGTCCTGGGAATGTCATATGTTCACCTGCGCCACGACTTGCGACACTTCCTATGACAGCTGAAATTACTGTACAGTATGCACAATCGACGTCTTCTGCGATTCTTTTGCGTAATAATGGCCCATGATAGTCATGACTCATGCCATAGTGTTTCAAACAGTCTAGACTCTAGACCCCCTGCACCCGTAGCACGGCTACAGTAGAAAAACGAAAGTATAGACAAACAGCGGAGATAAACTGAAGGTGCCGTTCCGATCTTTACCGCTGTTAGACGCGATCGACAAAAAATCAAATATAATGCCACTTTATGACATAGACCTAAAAATTCAAATAAAATCCTACTTTATGACGTAGACTATAATAGTCTATGTCATAAAGTGGCATTTGAATTGATTTTTTGTCGATCGCGGCTAGCCGCGGTAAAGATCGGAACGGCACCTTCAGTTTATCTCCGCTGTTTGTCTATACTTTTGTATTTTTACTGTAGCCGTGCAGCGTGCTACGGGTGCTGGAATTACGCCGAGATGTGGCTTCACTCTGCATCCTCTATCGGTTGTATCACGGGGAGTGCTCCGAGGAATCGTTCGGAATCATACCTCCTGCAACTTTTCGCCATCGTTCCACGCGAAAAATATACCATCCTCATCACCTTGATGAGTGGCAGTCTTCCACCGTGCGTTTTTCGCGTAACTTTCTGCCGCGCACTGTAAAACTCTGGAACGAACTGTCACCAGCAGTATTTTTATAATGTTGCGACTTGCGAGTGTTCATGAGCGACGGTAGTCTTTTATTTCTTTTGCTTCCCATCGGGTAATCTGTTTGCTCGTTTGTCCCCTTATTTTATAAAAAAAATCCCATCACTACATAGTATAAGACAAAGTCGCTTTCTCTGTCCCTATGTCCCTTTGTTCCCTTTAATCTTTAAAACTACGCAACGAATTTTGATGCAGTTATCTTTAATAAATAGAGTGGTTGAAGAGGAAGGTTTATAAGTATAATAACATTCATTAAATAGTGGAGAAATACTGTTATTTTTGAGGTTTATAATGCGATGTTGTAAATAATTAAAAAAAATCCGCTTACAATGCAAACGCAGGCTGAACCCTACGAGATTTATCAAAATAATGTACTAAGTATTGTACACAATGAAAAGGTCAACAGAAAACTTCGCGATGGTATGTCTATCTCTTATGGATATCCCACAATAACATTTTTTTGTCATTTACTTTTTACTACAAATAATCGCTAATTTTCGACGCGATTTTAACTAATACAGCATTAATAAATACTTTTAATTAAATACATTGTTGATTTAATATAGATCTTATATATGATCCTTTACAGCATATGATTTGAATATTTTCGAAGATATTACAGATTTAAAAATTGCGGGTCGTAGCTTTTGCGGCAGTACCGACCAATGCGGGCCACGGCCCACGGGTAATGAATATAAATCAAATCTACTGAATCGATTTTAATCATTTTTTTCAGTGAGTGACATAGGCTATATATTTTATACCCGTGCAAAGCCGGGGCGGGTCGCTAGTATATATTATATTTTACCGTGAGAGAGCCATGCTTCGGCACGAATGGGCCGGCTCGACCGGAGAAATACCACGGGCTCACAGAAAACCGGCGTGAAACAGCGCTTGCGCTGTGTTTCGCCGAGTGAGTGAGTTTACCGGAGGCCCAATCCTCTACCCTATTCCCTTCCCTACCCTCCCCTCCTCCCCTATTACCCTATTCCCTCTTAAAAGGCCGGCAACGGACCTGCAGCTCTTTTGATGTTGCGTCTTTTGAACGGAAGTTGCTTTCCATCAGGTGGCCCGTTTGCTCGTTTGCCCCTTAATTTATATTAAAAAAAATCCCATATTATAAGGAAAATCCCATATAATCTCCGATAGGCCCATGATTCAGCCAACGCATACAATTCCAGTAAAACAGCGCGACGGAATCATCCGCGAACAAACATAATAAAAATGATATAATTATAGTATATACAGGGTGTAACAAAAATAAGTGATAATACTTTAGGGTGTGTACGTGTTCCTTGTAGAGAGTTCACTGTGAAAGTAGCAGCGCTGAAAGACGAAAAAAATTTTCCACTTTTGTATGGGGAAACTCGTGACGCTCGGGCCCTTGCCCATACAAAAGTGAATAAAAAATTTCGTCTTTCAGCGCTGCTACTTTCACAGTGAACTCTCTACAAGGAACACGTACACACCCTACAGTATTATCACTTATTTTTGTTACACCCTGTATATACGGTCGAGTTGAGTAACCTCCTTTTGGAAGTCGGTTAAAAGAGACGACTACTCGTTGAAAATATACTTATAATGATAACTAGCTCGTTTTCAGTGAAAGTAAATTGCGTATTAACGGTAGATTATTTTTTGCCAATTCATTTTAATTGATTTTCCCATAGGAAGTTATTTTTCCGAAGTAAAATTTGCCTATGTAATCCAGCCCCCCTAGCATACGCCAACGAGATATCTCGTGGATATCTCACTCTCGAGCGTAGTGATATTGTCGATATCGATATATATCTCTTTTTCGCTAACATGCGTACGTCGATACTCGAGAGATAAATTTCTCGTTAGTATATAGACAAAAATAGCACATATAAAAAAAAATATCTCTAATTTTGACGACAGACGTAGGAGAAAAAATGTATGTCATGTTAGGGTCAATAGAGATGAAGAGATAAACCAGTTAACATCGAGAAAACGTGTGGACAAAATTTTCTCGTTGGCGTATGCTAGCACGGCAGGATGTCGGCTGACTCCATAGTTAATATACCTAGCGGAACTTTAAGGCCTGAGCAAGCGAGATGTCACTATCAGTAACACTGCGAGGTAAAAAGAGACGTGTGATACATGACAGCAGAACTCTTTTTTTTGACGTCCAGTCGGCACTTATCGGCACGTTGACAATTTAATCTCATAGAATTCATGTTCAATCATGATTGTGTAAGTGTATACGTACACATATTTTTACACACAGATGTAAACCAATTTCGGTTTCGTTTGACAGCTCGAGATTGTTGCTCTATTACGCTAGGTATATTAACTTTATGGCTGACTCCAAGCCAAATTTTATCGAAAGCACTCCAGCCGTTTAAGCGTGAAGAAGTAACAAACATACACATTACACACTCACAAACTTTCGCCTTTATAATATTTGTATAAAGCATGATAGTATGAAGTATGACTAGTATAAAATTATGTAGTTGTGAATGTAGTTCATTATAAACTATCTCTGACAATCGAAATACCAGGACGTCTAATCCCGTGACGTCACAATCCCGTATCCCGTGAGAACGGGATAATATCATTACGGAAATATTGAAACGCTTTCCTGTTTCATTAATCGTTTCTTTTGTTTTTTAATAAATCCTACTTATTGGTAAAAATGTAGAGTTTTCGATTCGGCAGGTCCAAATTTCTTTCATCGTCTACCAGTCTCCACGACTTGTCGTAAGACTGAAGCCTGAAATTTAAAAATTTTATCGATTCTCTAAAGAGAAATTTGAAAACATATTTTTTTTTTAAATTGCGATTGTTTTTTTAATTGAAAGGCGAGGCACGTCAAATTCCTAATCATTCGGTTTACTTTTCGCTGTGTTATTTTTATGTTCAAAACATAAAATATTTTTCACATTCTTTCTGGACTCTAGAGCAGCCATTATCAAAGTTTGCTTCGCGGGGCTCCGCGAGCGATATATAAATTGTTTAAAAATTTAAAAAAATGACAATTTTTTTTTGCGATCTGTCAAAAATTACATTTCTTAAAAGGGTTCCGCCACCAAAAAAAGTTTGAGAACCGCTGATTTAAACAGTACGCTTTAGATACTCGTAGCTAAGGAAAAGTTCAACCCAATCTCTTTGTTACCTCAAAATCTATGTCAAAAGATGTTTAAATACATGAATTAGGTAGGTACGCAAACACGAACAAGTCACACAATGACCACTAGCGCCTGCGCAACAGGAAAAGAACATTACCGTGATCAAACTTGTAATTCAATGATGAGGATGACTTGGTCGTACGGCCTGAGTCTTACTTTGAATGGGACAACTTATATATTTTTATTTTTATAAAATTAGGGGGCAAACGAGCAAACGGGTCACATAATGGAAAGCAACTACCATCGCCCATGGACACTCGCAAGTCGCAGAAGAGCTGAAGGTGCGTTGCCACTTGCCGACCTGTTAAGAGGGTATACGCTCTCAATTCTCATCTTGAAGGTTTGCAGGTCGTATTGGTCCGGAATCACTGCTGGCGAGAGTTCGTTCCAGAGTTTTACTGTGATAAGGATGCAGTATTTTTTGCGTTTTTAGGGTTCCGTACCCAAAGGGTAAAAACGGGTCCTATTACTGAGACTTCGATGTCTGTCCGTCTGTCTGTCTGTCTACAGGCTGTAACTCACTAACCGCTATAGCTAGACTTCTGAAACAGAGACAGAGAAACTTTCACAGATTGTGTACCTATTTCTGTTGCCGCTATAGGTAACAACAAATACCTTAAAACAAAATAAAAACAAATAAAAAGAAAATTAAGGGGGGCTCCCATAAAAGAAACGTTATTTCTTTGGCCTTTTATGCTCGTAATCAATAATGGCAACTGCTAGGCACTTGAAGTTTTTATAAAGTCCTTAGTTATATGTCTACTTTAATAATTACTAATAATATTTCAATAAAATAAAAATTTAAGGGGGGCTCCCATACAAAAACACAATTTTTGGCCTATTTTGCCTCTATAACGGTACGGAACCATTCGTGCTCCGACTCGAACTTGGCCGATTTTTTAATACAGATGTTTCCCGCGCCTTCATTGCCACGAAATTTTATCGTTGGGATTTTGGGAACCGTTTCTTCAGGACAAAATCCAATATCCTTTTTCGGAACTCAAAGTGTCTCTATTCTCTACAAAAAAAAATGTATGCAGGTGGCTTTGACAAATAAAGTAATGTATAGAATTTAAAACTAATACAGTTTAAGGTAATATTATGTTTTGAAGTTGTATATGTTTAGAAAAAAATCTGGACTCTTCTATACGGCGAGTCCAGGCAGAAGACATCAAATAAAATTTCTTTTGTATGAAACTCCGTGCCCAGTCATTTCCATGATAGCCGATACTGGCCGAGGAGGTTTAGTGTTTACCCACATCATGTACACCATAATATATTCGCAGCATCATCGATACAGCATCATGATGCATCCGCGTGACGTAACGCCGTCAACATTTCCAATTATTGATGTCGTAACTTTCTAAACCTTTGACCCAGCTTAAAATATATTGTAACCATTAACATAGCTACGGCGAGAAATTGAAAAACATACAACAGTCAAGTTAAAATTGTCAAGGTAACCAACCAGAGGAAATTTTATGGACATGTCCTAAGCCCTCAGACGTATCACTATACTCGTAGTAACTATAGGTCTACCAGAATCTGATGGCAAAAAGTGAGAAAATAAAATAACTCTAGCAATATTGGAATAAAACATTTTGATCCGTTTTTTTTTTTCTTATAGCGGCTGATTCTGTGTGTTAAACATGCATATATAAAAATTTATCCAATGATCAAGGATATTTTTTAAAAATCTGCTGTCAAAAATTGCCATCATATTCTGGTAGACCTATACGTGCGATTGGGTTCGGTGGACCGGGATATACCTACTGATATATTACTAGATATCTGAAAACTGTACATATCGATCAATATGTGTGCCAAATATGAGGCATACCGCATAACAGCCACACTGGTCAACGTTGGCGCACAACCAGGTAAGTGGAAGACTTTGGGAGAGGCTTTAAAATTGCCCAGCAGTGGGCTGTGGGACAGCAATCACCATAGACTATTAAATATATTTGGCTTAAAAAACTTATGAAATAGTCTGCTAGTCTTTGTGTCAGACATTAGAAAAATCACATTATGACACACAAAGACAGCGGATCTTGAATAACTTACATATTTCACTACTTAAATAACTTCATTATGCCTTGATTACACATACCGAGTAAAGTGGCGAGACAGTGGTCCCGAGCATATCCATACAAATAAGAATAAGAATCATTTACTTGCAGAAAGTAGAGTCACAAAACGTACAGAGTGCTCGGCCGAGAGCACTGTCTCGCCAATCGCCACTAGGCCATTAGGGTGCTAACAGCTAAATAAGTTAAGCGAGGTAATAGCTAATAGATTAAGGGCCTGTTTCACCACTTTCTGATAAAGTTCCGAATAGGCTATTCACAACTTTTTTGACAGATTCTCCATACTTGATCTGTCAAGTTAATTGGTGGATAGCCCATTCGGCACTTATCAGGAAGTGGTGAAACAGGCCCTAAACTTAAAAATATTAATAATTCATTCGACCTTCGCTACCAAATGCACTTGACCGATTTTTAAAGCAAATTAGCAATAACTAATAAGGAAATAAATAATAATTATACCAAAAACAGCGTCGAATCATGTTAACCAACAACATAAATAAATACATGTCAGCAAACCCATAAGTTTATCACTAATGATATAACCAGATAACACTGATGTAAGTGATATAATACTTTCGGCGATTCGGCTAACAAAGGTGGCGCTTACGCAACGGAGAAAGTACCACGGGGTACCGCACATAAACGACATGACCTTTATTGCAACGGCAGAATCATTCTAAGAGGAAAATAATTCTGAATGGACTGTAAGGCCGATGATGTGATTATTACTGAGTACTGACTAGATGACGCCTGCAACTCCGTTGCGCCAAAATTCGTTTATCACTCAGGAACCGTACATTTTTCCGGGATAAAAAGTGTCCTACGTAATTTTCCGGGACTCAAAGTATTTCCATACCAAATTTCAGCAAAATCGGTTCAGCGTGAAGAGGTAACAGACAAACAGACACACTAACGCATAAATTTATAATATTAGTATGGATATACCGAACCAAACACCGCACAAACGGCACAATCCAGGAGGCCTACTCCGAAATGTTTTGGCCGAAAGATCGGGCCGTTTCCTACTCGCAAATACGTCCGTTCAAAAGTTCAGGGCTCGGGCCTAGACCTAAGTTTGTCTTAACTACGATAGACAATAACGCCCGAATCCCGATGTAACTTTGCAGTAAGGTCATTTCTAAACTTCGATCGGCTTTCGGTCGGATTCGAAAATTTGGTTGGGCCGTTTCGGAGAAGACATTCTAAATCGCGCTATCGAACTTCGAATTTATTTATTCGCTGCGATTATAATAATAATATTATGAATATTATGATAGTGCACATCTGAAATGACTACAGTGGGCTACGGCATAGGCCATAGTCGTAGCATCCCGCTCGATCGGAAGATTCTTTGAGTCTGCCAGCGTATTCCCGCTCGATTCCCGCATCTAGATTCTAGACATGGAGAAAATATCTAGAAAATGACAATGCACTAACAACGTTTCGCTAATATAAAAAGTGCAAGCATATAAAATGAACTAATATTTAAGTAGATAACACTTATCTACTTAAATATTAGTTCACTTCAGAGGAATACTGTATCAACTGCATGCTATTTGATTACTGATTAGTGATTATGTTATAACTGCTATACACTATAACGATTTAAATAGCAAGTTTTTTTAAAATTCTAAACAAATGAAATAAACGATTGTTTGGTAGATTTTGCAATCCTTAGGGCCTTCGATACTTTTGTAAATTAACAAGTCGTCTAGGACGTGAACACAACAGTTCCTTTGCTTCGCCCTTAAGAGCCTGCTGCCAAAAATATCAAAGCACGCTAGCTCCGCCTACACACCCCGCTATCCTCCAATCGTGATATAATGATTCCATGAATCGTGCCCCCGAGCAATGTGCTTTACGGTGCAGCTAATAGTGAACAATATCGCGTAACAACGGTTACCGCATTATAGCACGAAAGTAAAGGTCGTAAGTCCCAAAACTGTTTTTGATGATTACTTAAAATTTAAATACAATACTAATATTTCCTTTCGCCATTATTTTATAAAGTGTGTGATTGTAGTTGTGCAAGTTATTTAATGATAGTAACTCAATAAGTGTAACAGATATTTGTTGAAAAGCCCAGAAAGATTCATAATTTCGAAAAATATAACTATCGAGTCAAAATAAGTGAATCGTGTTTTCTGTTAAGCAAATATCAGATAAATATACAATGATTAAATAAATCTTAATTTCATCTTCTCGGATAGTAATACTTATTAGAAAACACAGCAAAATTTGGCAGCCCGCTCTTAAGGTGTCAAAATTGGGCAATAGAGGAAGGTCGTTACTCGTTGCGTCATTTCGGACTATTTACCTAGATGTTTTAATAACACTTATGGCATTGATTTTTAAAAGCTTTTTTATGTAAATATTATGTTATTCATACTAATATTATAAATGCGATAGTGTCTGTGTGTTAACGGTTTTCGCTTAAACCGCTCAACAGATTATAATGAAATTTTAAGTGGATGAACTTTGAGTGGCCAAGCTTATCATAAAATCGTGAACTATGGAAAGAAAGAGGAGAGGCCTTTGCCTGGCAGTGGAACACTTTGGGCTACTAATAATAATCCATACTTCCATACTAATATTATAAATGCGAAAGTGTGTCTGTCTGTCTGTCTGTCTGTCTGTCTGTGTCTGTCTGTCTGTCTGTTACCTCTTCACGCCTAAAACGCTGAACCGATTTTGCTAAAATTTGGTATGGGGATACTTTGAGTCCCGGGAAAGGACATAGGGTACTTTTTATCCTCCCGGAAAAATGTACGGTTCCCGCGCGATAAACGAATTTTGGCGCAACGAAGTTGCGGGCGTCATCTAGTAATACAATAACTCAATTATTGAGTCCTGTCCTGAGAAAGGACATCGATAGATTTTATTTCGGAAAAAGTACGACGCAACTGCAATAGCTTACTTTTATTTAATTCTTTATCGTAATTCGTAAGAATGAAGTAGGTAAGTTTTTGAAGCATTAAAAGTAATATTTAAAAATAAAAAGAGTAATAAAAATATTTTCCCATATTAAAATGCACAAAAGATACAAAAATAATTTCGTGGAATATTCTAGTTGAGCACTGTACATTTGTACGGTGTACGGTATACCTGTATTCAAATTGAAAACTTAATGTATATTATTATTTCACATCGTTATATTTTTAATTGTAAGCAGTGAGAAAGCTGAACTTATTATAATGTTTTGGAATGACAGATAATAAAAATTCGAATTTAGATTCTACGCATCTTAATGTCCCCGTTTAGATTGGCCCATGACCATGAGGGATCAGCGACATCACCAATCACCATTCCCTACCATCATTGCTACTGTATCCACAATCGTTCTCAATCAGGGCAATCATAGACGAATTATCCATCATGGACCTAATTGGAGATCCAACGTACTTTTAACTTTTTTTGGACACCGTAGAGGGAGCCATGAACTACATCTCTTCAGGCTATTTTTATCCTTCTTCCATAACTCATCCCCACCTAATTACAACAAAACTGCGAAACGGACGCGTGTATGCGCCCCTTTTATATGAACTACACTTTTATTTAACACTTAACAGTAAGCAAGTAACTGTCACCCTCTAGGGAGCTGGCTAGGTGGCCATTAGCCCTTGAGAATTCTATATGGGAACAGAATTCCAAAATTAAAATTGTTTGAAGGCTCGATGTTTTACTTTCCCCCTTCGATTATTTTGCAGTTTGAAGAATGTATATTGCTACTCGATGTTCAACGTTGTCACGAAAAAAAAAGAAACTCTGAGCGATAAACGAATTTCTACGGAACGTAGTTTCTAGTATCATCTAGATCGGCCTCACAAACTGTGCTCCTCAGAACCATCGGGATCCGCAAAGGCCTCATAGGGGCTCCGCGAGCTATACATGAATTGTTTTTAGAAATGTCATCAGACACCAGCATGGAGGCAATTCATTCAAGACAAGACATTATTTTTTGTGGGTCCGTCAAAAATGTCACTTCTTAAAAGGGTTCCGCCACCAAAAAAGTTTGATAACCGCCATCTAGATCTATCCCTGGTATGTCCATTACCCATATAGAAGAATATGTGGCCACGCTAACTGAATACGAGCTGGTATGCAATTAATGAATATTAATTTTTACGCACGCGTGTCTGTAGCCTGTAGGTACGTTGATTCTACTATTCTAAACCAACATTCGTACTGTTACAGCATTATAGACGGAATCAGCAAAATAGTAGGTATTCTCACACATTTGTCAAACGACAGATTTTTAACCCCCGACAAAAAAAGGGGGGTGTTATAAGTTTGATGTGTCTGTCTGTCTACTTGTCGGTGTATGTGGCTGTCCGTGGCATCGTAGCATCCAAACGGCTGGTCCGATTTCGATTAAGTTTCTTTTTGTTTGAAAGCTGTCATTATCGATATAGTGTTCTTAGCTTTAGTCCATCATCATCAGTCCACTCAGTGCAGAACCATTTGGTTTTATATACTTAAAATTTTTGAATCGGCGCGGGGGTTGTTTTTAAACATTATTATTATAATTTTGATCGGCAGGATGAGTTTGTATCTAGCGACAGCAATGCAACAGGCGAAAATTGTAGAATATCTGCCGTCAATCAAAAATTATG
This sequence comes from Cyaniris semiargus, assembly GCA_905187585.1. Taxonomy (NCBI): domain Eukaryota; kingdom Metazoa; phylum Arthropoda; class Insecta; order Lepidoptera; family Lycaenidae; genus Cyaniris; species Cyaniris semiargus. The sequence goes on from LR994567.1 coordinate 12,266,037, forward strand.
ATACGTAATTTTTGGTCATTCGCTTGCTTGTTATGCTGCTGTCGCAAGATACAAAATCCCAGCCGAAATGTGCTGGAAGTTCCGAACGTTCAAGTGAACGAATTAGCTACATAACATAAACAAATTATCTTGGGTGTCAAAATATAAGATGTATCATAGTGAGATATGGGGGAACTTTTAAAGGGTTTAAATGTTATTTTTAATTTAAAAAAAAAACTCACCCCTAGTTGCCTACCCCTATTTTATAAATTTTAGCTGAACCACACCAGTGATTGAAAATTCAAAAAAAAATCATGCTAGTATACTTGTAGATCCTACATACGATGGTAATATTTTCAACTTGCGGACTCACCCCTAAAACCCACCCTTATAATTCCAAGTCGATTTTATCCCACCCCACAGTGATTGAAAATTCTAAAAAAATTCATACTAGTATATTTTTAGATCCTACATACGATGGTTATATTTTCAACTTGCGGACTCACCCCTAAAACCCACCCTTATAATTCAAATTCGATTTTCTCCCACCCCCCAGTGATTGAAAATTCTAAAAAAAATCATGCTAGTATATTTTTAGATCCTATATACGATGGTAATATTTTCAACTTGCGGACTCACCCCTAAAACTTACCCTTAAAATTCAAAGTCGATTTTCTCCCACCCCAAAGTGATTGAAAATTCTAAAAAAAATCATGCTAGTATACTTGTAGATCCTATATGTATATATCTACAAGTATACTAGCATGATTTTTTTTAGAATTTTCAATCACTGGCGTGGTTCAGCTAAAATTTATAAAATAGGGGTAGGCAACTAGGGGTGAGTTTTTTTTTATTAAAAATAACATTTAAACCCTTTAAAAGTTCCCCCATATCTCACTATGATACATCTTATATTTTGACACCCAAGATAATTTGTTTATGTTATGTAGCTAATTCGTTCACTTGAACGTTCGGAACTTCCAGCACATCAGCCGAACGCGTTTTGTCGACTGTTTTGGCGTTTATTATATATACTGAGACGACATCGCAACTGCATCGGAACTGTAGTTGGTGAGACAGCAGAATCGAGGTACTGATCTCTTGGTGACAAAGGATAGTTGCTGGCGTCTTCCAACTGGCATGAGACCTTGTGCTGCGAATGGTCATTCATTATCACAAATACCGGAAGGGTTACTGATCTGGTTTGCCGCGTTGTGCATAGGTGACTCATCATCATTAGCAAAGTAAGCAACAAACACGTTTTCTTTTCGCTTCTTTATAGAACCGCCGATCGTAATGTATAGAATTGACATGAGATAAGTCGAATGTCGACTTCTTATTTAAGGCCATCCTCCGAGCAAACGACCTTGACCATACATTTGACGCGTTGCCGAGATCGCACAAATATCCTATTTTTTTTACTTATCTTAGTACAAAATTGATCTAAAAAAAATTAAAACGGGAGAATATGTAGTTAATGAAATTGTCTATCTATTGAAATTTGTCGTGTGTTTCAAATAAACGTAATAGATAGGTTTTTTTTAAATATTATATTTAAAAAACCTATCCAACGACACCGCACACGGTGGGGTGGACGCGAAAAAAAAATCACCCCCGCATTGATGTGTAGGGGAGGTACCGTATTTTTTTTTTTAAAGATTTTATATACCATTTTGTCGGCATCATTAAGATGTGCATTAAGAGGTGCATTCGTGCCGAGTTACAGCTTTGTAGGCCTCATAGTCTCTGAGCAAAACCGCGGACAGACAGACGGACGGACGGACAGACGGACAGACAGACGGACGGACAGACCGAAACTATAAGGGTTCCTTGTTGACTACGGAACCCTAAAAACGGGGAAAGGAACGTTGAGATACTGAAGATTATTGCTGTTTTTTTTTATTTTAACTTTGTAGCTTTCAAAGTACGAGTTTATAAGGCTCTAAATACGGTAAATTACGGAATCTCCGTAGGGGAAGGGCATTAAAGGTGATCGCACATTTTATCAGCACATACGCGCCGAACGCGCCGCATTTTAGAAATCGCTGATGAAATGATATATGTGAAACCGCGCACATTCGTCCGCACCGTCCGCGCCGCATTTCGTGTACTAATTAGAATTACTATGCGGTGCGTTCGACGCGTACGGGTGCTGACAAATGTGCGATCAGCTTTTGTTTATCGCTTCTTAATAGAACCGCCGATCGAGCTCGTTTACATTATTCCAGTAGTAACCAACGCTGGATTAGAATAATGTAAACCGGCCATTAAACACACGAAAAATATCATAATGGCGCGTCTGGAGTCTTGACGGCCACAGAAATCAGAATGGATCTTGTCTACATTCTGTTAAATTTTCATAGTGCGGACAGCCGCACTGCGAATTTTAACCGCGCGGATTTTTTTTCGCACTTCTGTAACACATTGAATCTTATGAGAGTATCCGCATATCCGCTAGTTCGCGTGAATAAAATCCCTAACATTTAAAACTAAACGTTGTCCTTCCATCATCCATGTCCTTCATATTTTGTGCCGATAGATTTTTTACGCGCGGGAATTCCGAACAGAATCATTTTTCGGGGTAAAAACCACCCTATGTCCTGGTTCCTGGAACGGAATTAATAATTATTTATTAATAAGTACTTCTTGTTTCGGTATTATTCATTTGAAAGGAAAAATTGTTATAATATTAATTAACACTAATGGATGACAGATTAACGCTTTCAAAATGTTAAAATAAATTAATTAATCTTGACATTTTTCACATAACGTAGCCTTTAAATTAAAAGTTCTAATAGCCCGGTGTTACAAGTGACAGATAAATGTTACAGATAAAACTAATAAACCAAATTAGATCACATCCTGCGAACTTAGTCTAATGGCTAAATTATGCAATGGAAAATTTGGTAACCAAAACTAGAAATATGTACCCTCTTACTAATAAAAAGTTTTGCCGGGAATGTGAAAGAGTGATGTTGTGTTTTTGAATTATTTTCCTAAAATTGTGTTAACTGAGTTTTTAATGTGTAATATTGGTAGGATATTAATCATTATATATTTATTATCGTGCACAAGTGTAGGAAAGTGATGCAATATCCAAAAACGTGCTATTTTGTGTTCCCTCCAAAACTCCATCGAAAGTTTCAGTAAAGCGTCTACCTACCACTTTACTGAATCGACCGACTTGACTTCTTGACTGTATTGACTTTTACTTAGACTTTGACTAGACTTTCGACCTGACAATATAGAAAAAACTAAGCTGAAAATTGTATTAAAGAATATTGTTTTCCCGCCATATTTATACTCGACACTGGCCATGGTTAAATAGCCGAAGTGCCATTATAGGAAAAAAAAAAACTGACATTAGCGTTGCGTTCAAAAACTTTGAAAGTAAATGTCATAGTAGAACATTATAATATTATTTACAAAATTCACGTACTCTACTGATTAATATTAACTAAAAATATTTAAATATCAATCTTGTGTCCAATTATACTTAAAATCATAAACGTTTATATCAATTTTTGTCATCAACACCCGAACATCAGATAGCGTGTTACTTAATTCCTGAACGTTTTCCTTTGAGTCTACAGTCTATGGTATATAACACGATTTTAGTTACACAAGTCATAAATGTCATTATCATTTGATTATTAGTAGAGTTCTGTATAAACCCTGTGTAAACACAACCACCGTGTTTAACTATTCATGCGTTACACGGATGTGTAAGAAGTTTTTATTAGTAAGGGGGATAAAGTATAACATTGCGCGTTAAAATTTAAAAGAAATAGGGTTGCCAGGCGTCCGAATAAAGCCGGACACAACCAGGCCGGACTCGCAAAATCCGGCCCATGTCCGGCCTATCTGGATTTTAGTAGACTCGTTATATTTCGGATATGAGCGCAAAAGTATATAGCAGATCTAATATTGTATCCTCCAGAAACTGTTAATTCATGCGTTTATTGGTTTTTGCCAATCCATACTTCCATACTAATATTATGTATGCGAAAGTGCGTCTGTTACCTCTTCATGCTTAAACCACTGAAGCGATTTTGATGAAATTTGGTATGCAGATACTTTGAATCCCGGGATTTACGGGAAAGGACTTACGATAGTTTTTATCCCGGAAAAATGTACCCGCGCGATAAACGAATTTCTGAGCAACGCAGTGGCGGGTTTCTAATAAATTCATTTTTTAGGGTTCCGTACCCAAAGGGTAAAAAACGGGACCCTATTACTAAGACTTCGATGTTTGTCTGTCCGTCTGTCTGTCTCCAGGCTGTATATCAAGAACCGCTTTAGCTAGATTTCTGATTTTTTACAGATTGTGTTTATCTGTTGTCGCTATAACAACAAATACTGAAAACAAAATAAATTAAATATTTAAGGGGGGCTCCCATAGAACAAACGTAATTTTTTTTGCTATTTTTTGCTCGATATCAATAACGGCAACACATAGGCAATTGAAATGTTCTCAAAATACTTAATTGTATTTGTACTTTAATAATTAATTATAAAATTTAAATAAATTAAATAATTGAGGGGGGCTCCCATACAAAAAATTCAATTTTTAGCCTATTTTTGCTCTGTAGTGGTACGGAACCCTTCGTGCGCAAGTCCGACTCGCACTTGGCCGATTTTTTTTTATTGTTAATTTCGTCCAGCACAGCGTCAATGCCAGTCGACCACAATAATATTTTGATATCTATTGGAACTGTACAATGTTTAGTGCAACAGTCGCAGGCTGACCTTCGTCGAGTAGGCTTGCATAATGCAATACCGTACTGAATGTTAAAACTCGAATAACGATACATCGATATTCTATAATCGATTCTGGCAATTCTGACCGCATACGATTAACCTAGTGCCGATTCTGAATTTAAATTCTAGACTCTAGAACGATGAGTCTTGATCGATGATAACAGAACAGGAATGTCTAAAATAGTCTAAATCCATACTAAATAATGCGAAAGTATGTCTGTACTCTGTATTTGTGTTTATTATCTTTTCATGCTACGATTTTTATATAAAAAATTGTATAGAAATACTTTCATTATTGTAAAATATACCTATTGGATAGTTTTCATCACGAAAAAAATGTTCCAAAGCGATGAACCTGCCCAACTAACTTGCGGGCAAAGTCGCAAACGAGCTACTTTGTGCTACTAAATGAGTCTAGCTAGCTGCTCGTCTGCACAACTATCCCCTCTAACGGGGTGTGATGATGACAGGTTTGTCGACCTTCTGTTCCGAGCGTTTCCGCTGCTCTAACCTTCGTGTAATGGGTCCGCTGACATTTCATGTTGAATTACATTTTACGCAATACTTTATACTTATTCAATTATATGATAACGCTAAAAGGCTTCTGTATAACCAGTGTTCCATTTTCAAATTGGTCTTCGTTATATTAATTCGATTTTCAAATTGTGAGAAAATTTTTGGTGGCAGCGGCGGGATTTCTAGAGTACTTTTGTTCAAGAGGATAGTCATTTTTACTAATTACTAATAATATGCGAATGTGTATCTGTTTGTCAGTCCGTTTTTCTGGCTTTAACGAATTTATTTTGAGCTACTAAATTGCGAGCTACATAATATTCATATAGTAGGTACATGACATTATAATCTGTTTATTTTGAAACCTTCCTTGTTCAAATTATTACGTAAAAGCGGGGATCAATTATTTTGCGTAGTTTTTTATTGCTTTTTTAAAACTGAGACAGATCTTAACTTTTATGTCTGTATTGAATACGCACAAAGACTTTAAACACAGATTACTTACTAAATAGTTACTACGTAACTTTAAACGACTCATTGAAATTATTCAGTGTTTTAGCATCGGAGCTTGCTTTACCTTTTTTGATTTTAAAAGTAGAAGTGGTGGGTGAAGTAGGACAATAATTGCAAAGTTTCTAGACTTGACCTTTATAGGAGTAACGATTAGGTATAAGATATTGTAATGACGTTTAGAATTTTCAATAATGAACAAAACTAGTGTTATTTATTTATAATAATTACATAGAGTCTAGGTCTATGCGCGTGTTCAGACCAAACTGACTATACGCCGCCGAATGTGAGCAGGCTCACTGTGAGCCCCAGTGTGAACGTGAAAATATACGGTATCGAATGTCCGCGCCTACGCTTAGCGTAATGGCGTATTATCGGTTAGGTGTGAATAGGTATGTATGGAAATACAATAAACTGCGTAACGTTCGCTCACATTCGGCGGCTCACAGTCGGTTTGGTGTAAACACGGCCTATTTGTTGTAATTTCCCGCTCAAACCACCGAACGATTTGCATGATATTTGGTATGGAGATATTTTGAGTCCCAGGACAGGCTTTAGGATAGTTTTTATTGCGGGCAATAAATTTTACGGTAACCGCGCGCAAAACGTATTCCTGCGCGGACAAATTCACATCAATATAGTGAGTACAGACTCTACAGGTTATACTTTCTGGTAGGAACCCGTGGGACTAGCACAGGTGACAGGATCCGCCACAAAGTGTTGTCCAGGCTTCCCAGGGCCTTGGACAAATGGACACATAGGCCTGTCTCTTAGTCGTTAAAACTTTCAAGCTCATTATCTGTGTAAGACATTGTCCAACTGGTTTCACAGCAACCGCTTTAGATCAAGGTGGTTACTCAACCAGGACTTGACCACCATAAATTATATCACCGCACATACGACTTTATTACACTTAAAACCACTTTCGTGTAATTGTTTTTAGTGAAAGTCTGTTTCATAGAAAGCGTTTTGCACCTGTGATATATTAGACGAGATTGCTACCGTTTACACCATACCACTTGCCACCGACTGACGACTTATTTATTTATATAAAATGGCGACAGTTCATTTCAGAGTTTTAGTGTATTAAATATAATGTAATTTTCCGGAAATAATTAATTGTTTTTGTACATATTATGGCAGAAAGTTACGCGAAAAACGCACTGTGGAAGACTGCCACTCATCAAGGTGATGAGGATGGTATATTTTTCGCGTGGAACGTTTAATAATTTACGTGAACGTTACGTCTAGATAATAAGTAGCTTTGAGAGAATTAAATACCTCGTCAGCAAGGAATAGGAATAGCATAGACTCAAGATACGAATTTATGAAAAAGTGGGCGTTAGTTTGCAAAGATTTGACTCATGATTTAAGGTACCAGATGCCCATTGCCCAAGGTCTTAAATGGGATTGAAGATTTAAAAGGCCGGCAACTGGCAACGTATAATTATTTTGAGTTCTGTGTCTAGTCGTGACTTGTGACAATTTTCAGTAATTGCTTACCAAAATCGTTATTGCTTTACGAATGTATATCGTGACTCCTGAGCCACAGGGATGACAAAAAAAGGTCATTCCCCTACGTAAATTAGATATTTTATGTTACATAAAAGCCGGAATCCGATCACATAGGGTTGTCAGGCGTCCGGATAAAGCCGGACATTATGACCAATTTCTTGGAAATAATAAATGATAGATTGATTGATTGACATCTTCAGGCTGTTTGAATACAGGTCCGGTTAAAATAAACGGGAATATTGTGTCCAGTTTTGTTGAGCATTTAGCATTAGAGTACCGTTGATTTAGCAAAAGGTTGGTTGATAAATTAAAATTCGAAACATAATATTTTGATTTGTCGGGATTTTTACACCCTCATTTTTAAAGAAAATCATGTTTAAAGTAGATTCTTTATAACCCGAGAATATTTTTGAGGAAAACAAAGAAGGTGACTAAAAAGAGAACTTCTCTTGTTTATTTGAATCCGGCTTTTGGTCCAGCAAAACTGTCTGGATTTCCGGCAAACCGGATTGGTGATAACTGATAGCAACCCTAGCTGCAGAATGCGCTTCAGCGCGATAAGCGATTTAATCGGGACCCGAAAGTAATCAGAAAGCGTGTAACTATTCGCGTGAAAGAGTAATTAAGTACTTGAAAACAAAACTGGCGTGACACCACATTATACCAATTTTAAATCGTTTTTTTTTTAATTTTAAACATGAATATGAAGCAAAGGTTCTAACGGATAATCCCCTAGCAACCAAACCTTTTAACAAAGTGCAGCAAAGATTTACAATAATAAGCATTCATTTAATATCAATCATAAATTAATAAATAAAATATATAATAATTACTATTAAAATTACTGGACTTTTTATTTTATAAAAATAATTATTTATTAAAAACAGGGCCAGACTTAATTATTTAAATTAATACAATTTTAAGGGGCCCATTAAAATGATGAAAAAATGTTTTCAATTTTTTCCATTATAAATTTTACATACTTAATATTATATTTTAGTCCGACAGCTGAGATATTTAAAATGATTAAGATAATATAATTATTGTTAAAAATGATTAATGTTTTATTTACGTAATTTAAGTGCATCATCAATGTCTACTTTTTAGGGTTCCGTACCCAAAGGGTAAAAACGGGACCCTATTACTGAGACTTCGATGTCTGTCCGTCTGTCTGTATATTTCCAGGCTCTATCTCAAGAACCGCTATAGCTAAACTTAAGAAATTTTCACAGATTGTGTATATCTGTTGCCGCTATAACAACAAATACTAAAAACAAAATATAATTAATTTTTAAGGGGGGCTCCCATACAACAAACGTAATTTTTTTTACCTTTTTTGCTCTATATCAATAATGGTAACAGGTAGGCTCTTGAAATTTTCACAAAGTCCTTGATTAAATTTGTTCTTTATTAATTAATAAAAATAATAAAATAAAATAAAAAATTAAGGGGGCTCCCATACAAAAAACACAATTTTTGGCCTATTTTTGCTCTATAACAGTACGGAACCCTTCGTGAGCGAGTCGGACTCGCACTTGGCCGATTATTTTTTTACGCCCATGGCCTACATTGTAATTTTTTCTATGGACTACTACTGTTTTTATAAGAAAATATAAATTAATATAAATAGTGAACCAAAACATACACTTTTCCGAATTCATAGAATTGCTTATTTAAACATTTACCCCTCAGATTGGGAGTAAACTTTACTCCCAATCTGAGGGGTAAATGTTTAAACTCAGTAAACGAAGGGTGATCAGTGGAAACTGGAAACACCAACGATGACACATCGTTTGGGGTTATCCTCTAGTTACTGTTTACATTAATAACATCCATTTAACAAGATTTATCAATGACTTACTTGATCTGCTTTCGGGTGTTCGTGAGTGCAGTGCACATGACTATGATCGCTTGTCAATTCGCTCGTAAATGTATGTGAAACGACATATTTTGTAGCGAAAAACAGCACCGCACACACTTTGACGCAATTAAAAATCGTTATTCCCGACATATCGGCGTCTTTTCACTTACACGACACTTGTTTACATTTTAAAATACACAATTCTCGTTGAAACGCGTCCTCGCGCGGATGAAATTGTTTAATAACTAACACGAATTCGAGTCGGAAGGGAGCTTGGAATGAAATTGACAAAGACTGTCGTCCAAGTGAAGTTTGAAGCGTAATCAGCTGTGCGCACAGACCTATAAGCTGTGCGGTGCGCGGTGTCAGCCATGTTTGAAGTGTGCTGCGGCCTGCGCGTAGACAGAGTAAAAGTATAGACAGCTGTATATTTCCTTTTCACTCACACAAAGAAAGAGATAGTTAATTACGTATTGCTTGTGGAGAAAAGAGATAAAATAATTATTTTCTGTCCCTCACCGCGTGGCCATTTTTTTTTTTTTTTTTTTATTATTTTATTTTACGGGCCTGGATTCTAGTCCTTTTAGCCCAGTCCTTAAAATACATTTCATTGTTTTTACACAAATACACAGAGCATTACGAAATTAAAGTTTTTTCCCAACATTTTTTAGAAAGCTGTAAAGCGGTCCATATAAAATATTTTTCTGAAGTAAATCTTTCAAAGACAAGTTGTCTATGCTTAAATTATCACTGTCACTGTCATATTTGTCCGTTGTTATTTCACTGATTTCACTACACATCAACAAGCGTGCTATATTATGCTTTCCACATCGAAGGACCAGATGATCAAGAGTCTCCTCTTCAACGCCGCAGTCACAAAGTGAGGTATTTACCATCTTCAATCTGTAGAGATGAGATTTAACTTGGCAGTGCCCAAATCTCATCCTGTTCATAGTAACTATAAATGATCTAGACATTCCTTTCAACTTATGGTACCACGGTTTGGCGGGCGGGACCTTTTGTATGTCGTAATACCATTTTCCTTTTTCAGATGACGTTTGGGTATAGTATGCCTTGAACAACTCTCCCAGGCAGTCTTTCATAGGAGCATGTATATCTGTATACGGTATGTGCTGTAGTTGACTGTGGTCTTCGTGCGGATCTCCTCTTGCTGCTGCATCAGCTTCTTCGTTGCCAGTAATTCCAGAGTGAGAAGGTACCCAAATGAATTTAACATTTTTACTATTATTATACATATGGTACAAAGTTTGCTTGATTTTGAATATCAAATAATTTGTATTAAACTTTAAAACCCTATTCTTAAGAGCAGTTAGAACACTAAGTGAATCAGTTAAAATCAAAAAATTGGTTTGATTAATTGAGGATATATACAATAATGCTCTATATATAGCATAACATTCAGCAGTAAATATACTACATTGATTTGCTAATTTTAAACATTTTTTAACTTTTTCCTGAGGATCATAGTAGGCTGATGTAACAATATTTAAGGTTTTTGAACCATCAGTATAAATTCTGTACTCATTATCTATAGTGTTGAGAAGATCATTTTGATTACTTATTTGTTGCTCACATATTGTTACATCATGCATGTAGGCATTATATTCAATATTATACATAGGCCAATGATTTTCTCTAAATATGTAATTTCCAAAATTTAAGTAAATGTTTATCATAATCCTTAAAAGTTCTGGCAATTTTCTAGAAATAATGTTAGAAACATTAGTATATGGACCCACATTCATACTATTTGATGGAACTATAGGAAGAATTCTATTTAAAAGATGATCATTTTTAGAGGCAAATACTTTTAGGCAAAATCGTTCTGCTATCTTTAACCTTATGATAGTTAGTGGAGGTATACATGCCTCGGCCTCCATAATATGTACGCGTGGCCATTTTTTCCAATGTGATACTCTTTAAAAGAGTAAAACAAAGTTTGACGTTTCGTAAACAAACAGCTCGGATTTACAAATTTTGTTTGATTAACTATTAATTGTAACGTTAGAAGTAGTGGTTGGTGTTTTTCTTATATGCTGTGTATTTGCACTATATTAAAATAATGATGGGATGTAGTGTTATGGGCTGTAAAAGCAATACTTTAAGGAAAATTGAGGGAATATCTTTTCATACGTAAGTTTCCAAAAATTTCGTTATATTTTATTAGCATCACAGTTTTTATTAATTAACTTTAATTATTAATATTGTGCACATTAAGCATATATTTTACTAAAATTAGCATTTAATATATTGTATTTTATGTACAGCTTGGCAAAGAAGAGTGTGGATTAAATGAGGGCGCTTTTCTTTAAATACAGGCAACCCTACGCTTCGCTTTTGACACAATATACAACTAGAGTTGACAAGTAATGTAGTGTTGTCATAAATAAAAACTCTTAGTTCCAGCCATAGATAAAGTATTATAGTATAGATGTAATCTTAGCCCGTCATCGCGTGGCCATTTTGTGCTTATTTTCATACAAGTAGTGTGCGTTTATTTTCTTGAATATTTATATTTGTCGATCATTTTGAAGCACACTATAATCCAGAAAAGAAAGTCATTTTGTTCATGATATCGATAAACTATAGTTCAAGTAATGAGAATCCGTAAACACACGTAAAAAGCTATGCAATTTTTGTAGCCAAATTATTAATTGATGTGACATTTTTAGCACTAATGCCTTACATAGCACGAATAAGGGATTATTAAACTTATAAATTATCCATTTAGCTTACAAAAATACCGATTGAAAAGCCCAAATAACGTTCAAAACTTACGTATTTAATGTCAAATCCACGTGTTGGAGGCATTCTTTGGCTATTCTTATGGTTTATTATTTAGCGGAACCACAAAACTCAACAATATCTAGCATAAAATGTTCACTAAAAACCTTTATTAACACTTTTATTACATGAAATATGCAGACCGACCCCTTTGTTATGTCCTGGTAAGTAGGACATAACATTACACGCTTTTGACGCTTATACACCGATATAAGGCTCTCTCCTATAGTCTATCTCAATGGTTCCAGCTGTCACCGCGTCAGACTCTTCTTTGCCAAGCTATATTTTGTTTTTATAACCTCAAATTCCAGTGTTGCCAGATGTTGCTTACATTAATTACCCTGCCAATGGGGAAATTTATGTAAATATGTTTTTTCAACATTTTGTTGTTTTTTAACCGACTTCAATAAAGGAGGTTATCAATTCGACGCGTATGTATGTAATATTTCTAGAACTGCCCAGTTTTTGTATATGTTAGTCTAGATCAGTGTCTGAACAAATGTGCCAAATTTCAGTATGTATGTATGTATGTATGTTTTTATGTTTGTATTTGCATTTCTCCGGAACTACAAGTCCGATTTGAGTAATTCTTTTTTGTTGTACTTGTACAGTTTGGTACATTGTTCAACTTAGGGAATACTGCAAGTTTCATCAAAATTGGCCTAGCACTTTTGAGATAACGTAATTTTAATTCTCAATTAAGTACAATTTTGAAGTCGGTTTTATATTTTTAAAGTACTATTCCAATACAATTATGTATCCGATTTTTTTTCAGATTTCCTAATGACCCTGAAATCCGTAAATTATGGATAACTTCAACAAATAAACTGAATTGGGACCCACCACGTGGTTCATGAATATATAGTAAACATTTTAATAAAGAAGCTGATGTATTAAAATATGTTGGAAAGAAAACATTTCTTTTTCTGTGCCTGTCAAGGTAATTTATTTATAATTAATTAGGTACTTTTTGTCTGTGTAAAGAAACTAAAATATTTTTTATTACAGCTCCTAGATTCTAAGAGCGAAGCATCAGGTAACCCATCGTGTGAGACCTCCCGCTTTGTACGGGGAGGGAAAATGGGAATATTTCCTACTCCTATCTTCTTCTGATTAATTTCGATGCGGGTCCCAAGACAGCTTTAGCATGTCTCTCAGGCTCCCTGAGATCATATCAAAGGGTTTTCGTGGTTGGATACCGCAGTCAATTCTGGTGACACAGGAGACACACTGGTGGGAATGTGTGGTGGGCCAAAGCCCGTTAAAAAATACTTCTTTAAATACTTCCGTACTCAGAAAAAATTAATGATTATTAAACTTCAATTTAATGAAGAGTTTGACAGATAATGTATGGAGCTTAGAGCTCGACAAGGCTTTAAATGAACGTGGTGGTAAAATGCACTAACGCTGCCATCATACAAAAACGTCAATTTTTACAGTCCTCCTTTACCAGCAGCGCCCCCGCCCACATTCATTTAAAGCCTTGACGCACTTTATGTCAAAATTTTTATCAGGGTGAGCGAAGCGAGCCCTAGTATATTCCACAACCTGTACATTTTGTGGTATACTTAATGGAAAAACTATCACGTCTATTGATTTGTGCTTTAACATAGTAATGTTTATTTATAAATGTAGATGTGTTATCATCAGTCAAGGTTTTTTTTTATATTATGTAGATGTGTTTTTATATTCAGTCAGTCAAGGTGTGACGACGTAAGTCCTCACAAAGCTCGGCTATTAGCTAGTTTAATCACAGTTAAGTAATTATTGATACTCGTCTCTGAGTGCGGCAGTTAACCATTACCCTTTATTTGATGCGCATATCAAATGTACTATGTTAAATAAATATATTAATGATTGAATTGTGTTTTTATTTATTGGCCAGATTGTACCCGCGGGTTTGCCCGCGTATAATTCTAATTGATTGCTAGTCTTTAACTCAATAAATCATATTATTATTATGTGTAATTATGTAGTTTGAAGTAATGTAGTTTACGATCGGAAAAATGTCACAATATATTTTTGATGTCGAATAATAATATAAAAGGACTATTTATATTTGCTGATTTTTTTATATCTACTGAAAGTTATATTAGGCCTTAATATAATATAAGATCCGTGGGTAATTTTTTCATATTACTCGTTACTGGTAACACTAACTACTTTTCTTGTTGTCCCTTTCAGTGGCACGCTGAGAATGATTCTACTGGTTTTCTTTATCTTTGGTTTACATTAACGCTTTGCAGTTGATAGAGTGAGATGTATGTAACATGATAACGATGTTATCACACTAAAAAACTTTGATAAGAGATAACAAATTCAAATAAAAAATTGTAATAATTATGATTGCTTTTTTATATTTACATCTTTAATGATTGATTAATGTAAACAGAACTAATGTGTATAATTTGCTAATACGTTTTGGCTTCTGAGTTATCATGATTAAATTTTTTAAGTGAAATGGTAGAGCAATTAAATTGAACAGGCGTTTACGATGCGGCCTGTCTTATTTTAATCTTTACCACCCCTAAATCCGGCCCTGCACTTAGGCTGCCTTCACACTAGCGTTTGTCAAGCGCGGCGTAGGCGTTCGATGAACGTATGCGCAGCGCAGACGCCGCGACAACGCAGCGCGTGCGTCACGTTGTCGCCGCTTCTCTACTGGAACAATCAGTACGCTCGCGCTGTGCTAGCGCCGCGTGTGCGCGACGTATGCGCCGCGTTACTGCGGTGTCATGTACAATTTCGCATCAGACCTCTCATCGCATATGGGTTTCGCCATTCGAAAGTAAGAATATAAATAATTTGAATCATTTTTATGTGTTTAGAATAAAGCACAAAATAATCACTTTCACTTGAACGTACACTGCAAAATGGATTCTCCCATATCGTTTTGTTTTATTTTCTCGTTTCCGCTCTAATTTTCTTTTTAAAAACAAAGCCATAAAGAGTGTTTCCTCGTCGGAATCCATTTTGTTAATGATAATACCGAAACGACAACGAAATTGTGTAACGTCTGCGCCGCGCTAGCGCAACGTTCAATTAACTGTAGAGGAAACGTTACGACAACGCGACGCACGCGCCGTGTTGTCGCGGCGTCTGCGCTGCGCATACGTTCATCAAACGCCTACGCTGGACAAACGCTAGTGTGAAGGCAGCCTTAATGTCTTAAAAAAGACATTGTGAATAATATTTTATTAAGCCATTATAAGCAATAAGAAGTGAGAAAAGACTTATACTATTTAATAAAACAACAGAGATCTTGCAATATTTATTTTCCCATTAACACCTTTTACAACAATTACTGCCGCACTCAGAGTGGAACATTAATTACTTAAATGTAATTACTTAATTCAAAATTTTGACACAAGCCCCATAAATTATCTGTAAACTCTTCATTAAATTGAAGGTTAATCATAATTAAATGTCTCTGAGTACGGCGGTTAGCATCTTATAATATTATGATATTTACAACACGTTTATTCTGCTAATAGTGCTTGCCAATCTTTGTCTACGGAAGAAAAATGGATTGATGGTGAAAAATGTAGAATGCCGAGCATTATTAACAAAATGGTCATGCTGTTTAAATCGACCTATTACATAAAATAAATATATAACCACTCACAACAAAAACTATTTTGTACATCTTGTAAAAATAAATTCCATGTATTTTCTTCAATATAAAATATGTTCACTTCATGTCTTGACATCTTTTAAAATGCGATTCACAACAGATTTCATGTTTTTTGTGTACATTTTTTTAAAAATTAACTCCATTAATTTTTTTTTATCACTTTTAAAATTTGGTGCCATCTATTCAAGGGAGATTTGGCTAAAACTGTAGAGGCGGTTAGTATACTATTTTGTCCATGATTACAATAATACATTTTCTAGTTTCGTTTTAAGAAAAAACAAGTGAATCTAGAGTTTGTATCATATAAAAAATTAAATGCAGAAAGTGGGTTTTACATAAAGTTTTGTGGAATGAATGACTACAATAGGAACCTTCTTAAATAATGATAAGATGCTATTTTTGTTTATTATAAGTAAACACAATTAATATGACATTTACAAAATATACTACAATGTTTTCAGTTACACTACATTTCACTTAATTTAGATCTCAATATTATGAATAAAAATCGAATATAGACTCAATTATTATTGAGGTGAATTTTTCTTAATACATAGTATTGAGTTACATTTTATTCAAATCCGTAGCGTTATAGCCACTAATACATTGTTTACATTTAGATCAAAATTAAATGAAACAGAGTACAACTCTGATTTTTGTTCATTTTAGTCTATTTGTATCTATAACGCCACCCTCGCGGCGCCCCCATTACATAGTGTATCGAAGAACTCCTTGGATGACTTACATCTGGCGCTGACGCAGTGAGGACACCTGGAAATAACAAGAAAACATTTATTGTGTACTTTTTTTTTTAATATCTTTATTTAAATAAAGGGCTTTTGCCATACATGGCATGCCAGCCCCTATTGTGTACTTAAATAAACTTGTTGGTCACCGTTTTCATTTTGGCTTTTAAAACTTATAAAACACAATTTAAAAAGTTGATAATATGTCATATTTTTGATAATAATTATAACACTTTTTTAAAGGACAATGAGGGATGTTTGGCGCTCTGTAGCCGTAGGGTCTATCGTGTCAATTGTCGTGTCAAACAGCTGTCATATGTCACGAAATAGCTTCCCCATGACACGAAATAGCTGACATATTATGTCTGTCTGACACGAAATTGGCACGAAAGACCCTACGGCTACATAGCGCCAAACATCCCTCATCCATACTTCCATACTAATATCCATACTAATATTATAAATGCGAAAGTGTGTCTGTCTGTCTGTCTGTCTGTCTGTCTGTCTGTCTGTCTGTCTGTCTGTCTGTCTGTCTGTCTGTCTGTCTGTCTGTCTGTTACCTCTTCACGCTTAAACCGCTGAACCGATTTTGCTGAAATTTGGTATGGGGATACTTTGAGTCCCGGGAAAGGACATAGGATACTTTTTATCCCGGAAAAATGTACGGTTCCCGCGCGATAAACGAATTTTGGCGCAACGAAGTTGCGAGCGCCATCTAGTTAAAAATAGTTACAATAGTTACTGTGAATTGCACGCGTCAACTCATAAGTAAAACTTATGTCCAAAATCGTGACGGCGTCGTGACGCAATATTACTACACCCTCTTTTTCGTGACGCTACCGGCCCTTGAAATTTCACTCTAAAAGCGCCTAAAGAAGTTTTACTTTAAAAATGTTAATGTAATAATAATTTTAACATATTTTACACTTTTACATTATACTTTAGCGCCACTCTCCATACAATACTGTCTAGTATTATAGTATACGCGTTGTATGATGATATGGGTGACAGTTCTCATATTCCTTGCTACGGATTTTTTTTTACAAAAAAACAAAAAAAGCTAAATGTAATAAATTATATTCCATCGACAAAAACAAATATTTCCTATAATTTTAAATTAATAAAAATTGCTAAATGCTAACTAATTAATTTAATATTATAATATTAACTGTGAAATATGAGTAAGTATAAAATTATTATTACGAAAACATTTGAAAAATGTCAGCTGCATGAAACGGAACTTATGTAAATAGATATTGACACTGTTGAATCGAAATCAAATCCATAAAAAGAGCAGCCATCTTAAATCGCCCGCGCCACCCTGAAACGTCAGTACGAAATCGATAATTTCGCTTGCAATTCCTTTACGAAGTTATTCGATATTTTTAAATTATCGATTAATTTTTGTTAGGTAACTTCTCTACTATTGTCAATTATTATGTATCACCACTGACCTCCATTATACAAGTACGCTGGACCTATGATACCCACTTTTTTTGTGCCTGTTTGAAGCGGAATCAGCGCCCCCAGTGAGAGGGAAGAGAACTAAATTTGACGTAACTTGCAAATGGCCGCTTAGTCGTTATTGGTTGTCATCACTAGTATTAGTTCCAAATACTCCCACTACTGCTATCAGCGCCAATATGGCGACTTTCAAACGTCATTTTTACGTCAAATTTAGTTCCTATCACTCCCATTGGGGGAGCTGATTCCGCTTCAAATAGGCACAAAAAACAGCTGTCATTTCAAAGGGTATCATTAGTCCAGCGTACTTGTATAATGGAGGTCAGTGTGTGTCACGCATATCATCATACAACGCGTATACTATAGTATTGTTACAGTAATAAGAATATACACTTTTCATGCACTTATTCCACTTTATTAATATATTTTGTTACAATTTTAATGTTTTACTCGACCGGTTTCGACAAAATCATCCTCAGGTTATTTTTGGTTAGTATTGTTAGTAATATCGTCATCTCACTCCTATCGCAAGTGAGTTAGAGAGAGACAGTGACATACCTGGTGAGATACTGTGTGGAGACGCCGGCGCCGCTGTTCAAATGCTGCGACACGACATCGGCCAGCGCCTTTATGAATGTCGGATGGTCGTTGGGCGCCGCCGCGCGCTCTATTTGCAGGACGCCCGCCTGTTATATTGAAAAAAAAAGTCAGAAAAAGTTTGGGCATTGAATGATAAAATAAAGTTTATGCACTATGCAGTGTGCAGAGACAAAATATCGTTACTTCTGCACGTGCAGCGATTCGACTACTGACTAGACTGAGTAAAAGAGACGCAAAGAATATGCACAAGAAAAACAGCATAACTATTAGGTGGGTATCACTATTCATTACAAACGTCTTGACAATCAGAAAATATTTTGACTAGTTAGAAAGAGACAAATAATAAGAACAAGATGTTGAGTGATAACGATAGAATTACATACAGCCTCTTTAGTCACCCCGTTAAAGTACTCGATGTCGAGTTATTGCAAGGTCTCTATGATCGTCAGGAAGAAAGAGACAGAGTATATGCATAAGTTTAAAAGAAGCAGAGATAGCATTACCTCTGTGGCCAGCTCGCCGCAGTACTTGTTGCGAGCTCATGGTATCCAAATACTCAACAAGAGAGAAAGAGACGGAGAACATGCATAAGTTAAAGAGAGACAGAGATAGCAATACCTCTTTGACCACCTCGTACTTGTTGCTAGCTCATGGTGTCCAGATACTCAACAAGCGGAAAAGAGACAGAGAATATGCATAAGTTAAAGAAAGACAGAGATACCATTACCTCTTTGACCACCTCGTCGCAGTACTTGTTGCGAGCTCAGCTGTCCAGATACTCAACAAGCGAGAAAGAGACAGAGAATATGCATAAGTTAAAGAGAGACAGAGATAGCATTACCTCTTTGGCCACCTCGTTCTTGTTGCGAGCTCATGGTGTCCAGATACTCAACAAGCGAGAAAGAGACAGAGAATATGCATAAGTTAAAGAGAGACAGAGATAGCATTACTCCTTGGCCACCTCGTCACAGCTGTACTTGATGTCGAGCTCATGGTGTCTAGAATCTATACTGTACGCGGCGAAACATGGCGGTAACGGTCATTGACTTCCTGTCAAAAACTTGTCATTTTCTAAATAAGCCGCGATTGACAATGAAGTACCACCGCCAATCGCCATGTTTCGCCGAGTACAGTATAGATAGTAGATACTCAACAAGCGAGAAAGAAACAAAGAATAGGCAAAAGTTGAAGGAA
Organism: Cyaniris semiargus; assembly: GCA_905187585.1. Taxonomy (NCBI): domain Eukaryota; kingdom Metazoa; phylum Arthropoda; class Insecta; order Lepidoptera; family Lycaenidae; genus Cyaniris; species Cyaniris semiargus. The sequence goes on from LR994567.1 coordinate 12,285,619, forward strand.
GACAGAGATAGCATTAACTCTTTGGTCACCCGCCCGCTGCTGTAGTTGATGTCGTGGTGTCTCGATACTCACAAGCGAGAAAGAGACAGAGAATACGCATAAGTTAAAGAGTGATAAAGACAGCATTACCTCTTTGGCAACCTCATCGCAGTACTCGATGTCAAGCTCGTGCAGAGTTTCAATGTGTTCGTTGACGAATGCGATCGGCACCAGAATCATGTGCTTACACCCTTGTTTCGCGTACATCTGTAATTTGACAGTATAATATTATCAGTAGTAATAAAAAACAAGCCAAGCAAACAACTAAGGTTTTCATGCTATTACATAAAGAAAATAATAATAATATAATCTATTTTCAAAATTTATTCAAAGAGAAGAGACTTCGCTGCTTGATTGCGCGGGAACCGTTGATTTTTCCGGAACAAAAACTATTCTATGTACGTCCTTTCTCGCCTCTTAAAGTATCCTTATACTAAAGTTTATCTAAATCGGTGCAGCAGTTTAAGCATAAAGAGGTAGCAGACAGATAGACAGGCACTTTAGCATTTATAATATTAGTAAGTATGTTTCAATGCACTATCCAATGGGGGGGGGGGGAACGCGCGACCGTCGCCGCGCGACACCGCCTGAAGAATGTATGCGAGTCTGTTCTCTATACCTTGATGGCGTCGTCAGTGTAGGGCTGCAGCCAGGGCAGCGGGCCGACCTTGCTCTGCCACACCAGGCGGTGGGGGTTGGGGCGGGCGAGACGCGCGACCGTCGCCGCGACGGACGCCGCCACCTCGTGCGGGTACGTGTCGCCGCGAGACACCGCCTGAATACATATCGGAATGAGATTTAGCTCCATAGCTTCTACCATATTAAAAAAAAAAAGATTAGTAATGACGTCGATCAAAAATTGAACAAGAAAGTTCTTATTTTAAGTTAATGATGATTAATAGTAAAGTAGCACCATTTTCAACATATTATTATGGTAATTCTTTAATGTAGAAATGAGTACAGAAAATAAATAAATGCATAGTCAGCAAGCAATAAAAAGATAATTTATCTTCTGCGCCCGCTGCAAAAGTTCTACGGCGTCTATTCCGTAAACGAGAATGGAAAATCAAAAAGCATACTATTAATGCATTTAGACTATAGTCAAAATGAAATAAGGTGTCCTCCGCGGTCATTGACCTTTTTAGTCTAGGAGCTATATGAAAAATGCTCGCACTGTATTCAGTTAATAAGTTAGATGATACTTCATACTGAGTTCTCATCGAATATGCAAAATACGATATCGCCCTTAGACTAGAAACATCACTATTTTACTATACTACTATCTACTATCACTTCATTGCCAATCGCGGTTTGTATAGAAAGCGATGATGTCGACAAGTTTTTTGTCAGGGGGTCAATGACCGCCACGGACAGGACTCGGGATTAGAGAATAGTAGCTTGTAAGGCTGACCTTGAGCGGCAGGCTGTGCGCGGTGAACAGCACGAGCACCTTATCGCGCACTGCCGGCTCGAACAGCTGCAACTTCTCCTGGATCCTCTCAGCGAACACCTGCGCCAGCAGCGGCGTCGTCGCCCACCGCTCGATTAGGCTGAACTTGATGTTCGGCAGCTGTCTGGAAAAAAAAAGTTGTCTATGGTCATGTGTCAAATTTCAATGTCAAGTAACAACTGACATTTGATTTTTTTTGTTGTTTAGGCTATGGAGCGCAATATGAAGCTTGGCAAAATGTGATTCAAAAAATTTATTAAGTAAACTTTTTTTAAATACATTAAAATCCTCAGCTTTGCGTTAAATACAGTTCAAGACATCTGATTTTCGCGATCAATTAACAGATTTTAATATATTATAACTTATAAAATACAAATGTGTCACTTTATCATCCATACAAAAAAACCCTGCAGTGGCCGAGCTGAGTGTGCTGATTTACGCAAGTTGGCCGAAGTTGATAAAGGTGGATTTTTTTAAGAGGTTTTTTCGCTTGATGCACAATACCTGTCCCTGTAGAAGTCAGCGATGGCGTTTAAACTAGAGCCGGTGGTCGCGCAGCTGTACTGTGGGTACTGGGAGAAGATGACCGCTCGTTCCACACCGTCCCTGCAAAATATCCATACTTACTAATATTATAAATGCGTAAGTGTGTCTGTCTATCTGTTACCTCTTTACGCTCAAACTGCTGAACCAATTTTGCTGAAATTTGGCATGGAGATTCTTTGAGTCCCGAGAAAGGACATAGGATAGTTCTCATCCCAGAAAAATGTACGGTTCCCGCGCGATAAACGAATTTAGTCACAAGGGAGTTGCGGGTGTCATCTAGTATAATATAATGCTATAATAAATACAAATTTCAAAGATAATATACAATATATATAAGCATTTTAGTGGCGAAAAAAGTGTCTAACAAAACCAAGTGACAGTACTTTAGAGTTTAGGGTGTGTAAAGTCAAAACTAACTCTTTCAGCGCTGCTACTTTCACAGTGAACTTTATATTAGGGACACATACACACCCTAAAGATTTATCACTACCCCGTCGGTCAGGGAAGTGGGCAGCGCGAGAATGTAAATACTTAAATAGTCACTAACGTTTCCACTCGTCATGCCCCTGCCGCTGCCCGACGCGGCAAGTGAGTTGAGGGCGGAATGTAAGCACTCACTCGCGTCGTCACTGCCGCAGTATTCAGGGCAATATTGCCGGCAGTGGCTTAAGAGCCTTCCCCTACGGAGATTCCGTAATTTACCGTATTTAGAGCCTTATAAACTCATAATTTGAAAGCTACAAAGTTATAATAAAAATACAGCAATAATCTTCAGTATATCAACGTTCCTTTCCCCGTTTTAAATTTTCTATTTTTGTTTATTATACTCATGATATTAGCTTCCAAAGTAATACCAATTTATTAAAATTGAAGCATACTTTCAACATCTCCCTAGTATTTACAAATTACGTTTATTTGAAACACACGACAATAGATAGACAATTTCATTAACTACATATTCCCCGTTTTAATTTTTTTTAAGATCAATTTTGAACTAAGATAAGTAAAAAAAATAGGATTTTTGTGCGATCTCGGTAACGCGTCAAATGTATGGTCAATGTCGTTTGCTCGGGGGATGGCCTTAATATAAACGTCCCATCATACTCACTTTTCTAACTGGCTGAATGTCTCATCTGTGAAGGGTGGTACATATCTGAACGCAATGTAGTGTTTGTGAGGGGCTGACTCCGGTAACATCTTGTCTAAAGCCTCCGTCAGTAGTTTACCTGGAAATATGAGATAGATAAATAGGCTATCTTCTTATTTAATTATTAATGTTTATTATAACGGGTTACTCCAATTACAATAATTAACTACTACTAAACACTACCTTAACAGAGTTGCAGGCGTCATCTAGTAACGATATTTTATATATAATATTGATTTTTAGCTAGTTATCCTACGAATAATATAAACTAAGGAAGAGTAAGTGATACGACCTTGGCGAAAATCTGAATTGTCATATTTTAGTGTGCGAAAAGGAGCCAAATTTAAAACGGTTGAAGTATGGGAGTTATGTTTCCTTAGTTTTTATTATTCGTAGTAGTTATCATATAAAATAAGCTAAATGCAACATTCTTAAGATAACATAAATTGTAATAACATTAGATCAAAGATCAAAATGAGGTTATCCGTTTTTACTTTGTGTTTACACTTAGCTGATAATTTCCCTCTTTTATATTTTACCGAAAAGAGAGCATGATTTACTAAAGTCTAAACAAATACCTATTTTTAGGGTTCCGTACCTAAAGGGTAAAAACGGGACCCTATTACTAAGACTTCGTTGTCTGTCCGTCTGTCTATCTGTCTGTCTCCAGACTGTAACTCAAGAACCGCTATAGCTAGACTTCTGAAACTTTCACAGATTGTGTATAACAAATACTGAAAATAAAATAAAGTTAATATTTAAGGGGCTCTCCTATACAAGAAACGTGATTTTTTTGGCCTTTTTTGCTCGTAATCAATAATGGTAACAGCTAGGCACTTGAAATTTTCACAAAATCCTTAGTTATATTTGTACTTTAGTAATTAATAATAAAATTAAAATAAAGTAAATATTTAAGGGGCTCCAATACAAAAAACACAATTTTTTTGTCTACTTTCACTCTATACCGGTACGGAACCCTTCGTGCGCGAGTCCGACTCGCACTTTGCCAATTCTTTTTATTTTGTCCCAGGTAAATGTATGGTTCCCGCGCGATAAAGGATTTTTTACGCAAGTTATTTGCGGGCATCATCTAGTATTTAATGCTGTTTTATTAATTTTACTACATAATGTGAAGCTAGTAAAATGAATGTCTGTTCTTTATCTTGAAAACTCAAACTAAATATTTTTATTAAGAACATATTATATATTGTTACGGACACACAGAGCCATCTAGCGTCAAACCAGCGCAACTTATCGAAGAAACAACGCCATCTAGTATCGAACAGCGTAAATCCGCTATTCGATACTAGATGGCGTTAGGCTTCTAGAAATATTCCACACTTGGTTACGCGAATCTTCGGGAAAGGAATGTTCTCGTACATTCTGAGATTCGCCTCGGTCCATATAAATAGTCGACAGACGGGCCGGCAATTCAGTTCATTTCGAGCGATCTTCAAGGCGACTTCGGAGTGAAAACAAGTGATCAATTGTGAGTGAAACAGTGAATCCTACGACTTGGTTACGACCTAGGACAGTGATAGTGCTTAGTGTTTGGACCTAGTGCTTAGTGTTGGACCTAGTGCTGGTGAATAAAGTCTTCAAGAGAGTCAGCAGGTCTTTCTCTTCAAATCCTTCGAACCCTAGCAGGCTAGCATGTAACAATATTAAATATTTTCTATTCACCTACAGTAGAAAAAAATTTAAAATTGAAAAAAAAAATTGTATGGTTACAGTCACGGAATAAAGGCTTTATTTATTTATTTATTTATTTTATTTAGTTTTTATTATTCATAGAGTGGCAGTTACCCTTGTGGTTTAAGTTTTACCTTGTAGATCAGTCCATTTATAGATAGGAGAACCTCCTCCTATCTCTGTGTACTTCTTTTTCACCTCCTCGGTTCTCCGGCTAGCTATCCACGGCCCGAGTTTGCTCTGGATGGGCAATTGGATCATATCCCTGTCTGTCATTATCCTTAACAAATAGTCTTGTACCTTGAAAGACAGTTGGTAAATTAATTATATGATAAAACATAATGATGCTTCCTGTTATCAACCTTAGGGTGAAAGAAAATGTGAGAGTTGTGAGAGTTAGAAACAGAATATGAGAGTTAGAGTGAAAGATACATAACATACCTGATCAACTGTCTTAGGACCTCCCATGTTGAGCATCACAATAGCAGTTTTGGGTTTTTGTGCTGAAGTTGAGGCCCATCGGACCAAACATGACAATTGTTGGAACATTCTTGAACTAGAACCACCTGAAATAGATGATTTTTTTAAAATTCTGTTAATAATTTCATTTCCTTTATACATATTTCATGTTACAATAATTTAAATGTCAATCTAAAGGTGATTGTAAGGCTATTCCGATTGGTATTTTCATATCTATACTAATAATATAAAGCGGAAGAGTTTGGTAGTTTGTTTGTTTGAACACGCTAATCTCAGGAACTACTGGTCCGATTTGAAAAATTCTTTTAGTGTTAGATAGTTTATTTATCGAGGAAGGCTATAGGCTATATTTTATCACGCTAACACTAATAGGAGCGAAAAAATAGAAGAAAATGTGGAAAAAATGGGGGAAATTATTTGAAAGGGCTTATATCACGAAGTACTAGAGCAATTTTTCTGTTATTTGGGTCAGATAAGAAGTAGACCACGTGAAGGATTAATAGGCTATTTTTTGTAGACTGATTTGTCCGTGAAATATCTAATTTACGCGGGCGAAGCCGCGCGGAACGTCTAGTTATTTATATAGTATGATTTTATGATATACCTCGATCGTGGGAATGGCAGACACAACAGATTTTTAATTATTTTGCGACATTTGGGATTGATGGGTTAAATAAAAATCAATCATGAGTGAAGACTTGGTTTTGTTTAAAAAAAAAAATTTGTGGTTGTGGATGTTGGTTAATCAAGAAGCGACATGCAGTTCAAGTTAAATATAAATCATAATAATACTTACAAACATTCGACAGCATTTTAGAAATTTATGTTATAGTGTGATAACTGATAATAATAATTATAATGCTGTAGTCAAACACGGATATTTTTTACACAAAATAGAAAAATATCAATTAGTCACTGCCAAAACGTCCTTGGTCACTGCTAATAAATTATTTATAGCTATCTACGAACAACAAATAGACACCTCTAACACTTTTATTCACACAATTTTCAAGAAAATTCGGAAGAAGAAAATTGGCGATAGGGCGATATCTTGACAATTGACGGCCGGTGTAATGTCAATGTCATTGTCGAATTTATCATTGTCATTATCCCCGCGTTCCATTTAGCGTTAAAACTCAAAAACGATCAAAACCACAAAACGCTCAAAATGCCTCCTATTTTGAGTGTTTTGATCGTTTTTAACGCTAAATGTTTCCTATATAAAAAGGTACTCTGTGGCTAAATGGAACGTGGATTTTTTTTGGAGCAAAGGACTTGCTTCCAGCATGCTTCCAGCTACCAATGGGGCATATTACACGCATCAATATTATCACGATTCCGTGATAATAATAATAAAAAAAAACGTTTATTTCAGGTAATAACCCATAGAAAAATTCTTAAAACTAGAAGGAAATAATTATTATTAATTCAAATATTTGCCCCCCTCTGGCGCACCGGATACATGCACGTGTGCATGGACCCAGTGCTTCAGGAGAGGGCTGTCCAGCTTATCACTGAGTGTTTTCAGGATGATGTTGGGGCTGCCGCGCGTTCAGAACATCAGCGATGCAATGCGACGTCGCAACACGGTATAAAAACCGTCAGTGCGAGCGTGCGCAAACATCGCACTATGCCATCGCGGAAGCCCCACCAACACCCTGAACGCATCATTATATTATACCCGGAGAACGTTGATAGCCCGCTGCGTATAGTTAACCCCACAAATTGCAGGTGTAGAGTGTTTGACAGAATGCTAATAATGTAATTTTTACATCTGTACTACACATTGCGAATCTGCGCGCAAGCATATTACAGCGGACTGCCATCGCTCTCCTCTCCCTTTCGATGTCTCCATCGTCTTTTAAATCTTCGGTAACTATATGACCGAGGTATTTAAATTCTTTTACTCTTTGGAGCGCAACACCATTGAGCAGCACTGGTGCTACATCTCCGATGCATCTAGTACCTGCCATAGAATTTTAAAAAATCTATTATCTGTGATTACTGCTTAGCGATAGTGATGTGCCAACTCGGAAAAAACCAAAACAAAACTCGATTTAACCCGAGATAAAATTCACGTATAGCTTGGCAAAGAAGAGTGTGGATTAAATGAGGGCGCTTTTCTTTAAATACAGGCAACCCTACGCTTCGCTTTTGACACAATATATACTAGAGTTGACAAGTAATGTAGTGTTGTCATAAATAAAAACTCTTAGTTCCAGCTGTCACCGTGTCAGACTCTTCTTTGCCAAGCTGTAACTGGATGGACAAGTGAATGTTTTTATTTTTATTTTTACCAGTTTATTCCCTCAGCTTCGCATAAATAGTTGGAACCGAGAAAATATATTTTAATATTCTGTTTCAATTCTTTCATCTTTTAGGGTTCCGTACCCAAAGGGTAAAAACGGGACCCTATTACTAAGACTTCGTTGTCTGTCCGTCTGTCTGTCTCCAGGCTGTATCTCAAGAACCGCTATAGCTAGACTTCTGAAATTTTTACAGATTATGTATATCTGTTGCCGCTATAACAACAAATACTGAAAACAAAATAAAATTAATATTTAAGGGGGGCTCCCATACAACAAACGTGTATTTTTCGGCCTTTTTCGCTCTATATCAATAATGGCAAGAGGTAGGCACTTGAATTTTTCACACATTCTTTTGTTATATGTGTACTTTAATATTTTATAATAATATTAAAATAAAATAGAAATTTAAGGGGGGCTCCCATACAAAAAACACAATTTTTAGCCTATTTTTGCTCTGTATCGGTACGGAACCCTTCGTGCGCGAGTCCGACTCGCACTTGGCCAATTTTTTTTATTATTTATTTATAATAATGTAAGTAAAAAAGAAAATTATTGTTTGAAATAGAATCATTTGTCTGTCAAAAAAGTGAAGAAATTAAAAAGTGGCAACATCGTAGTGTCATCCCTTTCAAATCAATCTAAGAAAAAAGGGATGACACTACGATGTTGCCACTTTTTAATTTCTTCACTTTCTTGACAGACTATATTTATGTAATTTTTGGCGGTTTACGAACTCGAGTCAGAGAGAATTCAACTCGAGTGGGTTCGAGTTACGCCCAACTCGAGTTGACTCGAGTTAGTTACCATATACTAGTAATCTGTGAGCGTCTCCCAGACAGACGCATCCTACGGTGGCGGTAGCGGTGGCGGTCAGTTGGATGACTTGAGAGTTCTAGGAACGACACAGACACACGCGGCCACGCGGCCAAGCCATTCAACTGACCGCCACCGCCACCGCAGGCCGCGTCTGTCTGGGAGACGCTTAAGTTACTCGAGTAACGAGTTGATCATCACTAATGAGACATTTTCTTATTTTTTTAATTTGATTGTCAAACAGTTTTCATTTTAGTAACTAGATGGCGTATGGGTAGACAACTATCGGAAATACCAGGTAATATCATCAATAACTGCTACAAAACTGGGCTAAATAATGTAAAGCTTGATACATTTCAATTTGAAAAAGACACAATGATATTCCAATGAATAAAATAATTATAAAGTTATTATAACGATGTTTTAGTTAAAACTCACGGAAGAAATAGCCCTATTTATCGTTATTCACACCAAATGTCACAGGAATTATAAATTTTGGTTTTGACAACATCTTACCTGCACTTGTGCACGATAACGGATATTTAATGGCCAATATTTTACCAATAATGAACATCAAAACCCCAAATAACACAATTTGGGAAAAAAATAATAAAAACCACACCAACAATAAAAAGTAGAAGAAGTTTCAAAGTAACATGGCTGCCAAAACTTTTTCAGTTGTCAGTTTTCAGTTTGACAAGTTTTTATTATGTCAGCGTATTCCTAAACTATTACCAGTATACTGGCTTAATCGCTTAGGCCAATGATCGCTTAGGTTTAATATATTTTTATTTATGTCACACTTGACAGTACACTGAAATTTTTAGAAACACAACCAATATGTAGTCAGTGATGCCAACCTGCAGATAATTTCAGATCAGTGGGGAACCAATAGGAAATCTAGAAGTGTCTACCGTCGCGCCATCTGGTGGTGATTTAATAAAGAAAACAACCCATTTCATAGAATTCTTGTTCAATCATGCTTGTGTAAGTGTATACGTACACATATTTTTACACATAGATGTAGGTAAACCAATTTTGGTTTCGTTTGACAGCTCCAGATTGTTGCTCTATTCCGCTAGGTATATTAACTTTATGGTTTAACAAGTATTATATTATGTCAGCGTGTTCCTAAACTGTTACCAGTATACTGGCCTAATCGCTTAGGCCAATGATCGCTTAGGCGTATGTTCTTCGTGAAATTTAAACTAGAGGGACGAAGCAAAAAAACATAGTAATATATGGAAATATATAAATACATACATTTTTATGTTAATATTATGCTAACGGAAACTAGGTTCAAGATATTTTGATATATGTCACACTTGACAGGACACTGAAATTTTTTAGAAACACAACCCATAGTCACTAGTCAGTGATGCCAACCTGCAGATAATTTCAGATTGGTAGGGTACCAATAGAACATCTAGAAGTGTCTATCGAATAACAGCTATCGTCGCGCCGTCTGGTGGAGATCAAAAAAAGAAAACAACCCATTAGCGAATACTTTATCTATGCATTAGCGATTATCTGTGCTGCGAGTAGTCCACACTCCACAGTGGTCTACAATATATACTACTAATATGTGACAGTGGTCCATAGAATACAAATTACTCTCGGGAGTAGTCTGTGGTCTGCACAATATATACTACTAATCTGTGGTGGTCTGCGAGATTGTTTTTCATGGAAAACAAATTGCATTTACCAAATTTACATATCTTTTAAAATATCTTTCGTAAACCAAAACGCAGCTTTTATTATTTCTTCTACAAGTTCAAAGGAACCTCAATATAATGTCGTGCCGCAATGCTTCGCATGCTGGAAGTTGGTACACCGAAAACGGTACGATCATTATATTTTCTAACTTCGAACCATTTTCTCACAAAATATTTACAGTTAATACGCTCTACATCCTAAATATTACACTATCATATTTCTTTTGGTATAAGCATTAAAATATTCGTATCTCATTATTTATATTCCCCTAAAAATATTATCTTGAGAACATTTTATTTTTACTAAAAAGGTCATTGACCTCACATTGTGTCTTTGTTTTGAATGCGTTCATTTCAAAATTTTTGTTCAGATTAATTTAAAATTGAATTTATTGAATTTATATTAAAATATCACTAGCTGACCCGGCAACGTTGTTTTGCCATATAAAGATGTCTAGTATCAATATATAAATCAGATAGAATTCTCAGGCCTAACAAATGTATATAATATACAAAATTTCATTAAAATCGGTTGAGCCGTTTTGGTGGAGAAGTTAAATACAAAACGCTTGTGAGTCCTTTGGGCTTGCTGCGGTGCATGCAACATTGGCTTCCATTAGACAATTAATTTGTGTCTGAAACACTCGATGACTCGTGAACTTTGTATCACTTCCCTCCAAATATAAACCTTCTTTGTACTTCCACAAATATTTCAGGACTAAAATTACCCAAATCCGAACTTGATTTTCAGCGAGACTAACAAAATTTAAAATTCATTTTTATTTCTGTAAGATAGAAGATCATCAGCTTGTTTGTATATAAAAGAAAATTTGAAAATAACTCTTTTTAAAAGACTAATGTTCTAGGTCCAATGGTATTTACATGTATAAAATGAAAATGATAAATGACCAGACCTATTTGGCTAGTTTTGGTCTTCAAATAATCATTTGTACTGAACATAATATTGGTTGCATGTTGGATTTGCTTAAATTATAATATTATTTAACCCTTCGATCGCGGATTCTTGGAAATGCTATTGTATTCTATTGTTGTCGCGACCACCGGTGGCCGTATGGGGCTTGATGAGTTAAAAGCAATCAGAGATTATAAATACTAAGGAAATAACAACGTGAAATTATAAATAGTAATGAGGAAGTATAATTTTATAAGCATAATTCACTGTATTTTCCCAGGATCGGAGCTCTCCCGCCAGCTGGACTTATGGCTGTCTAAAGCAGACCTTACACACGGTCCTGCACGGGCTATCATAGCACCGTAAGTATATCGACGATGGAAAGAAAAAAGTTACCAAGCGACACTAGAGGTCAAAATAAGTTTTTTTAAATATTCAGAATCAGCGATTTTTTTTTCTGTCAAAGTCTAAACAGTCTCCTAGACACACAATAATATTGAACAATTTATTTGACAGTAAGATTTTTAAAGTAAAAATGAATCTTTAAACGGCTCTGTTGTAAAAATACTAAATAGCAATATGGCGCTTGGTACCTTTTTTCATTCCACTGTCAATATAAAAAAATCATATTAGTTTTACCCACATGTGCCAGAAAAAGGGCAATGTTTTTGTACTATCAGAGATTATATTAAATAACAGATCTAGGTGATTTGGTAGGGAATTGCTTTAAAAGATCTTTTACTTTGTCCGTAAAATCTGTTGTGTATTTCTGTTGAATCTATTACATTTCTTCTGTGGCCATTCTAAACCTGCAACTTTAAAGACAGCTTGAACCTAAGGGTTCTCGCTCACCTAGGGTGACCAGTGTCAGGAATTTTCCTGACATGTCAGGAATTTTAGACATGTCAGGAATGCGGCCGGAAAAGGGAAATGTCAGGAATTATCGGCAAATTGAAATTAAAAAAAAAATACACAACTTTTATTGTTAATCACAATAACAAAAAAGGTTGAGGCACTGAGACCCGTATAAATAGTCAGTACTTAAGATGCGACCCGGTCTCAAGACGCGGTTCGGCTCTGTGATTGGTCCAAATTTTGACAGCCAACCAATCACAGAGCCTGAACCGTGTCTTGAGACCGAGATGCATCTTGAGTACTGACTATTTATACGGGCCTAAGTACTTTGGAGTTTCATAAATTGTAACTTAAAAATAATCGTTATTATCTTTTTATGATATAAACATATTTAAATCATTAACAAATTAAAAACTTAAAAAAATCAACAAATAAATAGCTCGTGTCAGGAATTTTGGCCAAAAATCAGTAATTTTGTCAGGACTTTTGAAATTTGTATCTGGTAACCCTACGCTCACCTGAGACACAACACTAGGCTATACAAATCACAATATGGAGCACCATACATTCCCACCACTGTATCTCCTGTTTCGCCAGGATCGACAGCTGTATCTTACCACGAAAACCCATTGCCACATGCTAAAGCTGCCTTACATGGAGGCGGCTTTATTCTTAATAGTATAGCAATTAGCAGTATTCATTATTCTGTAAGGCCTTAGTCCTAACTAATCCAGCTTGTTGGTTGCAGGCACGCGGGTTACTCGTACTGCGGCGCGTGCGCAGCGTTCGCGTACCGCCAAGTGAGCCCTGTCGTTGTGTAAGTATTTAGTGACCATTTCTAATACTACTATTATTATTGTTACATGCTAGGGTTCGAGGATTCGAAGAGAAAGACCTGCTGACTCTTAAAAAGACTTTACTAGCACTAAGTCTCACACAACTAAGCACTAGATCCAAATCACTAAGCAGTAAGCACTATCACTGTTCTAGGTCGTAGCCAAGTCGTAGGTTCACATTGGTTCACTCACTATTGATCACTTGTTTTCACTCCGAAGTCGCCTCGAAGATCGCTCGTATCGAACTGAACTGAATTGCTCGTCTTCCTGCGGCTATTTATATGGGCCGAGGTGAGTTCTAGAAAGTTCTTTACCCGATTCGCGTAAACAAGTGTGGTAACTTTTCAGAAAGTTCAAGCATGTACTTGCGCACCTCACGCCATCTAGTATTGAGTAGGGGATTTATGTTGTTTGTGTTCCTTCGATAAGTTTCGCTGGTTTGACGCTAGATGGCTCTGCGTGTCCGTAACATTATTATTACCATATACACCAACTAGTCAATGTCCCTCACAACTTTGTCGCGCCCAAACTGTCAGATGAAACTAATAATAATTTTTCGGGATAAAATGGGTTGATATTGCTTATTACGAATCTTAACACAACTGTCAGAAATCATAATAAAAGTCAGAAAGAACTTAATATTAACAATAATAATAGGTTTGTGGCTTATTTTCAGCAAGCGTATCTTCATCCTGGGCCCATCGCACCACGTGCGGCTGGGCGGCTGCGCGCTGTCCTCCCTCGACAAGTACCAGACCCCGCTCTACGATCTAATCATAGACAAACAGAGTGAGTATCTGGTTATAGACAAGCTGGACCGATAGAGATCTTACTGCCGCGCTCAGCATAAATAATATTAGGGTGAGGCCGCCAATTTTTGCTGATTTGGTAATATTTTTTCTCCGCCCTCGGTATTTTAAAAATTATTGTGTTTATCTTATGTTCGAAAACTGATTCTAACGAAGAAAATAAAGCACTCAAGAATGCATTAGAATTATTTCGGTTCAAATCATAGTCTAAAAATATATTTACAATTAAACATTAAAAAAAGGTAAGAAAATAGCTTAAAATATGCCATCCGCCGTGAAAGAGGTGCACTTCAACTGTCGCTGTAGCAGTAACAGTAAGTATGACAGAGAAGATAAATCGGATATGTTATGAATACTTATATAAATGGCTATTACCTCACATAATTTTTATAGTATTTTAAGATAACTTTCTTTATAAACTTTTTAAAATCAAATGAATCGTTAGAAACATCAATTCTACCCCACTTTTTAAACGTCACCAATAATACCCATTTATTATTATCGTTAAGTGTTAGGGAAGGTAAAATAGGGAGGTGGCAATGCTGAGTTTTTCGTACTTTATGAAAAATCTCGTAATATCCGCCATTTTTCGACAGTTCACATTTGAACCTCAGACGGGCCGTGTACACATTTTTTTAAAGGAAGTGCTTTTGTGACACAAATGTAAGTATTACTGTTTCACATAAAACTATCAATGCATCATGTGAGTAGTCAAAAGGGCCATGTTTGGGACTATAATAAAAACCACATTGTGTATTATTTACGGAGATAAGTTTGATTTTCTCAACGCTACGGTAGCGTACAAATAAAAATTCGCTACCATTTTAGTATGTAGAGTAGCGTAGACACTTTTTTTGGTAGTAGTAGAAGTATCTCCAAGCTTTCACATTATGGCATTCACGGTAGCTTATTGAGGTGGATAGCCTCATACCTCCGCAATCGCAGTCAGCTTGTTACTGTGAAGGGTTTCTCTTCTCTCCCCGTGTCGGTTCCCTCAGGGGTCCCCCAGGGGTCTCACCTTGGTCCTTTGCTTTTTGTCATACTTATTATTTTTGCATTATTACTTATGCATACTTATACTTGTGCATTATTTTTCAGCTTAGTCAGAAGCGTGGTGGAGTATTGCTGTCCAGTTTGGTCCCCTTTTTACAAAACACACATCGAGAGCATTGAGAGGGTACAGAAAAAGTGTTTGAAATATCTTACACGAAAACTTAATCTCGGTCGTGTGGTAAAAGACTATACCACTCAATTGTCCAAATTCAGCGTGTTACCATTAAGTGCTCGTCGTGAGAGATACGATCTTCTTTACCTGCATAAAATACTCCATTCCTCTATTGATGCTCCTAATCTTCTATCACAAATTACTATTAACACTCGCTATAGATCGCGTAAACCGAAAATGTTCGCTATACAGGCATTCAAAAACAATACGTCCTATTACAATCCGCTAGTTAGAATGTGTCGTACTTTAATGACCTAGTAGTGGGTAGTTGGAGCGTAGACATTTTTCGTCAATTTTCAAATTATAAGAAAACGATCAACAATATTATGAAAGCCAAGTATCTGCCATTTCATTTTCTGACTCTGACATAAGTACATTTTTAATAACTTACATAATAATCATTTTTATATTGGTCACTCATTGTATAGGTACTCAATGTTTCGTAGTTTATTTTTAGTAGCAAACTTATAATTATAATTATGTTATCTATACTATTTTTGGGTTGCTGTCTAGCCTAGAACTTAAGATTATGTTTTTACAACCATGCAATGACTGTAACCTGTCTGTATACTAAGTATAAATAAATAAATAAATATCTACGCTACCAACGCAATAATTCAGTGCCAAATCAGCAAAAATTTGCGGCCTCACCCATTAACAAAACCCCATTCATTTTCTGCCACTCTTCATTTATTTAAAACTAGATGATGCCCGCAACTCCGTGGCGCAAAAACTCGTATATCGCGCGGGAACCGTACGTTTTTCCGGGATAAAAAGTATCCTATGTCCTTTCCTGGGACTCAAAGAATCTCCTTACCAAGTTTAAATTAAATAGGTTTAGCGTTTGGGCGTGGTGAGGTAACAGACAGACAGACCGACATCCTTTCGCATTTATAATATTAGTATGGATTAAGTAATAATTAACGGTTCCAAGTGCGGCCGTTAAAATTTTAGCAAAGTTTTCTTATGTTCTAATTAATCTGAACCAAATTTCATCAATATCTGTCATGTCATTTTTGTGAGATTATTTTGTAAAATCCATTTTCAGTCTACGCGGAATTGGAGGCGACGCGGCAGTTCGAGTGGATGGACGTACAAACGGACGAGGACGAGCACTCCATAGAGATGCATTTACCATATATAGCCAAAGTAATGGAGGAGTGAGTCGAACATTTATTATGTAGATTATACTAAAGCTGATCGCACATTTGTTCGCACCGTACGCGGCGCCGCATTTCGATGCGGCGCGTACGATGCGGACAAAATATGTGCTATCACCTTAAACACAAAATAATAATATATGGACGCTGTTGAGAATTTGTGTATCATCCCACAAAAGAATTACGTATTGAGTAATGACTGCAGTCTTTTTCTTTAGATCATTTAAGATTGCATTCAAAACTCAACAAACAAAATTTTGTGTTTGTAAATAAAATAATTAACACAAATATTATTTAACGACCATATATTATTTTTTATTCTTTTATTATATATTATAATAATCAATAAAAGTTGATTTACAATTATCATTTGCCTAAAATTTATGTGCTTAAAGTTTTAACTGTACTAAATGCATACTTAATTGTACTATTCTAATCTAATAATAATGCCATTTGATGCAGTCTGCATCTAATCAATTCCAAATATTATTTTATAGTTTATATTATCGAGACTGCATTATACCATAAAGTTAATATACCTAGCGGAATAGAGAAACAAAGAGCTGAGCAAACGTGGTAAAAAGAGACGTGTGATACATGACAGCAGAACCATTTTTTCATCTGTTTTGACAATCAGTCTGCACTTATCGACACATTGACAATTTGAGCTCTAAGAAAAATGCATGTAGGAACATCATTTTCACGCACATGTAAACAGATTTGTACACACAGATGTAATTCAATTTTGGTTTCGTTTGACAGCTCGAGATTGTTTCTATATTCCGTTAGGTATATTAACTTTATGATTGAAACATTAGCAGTAAGATTTTAAACAATCTGACATTTGTGTTGTTGCAGATATAAGACTGGATTTACGATCATACCTATACTAGTAGGATCTCTCACACCAGAGAAGGAGGCCAAGTAAGTAAAAATAAATATACAGAAAATAACTATAAATCGCCTTGTGGGTGATGGCGTATCTTCTACAAGCGTTTGACAGCAGATATTGCACAATGACGACCTCTGTGGCTCAGTTGGGGGGCTGTTGGTAGCTCAAGCCAGGGGTCGCGGGTTCGAATCCCGCCGACGGGCAAAAAAGTTTTGAAAGTTCCTGGGTCATGGATGTGTATTAAATATGTGTATCATATAATAAAAATCTTAAATATGTGTATAGTATAAAAGTATTAAATATATTTCCGTTGTCTGGTACCCGTAACACAAGTCCTTCAGGTACTTACCACGGGGCCAGACTGACGTGGTGTGAAGCGTCCATAGATATTATTATTAATATTTGCTGTGTATCAGAAATTAAGGTAGTCAGTAACTGTCGTCAGTCCACTGTCGTGTCAGTGCTGACATGGCACTGAAATAGTGTAAATCATAAAATAGAGCAACAATCTCGAGCTGTCAAATGAAACCGAAATTGATTTACATCAGTGTGTAAAAATATGTGTACGTATACACTTACACAAGCATGATTGAACATGAATTCTATGAGATGAAATTGTCAACGCCGACTGGATGTCAAAAAAAGAGTTCTGCTGTCATGTATCACACGTCCCTTTTTACCACGCAGTGTTACTGATAGTGACATCTCGCTTGCTCTGGCCTTTGTTTCTCTATTCCGATAGGTATATTAACTTTATGGTGTAAATTGATTTCAAGTCAACACAGTACTAAAGTAAGACTAAAGAGGGGTGTTATAAGTTTGACGTGTCTGTCTGTCCGTGGCATCATAGCATCCAAACGGGTGGACCGATTTTGATCGTTTTTTTTATTCGAAATCTAATTTTTTCGAGAGTTTTCTTAGCTATAGTTCATCATCATCAGTCTGCTCAGTGCTGAATAATTAAGGATTTCATTTACATCAAATTTATGAATCGGAGGTTGTTTTTAAATTTAAAAATTTAACATTAAGCAACATATTATTCATAAGTAAACATTTGTTGATAAACACTGTTTATAAACTGCTCATATACAATGTTTCGCAATGTTTCATCAGCTCTTGATATAGTTCATAAACATAGGTGATGAAACATTGTTTATGATACATGTTACCGTGCTCCCCACTACGAGTGGAGAGCAAGACGAAACATCTAGTTTTCGGGCGACATCCTGTAAACAACTGACAAGTGTGGACGGCCAAGTTTCAGAAACATGTGTTTATTGTAAACTTGTTTAACGCAACAACGCAACAGTTTATTAACAAATGTTTACTAATGAATACGTGCCTTTATTTATGCAGATACGGCGCGATCCTGGCGCCTTACCTGGCGGACCCCCAGAACCTGGTGGTGGTGTCGTCGGACTTCTGCCACTGGGGCGCGCGGTTCCGCTACACGTGGCGGGATCCCGCCCTGGGACACATACACCAGAGCATCGAGTGGTTGGACAGACAGGTAGACCGTTCACAATGCTGCCCCCCCGATTCACGATCGTCGGAAAGTTCTCACGCGGAATTTTGTTATATTCTGTCGGATACACAGCGATTCACAAACTTTCCGTCGCGGAAATGAATCCGAAACCAAAGAGAATAACTGAAACTAGTTTTTTTTTTGGCAATAAGTGCTACGGCATATAGCCTTGTTTATTCATCGCTGTCAGTATCAAGATAAAGTGCTCCAAGGCTTTAAATGAATATGTCAATGGGTGCTGCTGGTAAAGGAGAACTGTCAAAAATGACGTTTTTATATGAAAACAGCGTTAGTTCCTTTTCTCGCCACGTTCATTTAAAGACTTGTCGAGCTGTAAAAGACGGGAAAATAATTGTCTCCAAATTTTCCTGCACCTCTTAATTTAATTAACAAAATTTTTAAGACTAAGATTAGTCTTACCTTACAAAAAAAATATTTCAGCTTATTAAAAAAAAATACAAAACACTACTTACATTCGTAAAATCCAGTAAAAATCTTCGAACAAAGTACAAGTCATAACAACACACATACTAAATAGCGCAATATTAAATAGCCGAAAAAATACTAATTGCCCACAGACTATATTGTAATATTTTCCGTTGAGAATGTAACCTATATATCAAAGATCGTAACTAATCAAACTTCTTCATACAAAAGTAGTCTGTAAGTCAGCGAAAAACGTTACATAATTGAATAAAAGAGCGTGGTAACCGGCTGCCGCTTGGAGTTTGAGTGAATGGCGCACCGCGCAGTACAAACTACAAAGTACAAATAGCGCGACATCCGGCTGCCGTTTGGGAGTTGAGTGGAATTAAAACAAAAAATATTGTCTATGTGCCGACTGCCGAGTGACAATGACAATCTGTCAAATCTGTAAGTTGTGTGTTGTGTGATTACTGATTGTGTCATTTGTGAGAATACCTTTTATTTGTGTGTAACACGAACTTTAAACTTTAAATTTTATATTAGTTTTTTTTTTGTTTTAAATTTGTTTTTCATTTACTTAATATTAGTTTTTATTAGATGGTCGCTGTTAAGCATTAGTGTCCTAACCCACAAATTTTTTTGTTGTTAAATTTTGAATGCAGTCTTTTTCTAAATCATCTAAAGAACATAACTGCATTCACAACTCAATACGTTATTTTTATGTGGGATAGTACACGAATGCTTAACAGCGTCCAGATGTGAATTGTGATCAGGGCCGTCTCTAGCCCATGTGGCGCCCGTGTGCAAATATTACCAGTGCCGGTCCTAGTCAAATTTTCAGGTGGTGAGAAAATCAAGAGTGGCGCCCTTCTAAATAAAAAAAAATCGGCCTAGTGCGAGTCGGATTCGCGCACGAAGGGTTCTGTACGATTATAAAGCAAAGATAAAAAATAATGTTCTTTATGGGAGCCCTTTAAATGTTTATTTAAGTACAAATACAAATTAGTATTTTGTGAATATTTTAAGTGCCTACGTGTAGCCGTTATTGATATACTTAATAGCCAAAAAATCACATTTGTTGTATGGGATTGTAATTTGTATCCTTAAATATTCAATATATTACGTTTTTAGTATTTTTTTATAAAAGAGGCAACAGAAATACATAATCTGAGAATTTCAACTCTCTATCGTAGATAATATAATGAATGCCATCTATGACCTGTCTATGACCAGAACAAAATATATGAGGTGAGCCGTAAGCCTTTAAACTGCCTAAAAGTTAATACTTTATTTAATAAAGACCACCTCAAAGTCAGAAAAGTCTTCAAAGACTTTGAAGTGGTCTTATCTGGTAGGGGTCTGTTCTTGGCCTTTTTCTGTGGAACATCGGCTACCATTGCATCCTGCGAGCGGCCCATCTCCGTGGGCTACGTTTGGTCTGCTATCCAGACGACACATACATGCTGGCCCACGGAGACATGTTTGAGGAGACAATACGCCTGGCGAGAGTGTCTGAGTCTCAGGTTGTGGCGCTTATAGAAGACGTAGGCCATGTTTTTCTATGGTCCTCGGAAACACCGCCCCCGCGGAAGCATCACTGCGCATCACAGAGATGTGGAGGAGAGTGTGCCGATTGGCGCTGAAATGCAAGAAGATGGCCATGTCCCTGAATCGCCTTCTGCGAAAATCTGTAGTCCAGGGCCCACCTGCAGACGGCTTTATACAGGGGTCCTGCAGTCCTGTTTGGACGGAATACATAGGCGCCCGGAATAGACAGCTGCTCAGAAGCCCGCAGGGTGCAACCAGAGCTGGTAACCCGATGGCACCACCAGGCGCATGTTATTACAATACGCACCTGGCAAGACCAGATGGCGTCCCCAACTGCCGGCCGCCGAACTGTGAAAGCGATCCGATCGAAACTACAACAGTGGATGGTACATTCAAGGGGCGCCTTTAATCTGTATCCACACATGCCGCCGGGTTTCCCACTGGCTTTCAGACTGCTTTGCCGCCGAAGCCGACGGCATGTATGGTTAACCGGCGGCCGGGCCGCCGGCCGTGTCGCCGGTATAAGCTGGCGGCATGTGTGGATGATCCATTACCTTCGGTCATTACCTGGACCATACGGACAGAAGGAAACCATCGCCTAGGTGCCACCACAGCCTGAGAAAAACGATACGGCGCAGCATACGCTCATTGAACGCTCTACTCGGGCTGAGCAACGGGCTGAGTTTTGCGCCGTCCTTGGATTGGACCTTACTACTTATTGGGAGGCAGTAGCTTATACCCTCTGCGAAACTGTTATGTTGCAAACGGAGGCTGCATAAAGAGAGCGGGAAGCAAATTAATACGCAAATCCCATGAGAAGGAGGCACGGAGGGCGTAGGCTGCACGGCGCCCGGTGCGACCGCAAGGCGCCGTCAAGAGTACATTTGCTTGCGATCTTGTGGTTTAGCGGCAAAACCGCGCTTACGCGCGGACGCATATAAATCCAGTCTGACATAAGCCGCGCAGCTCTTATTTTCGCGCCCATCTTGACGAAAAATGTAATCTTTATTTATGTGTTTTAAGGTTCACGTTGAAAAATAAAGTTTATATAATTTATATTGCAAAAACCGAGCCGCTCGTGGTGCGCCTTGCTTTGCTGTAATACGACAAATATAAGAAGAGCTCCAGATGCTACACAAAATGTATGCAAACTGGAGTTCTTTTTACGTTGGTCATTAAAGCGCGGCGGCCGGCCAACGCGGGCGCGCGCCGAGCGGGGCTCCCTTGCGAGCGGCGCTCGGCGCCCCTAGGACCGCGGCGCCCGTGTGCAACGCACACCCTGCACCTAAGGGAAAGACGCCCCTGATTGTGATTAAACGTGGAAGTTCCCGGGTGGTGAATATCACCTTGGAATTATAATTATACTTACTTAAATAACTATTTAAAATTATTGTAAAAGTACAATAATGTTTTAACAATACTTAAGTATTATTAATACAAAATTTTAAAAATATTAATACAAATATTGCATTTAATTATGTATGTACTTTGATTGCGTATGCGCTCGACATCCAAGTTTGTATTAAACTAATAGTATTAAATTAACAATTAGATTGTAGGATAGTCGGTAGTTTAATATAAATATGGCACCAGGACAAACCCTTGTCGGGTTTAATGGTGCTGTCATTCTGTTTAATTATATAATATTTATGTATCTTATGCTTAATAAATAAAAAAATAAAAAAAATATATAAATAAAAAATACACATAATTATTATTTATTACGTAGTACGACATTTATTTTAAACAAGACACGACTAACTATTAATAATAATTGCTTTCTTTTATTCTTACCATTAAATAATTTCATATAACAATATCCGCCATGACACGGTTCTCGAAGTGAAAAGATTTCACGAGTCTAGGAGGTGGCGGTAACATTCCGCGAAAACTGCTCTAATCCTCGGATTATTTTCCGCCGTCGGATGTCAAACTCCCATCCGCGGTGAGATGTTGTCGAATCCGTGACTATTTCACTCATACAAAAGAAATGTCACTACTGTCAAAAAGACAGCAAAATCGGAAAGTATTCACTTGTCATTTGCTTGAAAGTGAAAAAAAATCCGAAATTGGGAAGTTTCCGCGCGGAATCGCTTAGTGAATCAAGGGGCTGGCCCACTTGGTTTCGCAAACGTCTCAGAATATTGACAGGAACGTTGTCAAACGTCAAAAAAAAATGTTTGCTGTCTGTGCTGGTGCTGCCTCTAGCGTGAAAATATTGCAGTAATATATCCTAATATTATGTAACTTTTGATGAACATGAACTCCATTGCTTATGGTCACAATTTTTATGTTAGAACGTTTTGAATGTCAATAAAAAAAAATAAACGTCAAAATATTGATTGACATTTGACATTACAGATTTTACCTGTTTTTGAAAAAGTTAAAACGTTAAAAATTTTACCATAGGCAATGAAATTCATGTTCATCAGTTACTTCATATAATTATATTGTACTAGACGTTCCGCGTGGCTTCGCCCGCGTAAATTAGATATTTCACAGACAAATTAGTCCACAAAAATAGCCTATGATCCTTCACGTGGTCTACTTCTTATCTATGCCAAATAACAGAAAAATTGCTCCTGTAGTTGGTGAGATAAGCCCTTTCAAATAATTTCCCCCGTTTTTTCCACATTTTCCTCTATTTCTTCGCTCCTATTAGTATTAGCGAAATAAAATATAGCCTATACCCTTTCTCGATAAATGGGCTATCTAACACTGAAAGAATTTTTCAAATCGGACCAGTAGTTCCTGAGATTAGCGCGTTCAAACAAACAAACAAACTCTTCCGCTTTATAATATTAGTATAGATTATCTATGGTTACTTCCTAAGGGGGCACCGGTCAGGTTAAAGGCATGTTCTAGTATTACCGAAAATATTTTATTTTTTGTGTGTAAATTAACTATTTTTTAAGATTTAATTTTGTAGACTGTTTTTAATTTTCTTTTTTACCCGCCTACAGCAAAGCAAAAATGGGGTTATGATTTTAAGTGGATTTGGATGTTCATCTGTTCCCTTAAAACTTTCTCTCGATCGTCTGCTGGATATATAGGCTACATGACATCACGTCAAAATGGATACAGCGCTCTTTAGGGACAGAAATCGATACTTACTCATATTATAAATGCGAAAGTGTGTCTGTCTGTCTGTTACCCCTTCACGTCCAAACGGCTGAACCGATTTTGCTGAAATGTGGTATGGATAACGTGACCATACGTCCCGCTTTGGGCGGGACAGTCCCGCTTTCAGGCAGTCTGTTCCGCTGTCCCCCGCGAGGCCGAAATTGTCTCGCTTTTGCAAACAGACCAAACGACAATTTAAAAGTATTTTATGTTTGAAATACCTGTGTAATGCCTGGAAGTAACGCACTCCCATTCAACAAAATGTAGTTATTTTGCCATATTTTGCTTATACAGATAGGCACTAGACATTCACGAAATACTCAATCAATTGTATTTACCTTTATACTTTCATAATTAATAATAAAATGGAAATCAAATTTTGGGGGGGGGGGGGGTGGGGGGGGGGGATCCGTGGATCCGCTCTGATAAAAAAATAAATGGTCGCGGAGATATTTTGAGTCCCGTGAAACGACATTGAAAATATTTATTTCCAAATAGGTGAACAAAGTTAACACTTTTAGAACGTCGTCTACATGAGGCCTACCACCGGTTCGGGAACTAACCCGGCAATAAGAACCGGCGTAAGAAACTCGCACGGGGCCACCTTTTACCAAAAAGGTGGAAAATTACAATAATAGCTTAAGCCTACGAATAATAAAAACTAAGGAATCGTAACTCCCATACTATTACCGTTTTAAATTTGGTTCCTTTCGATCTGTCATGTAACGTCAGCCTAGTACCGCTCAAGGCCACCTAAATATTGCAAATGTATTGAAATGTGTACAGCTTGGCAAAGAAGAGTGTGGATTAAATGAGGGCGCTTTTCTTTAAATATAGGCAACCCTACGCTTCACTTTTGACACAATATATACTAGAGTTGACAAGTAATGTAGTGTTGTCATAAATAAAAACTCTTAGTTCCAGCTGTCACCGCATCAGACTCTTCTTTTCCAAGCTATACCCAAGGTACACTTTTTTGACAAGTATTGTGGAGCATGTTTTTTGACGGAGTTACTTTTCCTTAGTTTTTATTATTCGTAGGCTTAAGCTAAATTACACTAAGTATGTAAAAATGTGGTACATTTATACTTTATACATTTATATATATATAGGATACTTTTATCCCGAAAAAATGTACGGTTCAGGCGCGATAAATTGCGGGCATCACGTAGACTTTCTGAAAAGATTTAATTCAAAAGTCAGAAATAATCACTTGTATTTTTATTTATTTTCATTTTTATCATCTAGTTACTAATGATTTTCCGTTTCAGGGTATGGACATAATAGAGAAGATGGATCCGCGCGCGTTCACGGAGTACCTCAACAAGTACAGCAACACGATATGCGGTCGACACCCCATAGGAGTGCTGCTGCAGGTTTGGTTTTATGTCTTTTAGTTGACGATGGCCGGTTTCATTGAAACCAAGCCAGTTACGCAGGAGTAATTTTGTGCCCAAGTGTGTGCGCAGTACACAAGAGCTATTCCTCTATTCCTTTTACTCTCATAACCCAGTGGGACGGAAGACCTGACTGGCGAGAGATCAGGCGCAGGATCGACTTTTTACATGCTCAATCGTGTTGCTTGTAAACATGTAACTGTTGACAGGCGATAGCGAAGCTCCGCGGGTCGGCGGGCTGCCCGAAGCCATCACTGCGGTTCCTCAAGTACGCGCAATCCTCCCAGTGCACCTCGCCCCAGGACTCCTCCGTGTCCTACGCCAGCGCCTCCCTCGTTTTCGAGTAGCGGTTGTAGGACGCCCGTGTCCTACGCCAGCGCCTCCCTCGTCTTCAAGTAGCAGCTGACTCCGCCGTGTCCTACGCCAGCGCCTCCCTCGTTTTCGAGTAGCTGTAGGACGTCCGTGTCCTACACCAGCGCCTCCCTCGTCTTCGAGTAGCTGTTATAGGACCTCCGAGAGCACCGGCGACCGAGTGTTAAGAATACCTCTGGTAAAAAATCCTCTCCGCTGCGCTCCGTTCTGTCTGCGACACCCTTATAGTCGCCCCTTGCGCTGACGACTCCTGCTTCCGCGGGGGCGACCGCACTCCACTGCCCTTCCCCCCCCCCCCCCCCCCCCCATTATGCCCTACTCTGCCTCTCACCTCTCCCCCTTCCATTTTTTTCCCAACTATGCCTCTAGCCACTAGGGGCAGAACCACTCCCATATAAAACGCCATCCGGTGGACTCTTGTCTCAAAAAACTCTCGTTCTAATATGCTGGCAATACTTCTATCTAATTCTAACCTTTGTTGAAATAAATTTTGTCAAAGCTCAATTTACTTAGCATTAATTTCTTGGGCAGCACACTATATTAATAACAGAATACAAACTTGTCTCTTATAATGATCAAAATATATTTAGACCCTCTTACTAACAAATATATTTACGCAGCGTACAACTTTTCTATGCCTGCTGTATGTGTCACGTGACTTTTCAATGAGCTAGAGTCAGGAAAATTTAAGGTGGCACTAGCGGTCATTGACCTTTCTAGTCTAGGAGCTATGTGAAAAATACTCGTACTGCATTCTGTTAACTTAAGAATAAAATTGAACTCTTGTAAAGAAACAGACTATTATAGTTTCATCGGAAAACGTCTTGGTAACTCTTAGTATGATAATCTCCAATTATTTATGACTTTGAAGTGATATAATTTATACTCTGATCACATCGTGTATGCAAAATACGATATCGCCCTTAGACTAGAAACATCTGTCACTTCATTGTCAATCGCGGTTTGTATAGAAAACGACGAAATATGACAAGTTTTTTGACAGGGAGTATTGACTCCGCTTGACCGCTGCAGACAGAATTCCGCGATTTGAGAATAGATATTGATAAGCACACCTTGTAAAAGCCCAGGTTCTGAAATAAAACTCAGTATACTGGCCAGTGCACATGTCACGTATTCTTTACCGTATTGCGCTTGTATGCCACTGCACTGGTGAGACAAGTTTGCCATAACAAGGCGAGACCGCACTAAGTGATACTACGCTACAGCGGAGCGACGCGACACTTCACGTTTCACAGCACTAATGGTGGCTAACCGGCCTTTGTGGCACGCGAACGCGACCAACAAAAATTCAAATAAAATGCCACTTTCGAACTAGGCTATTTCATAATTTTCTACCGATATTGGTCTAGCGACCGATGCAGCCGCTGCTTTGTAGTGGCGTAGAGCAAAATTTATCTATAATCATGGTGGCATTTTATTTTTTGAATAAAGTCGCGTTCAGCTGCCGCGAGGATCGGAAAACTACCAGTAGCGTAGCTCCGCTGCCGCTGCTTAGCTCATACGATTTCATACAAAGAATATTTGGCCGTAGCGTGCCCTGTAAGTTGTAACGTGTCGCTTCGTTGCAGCATAGTGTTGCCTGACGCGGTCTCACCATTATAATAATATCCAATAAAGAGTCATACGTCAATAAACTGACGTATATTTTGGATACGAATTAACAGTAAGAGCCATACCTCACCGGGACGCCATCGCGATGTGGCCAGTAACGTTACCATGGCAACGTCCAAGCAACGTCTGGCGCCTCTACGTCGCCGTAAAGCGGTGTTTTTATACTTAACTTTAAGAAAAACACCGCTTTGCAGCGACGTAGAGACGCCAGACGTTGCTTGGACGTTTCCATGGTAACGTTACTGGCCACGTCGCGATGGCGTCCCGGTGAGGTATGGCCCTTA
Source organism: Cyaniris semiargus (assembly GCA_905187585.1). Taxonomy (NCBI): domain Eukaryota; kingdom Metazoa; phylum Arthropoda; class Insecta; order Lepidoptera; family Lycaenidae; genus Cyaniris; species Cyaniris semiargus. The sequence goes on from LR994567.1 coordinate 12,312,807, forward strand.
AGTTTACTTCACATTAGGCGTGCGCGTTCCTCGGGCGTATGAGCGACGCGATCGCACTGCATAAGCGTCGCGCTCGTGGCAGTCGGCACACACGCGGTGTTCTCTCGCTCACATGCCCGAGGAAAACGCACGCATAATCTGGGGAACGCCTATGGCGTCGATTCAGACTGCAACGCGACGCGTAGATGCATTTCTACATAATATTATGTATGAATTTGACAGACTTCGTTTGCGTGACGCTTTGCAAATATTATGTCGATTTAATACAAATTCAGAAATGCATCTACGCGTCGCGTTGCGGTCTGAAATGACCCTATGGCGTCGATGATTAGACGTCATAAGCAATGACGAATATACTGAGTTATAATTCGAAACAAACCCATATTCGCTGTGAAAATATTTTTTAGGAGAGGGGGTGTAAGTTTGTTTATTGAGACTTAAGTAAAATGTCACACTAAGTAGTTTTTATACTGACTTCTCTATTGTCCGATCTATGTAATGTTATAGTTTTGTGTTATTTTTAAGAGAAATTTAAATAAGAAATATATATACACTTAGTTTTTCTTTGTATTATTGGCTTTGCATGCCCTCCCCTTCAAACCAACATTTTCCAAAGTGGGCGATAACGCCGCTAAAAAATAATTTATTCTCAAAATGGGCAATAGACAAAATAAGTTTGGGAACCCCTGCCTTTAACCCACGATGGTTTGAGGGTAGGCCATGATTTATAAATAGGCCGCTTTAGGCCACGACCTAGGGTCGGCAGCGTCCATAGAGGTCCCATAGATTGCGTACACGGGGCGGCAGAAATAAAGTGGCCTACTCTCATAAAAAATAAAAATTCTCCACTGATTGTAACCCAGAACTGATCGTAATGATCTAAAGAAAACCCCAAAGTCTGGAACTATGTGTTTGATGCCGTATCCACACATGCCGAGCGGTTAGCCGGCGGCTGGGCCGCCGGCTAACCGCCCGGCACTTACCTGCGCCTTAAATTCTGCGGCAAGGCAGTCTGAAAGCCGGTGGCAAACCCGGCGGTATAAGCCGGCGGCATGTGTGGATACGGCATCAGATATACAGAGCACTATACCGACTATGTTGCGAGAATGCCGTTGGTGCTTAGGCAATACGGACATTTAAAAATCATGTCCCAGGCACTACAGTATTCTAAGGGCCTGTTTCACCAGTTCCCGATAAAGTGCCAGATAGGCTATCCACAACTTATCAAGTTAAGCGGTGGATAGCCTATCCGGCACTTATCAGGAAGTGGTGAAACAGGCCCTAAAAGTAATATGCCTCACGCAATTAATGGACGCCCCCTTTACTAATAGATACATACAGGGTGCAATTAAACCTTCCTGCCAAATGTTGATATATTGATCCTTGTTAAAAATAAAAATACACGTATTTTTTCTTTTATAGTCACTCAGCACTAAATTATTGAGAAATAGCTTCCGAAAGTTATCCTAAAAAACACTACAATTAATGGACACGATGCGTCGGCCACGCGTGACGTGCCCCCGCGCGCGCGTCTCATCCCCGCGTCACCCCCTCTCATTCCCCCGCGCCGCGAGTGACCGTTCTGCAACGATTTTAAATGGGATAAAATGTCATGGAAAAAAAATAACACCCAATTTTTTTTGGATATATGGACTCTCCTAATGATACCTAAGCCCTGGAAAAAATTTGGCAGGAAGGTTTAATTGCACCCTGTATAATATTTAAATAAATAGACTTGGTAGGTATTATTTATAACAATTTTTATTTATATATAAACAAAATATAATTCTTCAACAGCTTAAACTATTAATTAGACCGTCATGTTGAATTAAAATTACTTTTACACAATATGTTTACATGAAATTCGGATACAAAATAATTATACAACTCAAGTAATAAGTATGTATCAATAGTTTCACTAAATATTATAAATTACTAGCAGCCCTATAACTGCTGCAAGATATTTTTATAAACCTTTATAAACATTATTTTTTTATCAAAAATTTAACCCGACTTTCAAGCAGGAGCGTAGCTACCGCCGTATCAATTATACGAGGCCCCCGGGCCACAAGGGCTCCCAAAGTGAATAGAAACTTTCCATTTCTTTGATTAAATTCACAAAATATGAGAAATGTACGAAAGGCAACCTTTCCTAAGGTTGCCTTTTTTACATTTTGCCCCCAAACAAATTTTATATGGGGCGCCGCTAAGGCACGCTACGCTTCTGCTTCCAAGGTAAAAACGATATTCTTAAAATGATCTAAAAAGAATGAAATAATTATTATTCTTCATTTGTAACTTTTTCAAATTCGACTAAACCTCAACTACTTGTGCACCCAATTTTCACTCTTTTGAAGTCGGTAGCAGCTCAGAACTGAGATCCTTGACATAGAACTTAACCGGTACCGACTTATTACATACATACAAAAAATAAATATCACATTTAATGGATGAGAATAAATTATATCTACCTCGTTATCAAGCTGCAAGATTTTGTCTTATAGAATATAGATACCTAATAGTTGAGTACATCGCAAGGTAGCAAAATAGCTTTTTATGGCCCATTCGCCACTGATTCGCCAAGACCAGCTCGAAATAATAATTAACATTATGCTAATGCATACTATTGGCCTACTTAAGTCTTGCACATTACAAAAAAATATTATGTGCATGACAAAGTAGGCACCTGTACGCATCAACGCGCTAAAGGATAACTCTCAATAAATCTTATGGCTACCCAAATCTTATTAACTAATAACCCAAGAGCCAGCGACAGCCAGACTTTCTTCATTTTATAAAAGCTGAAAGATGACCTGTTTATGACCTCCATAGAGGTAAGAACGACCAACAACTATGGAGTTCTGGTCGCGGTTATTTTAGGAGGTATCCAGTTCTGAAGTTGGCCTGTAGTGTAGTGATACCTATGCAGTATCTTGATATAATTATGTTAACCGAATATAAGCTGTAACCACTTGATTATTATATCATTATAAAGCCAACCATTTAACCAGACACATCTTTCATTTGTCTCTAACACCCACCCTTACAAGGCCAAATGGACAGACGACCTACCAAAGACAGCAGGAAAAAACTGGCTCAAGACAGCTAAGGACAGGATCAAATGGAAAAACATGAAGGAGGCCTTCACCTGACAAAGCACTTATTTATACTACGAGTGGAGGTACAAAGAGTACAGGTACCGACGGGCTATGGGGCGAAAATGACAGATTACCTTGCAAATCTGCCACTTTGCTCCCAGGGCCTGTCTGGGCTCTTGTATTACCTTGGATATCCATTGTGCCACGTCAAGCCACGAGAAGTAGGAATCTCGTCTTCCACTGCCGGACACTCCGTTCCCATTGCCCGAACACCTCAAAGTCTAATACTTTAAGAATAGGTGTCTGGCAGTCTGGCTGTCACTGGCTCTTGGGTTATAAATATAATATTATTCGGGTTTACTTAAACACTAATAAAACACAATTTTCCGTGCACTTTTTCCACTATATTAAGAAATTATTATAAATTTTAACAAATTACACGACCGGTTTCGAATAAATCATCTTCAGGTGTACTTAGTGTAGGTAGTTTTACAAAATTAAATATAATCAAAACAAATATTAGGGTTGTTCGCCTCATGAAATTTTATACCATTTGGTAGAATTTTTCTTCTTTCTTTGAAAAACAAGGAGACCAAAGTAGCATTCTACACTACGGGTTCCCTAAAAAGTCTGTTGTGTAATAATAAAGACAAGTTTAATGTCACAGATAATAGCGGAATATACAGCCTTTCTTGTGAAACATGTGGAGGTATATATATAGGTCAGACGGGGCGGAAATTTAAAACACGGATTAAAAAACATATTACAGCCTGGAAAAGAAAAACAGAAAGATCGACGTTTGCTGAGCATTTAAATAATAATGACCATAATTTTGAACCTGACAAGAACATCAAATACCTACATGTTTTGCCCAAAAGTAAGAAAATGGACGCATTAGAAGCACTTGAAGTCAACAGACACAAAAAATGTGGGAACTTGTTAAACGACCAGACTTACCTATCTAATTCAATATTATTACAAGACATTTAGAGTATTATTATTTATACATTAATCTATATTTACAATTCACCTATAATTTAATTTATTGACCTGATATTTATTAATTTTATATATTTTATGGATATTTTATTATATTTATTGACATTATTTAATTTAGTTTAATTTATTTGACATTATTATAGATATTAATATTTTTATAATTTTTAATATTATAGACAATACAATTGAATTATTGGTGATCTATTTGACAATTGTATCGTTATTAAGTTAGTTTGACATTGTGTATATTAATTTTTTGACATTTAATAATTTGATAGTAATTTTGTGACATATTTTAATCGAAATTTTGAAATTTAACAATAGCATCTGTAAACGTGACATAACGTCATTAATTTATCAATATAAAATAGCTAAAACCAACTAAATATTAATTTTAACATCAGTAGAAAATAGTCATATTCGAAAGAAAAATTCTACCAAATGGTATAAAATTTCATGAGGCGAACAACCCTAATATTTGTTTTGATTATATTTAATTTTGTAAAACTACCTACACTAAGTACACCTGAAGATGATTTATTTCGAAACCGGTCGTGTAATTTGTTATAATTTATAATAATTTCTTAATATAGTGGAAAAAGTGCACGGAAAATTGTGTTTTATTAGTGTTCAACATGAATTTCCACCAAGAACCAACAGTACAATCAATTACGGTTTTACTTAACACAAAACACAATTCTTCTTTATGGCAATACCAGTTTTGTGATGTTCTGACATAATATGTTGTATTTCACTGCCAGTAGGAACAATTACATCGCACAGTTCACACTTATAGTCATTATCTTGAGGATACATTTCGTTTTCCAATAATTTATATTCATGTTTTCTATTATGATGTGCACCAGATAAATGCGATACAATATAATCGCCATTATTTGGTACATGGACATTGCACACAAGGCACAGTTTTTTTTCAAAATCAACATTCTTTAGTAGATATGTCTTTGGCTCAACATACTTACTAACATCGATACTTGATGGTGAAGGTGCTTCTTGTATAGCCTTAGGTCGAGCATTGGACCAATGTGTTTCTGTTTGTATGTGTTGTATTTCACCACCAGTAGGGACAATAACATCACACAGTTCACACTTAAAGTTGTTTCCCTGAGAACGAATTTTATTCTCAATCAATTTTGTGTTGTATTTTTTGTAATGAACATTTCCAGTCAAATGATATATAATATTATTGGTATTATTTGGTACATGGACATTGCACACCAGGCACAGTTTTTTTTCAGAATCAACATTTTTTAGTAGATAAGTCCTTAGCTCATTATCTTCCGTACTAATACTGGTACTCGATGTTGAAGTTGAAGGTGCTTCTTTTGTGACATTCACTACAGCAATAGCATGGTGAGTTGCTGTTTGTATGTGTTGTATTTCACCACCAGTAGGGACAATAACATCACACAGTTCACACTTAAAGTCGTTGCCCTGAGAACGAATTTTGTTCTCACTCAATTTTGTGTTGTATTTTTTGTAATGAACATTTCCAGTCAAATGAGATATAATATTATTGGTATTATTTGGTACATGGTCATTGCACACCAGGCACAGTTTTTTTTCAGAATCAACATTTTTTAGTAGATAAGTCCTTAGTTTATTATCTTCCATACTAATACTGCTACTTGATGTTGAAGGTGCTTCTTTTACGACCTTCATTATTACAGCATTAGAACGGTGAGTTGCTGTTTGTATGTGTTGTATTTCACCACCAGTAGGGACAATAACATCACACAGTTCACACTTAAAGTCGTTGCCCTGATAACGAATTTTGTTCTCACTCAATTTTGAGTTGTATTTTTCATTATGGACTCTTCCAGTCAAATGAGACATAATATTATTGGTATTATTTGGTACATGAACATTGCACAGTGGGCAAACTTTCTTTTTAGAATCAACATTTTTTAGTAGATAAGTCCTTAGCTCATTATCTTCCGTACTAATACTGGTACTGGATGTTGAAGTTGAAGGTGCTTCTTTTGTGACATTCACTACAGCATTAGCATGGTGAGTTGCTGTTTGTATGTGTTGTATTTCACCACCAGTAGGGACAATAACATCACACAGTTCACACTTAAAGTCGTTGCCCTGAGAACGAATTTTGTTCTCACTCAATTTTGTGTTGTATTTTTCATTATGGACTCTTCCAGTCAAATGAGAGTTAACATTATTGAGGTCTTTCGGTACTTTGATATTACACACAAGGCAGAGTTGGTGTTCAAGATAATTTTTTAACAAATATCTCCTTATTTTATGGTCCTCTTGGCTAATATTACTTGAAGTTGTATCTTTTGCAATCTCACTAGGAGGTAATTTTCCTAAATGGGAGCTTGTTTGGCAATGAATTAGTTCATGCATAGGATCTATGACCACATGACAAACATTACAGATATACTTACCATTTCTGAGTATTAGTTTATTTTCGCTTAGCACCAGTTTGTAATTTGTTTGATGTAAAGATCCTAGAGTATGTGTGGTAACATTAGTGTTATTCAATGCCAGCGATTTTTTACAAACAAAACATTGTAATTGAGGGAATTTTGTTAGATCCATGTGATAATGTACATCAATAAGTTCTTCTTTTGCTTGCTTTGTTGCATTATTAATATGCTTAGCTGTTGTCATATGAGTGTATATGTTATAGTTATGATTAGGTACATATATGTTGCAAATAGCACAATAGAAGGAATTATCTTTAATGTGGGTACCTTTACGCTTTAACACAACCTGACAAGGCAATGTAGGCACCTCTTCTTTCTTTTGACCACCTTCTTTAACTGGGAAACATTTTAATTTATCATTTTTTACAGGCAATGCTGCAGTTTGTTTTTCTTTAGAAAGCGTAACACATTGATTGTGGCTTGAATTATTATTTGTATAGGTCGACTCTTTTATTTTGTGATTTGTGCTTTGATTGCAAGGTGTGTTTTTTCCATTATTTTTACTAGGTTCAGAATTGTTTCTTATCAATGTGTTGTAATTTTTACAATTTTGTGTTTTATTTCCTTCGTCAGTATCTTCACTAAATTCTTTGTCGTCTATATATAAATCAAGGAAGTCATTTAAAATTTTATCAGCCGCTAAGGACTTTCTATGCCTCGCTGAGCTTTCATGTGAATTTTTTTCTTGCGTATTCACAACAGCGACACAAGATTCACAAAAATATATAGATTTATCCTCACGCTTACCTTCATGTTCAATTTCATTGCTCACTACCTTTTTCATCCGGTCCAATGAAGCATTTATTATTTTTTTAAATATTTTATGTTTGTTGCTATTTAGATGATCTCTAATAAATATCTTTGGAATGTCTGTATTACAAATATAACATGGTGTCAATGTGTTTTGGTTCGCTATTCCACCTGAAAGAAGGAAACTTGTGATAACTAAATGTGTTGTAAAAAAAATAACAATGTATTTTCTTACATTAAAAAATAATATCATCAATATAATATTAACTTACTATCTTCATTTTCAAACTCAGTCATAATTTCAAATTCGTAGTACTCATTGTCTCTCCTTGTTAGATTTTTTTTTGTCCAGATCTGAGTTACTTCGTGGCCATTGTATTTACTGATGGTTGGAATAAAGTTGAGATCGATGGCATCTAATGATATGGTATACTGGGTTTGTGATGTCTTCAAATCCATTACCCAAACCTTACTAATATACTAGTAGCTGTGCTAATTTGATCTCGAAACCTATAAAAGAGAAAGCTAATTAATACCTCGATTGTGGGAAGTCGAGACAATATATTTAATTGTTATGCGGCCGTTATTTATATTTACACACTGTGGCAATATTTGTCCTATATATTAAATTAAGAAATTTTAAAAAACCCCGCCAAAAAACTTTAAAAAGTAATGAAATAATATATACTGACTTTAAGTAATCCCTAAGAGTAAAGTAATATTTAAGTCCATAATGGTTGTCACGGTGTGTCGGGGGACCGCCAAGTAAACTACGACAACAGTGACTGATTCTCTCGATTCGGGTCGCTGTGAACTGACCCTTTAACTATAATGTTATGTGAAATCAAACATCTACATTAGCGGTCCCCCGACACACCTTGACAACATTTATGGACTAAAATATTACTTTACTCTTGAATTATTTAAACTTAAAGTCAGTACCTATATATTATTTCATTACTTTTAAAATTTCTTTGGCGGGGGTTTTTTAAATTTCTTAATTTAATTTTATTTTATGCTTTTTAAACTTGTGCAGAATAATTCCTATCAACAGGATCATATCCCAATAAATACCATCTATAAAATATGTCCTCATGGATGAGGCCGTCAATATGAGCCCCAAAAATGAAACCTCCACTTTGGGTTCATACGGAGCTTGGCTCCTATAGAATCCAGGTGATGCTGCAGTAGCAGCATGCAAATATTTACTGTTTATCTATGTCTTACTGGTTGTCGCAATTAAAATGAGCCCAAACACGAAACCTCTGCTCTAAGTTGCTGAGGAGTTGTGTATCCTATTGATTACCAGGTCAACTTTCCAATAATGTGTATATATTCATAAGTGTCACGAACCAGAATGCAAAATATAAAACTCATCAAACGACTGCAAGTTGCTAATCGGCCTATCACAAACCAGGTAAACCGTGATATTTCAGCAATGAGCAGGCTGATGATGATGAACTATAGCTAAGAACACTCTCGATCATATCAGCTTTCAAACAAAAAAAACTAGATCAAAATCCGTCCACCCATTTGGATGCTACGATGCCACAGACAGACAGACAGACAGACAGACAGACAGACTGACAGACAGACACGTTAAACTTATAACACCCCTCTTTTTGGTCGGGGGTTAAAAAGCATGCTGTAAATCTATTTAATCTTCCATCTATAGTAGGGGAGCTAAGAGTGCTTTCATGTAGTCACTCAATAGTCATGGAGACCTAGTAGTTTTTTACATTAGGTAAAACTGATTAAAAAAATAAGAGCGTTTTTCATTTTAGTGGTGAGTACAGAAACAGTCATTTTGAAGTTATGAAAAAGAAAATATGTTGAGAAAATTGCTTATTTAGGTAAATTATTTATTTATTTATTTGATAGACTCACCAACAGAACAGCATTTGTGACATTTTAAATTTGTACATAAAGTTTAGGTACAGATAAAATGAGTTCTAATGACAGGTGAAGTACAGCGTGCGTATGACAGCATGCGTATGCGACAAAAATTATAACAAGATTTTAGACAACAAGAAATAAATCATTTAGTTAAGTGCAACATAAAATATGTATCTGCGAAGCGTTAGGAAAATATGAAGCTTTATTTTTTCTATTTTAAATCACCTAGCCTTTAAATCATAAGTGCTTTATGTGGAAGCTTCTTTGGGGTACTTAAGTATACTAAACATCCCCTATCTTAATCTGACAGGACAATGACATTTCAATACTCAAAAATAACTTGTTTTTTACCCACCACGTTAGAAGTCTAATTTCTATACCATGATAATTAGACACATGTCGGAAGCTCACAAGCTTAATCTGACACGCTCGAGCATGTCGCGAAATCTCCTCTTGGGCTCCCCTACTACTAATTACTATCATATATTTTAGATTTTTGTAGTCTCGATAAAACTCGAAAACGGCTAAACAGATTAGGCTCATTTTAGTCTTGAAATTTTCGTGGAAGTTCGGATAAGGTAAGTAATAAGTATGTATTGAGGAGGTAACTAATACGAAGTTTACCGGGTTATCAATAATTATTGACAGTAAATAATATTTTGATTAAAATAAACTTTGTTAAGTACTTACCTTTGAATAATCCCTGGATGAGTAAATGTTATTATGACTTACGAGGTAAAAAAACTGGAACACTAGTTTAAATATAACACCGTAGCTTATAATTGAAAACTTTAATGAAATGAAACGAAGTGATTATATTATTCTCTTTGATGAAACGAATAAAGAGGATCACAGAAAGAGGATATAGCTCGACAAGGCTTTAAATCACAATGAACGTAGGTGACATTGACGGAAGCGCTGCTGGTAAAGCACAGATTACCTACTAGCACTGACCTCCATTATACAAGTACGCTGGACCTATGATACCTACCCACTTTTTTTTTGTGCCTATTTGAAGCGGAATCAGCGCCCCCAGTGAGCGGGAAGAGAACTAAATTTGACGTAACTTGCAAATGGCCGCTTAATCGTTATTGGTTGTCATCACTAGTATTAGTTCCAAATACTCCCACTACTGCTATCAGTGCCAATATGGCGACTTTCAAACGTCATTTTTACGTCCGTGAGTAATTTGTATTCTGTGTTTTTACGTCAAAAGTAAATCCCTCCCACTGGGGGAGCTGATTCCGTTTCAAATAGGCACAAAAAATAGCTGTCATTTCAAAGGGTATCATTAGTCCAGCGTACTTGTATAATGGAGGTCAGTGCCTACTAGCATAGATAATACAGTTCGACAAGGCTGTTTATGAACGTAGCGAGAAAAGGAACTAACGCTTCTATCATACAAAAACGTCATTTTTGACAGTTCTCCTTACCAGCAGCAGCGCCCATTGACAGTTTGACACATTCATATAAAGCCTTGTCGGACTGTACATTATACAGTACCTATATAATATTAACCTGTCAATCCCCAACCGGTCGCATGCGACCGGACCAATTAAATACTGAGACCTATATACTATGGCAAAAAGTGAGAAAATAAATTGACTCTAGCAATACCGGGGTAATGGGGCATTTTCCTATTTTTTTAATTTGATTGTCAAACAGTTTCCATTTTAGTAATTAGATGGCGTATGGGTAGACAACTATCGGTAATACCAGGTAATACCATCAATAATTGCTACAAAACTGGGCAAAAGAATGTAAAACTTGATACATTTCAATTTGAAAAAGACACAATAATATTCCAACGAATAGAAAAATAAAGTTATTATAACGATATTTTAGATAAAACTCACGGAAGAAATAGCCCTATTTATCGTTATTCACACCAAATATCACAGGAATTATAAATTTTGGTTTTGACAACATCTTACCTGCATTTGTGCACGATAACGGATATTTAATGGCCAATATTTTACCAATAATGAACATCAAAAACCCAAATAACACAATTTGGGAAAAAAATAATAAAAACAACACCAACAATAAAAAGTAGAAGAAGTTTCAAAGTAACATGGCCGCCAAAACTTTTTTAGTTGTCAGTTTTCAGTTTGACAAGTTTTTATTATGTCAGCGTGTTCCTAAACTATTACCAGTATACTGGCTTAATCGCTTAGGCCAATGATCGCTTAGCTTTAAGATATTTTTATTTATGTCACACTTGACAGTACACTGAAATTTTTAGAAACACAACCAATATGTAGTCAGTGATGCCAACCTGCAGATAATTTCAGATCAGTGGGGAACCAATAGGAAATCTAGAAGTGTCTACCGTCGCGCCGTCTGGTGGAGATTTAAAAAAGAAAACAACCCATTGGAATAAAACATTTTGATCCTTTTTTTTTTCTTATAGCGGCTGATTCTGTGTGTTAGGGTTGCACCAGAGGCGTAGTTAAAGTTATCGTCAAATATGGCGTCCATAATGGACTTTTACTAGGGATTTGACAGTTCATTTGACTTTTTGTTATGGTTAAAGTTAAAGTTATAGTTAAAGTTAGTTGGTGCAACCCACTAACGGCCGTTCCCAATATTTGATCTATCTCTGGTTTTGCCCTACTAGAGATAGGAATCGCTCTCATTAAGCGTGTCCCAGACAGACGCGGCCTGCGGTGGCGGTGGCGGTGGCGGTCAGTCAGGTCAGGTTGGATGACTTGAGAGTTCTAGGAACGACATAGACACACGCGGCCTGGACGCGGTCCCAGCGCTGCTTACCGCGGCCGCAAGCCCCGACCCCTCCGCCACCACTTCTGTGTGAATGAGCGCGCGGACATGAAGCGGCCATTACGCGATCAGTTGTAAATATTTACAACAGGCCGCGTGTACCGCGTGAAATTATGCCTATAAATTATGCCTATGTCCAGAATTCCCCATGTTGCTGCCGTTCTTTTTCAATTTCATGGACCCACAATTCTCTTTTTCTGAAAAGAATAACCAAAATATTAAATACAACGACGTTAGTTAATATTTTTTTTCTAAACTGTGCTTTTATTACTTTGAACTTACTTACCTTTTTCTTTCATCTTCTTCAAGCGCCAATGAAAGCATAAAAACTTCGTTACGATTGGCCATTACTAACGTCTACTCGCAGGTGAGACTCGAGAGCTAATGTGCCGCCGTAGGTTAGAATGACCGCCCGCGCCACCGCGGCCGCGGCAGTGTATTGTTATCACGGTCAAGCGAGAAGGCAACAGCAGATCGCCACCGCGTCTGTCTGGGACACGCTTTAGACATTAGAGACATATATTTTATGTCAATGGGTTGTTTTCTTTTTTTTTATCTCCACCAGACGGCGCGACCATAGACACTTCTAGATTTTCTATTGGTTCCCCACCGATCTGAAATTATCTGCAGGTTGTCATCACTGACTACATATGGGTTGTGTTTCTAAAATTCTCAGTGTACTGTCAAGTGTGACATAAATCAAAAGCTAAGCGATCATTGGCCTAAGCGATTAGGCCAGTATACTGGTAACAGTTTAGGAACACGCTAACATAATATAATACTTGTCAAACTGAAAACTGACAACTGAAAGAGTTTTGGCGGGCATATTACTTTGACACTTCTTCTACTTTTTATTGTTGGTGTGGTCCCAAATTGTGTTATTTGGGTTTTTGATGTTCATTATTGGTAAAATATTAGCCATTAAATATCCGTTATCTTGCAGAAGTGCAGGTAAGATGTTGTCAAAACCAAAATGTATAATTCCTGTGACATTTGGTGTGAATGACGGTAAATAGGGCTATTTCTTCCGTGAGTTTTAACTAAAACATCGTTATAATAACTTTATTATCCTATTCGTTGGAATATTATTACGTCTTTTTCAAATTGAAATGTATCAAGTTTTACATTCTTTTGCCCAGTTTTGTAGTAATTAATGATGGTATTACCGATAGTTGTCTACCCATACGCCATCTAGTTACTAAAATGAAAACTGTTTGACAATCAAATTTAAAAAATAAGAAAATGCCTCGGAGTTTTGCAGGGAATGTGAAAGAGTGCTGTTGTGTTTTTGTATTATTTTCCTAAAATTGTGTTAAGTGGGTTTTTAATGTGTAATATTGGTAGGATATTAACCATTAGATATTCGTTATCATGCACAAGTGTAGGAAAGTGATGCAACATCCAGAAACGTGCTATTTTGTGTTCCCTCCAAAACTCCATTGAAAGTTTCAGTAAAGCGTCTACCTACCACTTTAATTAATCGACCGACTTGACTCTTTGACTGTATTGACTTTTACTTAGACTTTGACTAGACTTTGGACCTGACGAAATAGAAAAACGATGCCGAAATTTATATATACAAGATATTATTTTCCCGCCATTACTTGACACTGGCCATGGTTTTATAACCGAAGTGCCATAATAAGAAAAAAAAAAAAAAAAAAAGAAAATGCCTCATTCAATGTTAACTGCGAGTTGCGACTTGCGACCGGTCGTATGTCAAACCAGAGATAGATTGAATATTGGGAACGGCCGTAAAACATGCGAATATGAAAATTTATCCAATGATCAAGGATATTTTATGAAAATCTGCTGTCAAAAATTGCCATCAGATTCTGGTAGACCTATAGCTATTTTTCGGTATCGGGCAGCTATAATTTTAAAAAAGTTGTAGCAGATTTTAGCTACTTTTTCTAGCTACTTTTCATCTTTCGAGATTCGTAAAGTATTTACCGAGAATGGAAGGAAATAATGTAAAAATATATATTTTTTAGGGTAAAAACGGGACCCTATTACTGAGACTTCGATGTCTGTCCGTCTGTCTGTCTTCAGGCTGTGTATCTCAAAAACCGCTATAGCTAGACTTCTGAAATAATTGAACTATTAAATTTGTGGGTATAAATCAGTAAATGGTTCTATCTTGCAGAAAAATATGGAATTAAAATCACAACTTAATAAGTTATGTTTAGACTATGAAAATATTCACCAACAAAAAGTGGAACTTCAAAACATTGTTGACTCTTTTGATCAGTGCAGAGACGAATATGAAGAAACGCTCAAGAACTCTGCTAATCTTAAGAAAAAATTGGACAGTGCTGAGGAATATATACTCCAACTGGAAGACCAATTAGACATTCAGCGATCAAATCAAACACAGATTTTATTCAACCAATTAATAAAGGACAATAAGTGTTCTGTTTCTAACACATCTTGTAATAATATTAGCACCATCGATTTAACTGCAGATGATACAGTACCAGTATGCATTATGGACAGTAAGAGAAAACTGAAGAAATATATAAAAATTAAAAGATTTATAAAGAAAGCTCAGCAATTGTCAATTAAAAATAAAAAAATAGTTACAAAATTGTCTAAAACAACAAAGAATAAAATGTTTTTGAGTGATAAATTGCTGAAATATTCTAGTGAATTAGAAGATATAAAATATAATTATGAGGCCGATGTATGCAGCCTTCAGGCTGAAATCTCAAGTTTATTGTTTTCATTAGAAAATATAACAAAGAAATATGAATTATCTAAAAAGGAAATACAGGGACATATTTCTGCCATGGATGATTTGCTTGAAATGTTACATTATAATGAGGAACGAGTAAACTCGTTGTTAAAAGTTAATACTATTTCAGAAATTCAAGAAAATCATTTAACTGGAGGAATATCACCTGATATGAAAAGCCAGAAGGTAAATACTGAAAGCCAGACTAATATCTGCCTATTTAGTGATGAAATAGGAAGAGACTTGGGTACGTATCTTTATAGAATGTGTGGACAATTGGTCACTAACTTTTGTATGCCCGGAGCTACTTACTGTGAGGTAATAGACAGGGCATCAACTATGACTTATTGTCCTAACACCACTATAATAATTCTAGTCGGGAGAAGGGGTAAAGTAAATAAGAAATAGATGACTGATCTTTTAGAATGTTTATATAATATTATAAATGTAACAAACATTATATTATTCACTTTACCCTATATAAAAATGTTGCCAAAAAGCTGTGCTTAATAAGCACAGCACTGCTTATGAAAATCAAATTAGATTTAGGTTGAATAGCATATTGTATAGTGCTGTCAACAACAATTGTATAGTTCTAAGCGACACACAACCAAAATGTCAGGTTGTCGATATAAATAATTTAGATAATAAATTTATTAATGATATAAGTATAGATAAGTATTACTTATCTCATTACTGTAAGAGACATATAGCAAAGATGCTATCAAGTTTTTTATTTTCTTTGAAAGCCAAGAATTTGGTTTCTTTGACTACTGCTTCTATTGAGCAGTGTTCTAGTTATAGTAACGAATTGGAATATGTTCCAATTAATTATTTAAATTAGACCATAAGACAATGGAGGATGTCTCTTGCACTAATAGCTTAATTGTGAAAAATCCTACCAAAACTTACTCCAATATAAATAGCAAGAATGTTATAAGCTTGGTGCATCAGAATTTTCAAGGAATGATAGGTAAAGAGCTTGAAACTGAGTTGTTTCTAAAACAATTTCAAATTGATATTATTTGTATTTCAGAACACTGGTTTAGAAAACATGAACTCATTTTCAATCTCAATGATCACCAGGTGGCTAGCTCGTTCAGCAGAGAGAATACCATTAGAGGCGGATCACTTATATTAATTAGAAAAAATTTAAAATTCAAAGAAGAAAAGACATTGTGAACCTCTCTTCTGAACGGATAATAGAAGTAGCCTGCATAGAGTTAAGTCAACTAATTATTGTAAGCGTATACAGGCCACCATCAGGATTATATGACTCCTTTGAACAAAGCATGGAACAAATATTATCAAAGATATGTGCATCTAACAAAAAAGTTATTGTTTGTAGTGACTTTAATATTAATTTATTTGACTTAAACTCTACTACTGTTAGATTCACATCTCTATTTAAATCATATAAACTTAATTACTTGTTTTATGAGCCAACAAGAATCTGTGACACAACGGCAACTTGTATTGATAATATTTTTACAAATTTTACTCCATGTAAAAAAGAAATAATAAATAAGCTTAGCTCTGATCACTGTGGGCAACTAGCCTCATTTAATATACATTGCGATAGTTACCTAGAGGAAAAGCGTATGTTTGTTCCTGTGAATACAAAACGTATTGAGAAGTTTAGAAAAAACTCAAGTTCAAGTATTCAATTATTATTGGATGAGTCAAATAGTTTAGATGAAGCATACAAATTGTTTAAGATGATAAGAACTCAATTTAATACTGTATTTACTCCTAGAACGGTTAGAAACAGCCATAAAAATAATAATTTTACAGTATGGGCAACTACAGGAATTAAAATAAGCAGGCAAAGATTATATGAATTGTATGATGAAAAATGCATGAATACTAGTGATAAATTCAAAACTTATGTAAAAAATTATTCAAAGATTTTTAAAAAAGCTTGCAAAGCCGCTAAGGCTATTCACATTAGGAATAAAATTAAAAATCGAAAAATAAAATTAAAACTACTTGGAAAGTAATAGCTGGTGAGACTGGAAATGTCACCTGTCGTAGCACTGATTTTGAAATTTATTTTGAAAATAAAAAGATTACCAATGATCATGAGGTTGCGACGGTCTTCGAAAAAATTTTTGCTGACATTCCGGTCTCCACAACGAAAAATTTAAACTCCTCACCTGCAGCTGCTGAAAAACTACTCAGAGACAATGTAAAGGAATGTAATGTCAATTTTAGGTTTAGAGAGATTGTCCCCAAAGATATCATTGATACTTTTAAATTAATAAATATTAAAGATACTACTGATCTCTGGGGCATGTCTACTAAAATTATCAAATCGATAATTGACATCATAGCTCCTCATCTATCAATGATTTTTAATGACTGCATAAGGAGTGGTATTTTTCCTGACTTAATGAAGCACAGTAAGGTTGTACCTTTATTTAAAGCGGGACTTAAATCTGATCCCACAAATTATAGGCCTATATCGATTCTACCGACTCTAAGTAAAATATTTGAAAAAATAATTTTAAATCAGTTACTATTACATTTTAACTTAAATAATTTATTACACAATAATCAATATGGTTTTACTAAGGGTTGATCCACAACGGATGCTGGTATAGGTCTTCTTTATAGTATATTTGAAGCATGGGAGGACTCGCAGGATGCTCTAGGGGTTTTTTGCGACCTCTCCAAGGCTTTTGACTGTGTTGAGCATGCTACATTGATCAGGAAATTGCACCACTATGGCATTAGGGACTCAGCACTCAACCTTTTGACATCTTACCTCAAAAATAGAACTCAAAGGGTTGACATTAATAGTAAAAGGTCGAATGGGACCAAAATAGAATTAGGCGTCCCACAGGCATCCATTTTAGGTCCATTTCTTTTTCTCATCTACATAAACGACTTACCTTATTTTGTTAAGGATAATGATAATGACATAGTACTTTTTGCTGATGACACTTCACTTATTTTTAAAGTGAAGCAACAACAGTCAAATTACGACGAGGTAAATAGTGCTCTCTCAAAAATAGTACATTGGTTTAACGTTAATAATTTACTTCTAAATTCTAAAAAAACTAAATGTGTAAAATTTACTTTGCCCAACGTTAGGCAAGTTAAAACCAATATACTATTAAATGATGAGAAGATGGATTTGGTGGACACCACTGTATTCTTAGGCATTACACTAAATAGTAAACTACAGTGGGGTCCTCATATTGCTAATCTTGCAGATAGGCTCAGTTCTGCAGCATACGCAGTCAGAAAAATACGGGAAATTTCTGACGAAGACACAGCAAGACTAGTTTATTTCAGTTATTTTCATAGTAGAATGTCGTATGGCATCCTCTTATGGGGAAACGCTGCCGACATTAATACGATTTTTGTGCTGCAGAAGCGAGCTATACGTTCAATTTATAAAATGTCAGCTTTTGAATCTCTGAGAGAAAAGTTTAAAGAAATTGGTATTCTAACTGTTGCTCCTAAATACATTTTGGATAATGTATTATATGTTAGAAAGAATCTTAGTAAATTTACAACCAAAAGTGACAGTCACGGAAGAAACACTAGAAATAAGTACAAACTAGAAATACCGGTGATCAGACTTAGTAAAGTTAGTAAATCTTTTAAAGGTCAATGTATACGCCTTTACAATAAAATCCCAAAAAACGTTCAAAATCTCTCCATTAATAAATTTAAAAAAGTAGTCAAAGAGCGTTTGTGTGCCAAAGCCTATTATAAGGTCAATGATTTCATAAACGATGGCACATCTTGGGAGTAGGATGGCTGCTTGCAAGGCTGCTTCTACATTATTTTATGACTTACAATAATTATGTATGTATGTTGACATTGTATAATTTTAAGTTACAGCATTGTAAACTTTATTTTAAAAGATTAATTTTTTTCTCACTTTTTTTGGTAAATAAAGTGGGCCCCGTGCGAGTTTCTTACGCCGGTTCTTCTCGCCGGGTTAGTTCCCGAACCTGTGGTAGGCATCATGTAGACTTTCAGAAAATATTTGCAAAAATTTATTCTGAATAAAAAAAATTGAGTTTGAGTTTTTTGAGTTTCAAACTTTCTGAAATATCTACATCGTGTTGCCTACGGGTCACCTGGTCTACAATTTCGTTGCCTAAAGCCAGCGTTTTATTTCAGTTGAGGAAAATTTTACAAAATCTCACCAAGGGGGGAAAGGGGGTAAAAAATATGCCTCACGCAATAGGCTACTTGACCTATATTCAATTTCATTGAACAAATGCATATTTCTAGTAGAACTTGGCGTAGGAAACCGTATTTCACCCTTATCATCAAATAAAAGCTTATGATTGATAAATAAAGTCGATTTGAAAATATGATTTTATATTTTTTAATTTGTACTAACGAAAACGCTTTAAATTTGCGGTACTTCCGATTTGGATGTGACGTCATCACACTAGTAAATTAATATCTTTTATTTAACGCGCTCGTTATATGTAAGTTTATCTGTACATAAATAATAAGAATAAGCCTAGAAAGATTTGTAAAATATATTTTCTTGAATAATTCAAATAAAACATCAGTTTTATATAATATTATCTCCATTTACTGTAGTTGGGAAATGAAATAGCCAAAACTTTTCTCCAAAAGTTTTCAACATTACAAATGATTTCTCATTTCTTATTTAATTATTTTCTAATTTTTTGGCACTTTTAGACTCGTACGTTTAGCACAAAAAAAATTCAATAAAGAAAGTATAAAATACAAAAAATATGACGTCACACTATGGCGGACAGTGTTTTCGGCGCTATTTAAAAGGAATATTTTTCAATCAACATTTTTATGGGTTTCTACTGTTTAAAAATATATTAAAATATTAGTTTTTTTTTTGTTAAAATGAATGATTAAGAAGCGATTAGCATGAAGAAAAAAAGTAGGTCAAGTAGCCTATTAAGGGACGCCCCCTTTACTAATATTTAGATACATAATAATATATTAAATAAAATAGACTTGGTAGGTATTATTTATAACAAATTTTATTTTGATATAGGTACTTAAACAAAATATAATTGAAACAGCTTAAACAATTAATTAGACCGTCCGCGCGTCATGTTGAATTAAAATTACTTTACAGAGTTAACCGTGAATTATAATTTATAATATAAAATTCAAATACAAAATTATAAACAAGTTAATTACAATAACTGATCATATTTTACATGTTTTCACTGAACATTAATTACTAGAGTGCGCGCACGATAACTCTGCGCGCGACAGGTGGCGTGCCAGCGTAGGGATTCATTAAAAAATGGGTAATCCCAATGATATTTTTTTAAATAACATTGGTAGTTTTACTTTAATATCTTTATTTACTTATTTAAATTATGTATAGGAATAGGCGTATCGATTATCATGTAAACGTGGCGGCCCGACAGTTAATTCCGATTTCAGCCGCGCGCAAAGTTATCGTGCGCGCACTTTAGCAGCCCCTATAACTGCTGCATGATATTTTTATAAACAAAACTGTCCTGGTTTAAAAAAAAAAAGAATTTGAAGCATGAGCTTCAAATTCTTTTTTAATCCTTCGATCACGGATTCTTGGAAATTATTGTTCTATCTAGGTTGCTAGATTCTTCATATTTGTCTAATACTTATGTTGTATACCAATTTCTCTTTCCTCTTTAATTATTATTATTATTTTTTTTACACTTTTTGGCCAGGCACATTGAAGAAATTATTTATAGCCAGATGGCGGACCTACGTTCGGTTTTCCATTTGGTTGGATTAGGTATGTCAAAGGAATATTAGACTGCATTAAAACTTATTAATCGGGACTTAACGCGACTTATTTTAGTAGTATTACGTTCGACGTTAAGTCCCGATTAATAAGTTTTAATTAAAGTGCAACGCCAAAGGTTAAAATTTCATAATATTAGACTGCGTCTAAAATTAATAGGGGTTGTGGCTTAACTGACCAAAATGTGCAGATCCGCTATCTGCCTATGAATCAATTTCTTAGTACGTACAAAAAATAAATATCACATGAAATGGATGAGAATAAGAATAATAATTGTTTATTATTGCAGAAAGTACCGTTATAATAGGTGTTACAATAGATACAATACAGAGGTCCGGTCTTTCTACCTAATACTAAATATTATAAAAATATAGAATATAGATAATAGTTGACATTGTAAGGTAAAAAGCCCTTGAGAGTATGGCCCATTCGCCACTGATTCGCCAAGATCAACTCGAAATTAAAGTTATGCTAATGCATACTATAATTGGCCTACTTAAGTTTTGCACATTACAAAAAATATTATGTGCATGACAAAGTAGGCACCTGTTCGCATCAACGCGCTAAAGGAAGGATCAACTCTCAATAAATCTTATGGCTACCCAAATCTTATTAACTAATAACCCAAGAGACAGCGACAGCCAGACTTTCTTCATTTTATAAAAGCTGAAAGTTGACCTGTTTATGACCTCCATAGAGGTAAGAACAACCAACAACTATGGAGTTCTGGTCGCGGTTATTTGAGAAGGTATCCAGTTCTGAAGTTGACCTGACCTTCGATACATAGGGAAGTTCAATTTTATATCTTCTTATCTTCTTATCGTTTTCTTAGGGGTAACTATAGAAATGAGAAGAGTGCCATGTTTCTAGTATTGTCATGTACACTGATGATTGTGGTTGTCCATTTATTATTATAGATGGACAACCACAGTCTGGGAGAAGCCTTCTGGAAAAAAGGAGTTGGCAGGCTGTAGTGTAGTGATGCCTATGCAGTATCTTGATATAATTATGTTAACCGAATATATGTGGTTACAGCTTATATAAGCTGTAACCACTTATTATATCATAATAAAGCCAACCATTTAACCAGACATCTTTCATTTGTCTCTAACACCATCCTTACAAGGCCAAAAGGAAGATAGACAGACGACCTAGCAATGACAGCAGGAAAAAACTGGCTCAAGCCATCTGAGGACAGGATCAAAGGATCACCTACCTAAATCTATGACAATAATTATTAAATATACACACAAATGTTTTATATTATATACTTATTTAAAATAGGTGGTAGGTAGCTGCATATATGGATGCTGTTAAGCATTGGTGTACTATCTCACATCGAACTAGTTTTGAGTAATCGGCGTTTTAAGTTTTTTTGGAATAATCTTTATTTTCTGCTTATTTTAAGCAAAAAAATGTTATTGTGCAGTATCATTTTTTCTGTTGAAATGCGTAGATTATGATTATGAAAAAACATTTTAATTTTAAATTCAGTTTTAAGAGAAAATGTATAAAAATGGTTAATGCTAAATTGCTGTAGGACTTATTACATTTAGCATTAATGTCCTATTTGATTTAACACATTAATGCAAAATTCTGATTTGTTCTTTCAATATAAATTTAAAAGTGCTTATTTAAACAAAATGTTATAAAATTACCTCGTCACGCCCACACCGCTGAACCGATTTTTCTGAAATTTGGTATGGAGATACTTGGAGTCCCGGGAAAGGACATAGGATCCTTTTTATTCCAAAAAAATGTACGGTTCCCAGGCATTTAATAAAAATTATTTCTGCTTAAACCGCTACATGGATTTCGATGATATTTGGTATGCAGATACGTTATGTCTCGGGAAAGGACATAAGATACTTTACATCCAGGAAAAAGATACGGTACCCGTGTGATAAACGAAAATGATTTGCGCCTAAGCCGCTGAACCGATTTTGATGAAAATCGGTGTGCACATACTTTGACTCTCGTGAAAGGACATAAGATAGTTATTATCTTTAAAAATGTACGGTTACCGCGTTATAAAGTTTCTTATTTTACGCCTAAACCGCTGAACCGATTTTGATGAAACTTGGTATGGAGATGCTTTGAGTCCCGAAAAAGGCCATAGGACCCTTTTTATCACGGAAAAATGTACGGTTCCCAGGAATTGAATAAAAAAGATTTCTGCTTATACCGCTACATGGACTTCGATGATATTTGGTATCCAGATACGTTATATTATGTCTCGGGAAAGGACATAGGATACTTTATATATGGAAAAAAGTGTACGGTACCCTTGTACTAAACAAAAATGATTTGCGCCTAAACCGCAGAAACGATTTTGATGAAACTTGGTGTGCACATACTTTGACTCTCGTGAAAGGACAAAATAATTTTTATCTTGAAAAAATGTACGGTTACTGCATTATTAAGTTTTTAATTTAGCGCTTAAACCGCTGAACCGATTTTGATTAAATTTGGTATGCAGATAATTTTGAGTCTCGGAAAAGCACACGGGATATTATTCATCCCAGAAAATGTACGGTTCCCGGGCAATGAATAAAAATAATTTATGCTTGTACCGCCAAACTGATTTCGATGATATTTGGTATGCGGCTACATTGTTTCTCGGGAAAGAACACTGTATACTTTTTATCCTGGAAAAGCCGCCAAACCGATTTAAATGGTTATAATATACAGGGTGTAACAAAAATAAGTGATAATACTTTAGGGTGTGTACGTGTTCCTTGTAGAGACTTCACTGTGAAAGTAGCAGCGCTGAAAGAGGATTTTTTTTCACTTTTGTATGGGCAAGGGCCCGAGCGTCACGAGTTTCCCCATACAAGTGAAAACAAATTTTCGTCTTTCAGCGCTGCTACTTTCACAGTGAACTCTCTATAAGGAACACGTACACACCCTAAAGTATTATCACTTATTTTTGTTCTACAGGGTGTACCTGTAGATATTTTAAGACCCGGATAACTGATAAGGATATAAATAATATAATGGTTTTTAATATCCCATAAATGTACGGTTCCCGATCGAAAAAACTTTAATCTTTTGCGGTTTAAACGCAGAACCTGGAGATACTATAAGGCCCTGGAAAGGACGTAGGATCGTTTATAATGCGGTAAAATGTACGATTCACACGAGATAAACTAATTTCTACATTAACTAAATTTAATCAAAATAAACACAAATTAATAAAGTTTGTTGCGTGAAAACCGTACATTTTCTATGATTAAAATTATCCAATGTCCTCCTCCAAGACCTAACGTAATATCTATATTCTATATACTAAATATCATCGATATCATAAGCCAAAATCATTTTTGTTGACTGCGCGGGAACCGCACATTTTCCGGGACAAAAAGTATCTAATGTGATTTCAAGTGATTCAAAGTATCTGCATACAAAATTTTATCAAAATCGGTTCAGCGGTTTAAGCGCAAACCATTTTAGAAACATAGTACATAAATGCTAAATACAAAACCTCACTTAGAGGAATAAGCAATAACCATTTTTGTACTCTAGAATATGCTACAGTGGGTTTTCAAAAAAATTGATTTCACTGTCGTAAACCTTATATTCTAAAGAATAAAACTGCATTATTAACTCAAAACCCGATTTTATGTGGAATAGAACACGAATGCTAAACAGCAGCCATATATATGTCGCAGTCATCTAAATAAATCTGCGATTCGATTGAATGACTAGCGCATTCATTGAATGACATCATTCAATTGAATGACTCGGCCGAACGTCGATTGAACGATCGTCACTCAACGTCCAACTAGTTAGCGATTTGTAACATAGCCCTTTGAAGATAGCGGACATGAAATCAGTCAGGTAATTGAACGTATTTCTCTTTTTTCCCACTGCGGCGCACGTAGTCGCCAAAATAATTCTTAGGTAATTAATAGCAATGTATTACTCCGTGTTGGCCCAATACGACTTCATTGGGTTAGGTTAGATGGCTAAGGAGGGAGCGTAGCGAAGCTCCCGCCTTAGCCATCGTGGTTATTTTTTTGTAAACCACCCAGAAGTAGGAGAACCGCGTAGCGGGGCTCCGTCACTTCATGATTGAAGCCAGTTTCTAGATTAACCTATTATTAAATATTACGCCACCAACAAATACTTAAAAAATCATAACATTCCATTTAACGACTTCACTATGATGACGTTTAGTCAAGACGTTAAACATTACAGTCGACGTCTTGACTAGTTGTCCTTCAGCCATTCAATAAAATAATGTCATTCAATGAATACGCTAGTCGTTCAATCGAATCACAGATTGAACCAGATGACTGCGACATAATATGTCGCAGCCAACTGGTTTAAATAGCCGTTCAATTAAACAGCTAGCCCTTTGACTGAACAACGCCATTCAATCACACGTCTAGCTTTTTGATTGAATATTTAAGTCGCTCAAAACGTTCAACACTACAGCTGATTCAAAAGCCGCCGTTTGATTGAATTAGTTCAGCGCTCACCACCGCGGCGCTAGGTGCGTTTTGTTTACAATATGGCGTCAACTAACCGGTTTTTGTGGTTGTATTAAGATATTTTTCGTTAATATACGTTACAAGTATTATTAAAGAGACAGAAATTATGGCGGCACATACGAGTGAATCAAAAATTATACTAATATTCGAGGATTATGAAATGCATCACCAAGGAATTTATTGCAATTATTGTGCTCAAAATGAGTTAGAATACAATTAATATGCTTGAAATCATTACGCTTGTGTAATAATAGCACTAAACTAATGGTCACTTTAGTTAATTTAACATTTAACCAGTTGGCTAAGCGTCATCTAGCTGTAGTGTTGAACGTTGCAGTCAACAAGTCGGCTAAACGAGCCGTGTGATTGAATGGCGTTGTTCAGTCAAAGGGCTAGCTGTTTGATTGAACGGCTATTTTAACCAGTCGACTGCGCCATATACCTTGCGTGGTATTTATACTTATTTGATTTTGACAACCCTATTATACAACTGAATAATGTCGACCTTCGCGCGGCGCCAGAGAGCTCAATGTCGGCTGCTCGCGTGCGGTCCGTTTGTTAATAATAATTATATAGGCACATAAAAAGGCAGCATTTGTGAAGATCAAAACACAGAGACCTCTGTACTCTGTAATTATCTATTCTGTGCTATGGGGCGAAAATGACAGATTACCTTGCAAATCTGCCACTTTGCTCCCAGGGCCTGCCTGGGCTCTTGTATTAACTTGAATATCCATTGTGCCACGCCAAGCCATGAGAAGTAGGAATCTCGTCTTCCACTGCCGGACACTCCGTTCACATTGCCCGAACACCTTAAAGTCTAATACTTTAAGAATTGGTGTCTGGCAGTCTGGCTGTCACTGCTCTTGGGTTATAAATATAATATTATTCGATTTTACTTAACACAAAAAACAATGCTTCTTCATGGCAATACCAGTTTTGTGATGTTCTGACATTATATGTTGTATTTCACTGCCAGTAGGAACAATTACATCGCACAGTTCACACTTATAGTCATTATCTTGAGGATACATTTCGTTTTTCCTTAATTTATTTTCATGTTTTTTATTATGATGTGCACCAGATAAATGCGATACAATATAATCGGCATTATTTGGTACATGGACATTGCACACAAGGCACAGTTTTTTTTCAAAATCAACATTCTTTAGTAGATATGTCTTTGGCTCAACATACTTACTAACATCGATACTTGATGGTGAAGGTGCTTCTTGTATAGCCTTAGGTCGAGCATTGGACCAATGTGTTTCTGCTTGTAAGTGTTGTATTTCACCACCAGTAGGGATAATAACTTCACACAGTTCACACTTAAAGTCGTTGCCCTGAGAACGAATTTTGTTCTCACTCAATTTTGTGTTGTATTTTTCATTATGGACTCTTCCAGTCAAATGAGACATAATATTATTGGTATTATTTGGTACATGAACATTGCACAGTGGGCAAACTTTATTTTCAGAATCAACATTTTTTAGTAGATAAGTCCTTAGCTCATTATCTTCCGTACTAATACTGGTACTCGATGTTGAAGTTGAAGGTGATTCTTTTGTGACATTCACTACAGCATTAGCATGGTGAGTTGCTGTTTGTATGTGTTGTATTTCACCACCAGTAGGGACAATAACATCACACAGTTCACACTTAAAGTCGTTGCCCTGAGAAAGAATGTTGTTCTCACTCAATTTTGAGTTGTATTTTTCATTATGGACTCTTCCAGTCAAATGAGACATAATATTATTGGTATTATTTGGTAGATGAACATTGCACAGTGGGCAAACTTTATTTTCAGAATCAACATTTTTTAGTAGATAAGTCCTTAGCTCATTATCATCCATACTAATACTGGTACTCGATGTTGAAGTTGAAGGTGCATCTTTTGTGACATTCACGAAAGCATTACCATGGTGAGTTGCTGTTTGTATGTGTTGTATTTCACCACCAGTAGGGACAATAACATCACACAGTCCACACTTAAAGTCGTTGCCCTGAGAACGAATTTTGTTCTCACTCAATTTTGTGTTGTATTTTTCATTATGGACTCTTCCAGTCAAATGAGAGTTAACATTATTGAGGTCTTTCGGTACTCTGATATTACACACAAGGCAGAGTTGTTGTTCAAGATAATTTTTTAACAAATATCTCCTTATTTTATGGTCCTCTTGGCTAATATTACTTGAAGTTGTGTCTTTTACAATTTTACACAGGGGTAATTTTCCTAAATGGGTACTTGTTTGGCAATGAATTAGTTCATGCATAGGATCTATAACCACATGACAAACATTACAGATATACTTACCATTTCTGAGTATTAGTTTATTTTCGCTTAGCACCAGTTTGTAATTTGTTTGATGTAAAGATCCTAGAGTATGTGTGGTAACATTAGTGTTATTCAATGCCAGTGATTTTTTACAAACAAAACATTGTAATTGAGGGAATTTTGTTAGATCCATGTGATAATGTACATCAATAAGTTCTTCTTTTGCTTGCTTTGTTGCATTATTAATATGCTTAGCTGTTGTCATATGAGTGTATATGTTATAGTTATGATTAGGTACATATATGTTGCAAATAGCACAATAGAAGTAATTATCTTTAATGTGCGTACCTTTACGCTTTAACACAACCTGATAAGGCAATGTAGGCACCTCTTCTTTTTTTTTACCATCTTCTTTAACTGGGAAACATTTTAAGTTATCATTTTTTACAGGCACTGCTGCAGTTTCTTTTTCTTCAGAAAGTGTATCACATTGATTCTGGATTGAATTATTTGTATATGTTGACTCTTTTATTTTGTAATTTGTGCTTTGATTGCAAGGTATGTTATTTCCATTATTTTCACTAGGTCTAGAATTGTTTCTTATCAATGTATTGTAATTTTTACAATTTCTTATGTTACTTCCCTCGTCAGTACCTTCACTAAAATCTTTGTCGTCTATATATAAATCAAGGAAGTCATTTAAAATTTTATCAGCCGCTAAGGACTTACTATGTCTCGCTGAATTTTCATGTGAAATTTTTTCTTGTGTATTCACAACTGCGACACAAGTTTCACAAAAATATATAGATTCATCCTCGCACTTACCTTCATAAACAATTTCATTGCTCACTACTTTTTTCATCCGGTCCAATGAAGCATTTATTATTTTTTTAAATATTTTGTGTTTGTTGCTATTTAGATGATCTCTAATAAATATCTTTGGAATGTCTGTACTACAAATATAACATGGTGTTAATGGGTTTTGGTTTGTTTTTCCATCTGAAAGAAGGAAACTTGTGGTAATCATAGAGATATTATGTTCTACGTACTACTTATACGTAGTACTTATATGTCAGTGGTGGTAATAAATGTTTTGTAAAGAAATAACTATGAAATAAAAAAATATATAGGTATAAAAAGTCCTCAATGTATTGACTTACCGCACTGACCTCCATTATACAAGTACGCTGGACCTATGATACCCACTTTTTTTTGTGCCTATTTGAAGCGGAATCAGCGCCCCCGGTGCGAGGGAAGAGAAGTAAATTTGACGTAACTTGCAAATGGCCGCTTAATCGTTATTGGTTGTCATCACTAGTATTAGTTCCAAATACTCCCACTACTGCTATCAGCGCCAATATGGCGACTTTCAAACGTCATTTTTACGTCCGTGAGTAATTTGTATTGTGTTTTTACGTCAAATTTAGTTCCTATCCCTCCCACTGGGGGAGCTGATTCCGCTTCAAATAGGCACAAAAAATAGCTGTCATTTCAAAGGGTATCATTAGTCCAGCGTACTTGTATAATGGAGGTCAGTGACTTACCGTCTTCATTTTCATCCAT
Source organism: Cyaniris semiargus (assembly GCA_905187585.1). NCBI lineage: Eukaryota > Metazoa > Arthropoda > Insecta > Lepidoptera > Lycaenidae > Cyaniris > Cyaniris semiargus. The sequence goes on from LR994567.1 coordinate 12,341,622, forward strand.
AATTTCAAATTCGTAGTACTCATTGTCTCTCCTTGTTAGATTTTTTTTCGTCCATATCTGAGTAACTTTGTTGCCATTGTATTTACTGATGGTTGGAATAAAGTTGAGATCGATGGCATCTAATGATATGGTATACTGGTTTTGTGATGTCTTCAAATCCATTACCCAAACTTTACTAGTATGCTAGTAGCTGTGCTAATTTAATCGTGAAATCTATAAAAGAGAAAGCTTTTATTTAATTATTTACACAATGTGGCAATATTTGTTCTATATAAAAGTACAGCATACTTTTATATAGAATCTATATAATCCTCTACAACACGGTCAAATTAACTAGACGCACGGTTTGATGACGTCATTATGGAGCTCGCATGTTATTTATATAATATTTTATTGTGACTGTGTTGTATCTACATATTTTAGATTTTTGTAGGCTCGATGAAACTCGAAAACGGCTAACGGCCGTTCCCAATATTCAATCTACCTCTGGTTTGACATACGACCGATCGCAGCTGTCATTGAATTGACATAAAATATGTCTCTAATGTCTAATGAGAGCTATTCCTATCTCTAGTAGGGCAAAACCAGAGATAGATCAAATATTGGGAACGGCCGTAAATCGATTTGGCTCACTTTAGTCTTGACTCTTGAAGGCCGTGTTTAAACCAAACTGACTGTCAGCCGCCGAATGTGAGCGAACGTTACGCAGTTTATTGTATTTCCATACATATTCACTTTTTCGTTCACACCTAACCTACAATACGTTATTACGCTAGGCGTAGGCGCGGACATTCGATACCGTTTATTTTCACGTTCATACTGGGGCTCAGAGTCAGCCTGCTCATATTCGGTGGCTGACAGTCAGTTTGGTTTGAACACGGCCGAAATACCCTATGGAAATACCTATTCGTGGAAGTTCGAAGAAGGAACAAAGTTGGTGCAGAATTTATTGAGGAGGTAAGGACTCAAGTAATACGAAGTTCAACGGGTCATTAGTAATTATCTGGGGACACGGTAGTGTCCCCGCCGAGACGAGCCAAGCGAAGCGCAAGGGCACTACCTACCTTTTCACGAAGTGTTTCGCTGTTTTTTGAACCTTCATTACCACCACTTATTAAGCATACAATCTCAATTGAACAACTCTAATACTTTAGATTTTATAGATATCTAAAATACGCCGATTTCGTCACTGACACACTAATGATCATCAAAATGTTTGGCTACTTCCTGAAGTGCCAGAAAGCCGAAATTTGGTATGTAATCTAAGTTTAGTATTAGCTCATCTGTCAAGCGCCCAAAATTGGCGTCTTACTCTAAAACTATTCAAAAGTTCTTCTTCTACTTTGCAGACCACCGATTTAGTATTTTGTTTCAAATATAAAACTATGTGTATTTGCGACTAATAGCTTATTTATTAAAAATTCTAATTATATAAAAATTATATATAGCTTTCATGGTAATTTCTTTAGAAAAGAAATGAGAGTAATTGGAAATTGAAAAATTTTCGAAAATGGTTTGACAGTTCGTGACAGATGAAAGGGTATACAAACAACAAAAAAATTCATAAACTTGTAATTTTCGCCCCCCATCCCCTAAAATGGGGGGGTGAAAGTCGACCCTCATAGAGTTGGTTTCCAATATAGCAGATAGTTCATATTCTCAGGATTAATAATAGACTTATTAATCATACAAAGTCTCAATTGAATAGGTCTAATACTTTAGATTTTATTGATATCTAAAATACGCCGAAATTTGGTTACGCCGTAAAATAAGTTTAGTAGGGGTAATGGAAGTTTAAATATGAGACTTTCACCAATCTTATGAATTAGAACATGAAAGTTTATACGGGATAGACATTTACTAACGGCCGTTCCCAATATTTGATCTATCTCTGGTTTTGCCCTACTAGAGATATGAATAGCTCTCATTATACATTGGAGACATATTATATTTTATGTCAATTCAATGTTAGCTGCGATCGGTCGTATGTCAAACCCACTGACCTCCATTATACAAGTACGCTGGACCTATGATACCCACTTTTTTTTGTGCCTATTTGAAGCGGAATCAGCGCCCCCAGTGAGCGGGAAGAGAACTAAATTTGACGTAACTTGCAAATGGCCGCTTAATCGTTATTGGTTGTCATCACTAGTATTAGTTCCAAATACTCCCACTACTGCTATCAGCGCCAATATGGCGACTTTCAAACGTCATTTTTACGTCAAATCATAGACAAATATATTTGGTCAATGGTCAAATTTAGTTCCTATCCCTCCCATCGGGGGAGCTGATTCCGCTTCAAATAGGCACAAAAAATAGCTGTCATTTCAAAGGGTATCATTAGTCCAGCGTACTTGTATAATGGAGGTCAGTGGTCAAACCAGAGATAGATTGAATATTGGGAACGGCCGTAAAAGGGCGTGCCTCCGCTGCCGGCGCCGGTTGCCGAAATGGCTGCCGGCGCCGTTTTCGGAAGTTTGCCGAAGTCACGCGATGTTTGCCGAATAGGCTGCCCGCGCCTATTCGGCAAACATCGCTTGTCAAATTACAGAATAATGATCGAAAACATCAGTTTTGAGCTAAAGGACTATGAAAAGTACAAATAATAAGGTCATAATGTAAGGATGTGTATTTTAATGGTGGTGATGATGATGTTGATAAATGTGATCTGCATAGTAGCATAATATTATGAATACCTTTGCTTCTTTAAACAACGCTGAAACTCTCTAACATGTATAATGAGGAGTCTGAAGGTCTGTTCAGTACCTTCGGAAGTATACCACGGGGTTTATAACTGTGGTGCTAAATGTTACTTTTTGGTAGCTGAAAAAAGGTAGCTAAGGTAAAGCTAAGGTAGATGAAAATGCATCACAAAAAACTAAAATATCCATAGCCGAACATAATATAACCTTCACCTTTGAGATATTTGAGATTGTAATTATTTCTTTTTAAAATTTGTGTATCGGCACTGGAACCTAGCGTTTTACGCATTATCACTGGTTCCCATTTTGAGTGCCAGCTCCGGCAGCCGTTGTTTTAAATCTCGGCTGCCGGCAGTATACTTACCGCCGGTTCCCATTACTGATATTACACTCCCTAACTAAAAACCTCTTAATTAAAAATATAAAATAATAATAATATTATATTATCTATGGACGCTTCACACCACGTCAGTCTGACCCCGTGCTAAGTACCCACTGACCTCCATTATACAAGTACGCGTACTTGTATAATGGAGGTCAGTGTAAGTACCTGAAGGACTTGTGTTACGGGTACCAGACAACGGAAATATATTTAATACTTTTATACTATACATATATTTAAGATTTTTATTATATGATACACATATTTAATAGGTACACATCCATGACCCAGGAACTTTGAAAACTTTTTGTTCCGTCGGCGGGATTCGAACCCGCGACCCCTGGCTTGAGCTACCAACAGCCCACCAACTGAACCACAGAGGTCGTCAAAAAGTAAAAAGACTGCCTAGCAAGTAGCAACTTACAAAAAGGACTGAAAATTGAAATCCCACCAAAAACATTTCATGTAAAATGTTACCTCGACGACCACAAAAGATTTGCCCTGTGAAAAAGACATCAGATCTAATGTTAAGCCAAGCTTCTGAATATACACGGCCTAACTCTATCGACCCTAACTCCAACAAATTCTACATATCAGTAAGTATGTATGGCTTGGCTGTTTCGTTACTTACTTTAGATCAGAAACTAAATATTCGTCTCACCTCCACGACGACGGTAGCGAAACAGCGAAGCCATACATACTTTCTGATATGTAGAATTTGTTCGAGTTAGGGTCGATAGTTAGGCCGTGTATATTCAGAAGCTTGGCTCCACATTAGATCTGATGTCTTTTTCACAGGGCAAACCATTTGTGGTCGTCGAGGTAACATTTTACATGAAATGTTTATGGTGGGATTGGTATATTTTGATTTAAAAACTTTGTAACTTACCTGAATGAGTAAATATGATGATAAAAAAACTGAAGTCTGTAACACTAGTTTTAATGAACGAACGGGGTTAAATTTCCATATATAAAAAAGTACTCTGTGGTGTCGAATTGCACTACGAACTTTTGAATTTACTGTATAATGTATTGTTATTGATATACACGTTTGATCATTGATGTTATACGTCAGATAACCAGTGTTGCCAACTCGGTGTCAGGTTTTGGGGCTAAATGGAGTTCTAAAAAGGGCTAGATGGGGGCTAGATAATTTTTTTGGTCAAATCTAGCCTAGATTTGGTAAAAAAAAAATTAAAATTGGAAAAAATAGTTATTTTTTAAAGGAAAGTCAATTTTTGCAATTTGCACACGTAATATCACCAAATAGGCAAGAAATCTCACTGAATCACTGACTAATATTATATTCAAAACAATAAGTAATGGACTTCGCAATTCAGTACTTCGGTACGAAAAAAAAAAAAAATATCAAATTGTAAAATTGTTAATGTAAGACAAGGATAAAATCGTAGAACTTGGATTTTCGGGGAATACCACCTGTGCCTCTACGATTTATGTAAGAAGAAAAGAGACAGGTAGTCTGATTTGACGTGACTTTGTGTGTTGCCCGCTTAGCTTATATAAAGTTTTCTTACACGCTTCGGGGCTAGAAATAGGGCTAGGGGCTAAACCATAATTTTAAGGGCTAAATAAGCCAAAAAAGGGCTAGATCTAGCCCCGAAAGGGCTAAGTTGGCAACACTGCAGATAACAGTGTTACCAATTCCGAGATGATTTTACCCCACAGATTACTAGTATATACAGGTGTAACAAAAATAAGTGATAATACTTTAGGGTGTGTACGTGTTCCTTGTAGAGAGTTCACTGTGAAAGTAGCAGCGCTAAAAGACCAACATTTTTTTTCACTTTTGTATGGGGAAACTCGTGACGCTCGGGCCCTTGCCTCCTAACCAAAAAACGTGACTAAAAATTTAGATAAAGCAAGTCTAAACATTTTTATTCATTCTTACAGATAGATAATGCTCGGGTTGTTGCTGGAGTAAAATGCTGAGCTGCGTTTATAACCAGAGTGGCAAGGGCAAACATGTTGCTGCTTTAATCTTACATATAAGTAAATTAAATGTTTCATTAACAACAGTAACAAAAATACGTGCAATACTTTTTACTTCCAGAAAATAAAAAGGACTGTTTTTAAAAATCTTGTTTTTATTTATTTTTTACAACATTAATACTCTTGAAGAAGATTGGAGTCTTTAAATGTACTAAAACACTGCAAGCATTCTGAGTCTTTACTCCTTTCCTTTTCATTCAAAACTCTATCTCCAGCTTCTAAAAGATCAGTTAAAACCAGATGTAGTATCTGGTTTATCGTCATTTGTGAGTCACTGTTTTTTCCACCTGATACTTTGGATTTAAATGAAATATTCTATGAAACTATCACTGCAAGTTTTGTCGTCGGGTTTTGGAGACCATGGTGATCCACCATCACTAAAACAATAGTTATATCTACTGACTACCTATTTCTGCTGTTATTCTTGCAGTCTACGATACAAAAACATTAGGACTAATTTATAAAAATTTCAAAACAACACTGAAAAGTTTGTTTGACTACGGACTAATCCCCTTTTGTTTCATATTTTTGCCACGGCAAGCGCAGCGATCGCTTTCTTTACAACCACCACTTCGCACGCTCCGAATAAACGTCAAAAGCGTGTAATATTATGTCCTACTTCCTAGGAAAAATTGCTGTCAAAAATTGCCATCAGATTTTTAAAAAATATCCTTGATAATGGGTTGTTTTCTTTTTTTTGATCTCCACCAGACGGCGCGACGATAGACACTTCTAGATTTTCTATTGGTTCCCCACCGATCTGAAATTATCTGCAGGTTGTCATCACTGACTACATATGGGCTGTGTTTCTAAAAAATCTCAGTGTACTATCAAGTGTGACATAAATCAAAAGCTAAGCGATCATTGGCCTAAGCGATTAGGCCAGTATACTGGTAACAGTTTAGGAATACGCTGACATAATATAATACTTGTCAAACTTAAAACTGACAACTGAAAGAGTTTTGGCGGGATGTTACTTTGACACTTCTTCTACTTTTTATTGTTGGTGTGGTTTTTATTATTTTTTCCCAAATTGTGTTATTTGGGTTTTTGATGTTCAATATTGGTAAAATATTAGCCATTAATTATCCGTTATCTTGCAGAAGTGCAGGTAAGATGTTGTCAAAACCAAAATGTATAATTCCTGTGACATTTGGTGTGAATAACGGTAAATAGGACTATTTTTTCCGTGAGTTTTAACTAAAACATCGTTATAATAACTTTATTATCCTATTCGTTGGAATATTATTGCGTCTTTTTCAAATTGAAATGTATCAAGTTTTACATTCTTTTGCCCAGTTTTGTAGTAATTAATGATGGTATTACCGATAGTTGTCTACCCATAAGCCATCTAGTTACTAAATGAAAACTGTTTGACAATCAAATTAAAAAAATAAGAAAATGCCTCATTGGATAAATTTTTACATTTGCATGTTTAACACACAGAATCAGCCGCTATAAGAAAAAAAACGGATCAAAATGTTTTATTCCAATTACTTTTTGCCATCAGATTCTGGTAGACCTATAGTACATCTTATAAAAATCTTTTAAATTTATTTAACACACAACTTGCAAGCGACAAATAATAAGATATGTTAACCCCTTAATAAAACTAATTACACAGCGAATAAGCATGAAAATTAAATATAAGGTCTATCATTGTGTCATCATAATTTATTTAGGCAATTTGTAGCAGATTTCTATATTTTATAAACCCAAAGACCTCTAAAAACCCACATCTTATTTTACTATTTTTGTTCAAATCAAAATTAGTGACTTTTTCGTACGTTTTCTATAAAAAAACTATTAATTTTCACCTAACCTTAGGGGACAAACGTTTTAGTTGGTAACACACGTTCTGATTCACTACCATAGAGACTGACTTGCCACCTACGAATAAAATTTAACAAAAAGTACCGTCCATAGACTAACTGCGCATCCACTATGTACATACACTCTTTTTTGCCAAGCTGTAGTATATTCATTGTTGGGTTGGCCATGGTTCGTAGCGCCGTAATGGAGGCACATCACATGGCTATTTGTATTTGCGTATTTGATGTATTCGCCAAACAATCACCATGTATGTTTGACATGACAGCCTGTACATTTTGTGGTACACTTTACGGAAAAACTATGTAGATGTGTTATCATCAGTCAGTCAAGGTGTAACGACGCGAGCCCTCACAATTCACAAAGCTCGGCTTTTAGCTAGTAAATGCGAAAGTGACTTTGTTTGTTAGTTACGCCTTCACGCATAAAGTACTATTAGCGGATCATCATGAAACTTTCATAGGTACACATTGTCTGGGGTATGGAGAAGGACATTGGGTACCTTTCATCCCGGGAAAAAGAACAGTTCCCGAGCGATAGACGTTAACGCAGGCAGAGCCGCGGGTGAAAGTTCGAATTATATTAAATTTTCTTTAGGGAATTATTAAAAGTATTTTGTGATAACATAATATTATCTCCCCTAATTTAAGGTAGTACAGTAAGTGTAATGAGGCAACACTAATTTGCATTAGTGCCAACATGACGGCAAAGAAACTATTAGATGCACTGACTTCCATTATACAGGTACGCTGGACCTATGATACCCACTTTTTTGTGCCTATTTGAAGCGGAATCAGCGCCCACAGTGAGAGGGAAGAGAACTAAATTTGACGTAACTTGCAAATGGCCGCTTAATTGTTATTGGTTGTCATCACTAGTATTAGTTTCAAATACTCCCACTACTGCTATCAGCGCCAATATGGCGACTTTCAAACGCACAGAGTAGAGTGCGCGCACGATAACTCTGCGCGCGACAGGTGGCGTGCCAGCGTAGGGATTCATTAAAAAAATGGGTAATCCCAATGATTTTTTTTAAATAACATTATGTCGGCTGTACACTCTCGCCGAGAACTCTCGGGCGAGAGTCTCGTGCGACAGCCCCTTGCCCGAGTGCAATCATGTAGGTAAAATGTTAGGTAGAATGGTAGAATGTACATTATCACTTAGTTCAATTGCAGTTATGAACTCAGAGAACCACCACCATTATTTTCCTCTATGAGATGGACGAAAACACTTCTCTTGCAGCTGCCGTACCTCTCTGTGCTATGAGATAATGAGCTATTATAAATATTTATCAAATATTTACACATTAAAAATACAAAAAAAAATTGGCGAAAACGTAGATGGTGGATGATCACCATTCACCATGTATCGAAAGCGATCATAGATTTAATCAAAGACCTTTAATCATATTTAATTTTATTTCTCACAGATAATGACTGATAATGACGTTTATTATTGTTGTTTTTCTGTTCTGCACTGTCATAGTGGCGCGACTAGTTGTGAAAAACGCGAGAGTGTACAGTAATGCACTCGCTTTCCTCGCGAGACCCTTTGACTCGGGCGCAAAATACCGACACCGGACCGAGCGGGACCGAGACAGGCGAGACGAGGCAAGCGCACCCATTTACACTCTCGCACTCGGGCCGCCTCGCTGTGTCTCGGCGAGAGTGTACAGCCGACATTAGTAGTTTAACTTTAATATCTTTATTTACTTATTTAAATTATGTATAGGAATAGGCGTATCGATTATCATGTAAACGTGGCGGCCCGACAATTAGTTCCGATTTCAGCCGCGCGCAAAGTTTTTTTTTTCGAAAGGGTCTAAGCTACTGGTCTGGTTAAGACCATGGTAGTTTAATCGTGGCTATAACTAGTCTGTTGCTAGTTGGTTTGGAGATAAGCAATGAGGGGGCCTGGCCCCCTCCCCTAAAGTCACACGTGTGACATTCTAATCGGGCAATATTGGGGAGAGCTACGAAAATAAGCTATTTTTATCTGACGTGGGGACTCGGGTCCCTCCTGCACTTTAGGGGTCTGACCCCTTACTCACTCTCTGACGAGTGAGGCTGCTCGCGCGCGGTAGCACTAACTAGCTGCGTACGAGTTATCTCGGTAGATGAGCTCAAGTTATTAATGTTATTGCTTAAAAGAGGGCCGTCCCTCTCCCCTTCCGAGTCCAGTTGGGGTAACATACGCGTGTATGTTCTAATGTCAAAGTAATTGGTAGAGCTCTCTACACAATGTCGCGGTCGCGGTCATGATTTAGGTGTGTTCCTATGCTATCCGCATGCGAACTCGAACCCGGGATCGAGCTCGGCACCGGATTTCGGTCGGTCTGTCTGTTTGTCGTTCGCATCATGTTAAGTCCTCGGGTGAGTGTGATTTGTGTTTACGTAACTGTACACAGTACGTTACGTATTCTGTGATGGGGTCTACAGGGTCGGCTAAGATATGCTTAGGCCGTCTGAAGGGGTATCGGAATGTCCGTGCGTCATGTTCGTAGTCCACAGCCTTACGAATTAGTGGATTGGGATGTACTTTGCCTTTCTCAAAGAATCTCTCTGAGAGTTCTTTGATATAGGCTTTGATAGTGATAAGCTCGCAGTCTCTATGCAAGTCGATGTTTCGCATGTAACGGGGGGCACCTGTTGCCATGCGCAAAAAACGGTTCATCTGGTTGTCACTTATGTGTGCGAAGGAGACGCACGCATAAGTGAGAATCGTTCTTATACATGTTTTGTATAAGGTGAGCTTGTGTCTTAAGGACATTTTGCTACTTGCGTTGAGTAAAGGATATAATTTGTATAATACAAATTTCGCTTTACGTACGGTATTCAATATATGGTTCGAGAATGACATCGACTTGTTTAGTACTACTCCTAAGTATTTGACAGCCGTGACTTCGGGAATTAATTTTCCGTGCAGACTAATAGGTTGCATTTTCTTTCTTTTTAGTCCGTTAAATAATATAGCGTGACTTTTATCGGGGTTTAGTTCAATTCTCCATTTAGCGAACCATTTACCGAGTTCAGTAACTGCTTCTTGGAGTTTTTTGGACGCGAAAGCTATTTGGCGATGAGCAAAGAAAAGGGCCGTGTCGTCCGCGAATAGCGCTTTTTGTACTAGAGGGTGGGTGGGCAAATCGGAAGTGAGCGCGCGCAAAGTTATCGTGCGCGCACTTTAATAATACCTTAATGTTTAAACGTCATTTTTACGTCAAATTTAGTTCCTATCACTCACATTGGGGGAGCTGATTCCGCTTCAAATAGGCACAAAAAATAGCTGTCATTTCAAAGGGTATCATTAGTGATTAGTCCAGCGTACTTGTATAATGGAGGTCAGTGGCTAGGTATATTAACTTTATGGATGAAACGCACTATACCTTTGTCGGTTTTTGACGCACATCAAAAGAGTCAAATACACTGGCCTCCATTATACAAGTACGCGTACAGCTTGGCAAAGAAGAGTCTGACGCGGTGACAGCTGGAACTAAGAGTTTTTATTTATGACAACACTACATTACTTGTCAACTCTAGTATATATTGTGTCAAAAGCGAAGCGTAGGGTTGCCAATATTTAAAGAAAAGCGCCCTCATTTAATCCATACTCTTCTTTGCCAAGCTGCAGCTGTACTTGTATAATAGAGGTCAGTGGTCAAATAGGATTAGTATAGGCAAGTAAACAAAATCAAGTAAAAGTTTGGTATTTGACGTCCATGTGTGGAAACTGGAAGGCCGTATTTGCCTTTATTTGCTTGTTTGTCAAATAGCCAATAGCAAATACAAATAGCCATGTGAAGTGCCTCCATAATAAGAAAAAAAAAATTAGAAAAAAAGAAGACGAAGAAGTATTACGATTTATTGCTTGTTTGCATATTTTGTTGGTTTGTAATTTTTATCGTTTCACAAAATAAAGTATACGCAGCAAAATGAGCTCAATTCAAGAGAGGTTGCAGTTAAAACGTGTGCCACTGGATACGTGGAATATTCGGGAACAACTGTGTCTCGCGTCGGCGGTCGTGCGCAGTGGAGATCAAAATTGGATGTCTGTCTCTCGCGCTATCAAAACAATCGGCGAAGCCACCAGGCCTCCGGATTGGTATTCGCAAAAAAGGTACCTATCTACAATTGCCTAACATACTCCCGACTCGATTGACGAAGCGATAATCGTTCAGTTTAGATCCGTTGCGTTTTAATCGCTCATAACTTATTCAAAGACGCGTCAATCGATCGCACATAACTTATTACAAAGAATATGCTCCATGTTTTATCAGTCTTCCCATTTAGTCACTTTAAATCTGTGCGATACCCTTGTAAAAAAACAAACCCTGCTATTAAGACTTTATTGTCTGTCTGTTGGCAGTAACTTGTAAACTGAGATAGGTAGAAATTTGTCTTTTTGCGAATTATTCATTGTGTCTAGGGCTGCTATCCATCTGGATTTCCCCATATTTGTTCCAATTTGAAGGGTGTAAGTGGACCATGCAGCGGGGTTTTTGAAAAGTGTCCGAATGAAATCCGGACTTGAAAAAGACACTTTTGTTGAGAGAAATCCAACATTTTAGTCATGCAGTAATAAAAAAAGATGAAACTCACTAACATACATACAGTTTCTTCTCTGATCAAAATCAAGTATGATTTCAATGATTTCATTTAATCAGATTTTTACAAATTCTTGATAGAAAAGAAAGATGTTTTAGCAAAAATTATTATTATTATTTAGCCTTTTATTCCGAATTGTCAGTTTTTACAATATTATAAGAGGTTTCTTTTTATATATTATCTCTTAATCCGGATTTTGGTGTGCCTGTTGGCAAAGGCCTCATCCAGCTCTTTCCAGTATTTCTATCCTGTGCTACTCTTGTCCAGTAGGGTCCAGCAGTAAGCTTAATTTCGTCTTCCCATTTTATGGCGGGCTGACCTCTTGTCCTTTTGCCATCTCTTGGATACCACACAATGACTCTCTGACTCCATTTACTTTCTTTGCATCGTACAGTGTTCCCTGCCCATCTCCATTTTAGCATATCTATTCGTCTGAGGATGTCGACTACTTTATTTTTCATCCTGATTGTTAGGCTAAGCTGTTGGTCTTGCAGTTTGCAACCCATCATGCTGCGCTCTATGGTTCCCTGGCATTTTGCTAATTTTTCTCTATGCACTTTGGAAAGGGACCATGTTTCAGAGCCATAAGTTGGGAAGGGAGGACACATGTAATAAAAGTCTTGCTTTTTATATGCAAGCTTAAGTCTTTGCTTTTAAGAATCTCTTTGAGTGACAAAAATAATTTCCAAGGTAAGTATAGTTTTTGACATATTATTCTAGTTTGTAGCCATTGACTGTTACGTCTTGGTTTGCTGAGTTTGTCATCACATGTGACATAAACAATGTCTCCATGATTAAACATCTGAAGTCACAATAGTGTGCTCAAGCATAGTCCCACACAGTATATGCCAAAAAAAAGTTTGCCGGATCAACTACTTATAATGTACAGCTTGGCAAAGAAAAGTCTGACGCGGTGACAGCTGGAACTAAGAGTTTTTATTTATGACAACACTACGTTACTTGTCAACTCTAGTACATATTGTGTCAAAAGCTAAGCGTAGTGTTGCCTGTATTTAAAGAAAAGCGCCCTCATTTAATTTCTTTGCCAAGCTGTATAAATAGTTGGAAAAACTCAAGAGAAAAAAAGCACATTAAATATGATTACAATTCCTTACAGCTGTGCAGCACAGTATGGTGTGTTATTGGAAAATGTGGAAACACCCAAAAGAAAGAAACGGAACTCAGAGGGAGCAGTGGAGACCCCGCAGGAGAGTATTTACAAAATGCTCACGCAACAGAGAATTGCAGAAATACAGAACACGTTGACAGAAATGAATAATCAATATGAACAACTCAAGGTACTATTTTAAGATATAGGTATTTTAAGATATCATGTTTTTGCTAGTACAGACCCTTGCAAATATAATGTTGTATCTATGTTTAAAGAATGAAACAATTTGTGGCTTATTAAGGCAATTTCAAGTATAATAAAAAGGGAATAATAAAACCATTAATTTAGCTTGCTACACCCTCTTAATGTTTATGAAATATTCTGAAAAAGTAATCTTTATATGAAAAATAATGTCACAAGTTATATTACTCATTTCACAAATTAAAATTGTTCGTATAATACATATTATGTTTAAATGTAACGTATTGTGTATAAATTAAGGAATGTATTTAGTCAATTTAACGATTAATGGGATTTTTTTTAAACAGTCTATTGACGTTCTGCATTTTTTAGAACGAAGTTGCGGAGGTGTCAAATCCATTGACAAGCGAGGAGCGACTGCAGGAGCTGTGGGGGGCCGTGGAGGCGGCGAAGCGGGCGAGAGAGAGAGAGAACGCGCGCCGCGCTGCATGGCTGAAAGAGAGGGAAGAGAGACGCGCGAGGGTCGAGAGGACTTGGCGCCCGACGACCACACCACCGTCTACACGTAAAGCTCAATTTACACCGCGGAACGGAATGGAGGCGATTTTTTGCAACAAAACAGCACTGAGGAATTGAAGCTTCTTTATGCGGACCCTAGACAATCAATTTTATTGCCTAATATTATGAATTGTGCAATATTAATGACGGTTTAGGGTTAATATTGAACATTGCCGCGCCTTTAAATCGTATTGTACCATCGAGGATGATTGATTCCTGGGCAGTTGACGGACCTACGTCATTTGGTCGGCTTATGTCATTTCAATGTTAGCTGTGATAGATCGGTCACGCCAACTGCCTAGGAAGCAACTTCTCATGATAGTACAATAATTAATTATGGCAGGCAGCCCCTAAACCTACAATACCAATGTTCTATATTATTGTAGATTTAGGGGCTGCCTTGAGTGCGTTAAGAAATTTCAAGATCGCAGCATAAAAAGAGGGTTGACATAACAATATTTTGTTACGACCCCCGTCACAGTTTTGGTAATAAATAAGCAAAATTGGTCTGTCTCGGTTTTGGTGAAAAAACCTTCCCGAGCCGTGGTCATGGTTTGCTCAAGCTTCAAGCTTAAAATTATAGTTCACTTGTGTTTATAATAATAATTAATATTATAATATAATAATGTGATTATCTGAATTTGTAATAAATTGTACAATAATGTATTTCGACGTCAAAAAGGGTTGCAAAACCTATTTGGTTAAACGGGTTTTTTGCGCAGCGTCGCCGGCGCCGCCGTCGTCGCCACTACTGACGTCGCTGCTAAAATCCTCCCCCGTGGTGACCACGCCGCAGCACATACCGCACCCGGCTACCATCGTGGGTGAGTAATTGAGTATACATACTAATATTATGAATGCGAAAGTGTGTCTGTCTGTATGTATGTAACATCTTCACGCCCAAACCGCTTATCCGATTTTGCTGGGTATGGGAAATATTTTGAGTCCCGAGAATGGATATAGGATACTTTTTACCCCGTAAAAATGTATGGGTGTTAGAACGGGACCAGACTGTTGTAAAGCGTCAATAAAATATACAGGCAGGGTGTAATAAAACTCACTGATAATACTTTAGGGTGTGTATTGGTACCCTATAACGAGTTCGCTGTAAAAGTGGCAGCGCTGAACGAGTAACTTTTTCACTTTTGTAAGGGAAAAGTCATGCCGCTCACTGCTCAGGCGCTTGCCCATACAAATCACGAAAAAATTGCTCTTTCAGCGCTGCTACTTTCACAGTGAACCGTAATAAGAGACACATACACACCCTAAGGTATTACCACTTAGTTTTGTTACACCCTGTATAGGTCAATAATATAGGTCATTAAGTTGATAGTTCAACCAGAGTAGACAGAACTAAGGATTACCTCGACTTCAAAGTTTAAACAAACGGGCTTATCTACGCGAGTTGGGCGCGAGTGTCACTTTCGACATGTTTCACAATGCTTAGTAACCACTGACCTCCATTATACAAGTACGCTGGACTTATGATACCCAGCTGTTTATTGTGCCTATTTGAAGCGGAATTAGCGCCCCCAATGCGGTGGAAGAGAACTAAATCTGACGTAACCAAGACGTTTGAAAGTCGCCATATTGGCGCTGATAGCAGTAGTGAGAGTACTTGGAACTAATACTAGTGATGACAACCAATAACGATTAAGCAGCCATTTGCAAGTTACGTCAGATTTAGTTCTCTTCCCCCGCATTGGGGGCGCTGATTCCGCTTCAAATAGGCACAATAAACAGCTGTCATTTCAAAGGGTATCATAAGTCCAGCGTACTTGTATAATGGAGGTCAGTGTTAGTAACGCATTAGCACGGCGCGCGCCGGCCGATATGACATACTACGTCAAACGTATAAATTTTGAGATCTCTTCTGAATCGGCCTACTCGTTAGTTCTGTTTACTCTGGGGCCGTACAATGAAACCGTTTTGAGACTCGAACAAACGAACGGGAAAGCCGCGTCCTACTCTAAGACTGCGTTTCCACTAGAGATGTGTTGTGAGGAATATGTTTTTAAGATCCAATAGAATCGCTGCGCCGAGCTAGGTCATGTCAATGAAGCGATTCTATTGGTTCTCAAAAACACATTCCTCGCAACACATCTCTGGTGGAAACGCAGCCTAACAAACTTAAAATGACGTTGTTAGAGCGGGACGCGGCATTATCGTTCGATTGTTTGAATCTCAAAACGTTTTCGTAGTAGACCTCCTCGTTCAACGTTCAACGTCCTGTGCAGACGCGGTGTCGCCGTCAGCGGGGGCGCCGACGTTGTCGCTGCTGCTGGAGCAGGGCCAGCGGGAGAGCAAGCACGCCGCCATCGAGCACATAAAGAGCCAGCTGGTACAGATCGAACACCAGCTCAAGGGTGAGTGGTTACAGAACTCCGCATGATTCGTGATTTCCGCTCGCCTCGAATGCGGAAACTACACATCGGTCAATGCGTTTATATATGTAGGTTACACGATCAATCTGCCATGGTTATAAAAAGTACATATTAAAAAAATGATCAGTCCATCAAGCCGTGGGTTAGACGATCAGTTTTCCGTCAATCGTTACCAGATTGATGGATCAGATTGGTGAGAAACTGATCGTGTAACCTACGTCTTGGGAGGACGCGCGATGAAGTTTCCGAATCCGACTCGAACGGAAATCGTGTATCGCCATGCTTCTGCTTCTTACTCCCGATACGATCGAGAATCGAATCGGCTCGAATCTCGATATCAGTATTCGGTATCCTCGACATCTACACTAGCGGACGATCGTGCGGTGGATTAATTAGTAACTAATCAGGTCCAAATAGAATACCAGCTCAAGGGTGAGGACAAACATTTCAAAACTTTGCCCCCTTACCGTACTCCCCCCTACAATCGGTTCGATCGCATTTACTAACCCGTAAGGTGGACAACGCACTTGCAACTCTTCTGATGCTGCGAGTGTCCATGGCCGAATTAATATTATGACAAATTATGCCTAAATGTGACTAAAAAAGGGTCCAGTTCGGCTTAGGTCATGCACTACGTGGAACACAAGACACCGGTTTTCAACGGAACCGCTAACAATACTATATTTGAAACTGTCACGTTTTTAGCGAGCTCAAGTTCCGCCGTGGTTCCGGCGGTGCCGGTCCCGGCCGTGGTCCCCGGCGCGGCGCCGGCGCCGGCGGTCGACATCGACGACATCGAGATCAAGGCGGAGGACGTGTACGCGTTCCGCGACGTCGACATACACCTGCCGCCCGTCACCGCCATACACAAGCCCGCTAGGTTAGTCCCGCCCTGCCCAGTTTAGCCCCGCCCCCGCCAGGTTAGCCCCACCCCCGCCATGTTAGCTCCGCCCTCGACAAGTTGGACCCGCCCTCGAAACACACTAGCACGCCAGGATAGCTCTGCTTCCTTCAAGCCCGTCAGATTAGCCCCGCCTTCGCTAGATTAGCAACGCTGCGAAGCTTACTCAAGCCCATTAAAACCCCGACATACACAAGGTTAGCTCCGCCCCCGGCCTACACTGGCCCGCCGAGATAGCCCGGCCCCCGTCAGATTAGCTTCACTCGACAAACACAAGCCCGCCAGGTTAGCTCCGCCCCTGACATACACAGGCCATTACATTACATTTACCTGTAAGTGGGCCCCTAGACGATCAATTTTAGTTTCTCAATCAGTCTTTCAATCTTATTGTCAAATAAGCTGTTCAATAATATTGCACAGTAAAATTGATCGTCTATGGGCCCACTATGGCCTATTGTCACAAGTAGCAGCGCTGAAAAAGTTTAATTTTTTTCATTATTGTATGGGCAAATTTATGACGTTAGGCATCCATTATACGCGCATGCAAGCGTCAGTCAATTCCGTCAGTCATGAATTATGTTTGACTGATGGTGACTGATGGACTGATGAATGGTATTAGACGGTCACTCAATTCTCTTCAATTTTATGTCAGTCAAAGCCAAAATTTTCAAAGGTATATGTTTCAATTTTTTTTTCCAATTTTGTCAGATGTGACAAAACTCACTCAAAAGTCATGATTGATGGTTGCATGACAAAAAACCAAAATATCCAGATAACGGTCAATCAATTTCATGCAACCACCCTATTACCCTACCCTCCCCTATTTCCCTATTCCCTCTTAAAAGGCCGGCAACGCACCTGCAGCTCTTCTGATGCTGCGAGTGTCCATGGGCGACGGAAGTTGCTTTCCATCAGGTGACTCGTTTGCTCGTTTGCCCCCTTATTTCATAAAAAAAAAACCATCAGTCACTGCATTACACGGCAGGTTATGCATCAGTCACAGTCATGACTGTGGTAAAACTGACAGCAAAACCTACCGTGTAATGGATGCCTTAGATCATTGACTGTCCGTCAATTTTAGCGTCAATTTTTTTAGGATTTTGACTTTTGGCGTCACTGGATGACGACCGCAACACCGTTGCGCTAAAATCGTTTTACATTTTTCCGAGATAAAAAAGCATCCTTTGTCCTTTCCCGGGACTCAAAGTATCCCCATACCAAAAAACAGCAAAATCGGTTCAGCGGTTTGGACGTGGAGAGGTAACAGACAGACACACTTTCACACTTATAATATTAGTATGGACAAATGGTACATGCATTTGTACGATTATTAAATTATTTATTCTATTCAGAACGCCAGAGAAGGCGACTTTGAAGAGAGACGAAGAGGCGCCCGCGCCGCCGCCGGTCGAGGAGGAAGTTCTACTTAAGGTATGAATAAGAGGTTCTGGGCAAGAAAAAGAAATAAAAACCTATTAAAAAATTAAATATACAGTGTGTAACAAAAATAAGTGATAATACTTTAGGGTGTGTACGTGTTCCTTGTAGAGAGTTCACTGTGAAAGTAGCAGCGCTGAAAGACAAAACATTTTTTCACTTTTGTATGGGCAAGGGCCCGAGCGTCACGAGTTTCCCCATACAAAAGTGAAAAAAAAAATCGTCTTTCAGCGCTGCTACTTTCACAGTGAACTCTCTACAAGGAACACGTACACACCCTAAAGTATTATCATTTATTTTTGTTACACCCTGTATAAAGTAGTAATAAAATACTAGACAGTTAATTTAACTAGCATTGTGCTAAGGAGGAAGTTCTACTTAAGGTACGAATAAGAGATTCTGGGCAAGATAATAAATAAAAACTAATTTAAAAAATTAAACGAATAAAGTAGTTATAAAACAATATATTATATTATTATATGGCTTATAATATGGTAATTGTACTGTCTAACACATTGATTCACATGTGGATGGCGGACTTACGTAATTTGGTCGCGTTTTGTCAAACCCATTACCCAGCCGACAGATGACGACATAAGCTGGAAACAAATTATCGGACGCGTTCGTAAGCCGCGGCTGATGGATGCGGCTTAACAATGTGCACGGTTCATACGGGGACGTCCGCGGATGCAGGAAGGTTTGTAGGAAGATGAGTCTTCGGATGTCTGGCCAGTCATTTCAGAAAACCGTCCGCCGTCCGCGGATGCGTCCCCGCGCCCCGTTCATAACGTCCGCGGATGCAAAAACATCCCGCTAGCCAGATTCTTTTCGGACGTCCGAACGCTCAAGGTCGCGTCCGCGACTTATGTCAGACAATGTGCACAGTTTAGTGTATTTTGTATTAACCAGATAGAAACAAGCCGCATCCGAGGAAAACGTCAGAGGACAACGTCCGATAATTTGTTCCCAGCTTTACATTGATCGACTTACGTTGACATAATTCGACCAAATGACGTAGGTCCGTCAACTGCCTATGAATCAATATCTTCGATGCTACAATGTTCTTGTTTCTTCAACAGGAGGAGCCGGCGCAGGCGGAGGCGGTGGTCGCTGACGTCACTACGGATGTTGAAATGGTAAGACCCGTTCAGATTACTGATTTTTAACCGACTTCAAGAAAAGGAGGTTATTAATTCGGCCCGTATGTATGTATGTTTGTATCCAGTACTGCCCAGTTTTCGTATATGTTAGTACTTAGTTTATATCAGCGTCTGAACAAGTGTATTAAATTTCAAAAGTGTATTTTATTTGATATATTATGTATGTTTTTAATTTTTATGTTTGTGTTCGCATCGCTCCGGAACCACAAGTTCGATTTAAGCAATTCTTTTTTTTAGGGTTCCGTTCTCAAAGGTTAAAAACAGAATCTATTTACTAAGACTTCGATGTCTGTTCGTCTGTCTCCAGGCTGTATCTCAAGAACCGCTATAGCTAAACTATTGAAATTTTCACAATGATTATAGGAATTAACTTCTCGGATACTACAATAGTTTACAGTAAACTATGTTCGACAGAGCGAGGAGCCGCAGCCAACGCCGACACAGGAGCCGGAAGCACCTGAACCGGAAATCAAGGTCACGGAGGTCGAGGTCGCCCCCGAGGTCACTGAGGTGGAGGTGAAGTTCCCGGCGGCGGAGGTGAAATTCCCCGCGCCGGAGGTGAAATTCCCCACACCTGAGATTAAGGTCATTGCGCCGGAAGAAAACCAGGTTGGTATTTTCTTTATTTAATTAAAAGGGCTTTTTAGTCCATGGAAATCGTACAATAAAAGGGGTCTTCACTTGCATCAAATGGGGTAGTTCTGATTTTTTTATATGTTGTATTTAATGAGGCGGTAATGACAAATATAATTTTTCCACCTCGAAATCCTTCCGGAACATTGTAAAATTCATGAGAAACTATTAAATTTTTGATCACTTGTCAGTTTTTGCCATTTTTTACCACCAAGGACCTGTTTAATGGTAGAAGTCACTAGAAAATATTTTAAAGTAGACTAAAGCAACAAACTGAGAATAGTTGGGTCTCAATAAACTGAATAGTTTCAAAGATATAGCTGTTCAAATGTTTGCAAATTTTCCAAAAAAAGGAAACCAAAATGTACCAATTCCATGCACTATTTAGTATTTGCCATACATGGG
The DNA here is from genome assembly GCA_905187585.1 of Cyaniris semiargus. Classification (NCBI taxonomy): domain Eukaryota; kingdom Metazoa; phylum Arthropoda; class Insecta; order Lepidoptera; family Lycaenidae; genus Cyaniris; species Cyaniris semiargus. Next base: position 12,361,940 of record LR994567.1, read on the forward strand.
CTGCCAGCCCCGTCGTAATTTATAACTATGATTTACAACTAATAAATATTCTATACAAGTAAACTGTACTATTAGGGAAGTTGATTTATAGGCAGATGGCGGACCAACGTATTTTGGTCGCTTTTTGTCAAACACAGCCGACAAATGACGACTAACATTAAATTGACTTAATTTGACCAAATGACGTAGGTCCGTTAACTGCATATGAATCAATATCTTCAATGGTACAACTTGCAGGTAAGGATATTATGCTTAAATACCAACATAAATCCAGAAGCGTAGCGTGCCTTAGCGGGGCCCCATATAAAATATGTTTGGGGGCAAAATGTAAAAAAGGCAACCTTGGGAAATGTTGCCTTTTTTACATTTCTCATATTTTGTGAATTTAATAAAAGAAATGGAAAGTTTCTATTCACTTTGGGGGCCCTTGTGGCCCGGGAGCCCCGTATAATTGATACGGCATATACGGCGGTAGCTACGCCCCTGCATAAATCTATACTTATATTATAAAGCTAAAGAGTTTGTTTGTTTGTTTGAATGCGCTAATCTCAGGAACTACTGGTCCGATTTGAAAAATTCTTTCAGTGTTAGATAGCCCATTTATCGAGGAAGACTATAGGCTATACAGGGTGTAACAAAACTAAGTGATAATGCTTTAGGGTGTGTACGTGCTCCTTGTAGAGAGTTCACTGTGAAAATAGCAGCGCTGAAATACCAATTTTTTTTTCACTTTTGTATGGGCAAGCGCCCCAGCGTCACGAGTTTCCCCATACAAAAGTGAAAAAAAAGGTATTTCAGCGCTGCTACTTTCACAGTAAATTCTATATAAGGGACACATACACACCCTAAAGTATTATCACTTAGTTTTGTTACACCCTGTATATTATTAAGCTAAGATTAATTGAAGCGAAGAAACAGAGAAAATGTGGAAAAAACGAGAAAAATTATATGACATTGCTTTTTATCTAAGAAATACTGGAGCAATTTTATGTTTTTTGGCACACATGAAGAATAGACCACGTGAAGGGACATAGGCTATTTTGTTGCGGAAAAATGTACGGTTTCCGTGAAATTCCCAAATTACGCGGGCAAAGCCGCGCGGAACATCTAGTCAGTAATATTAACCTTAAATTTTGCATTTAAAAGGTTTGTATTTAAAATTATGAAAAGGGGACTCGGGTTGTGACCGCATTTTTTTATTTTCACGTTTCGTTTAATTTGTCAGGTAAAAGAAGAAACGAAGGAGGCGGAGAGCAGCGTGGTCGAGGACGCGCCGCCAGACCCTCCCCCCGCAGACGACACGCCTGAGAGGTCAGATCTTATGCCTCGTTTATATTCAACCCTATCGGGCAGGGAAGTGGGCAGCGCGAGAATGTAAATAGTCACTGGCGCTGGTACTCGTCACGCGGCACGCCACTGCCGCTGCCCGACGCGGCGAGTATATAGAGGGCTGAGTGTAAACGCTCACACGCGTCGTCACTGTCGCTGAAGTATTCATGGCAATATTGCCGGCAGCGAGCAGTGGCAGTGGCTGAATATAAACGGCCCATTAGGTTTTTTTTTATTCCGAAAATTAACAGCTTGCAAACAATTTCAATAAAGATACAATTATAAAAACATAGAGCCAATTATAAAGTTTTCAGAAATAAAAGTAAAGTAAAGCTTTCATACATAACATGCACAGCTGTAAGTGTAGTGACTTGATCATAATAATAAGCATAATTAGCAACAACACGTTAATTAACAACGAACAATATAACTTAATTTAAATACGTACTTCACCTCATCACTCACAAAATGCAGTAATTGAGTACATTTAGAAACCGCTCAATATCATAAATGCAACAACACTATCATTCTTCGTATTTAAAAAATTAATTTGATAAGAGCCTACAAATCTCGGATGTTTTTAGTTTAAAGATATTGTCTTCGATATTTCTACTTGAGTAGAAACTATTAAAAAGTGCACTAGCTCTACAAACAAAAGAATTAAGGCGGTAGAATGTTTTAAAAGGTGGAACATGAAACGGTACGTAATTACAAAAGTATCTGCTAGGGACATTAAAATTAAATTTTGATAATAAATCAGGGGCATCATACTATAAGGCTCGATTTATATTATGCGTCCGCGCGCACGAGCGGTTTGGTCGCTACACCGCGAGATCACAAGCAATTGTATGTAACGATCTATTTAAATAGCAACACGCGGTCTATTGATGAAATTGGTTCGTAGGTAGATGACGAGCATACGTCATTTGGTGTATTTGACATAACTGGACTAATGATACCCTTTGAAATGACAGCTATTTTTTGTGCCTATTTGAAGCGGGATCAGCTCCCCCAATGTGAGGGATAGGAACTAAATTTGACGTAAAAATGACGTTTGAAAGTCGCCGTATTGGCGCTGATAGCAGTTGTGGGAGTATTTGGAACTAATACTAGTGATGACAACCAATAACGATTAAGCGGCCATTTGCAAGTTACGTCAAATTTAGTTCTCTTCCCTCTCACTGGGGGCGCTGATTCCGCTTCAAATAGGCACAAAAAAGTGGATATCATAGGTCCAGCGTACTTGTATAAAGGAGGTCAGTGACGCAACCTAATTACGTAAGTCTACCATCTGCCTATGAATATTTTATATATTCATAGGCAGGCATATTATTCTATACAGATTCTTTCATAAGGTCGAATTGTAATAAGGTCACAGAGCTATTAATGTGCACTTCTTATATTTATTTATGTTTTTTTTCTCTATTTTACTCAATAATAATAACTTATCTGCTTGAAGTAAGCATGATTTTATTTTTTGTAATATTTGCAGGTCTGATGTTACCGAGGAGTCGATACCGGCGCCCGCGGAGGCCACGCCCCCCGCGCCCCTCGCGCCGGTCGCGGAGCCCCCGGCCGTGGACCCCGGCGACATCCCGCTGCCGCCCGGAGACCCCGCCCCGCCGCCCACCGGTAATACCCGACAGTTTTATAATATATCAGCGTTTCTTAACCTTTTTTAGTCAGCAAACCCCTAAAAAAATGTGGGTATGTGCGTGGAGGCCGCAAAGGAAGATCTTCCGACCGAGCGAGGTACATGGAAAACTTCGATAGCGCGATGCAGGATTGTGGCGCTAATTGTGGGTACCGCCCATAAAGCTAATATACCTAGCGGAATAGAGCAACAATGTCGAGCTGTCAAACGAAACCGAAATTGGTTTACATCTGTGTGTAAAAATATGTGTACGTATACACTTACACAAGCATGATTGAACATGAATTCTATGAGATTAAATTGTCAACGTGCCGATAAGTGCCGACTGGACGTCAAAAAAGAGTTCTGCTGTCATGTATCACACGTCTCTTTTTACCACGCAGTGTTACCGATAGTGGCATCTCGCTTGCTCAGGCCTTTGTTTCTCTATTCCGCTAGGTATATTAACTTTATTGTACCGCCACAAAATCAAGCACAATTTCATTTAAAAATAAATGATAAAATAAAGTATTTCACTAGGGGTGTTTTTTTAAATTATTATTTATTTTTTAATTATTATATTTTTTTTAATATTTCAGACATAGCGAGTATACCGTCCCCGGACGGTCCGGCGCCGGCGGACAGTCCCAGCGAGATGGAGATGATCCAGCGCGAGATGGAGGGCCCGGCCGGACGGACGGACGCCGACGACGGACGCACGGACGTCCAAGCGGACGGACAGACGGACGCTGATGCGGACCGGACGGACGAGCAAGATGTGAAGAAGGAGGACGACGCTGAGGTGGGGTGTATTATCGGCTTAAGGGCTCTCGAATTAGCATCGCAACGCAAATATCTGCGATTTTTTTATATTTGTATTATCAGTTTTGAATGGTTTTTAACATATTCTTAAGATACGAATTCGCAGTTATGTGTAAGAGCCCTTAACCCCAAGCGGCACCCGGGTGCTGCATAACAATTGAATATCTATTGTGTCTGCGATTTCCACGATCGAGGTATTAATTATAATATAGGTTTCCAAAATTAAAGTTGAAAACGTGAATTTGAAAGTGAAAGTGAAATAAAAAAAAACACACCTACTCCAAGGCTAACTACATTACTCTTGCCCTCAGGACTCCATACCGTTGAAGGAGATGATGGAGGGCGTAGTCGGGGGCGGCGCGGGGGGCGGGGCCGGCGGGGAGGGGCGCGAGGACGACAACACGGAGACGGACGACGACACGCCCATGGAGGTACGCATGGTAGGACCACCCTTACATACTTATAAATTAAATATATGTAATTGATTGTACTGTCGGTTCTTGGTGGTAATTCGTTTAAAAGACAAATAAAACACATTTTTACGTACACTTTTTTCACTATATTCATTAATTATTATAAATTTTAGCTAAAAAACACGACCGGTTTCGAAACAACACCTGACGATGAATTGTTTCGAAGCCGGTGTTTTTAGTTTAAATTTATAATAATCTATACTAATATTATAAAGCGGAAGAGTTTGTAAGTTTGTTTGTTTGAACGCGCTAATCTCAGGAACTACTGGTCCGATTTGAAAAATTCTTTCAGTGTTAGATAGTACATTTATCGATGAAGGCTATAGGCTATATTTTATCACACTAAGACTAATAGGAGCGAAGAAATAGAGGAAAATGTGGAAAAAACGGGGGGAAATTATTTGAAAGGGCTTATTTGAACGCGCTAATCTCAGGAGGTACTGGTCCGATTTGAAAAATTCTTTCAGTGTTAGATAGCCCATTTATCGAAGAAGGCTATAGGCTATATTTTATCACGCTAAGACTAATAGGAGCGAAGAAATAGAAGAAAATGTGGAAAAAAACGGGGGAAATTATTTGAAAGGGCTTATCTCACGAACTACTAGAGCAATTTTTCTGTTATTTGGGCCAGATAAGAAGTAGACCACGTGAAGGATCATAGGCTATTTTTGTAAACTGATTTGTCTGTGAAATATCTAATTTACGCGGGCGAAGCTGCGCGGAACGTCTAGTTAATGAATATAGTAGAAAAAGTGCACGTAAAATTGTGTTTAATAAATTAAAATCATGCAGTCATCACCATGATGAGTGCAGTCTTACACTATGCGTTTTTCGCGTCACTTTCTGTCACGCACAATAGAACTCTGGAACGAACTGCCGCTAGCAGTATTTCCGGACCATAACGGCCTGCATACTTTCAAGAATGGAGCGTATTCCCTTCTTAAAAGGCCAGCAACGCACCTGCAAATTTCGTATAGAGATATTTTGTGTCCAGGATAGTGTAAGTTGCCGTACACTATTTGGTTTAAAACAGAATTAGAATGACGCGTTTGTTAAAATATTTTCTTGGGAAATTGAGGAAATTGATTCATAGGCAGTTGACAGACCTACGTCTTTTGGTCGGCTTATGTCAATTCAATGTTAGCTGTGTGATCGGTCGGATGAGTTTGATTTAACGCGACCAAATTATTTAAGTCCGCCATCTGCCTAGGAATCAACTTCTCTGACAGTACATTATATTATATTCCTTACAGTTGAGTCGAGAAGAGGAGAAAGACGGAAAGAAGAAAAGGGACTACTCGCGAAAGAAGAAGTCTGACTCCAGAAGTAAGTAGAAACAACTAATATAATAATCTTACAAAGCTTTTTGGAACCACACCCACTTTACTCTCACGCCCCTACACAGACACTTAAAACCGTATTATACCGCTTTCAATCTAGGCCAATACGCTCTAAGCGTCTTAATGAAGCCTTTATTATATTGTTTATTTAAACTTGCCAGTACTCACAAAGAAACAGTCTCTCAGTTAAGTTTGACGGCACAGTTGGGTGGCGAGTTTCGTTTCTTAACACGTTCTCAGTTGTTACGCACTCAGTTGACACATACATTTAACTATGGTAAGTACAATCTATAGAAATCTATGCGATCTACTTATTAAATTCCAGTTATGATCTTGAGCATTCGAATATGTAAAATTCTCGTGTCACAGTGTTTGTGCGCGAACTCCTCCAAAACGGCTCAACAGATTTTTATGAAATTTTGTGTGTATAACACGGTCAAATTAAATTGAGGCATCGCTGGAATGCAATAACCTGCCCGCTTCATAAGACGTCATCAAACCATGCGTCAAGTTAATGTGACCGCGTTATACATACATCCGTTAGGCCTGAGAATAGGTTTTTATCTACTTTTTATAGTGATACTAGAAATAATTTATATGGCAAAACAACGTTTGCCGGGTCAACTAGTAATAAGATAAGTAAAAGCGGTTTATAAATACAGGTCCTAGTATAATGTGCGTCCAGGCTATATCGCTGTTTGATGTTGCAGCGTGTTCGGGTTCGGAGAGCGCGGCGGAGGCGTCCGCGCCGGAGTCGCCGAGCGCCGCCGACGAGCGGCAGCACCGACTGTGGCGGAAGAGCGTCATGCTCGTATACAGCAGGTTTGTATAGCTTGCTCCATAATATCAGGCATGGACGCAAATGCAGGGGGGAGGGAGGGGTAGTCACAAACAATATACTCAATATCTCCGTCGATATGAAAGACAATTGGCGCTCTAAGACTGACCCCACATTAGCGCGACGCTTATGCAGTGCGCTCGCGTCGCTCACATGCCCGAGGAACGCGCACGCCTAATGTGGGGGACGCCTAATTTAAGTGAGTTAAATATTTAAATATTAAAGGCGACCGCAACAACTGCGGAAGTATGTGACTCACAGCATTCAACATGTCGAAAGCCAACTATGCGAGTACGTCACAGGCCACGGCCTCAAAACTTAAAACTAAGAAGAGATTCTCGTGAGCCTTTGGTTACAAAATATACTACCTAGCCGTAGTAATTTTGTATGTTCACACTTTAATACAAACAATTTGCCACGCCCCCATATCTCTCGTGAACATTGGTGTGGGCTCCCACACATAAACACGATACGACGTCGCGCCGTACAACGATGCGGCGTCGTTTCATGATACGACGTCGCGTCTCTTCTGCTGTTAATAAGAAAACGAAGAAAGAAAAGACAGTACTGGGTCCACCCATTTCTTTCAACCATAATAATGGGAGTCACTTTATAAAGAAGTACAATGCCTTAAAAATAGACCACAACAAGTTTTTTGATTACTGCGCAGGATTGCATCGTGACACGTTACGACGTCGTGTCGTAGATTTCCACGACGCGACTTCGTATCGTGTTTATGTGTGGGAGCCCTTAGGGTTATGTTTACCATTTCTTATAGTAATCGTAATAATTCAGATTTAGAAGAAAATTCTAAAATCTGTAGTCACAGTCTCAAGTTTTGTTTGCCGTCACAGGTTATGCGCACACAAGTACGCGTCGCTGTTCCTGCGTCCCATCTCTGACGACGAGGCGCCGGGGTACAGTACGGTGGTGAAGCGGCCTATGGACCTCACCACCATCAGGCGTCACATCGACGCCGGCCGCATTCGCAGCACCGCGGAGCTGCAGCGCGACGTGCTACTGATGCTCGCCAACGCGCTCATGTATAACAGCAGCCGGCACAGCGTGTACGCCATGGCGAAGGAGATGCACGAGGAGGTGAGGGGAGGCGACGTTGTCTTTTTTTGCCTTAACGTCCATGCGTAAGCACTAATGCCCGTTGCAGACGATGCGCAGAAGCTTGCGCCAGTACTAATACTAAGCATATATTTTCATCGTGTGAACGCATTTTGATTAGTGAAAGTGCGAGTGCAAGTTGCTTAGTAGCACTCGCTTTGGTCCTCGCGCAAGTGCGACTCATTTGCCCCCGCTCCGTCTACTTCACCCCCGCGCTACTTGCACTGCTCATCGTTTGAACATGCGTTGACCAGTACTAGCGCCAGTTCAGTCTGTTTGTTGTTTTTGTTGACACCGATTCTATTCAATAAAAAATTGAAATTTTCTATTGTCAAACGCATAACTTTCTGGTATTCTTTTGTATCCTCCAAAGCTAGTTCTCGCATTAATAAATTTGACCCCCCAAGTAATTTCCTTCTTGCAATCCATTTTCTCACCCACAATCGTTTTCCTTTTTCTAAATTTTGTATTTCCTGCATCAGTTCCTCTGCTATCACTCCATTTAGCTCTTGAATTAGGCACTTAAAAAGTTTATTCAAAACCATACGCTTGTCCATGGTTGCCTACTATGCACTGGCACTATACAAAGCTACTTCGCGTCATCTTTTTACGTTTGAACGCTGGCGCAAGTACCTGCGCAAGTACTCGCGCAAGCTACTGCGCATCGTCTGCAACGGGCATAAGAAGTAAATCTGTACGGATTAAGGCTGCGTTTCCACTGACGCGGAGCGGAGCGGAGAGGAGCCATCACCATGCTCGAAATCTTTGCTCCGCTTCGCTGTCATTCCGCTGGAATAGCACGATTGGTCAATTCGGGCACCGCTAAGCTCCTCTCCGCCCCGCTCCGCGTCAGTGGAAACGCACCCTAATACCCTATATTAGCTAGATTTTGTTGCCTGATTATTATTAGCTATATCTTCCTTTCTTACAATGTAATAACGTAAGTTCACGTCGTGTCATGTGACTGTACTTATCACTTTGACGAAAAATCTCTGTCATACTGTTTTCAATGGTGATGTGAAATAGCATATTGTGGAATTATAGCAAAGCAGTACAGTACATTCTCCATGTTTGTTTAATTTAAGAGCGGCCAACCCGATCATCTTTCCATACAAACGCTCGTACGTGATTATGGCGTTGTAAAGGATCGTTCTTTGAAACTTGTGAACTCTATTAGTTCTTAATATCTTCAACACTATATCTAGGTTTATAAAAAAACGCGAACTCAAAATTTGGAGAAACAAATTCAGTATAAGCCTCCAAAAACTGCTTTTTTGCACAAATTTTATCTGAAATTTAGACGTTTATAATGTACTTATTAATTGTACCAGTAAAGGAAATATTTTTTTTTAACCTTGCAAATGTATTGCGGTTCTAAGAAGGCTATAGGCTATATTTTGTCACGCTAAGACTAATAGGAGCGAAATTATTTGAAATGGCGTATTTGAACGCGCTAATCTCAGGAACTACTGGTCGGATTTGAAAAATTCTTTCAGTGTTAGATAGCCCATTTATCGATGAAGGCTATAGGCTATATTTTATCACGCTAAGACTAATAGGAGCGAAGAAATAGAGGAAAATGTGGAAAAACGGGGCAAATTATTTGAAAGGGCTTATCTCACGAACTACTGGAGCAATTTTTATGTTATTTGGCACAGATACGAGGGCTGCTATTTATGTATCCGGAATTAAAAAAAAGAAACAAACATATATCATTTAATATGGTTTTATTGCTTTTCAAAATATTCGCCGCGATGATCAACACATTTTTGCATACGCTAGAACCAATTTTCATAGCACTTTTTCCATTCTGATTGAGGTATCTCCAAAACGTGCATTTTGAACGCATCATCAGCCTCATCGCGGCTCGAAAAACGTTGAATACGTAATTTGTTCTTCACGTATGGAAATAAAAAGAAATCGTTGGGTGCCAAATCAGGGCTGTACGGCGGATGACCAGTCAATTCGATCTTTTGACCCTCCAAAAACTGAGTTGTTTCAGCTGAGGTGTGACAGCTAGCATTGTCATGATGTAATATGATTCTGCGTTGTCGGTTGTCCTTTCTTATTCCTTCAAAGACTTCTGGTAAACAAATGGTCGTATACCATTCAGAATTAACCGTTTTACGATTCTCTAATGGCACTGTAGCCACATGTCCATTAATTCCAAAAAAACAGGCGACCATTTGCTTCAAAGTACTTTTTGCACGAGTAACTTTTTTTGGTTTCGGCTCATCTTGGAACACCCACACCGTTGACTGTTGTTTAGTTTCGGGGTCATATGCATAGATCCAAGATTCATCACCTATGTAGATATTATAAATGGCTTTTGACGCACCACGGTTGTATTTTTTTATCATTTTTTTTGCACCAATCGACACGAGCCCGTTTTTGATCTATTGTCAAGTTGTGCGGAATCCAACGCGAACATATTTTTTTTTACAGTCAAATGTTCGTGTAATATCTTATGTATGCTCGTCATACTTATGCCTAAGGACGCCTCTATCTCGCGATATGTAACATGGCGATCACGCATTATTAGTTCCCGCACAGCATCTATATTTTGTGGGACAACAGCTGATTTTGGGCGACCTTCTTTATTTTCATCCGTGAGCATAGACCGCCCACGATTAAACTCACTGTACCAGTGATAAACAGTGGTTTTTGATGGTGCTTCATCTTCAAAAGTCGAGGTGAGTTGAATAAAGCACTGTTGTTGATTTAGCCCACGGCGAAAATCGTAGTAAATCATTGCACGAAAATGTTCACGCGTTAAATCCATGGCAAATGAAGACACGCAATTTTCAAAATGACGCCACAATGGAAAAACAATTGACAGTCACATGAAACAAAATGTATTCTTCAACCAATGAGTTCTATTTTCAAATGTTGTAATTACTTTTTAAATATTGTTCTTGTAAGTGGCCAGTTCCGGATACATAAATAGCAGCCCTCGTAAGAAGTAGACTACGTAAAGGATCATAGGCTATTTTTTGTGGACTAATTTGTCTGTGAAATATCTAATTAAAACCGTACGCGGGCGAAACCGCGCGGAACGTCTAGTACTTTATATGGCAAAACAACGTTGGCCGGGACAGCTAGTAATTAATAAATAATAATTACTATTAATCGATGAAACAACAAGCTTTTCGATGATGCCCACGTTGACGATAGTGGGACCGGGAAGGGGCCTCTTAAAAGTAACACATAAAGATGTGTTCAGTTACTTCGATTACCGTATTTTCTAATTAAAATATATTTGACTACTGTTCAACAAACCTACATATTTTCCAGGCTCAGAACCAGCTGGGTATGCTGCTAGCGGCGCAGGCGCACGCGGGGTTAGTAGCGGAGCCGCCGCGCCGCAAGCGCCGCCCCGCCGCGCACGCCACGCCCACTAAACGACGACACACCTAGTTACCGGCGGATGATACACGCTCGATTATAGAATAGATATATACTAACGAATTCGTGTACAACATAGTCCTGAAAATAAGAAGAAAATTTTGTTTTGTGCTGTCCATCTTAACCCCGGCCGCACATTATAAGAATTTCTGATCAGAAAAATTCGGACGCCCGCCGGAACGCACTCTGCTCGAAGGTTTGTTGTGGACCACGCATACTATCAATTCTGACGTGTCTGACGTCCGATTCAGATGAGTGTCAGATGCCGTCGATCAGATGGCAGAAATTCGCATCCCGCTCGCTCTATACATTTTGTACAAAATCGGACTCGCCGGAAGGAAATTTCTGATAGGTGTGCGGTGTGGTGGTCCGGCGGGCGTCCGAATTTTTCTGATCAGAAATTCTTATAATGTACGGCGGGCCTTCGTGTGTCAATATGCATTATTATGCCGGGGCCGATAACGGCCGGTCAGATTTGCGTGTATCGTCTCATAGCACGAAGCTTTGTGACGATAGATGCAGGTGCGTCCCTGGCATAACAGTTTACAACATCGCTTACGCGATAATTCTAAAATATATATCATCATCATCGAGCGTGTAACATCTGTTAATGAATTCTTTGTAATAAATAAATTTAAAATATTTAAAAGATCTTCTTTTTATTGATAATGGAGTTTTTGTTTACTAGTCAGATATTTTACAAGCGAAACAACATGGATGAAAAATAAAACGTCAACTTCGGGTATATAATACACTTTACTCGCAATCTTACAACCTTTATATTTGTTATACAAACTATTCATACTGATAATTATAAGTGGCTTATATTACGTGTCCGTTCCGTGAGACATACTCGGTTTATCGACCGCAGCAGACGCTACGGCAGTGTCAGCTCTTACAAAACGGGGCTGCGGTCTGCGAGCGGTCGGGGAGAGGCAATGAACACTGATGCTTACACCTAAATAATGTCAAAAGACAAATCCACTTAACCTTAATAATTAGTCGTCGTATCTATTGAATGATTACGAGTATGTCTGTGTCATATTCGTGATCAGCCGAATCATATTCAGCAACTTTAGTCTCTTCCAAGATTTCGATATTTAGTCACACTAATATCGAGTAGGTCACGTTCGTAGTTTTGCTGGCGACAATCGGGAGTAACATCCCAAAATAGTCAAGATTAGATACAGATGCAGGTCTAGTCAAATTTGTATCGAGAGTCAATTCGAGGACAAATATTTTAGTGAGATTTCTAAAACTGCAACGTTCATGAAACACTTATTTTTGTTTTATAATATTTAAACACCATTTCGGGTGGAATCAACATAATAAAATGATACAATAGCTAAGAAAAATTCTAAAAATGGTCGTCAAGAAATATCTAGTTTGAATACATTCCATTCAAACTTAAAATATACAAGTGTCAAATAAATTAACAAAAGTTTGAACAAATAATAAATATACTATTATAATAATTTCGCGATAGAAGGCATGATTTTTTTGGCATGCAATTCGATAAATAATATTTTTACTCTATGACCTATAAAAGTTTTATGGCAAATGCGCCTTCACATCTGAACAATCCGTACTAGGAGGGTTTTCATGGCCACTGCTCATAGTTAACACTGGAAGCCGTAAGCGGTCGAACAGTATATTTCTTTTATACACCTGCCACCATTTAGAGCTATGTGTCTTGAAAACCCTCAATATAACGAGTACAATGATCTTATGGCTAATATCAGAACGAATGCCGCCATCTTGTAAATTGTTACTTGCGAACATAGTCTCGGTGACAATGAGTGTTTTCCAACTACAGCACTAGAGCGCATTATGCGGCATAATGCTCAACGTTAATGTTTGAACTACAGCAACGCTTCGCACAATCAAGCACTACTAATTCACTTTTCAATGAAGTATTGCGGCACTGAGTCGCATTATGCTCTGCAATTGGAAAACAGGGGAAATCGTCCAAGTGCCACAAGACCACTGCTGCATCAGTGTGAAGGGGCCTTATTGTTAATTTTTTTATTTAGTGTGTCTCATGGCCATGTCGAGATGCGTCGGCGGCTCGTAGAAGTAGTCGAAGCGCTTGTAGTCATCCCGCTCGCACATCTCCGCCATTACGCGCTCGCCGTACACGTGGTTTTCTAACCAAAAAATACAAATTGTTATCCACCGATCTAATAAAAAATCCGTCGTATTAAATAAAAAATCCACAGCGTATACAGATTGTGTTTTGTCCTTGTAATACGTTGCCTGGATTTATATACGGCGGCGCGAACGTTCGTTCGGCGGCTACACCGTGAGATAACAAGCAAATGTATGTAACGATTTATTTAAATAGCGGCCGCAGTCGCGCTGTAATTTACATACAATTTCTTGCGAGCGCGCGGTGTAGCCGCCAAACCGCGCGTTCGGGCGAACGCACATAAATCGAGCTTAAGGCTGCGTTTCCACCAGAGATGTTGCGAGGAATGTGTTTTTAAGATCCAATAGAATCGCTGCGCTGAGCGAGGTCACGTCAATGAAGCGATTCAATTGGTTCTCAAAAACACGTTCCTCGCAACACATCTCTGGCGGAAACGCAGCCTAAGTCGCATGATAGATGAAATATACAATTTTAGAACATCTGTACTCAATGTGGATTTTTATTAGTGTGAAATGTATTTTATATAATGAATCCAGTCACTGCCGCGAAATATTCTAGTATATAGTATTCCGTTTGGCATTGATTGGCACAAAATGTGACATTATATTATGTGTAAGAGCCAGTGCACACGGCGCGTTGCGGCAGCGTTGCGTCGACGCAGCGCTGCCGTTACGTTGTTTTACATACAAATAACCAAGGTATATGATATTGAATGTACCGTAACTTCTTGGTGGAAATTCATGTTTCACAGTAATAATATACACTTTTCATGCACTTTTTCCACTTTTATTAGTTTAATTTATTACAATTATGTTTCACACGACCGGTTTCGATAAAACACCTAGGACACCTGATGATGATTTTATCGAAACCGGTCGTGTGAAACATAATTGTAATAAATTAAACTAATAAAAGTGGAAAAAGTGCATGAAAAGTGTAAATAACCAAGGTGTTCACACGGCGCGCTCCGTCGTCGCAACGCACACATGACGGACAGCAGCTCCCGAGACGAAGCGGGAGGGGGTGTTGACGTTAAAACTGCTTCGTAATAACGCTGCGATGACGCAGCGCCCGTGTGGCCGGCTATGCGTCAAACGGCAGCGCTGCGTCGACGCAACGCTGACGCAACGCGCCGTGTGCACTGGCTCTTAGTCGATGATGAATCTAGGGCTTGATTTATAATATGCGTCGATTTACATATAAATCGAGCCAAATAGGTACGTAATATGAGAAAAAAAAATTCATTTATTGCCAGATGGCGGACCTATTGCTATCTGTACTCATATTGTGTACTCATATTGATTTCATAATAATAATTATAATGCGATTATTATTATGAAATCAATATGAGTCGTGATCTCTGGACTTGAATTAAGCAACCGAAATAACGTAGGTCCGCCATCTGCCTCTAAATCGATTTCTATGATGATTCATTTCACTGAATGCAGTAATAAATCTGCATATAAAACATTTTTAGTTTCACCGCTTTGCGATAAATGTGACATGTGATATGGATATTATGCATACATAGCACTGACCTCCATTATACAAATACGCTGGACTTATGATACCCACCTGCTTTTTGTGCCTATTTGAAGCGGAATCAGCGCCCCCAATGCGGGGGAAGAGAACTAAATCTGACGTAACTTGCAAATGGCCGCTTAATCGTTGGTTATTGGTTGTCATCACTAGTATTAGTTCCAAGTACTCTCACTACTGCTATCAGCGCCAATATGGCGACTTTCAAACGCCATTTTTACGTCAGATTTAGTTCTCTTCCCCCGCATTGGGGGCGCTGATTCCGCTTCAAATAGGCACAAAAAGCAGGTGGGTATCATAAGTCCAGCGTACTTGTATAATGGAGGTCAGTGATACATAGCGACTAAACATGACAGTAAGGCTGGATTTATATTCGACCGCGTATACGCGCGGTTAGTTGCCTGTCATCTCGCGGTGTAGCTGTCAAACCGCGCGTTATAAATCCAGCCTTAAGGTGCCGGTTGGCAGCGGGCGACATGAAGCAACCGCAGACGACGTGTCGCAGCGACACTACTGGTTTGTATGTATCTCTATGAAATACCCTCTGCAGCTAGCGACACTTATTCATAGAAATACATAAAAACCAGTAGTGACGCGACGACACGTCGTCTGCTGCCGCTTCATGTAGCCGGCTTCCAACTTTTACCTTTAACATGACAGTAAAACGTCCATGGCGGCAGTACCTAGCGTGGAGGCGTGCTGGGGGGAGGGCGCGGCGCGCGCTCGCGGCGGGCCGATCACCCCGCCCGCGCCTGCCGCCGCACCTGCGACCCACCACCGTGTTAAATCACATTGCAACAACGCTAGGCCATAGTAAACAAATCTCGAAATTTATACGTTTGACGTAGTATGTCATATTTGGCATTTGTATTGTTACTTTTTATAGCTTTTAATCCTACCTTTGTACTAGCTGTAAGTTTTCCTTTAAAATAAAATAAATAAATAAATATCGGCCGGCGCGCGCCGTACTAATGCGTTACTCAGCATTGTGAAACATGTCGTAAGTGGTACTCGCGCCCAACTCGCGTAGATTCGCCCGTTTGTTTGAAGTCGAGGTACTCCTTAGTTTTGTATACTCTGGCTAGGCGTTTAGGTGCAATTTTAGATGAGCCATTCAAATTTGGAACGATCAACCTGACCGCGCGGGCGGCGTCAATTTAATGTGTTTTTTCTAATATAGCAAGAAAGTGCAGTTTTGAATGGCTCATGTCTCGTTCATCTTGCAACATCGCATGCATTTCTAGATTAGCCGTTCCAAAACGGGCATCTCAACACTGCAATCAGCAAGTATTTCAATTCAATGTGTATCTTGTGTAATGTGTAATTTAGTTTTTAAAATTTTTAAATTTTAAAATTGGCTTATTTAAAAATGCATCCCATTGCTGCAATGTGAACTTACTATCACTGTTTCATCCATCATTCCATTCATCCACAGTATACTCTACTTCGCATGCGATAATCTCGACAGCAAGTTAGAAATCAGTTTATGGGATTTGACATAACGTATCGCTAAGAGACAGCGCTTGCGATGTTTTTGATATCGAAATTAGCTGTCGAAATTATTATACAGGTTGACTAAAGACTAAACTCATTCACAATTCGAAATTAGCCCCCCAGATACAATCTAAGGTAATCGTAAACATAATAATAAATAACTTAAAGGGCTTAAATGATTATTTAGAACTTCAGCCTTGGTCCCTTACATGACGTGCGCGAAGAACAAGCTGGTCACAGTATCATTGGCAGTGACTGGACGTATCCAATATAATATCAAATGCACAAGTCATTTAAAATATTGAAACTACCATTCAAACTTATTTATTAGCGCATCTGATTATTTTTATCATCTCATAAATAAGCTGTTTACTAAATTACATATTTAAAATGACATATTTTATTAAAACAGATTTTTTTGTATACATAAGTGTATCCATTTGTGCCCGATTTTTAACCTAAAAGCTGCGCGTCCACTGGATCGGAATCGGAGCGTACGGAGCGTCGTCATTTACGAAATGCCGATGGGGTGCGTCCACTGCATTCGGATTCGGCATCGGCAATTTTGGGTTTTTGTAAAGCAACTGTCATCGCCTATTAACGTCAGAACTTGACGTTCGGAATTCTAATGAAGCATTCACTGCGGATGACGTCATCGGCATAAATTCCGGTCTCAGGCGCAGAAATGCCGATCCAGTGCACGCAGTACCATACAAATCAATACAAAGCAAGAAATCCGTACGCTCCGATTCCGATGCAGTGCACGCGCAGCTTAAAATTGACATCCCTTAATCAAATCCGTTTTTCTTTTGTGCCAAAGTATCCCACTACGATTTTATTTCATTGTGACAACTACACTAGTTTATCGAATAAACAAATCAAGTTTTTAGCTTGATTTGAACATGAACTTACAATTAGGGTGTGACCAGGTGGGCTGCGGCCGCGAGAACAGTGACTCGTCCGGCATGTCCGGCTGCACATCCTGAAATATAGATAGATATGACTATATCTCGCTAACGAGTGCTCAACTTCAAATATTCACTGGTCTACGATACAGACCGGAGCGCAGAACATATTTAAACGGAGTGTTCACGTGCACTTCGGTATATAGGCGTTTAGACAGTACCATCAATATATTGCTTGTGCTTAATCGTGCGCTCGTGACCGTACACTGCACAAGAAAATCGACGCTCGCTCACCTGGCCCTTGTAGTACTTGGAGTCGGTGACGTAGTGTATGGTGACCTCAGAGTTGAGCTTGGAGCCGGCGCGCAGGCGCTGGAAATACGGCAGCGCGTCCGGCGGCTCGGCGGGCTCCGGCCGCAGCATCGCGTGGCGGAACACGCCGTCCTGCGCGCCGAAGGGCGTGTACAGCGCCCCGCCCCCGCCGCCGCCCCCCTCGCGCCGCAGCGGCGGGCCGATCGGCTCCGGTCGCGCCTCGTACCGCTCCGGCCGCGTGCCGATCGGGTTCGGCGACACCACCTTCGGGCTCGGCGCCTCGTAGTACTCCGGCGCGAGGAAGCCGCGCGGCCGGCTGTCGTCCGCCGTTTTGAACAGCGAATAGCCCTCGTCGTTGGACTGTGTGAAGGAGGCGAGGTTCATGATGCGGCTGGGCAGGTTAGCGCCGGGCTCGGGTGCGGCGCGCGGCGCGGGCGGCGGCGGCGGCGGCCGCGCCAGCCCCTGGCGGTGCACGAGCGACATCAGCGGGTTGCGGATGGTGTACATGCCGTTCGAGGTGGGCGTGATGGTGGCCTGGCAGGGCGTCGGCGGCATGGGGATGGGCTCGGGCACGCGCAGCTCGGCGGGCGGCGCGCCCAGCTGCACTGCGGGCAGGTCGGGGTGGAACATGGGGTTGCGGAGGGTCACCATCTTGGGCCCCTCTTGGGCGGGCTCGGCCTCCGCGGCGGCCTTCTTGGCGCGCTTCCGAGCCTTCTTGGACTTGGGGGCGGGCTGGGGCGCGGGCTCGGGGGCGGGCGGGCGGACGGCCGGCTGCGCGGGCATGGTGGAGAACACGAGCATGCTGGGGTCGGCGTTGATGACGGGCGGTGGGCGCGCGGGCGGCGTGGGCGTGGCCGCCAGTGACCCGCACTTCCACAGCGGCTGCAACATACGACACTAATGAGAGAAGTTCACGCTACTACTACGACTACTTTTTCAGAACTGTTCTTTACATCTGTTTTAACTTAAAAATAGGGTAAATATGACTAGTGATTGGACAGTACTAGTCATTGGACAGAACACAAAAACACAATATTTATTAAGGTTGCTTTAAAAACTACCTGTTTTTCTTTAAAATCAGGCGTTCTATTACTTTAAAAACAGGCAGTTTTTAAAGCAACCTTAGTAAATATTGTGTTTTTGTGCTTTGTCCAATAACCGGTACTCTCCAACCACTATAGTCATTAACCCTGTGGCGGTACCCACAATTAGCCTAACAATCCTGCATCGCGCTATCGAAGTTTTCTAAGTGCGTCAGTATATTATATACGACAGCTGAAATATATCACGTGGGCTCCGGCCTGACCGAGCATACCACCTCGCTCGGTCGGAAGATCTTCCTTTGCGGCCTCCACGCATTATCCCACAACCCAAATAATATTGTTTGTTGTAAATTTTATACACGTTTATGTAACACATAGCACAATAGGCGTCGTTTAAATTCAGCCACTGCCGCTGTTACTCGCGCTGCCGGAAATATTTCCCTGAATATTATTCAGGGAAATGTGTGTTGTGCGGCAGTACTGACGCGAGTGAGTGTTTACATTCAGCCTTCTACTCAATTGCCGCGTCGGGCAGCGGCAGCGGCATGGCGAGTGGCAGCGCAAGTGACTATTTACATTCTCGTGCTGCCCACTTCCCTGTCCAAAAGGACAGTTTGTAACTCAAATTCATTCGAAATAGTTAAAAATATCAAAACTAATTTTTAATACTCACCACGGACTTGATGGCAGGTTCCTTCTTCTCCGCGGGCTGCACGCGCGTTAGCGTGATGCCGGGCGGTAGGCGCAGGTCCGCCACCTGTAAATACAATTATGACTTATAGTCCCACGTGTACGAAGACTTTTTCGTGCATACGAATATAAAATTGAAGACGTGAGTGGAAGAATCGAACAAGTAACATTTCGTAACATACGGGCAATAACTCATTTTTTCCCTTATCATTTTCATAAAACTTGTAACTTATCTACTTCATAACCTAGATAATATATCTAGCTACACATATAATCCATAGTTTTTCTATTTCGAATAATTTTTCCTGCCCTAAAGCCTCCATTTAAGCATAAAAACGGGAAGTTTTTTCATGTTACTTACCTTATTCTTCCACTCACGTCTTGAATTATGATGTTAAAGTATAAGTTTGAGGACGCTAGCGTTACCTGTACACCGCAGCTGAGTTGCTCCATGATGCTGCAGGATGCTGGCTTTTCAACGCTCGGCGCGGCCGGGGCTGGCGCCTGGAATTATAGTAGACAAGTTGGGCATTAATATTAATGTCTAATTCGTTGATGGTTCTAAAAAGTATGTTGTCTGTTATCTATACATATAATAAAACTGTAGAAATGAAAATTCTGTACATTCTGTACATTAAAGATATTCAAAAAATAATAAGCGGTGGGTGTCACTACATCGCTATAGAAGCCAAAAATGTGGTTAGTTTTTTGTCTGTCTGTCTGTCTGTCTGTATGTTTGTTCCAGGATGCGGTTTTCGCAGATATATTTGTCTTCTTTCAACTTAACATCTGGTGTATAAAAATTTTCCCCCCACCCTTCTAAGGGGACCAAAGAGGGGGTCAGATTTTGTATCAAACTTTTTCTTTCATGGACTTACTTCATATTATTTACTGTTTTCCAACTTAACATCTGGTGTATAAAATTTTTCTCCCCCACCCCTCTTAGGGGACAAAAGAGGGGGTAAGATTTTATATCAACTGTTGAAGTAGAAATACTTTATATGGCAAAACAACATTTGCCGGGACAGCTAGTTTAAACATATATACAACAGTGTCGTCCGAGATAAATGAGGCTCAATTTAATTTTAAAAAGGTTTATCTCTACCACAACATCATGTAAAACATGTAATAAAATAGTTACACAATGGATACGCCGTTTTGTCTTCGTCTATTAAGCGCGTTTTCCTATGCAAAAGAGGGTTACACAACATTGCATAGCTTATGCATGTCTAAATATTTTCATGATATCACCATTATTTTATTAAATATCATCATACTAACCTTTTTGTTTGATTCCTTCGTTTTGGCCTTAGCTTGTACTGAAAAAAAAAAACGATATTTTTAACAACTTATTATAGCATTAATAATTACTAGCTAAAAGCCGAGCTTTGTGAGGGCACGCGTCGTCACACCTTGACTGACTGATGATAACACATCTACATATAAATAAAAATTACTATGTTAAAGCACAAATCAATAGGCGTGACAGTTTTTCCGTAAAGTGTACCACAAAATATTCAGGTTGTGGGATATACTAGGGCTCGCTTAGCTCGCCCTGATTATATTTAAGTAAACAGGAATTGAGCAATATAATCACCATTCTTATCTTGTTTTGTATCTTTAGGTTTTTCTTCTTGTTTCTTATTTTCTTTCTTCTGTTCCTGTTTCTTTTTCTTTCCTTCTGGCTCGTTCTTCTGTTCTTTCTTGTCTTTTTTACTCTCTTTCACTGGTTCCGGTTGTTTCTTTTCTTTTTTCTGTTTCTCTGCCTGCAGTTTTCGTTTCTCTTCCTCCTCCGCCTGAAAAATTTACATTCAAGAATTAATTATTTTGTATTTCCAGTATTCAAATTCTTTCTAGAGTTTGCGTAAACATTATTTAAAATTAACTTTTTTCACTCAAAATTTTCCTCCTTAGGGTCAATTCGGACCGCAACGCGACGCGTAGATGCATTTCTAAATTTGTACTGATGAGATTTCAATTTGAGACGTCTTGCAAATTTGTCAAATCCATACAGAAATGCATCTACGCGTCGCGTTGCGGTCTGAATTGACCCTTATAATTAGTATAGATTTGGTGTTGAATTGTGAACATGTTAAAAATATTTACCTGTTGCTTCGCTAACAGCTTTCTCTGTTTTTTAGATAGCGGCGGTTCCTCCACCGGTTCGGGCTTCGGCGCCGGCGCCGGCGGACTCGGCTTCGGCTTTTCCACCTTCACCTCTTCTTTTTGTTTCTTCTGAAACATTTTTAGGAATGTAGAAGGTAAATATAATATCTATATAAATATAATAAAATTTAAGTATTAATTGTCATGTCATAATAGAAAACAAAAACATAATCCTTGAGGCTAATTGACACTTTTCTATACCAAGAGTCAAGTACTCGTCTATCAAATATGGTTTCCCATGATGATAAATTTAAGTTTATCGAAATTAATATTTTTTATATTGACTTTATTGTTTTATGCTCTAGAGTCTAGCCTTACTGGATTACGAGAGTAAAGGGAGATAGAGTGCTCCTGTGTACACAGGAGCACTCTCTCACACACAATTAGGGCACTCCAAAATTAATCCATCGTAGTTAGCCTGGTTTCCACAAAACCGGCCACTGTCACCAAAACCGGGGTTATACCTTCTCCTTCTGCGCGCCCTTGGCCAGCTGGTTGATGTGGGCGACCGCCTGCTCCCAGGTCTGTTTCTTCTCCGCCGCCTTCTGCGCGGCGCTCTTCTCTTTGTTGTTGGTCTGGACGCCCAGCGCTGAAACGATCATTCATACCTATTTTTGACGACCTCTGTGGCTCAGTGGTTGAGCGTGTTGTCAGCGCTCAAGCCGGGGGTCGCGGGTTCGAATCCCGCCGACGGAACAAAAAGTTTTCAATGTTCCGGGGTCATGGATGTGTATTAATTAAATATGTGTATAATATAATAAAAATCTTAAATACATGTATAGTATAAAAGTATTAAATATATTTCCGTTGTCTGGTACCTGTAACACAAGTCCTTCAGGTACTTAGCATGGGGCCAGACTGACGTGGTGTGAAGTGTCCATAGATATTATTATTATTATTTAGTTCTATTCTAATTTTGTAATGTAACTTTGTTTTTGTAAATAAATCATTCATTCATTCATTAATTTAGTTACGAGATTGAGTACGACTGAGTTAATAACATTTAGGCCCGTATAAATAGTTAGTACTCAAGATGCACCTCGGTCTCAAGACACGGTTCAGGCTCTGTGATTAGTTGGCTGTCAAAATTTGGACCAATCACAGTGCCGAACCGCATCTTGAGACCGGGTCGCATCTTAAGTACAGACTATTTATACGGGCCCTAAACTGTCATACGAACTGATAGGTAACATGCCGCTGCCCAGGGGCCGTACCACGAAACTGTTTTGAGACTCAAACAATCGTACGAGAATGCCGCGTCCCACTCTAAGAAACGATAAATTACGTTGTTAGAGCAGGACGCGGCATTCTCATCCGATTGTTTGAGTCTCAAAACGGTTTCGTAGTAGGCCTACAGTTTCTGAAGTTTTATCACAGTAGTTTATCTCACTAGCGCTTTTCATTGGCTAACGACGAAACATTAAGCAATCAATAATGAAGTCGAATAGATAAATTGTTTCCAAACAGATTAAATAAAATAGCCTCAATCGAACAAGAAAAAAAAGTACTTGTTACAGAAAAAAATCAAGGTTTTTTATTATAGGTCTACCAGAATCTGATAGCAAATTTGGATGGCAGATTTTCAAAAAATATCCTTTATCATTGGATAAATTTTTATATTTGCATGTTTCATACACAGAATCAGCCGCTATAAGGAAAAAAAGGATCAAAATGTTTTGTACCCCGGTATTGCTAGAGTCAATTTCTTTTCTCACTTTTTGCCATCACATCCTGGTAGACCTATAGCTGTCAAGTTCTTTTAATTCATTTCATAGTAAATGGTGTGCAATTTCATCGAAATCGGTTTAAGAATCATTTTTTTAATTTTAATAGAGGTATTAAAATTAAAAAAATGATTCTTAAACAATTGAAAATCTATCGTGGCTGCGATTCCCACGATCGAGGGATCGTGGGAATCGCAGCCACGATAGATTTTCAATTGTTATGCGGCACCCGGGTGCCGCTTGGGAGTTGATGGGTTAAACGTGTAGAGGTAACAGGCAGACACACTTTCATGTGCCATCGAGGAAATTGATTCCTAGGCAGTTGACAGACCAACGTCATTTGGTCGGATCATCTCAATTCAATATTAATTGTGATCTGTCGGCTGGGTTTGACGTAACACGACCATACTACGTAGGTCCCCCATCTGCCTAGGAATCAACTTCTCTGATATTACTTATAATATTATGGATGTATAGTTACCGTTGAGTCGGTCAGGTCGCAGCAGCTCCGTGATGGCGGCGACGCCGCGGTCCACTGCCGCGCGCACGCCATGGTCGTTGCCGCCCAGAGTACGCATATACGCCTCTGTAAATAACACCACACAGTCAAACGCCCGCACCAAAAATCTAGACCTCAGAGACTGGAGAGCAGGGTCGGATTTATATTTTTATGAGTATAGGCCACTTTAATTTTGCCGCCCCTATATAGGAACTCTGGCGCCATCCTAGGACGCTGCCGCCCCACCTAGGACGCCATAGCTGCCCATAGGCTATACTGCGTATACATAAAGCCAGAGCTGCTAGAGAGTAATAAAAATTTGATATAAATAATATTTGCATGCCACTGTACAGCTAAGTATCAGAACCAAAAAAATAATGTAAAAATATTTTGTAACCTACCACTATCAGTGCAAATAAAGAACTAATTACTAATTACTGAGATAAATCATACGAGGTCGCTAAAATATTGTCATGTCCTGCCATATTATATAGACTTCGTTTTACGATGTTATTTCATAACTTTGATTTGATTGATGATTAGAAAAATGTTTTAAACTTACCAAGGAGCTCATTCTGTGGCATGTTTTCCTCATCGGCCTGTAAATAGGAAAACATTGAGATATTTAAAACGGTACGCATATGAAATAACGATAATATTTTATATTTTCAATCATTGTAACGTAATGTCTCATCTTAAGAGGGCGAGGTGAGCATCTGCCGTCTCACTTTTAGCCACGCCCTAGCGAGACAGTAAGTCTATCTCTCTCTTTCTCACCTGAGGGCCGAGGATGGCTCTCGTTTCAGCGAGCTCGCGGTCGACCTGCTGCAACTGCTTAGTACACTCGCTGACTCGCTTCTCTATGTTCTCTAGTTCCTGAAAAATAACATAATATTGTTATGTCGAATTGCAGAACATGGAAATTGTTACTTTTGGTGCGTGCATCGACTCTCATCAACACGTGGACATATGGTTCAATCATCTTAGTCAAAATTAAGTGAGAATCACGGAATTTGAAATACCCAGCTGAAAACTTGTCTAAACTTGGCTTTTATCATCCTAAGTCTGCGTTTCCACCAGAGATGTGTTGCGAGGAATGTGTTTTGATCCAATAGAATCGTTGCGCTGAGCGAGGTCACGGCAAGCTCACGTCAATTAAGCGATTCTATTGGTTCTCAAAAACACATTCCTCGCAACACATTTCTGGTGGAAACGCAGCCTAAAACTGCCCTTAAAATTCACATATAATTCGGTATGATCAACTTTAAAAATCGCAGTAGGTATGTAGTAACAACTTTACTAATTAAAATATTTAAGCTGATCGCACATTCGTCCGCACCGTACGCGTCGAATGCACCGCATAATACACGAAATGCGGTGCGGACGAATGTGCGAGGTTTCACATTATTTCATACAACTAAGTCTAAAATGCGACGCGTTCGGCGCGTGCGTGCTGATAAATGTGCGACCACCTTTACGCAGCGTTTTTTTAGGTCCTATTAAAGTTCCGCTGTCTCTATCTGTCATATGACATTCGCAATGTGCCAAACAAAGATAAACAGATCTTGCTGTATATTTGCTGTGTAAATATTTTTATAAGTAAGAAGTAAGGACTAAGAGGTAAGACTTTAATATAACTAACTATACCTTTGCTGTAGTGTTGACTAGAGTCAGGTAGTCTTCTAGTAATTTATTTAGTAGTTGGAGATTGGACTCTTGCTCGGGATTCAGTTTCTGTTTTTTGCCTGCATGTAATAAAAGTAAGTTAGAGTGTTTTATCTCGCTAACTCGAGAAATAAACCGATTTAGAACTTAGCTCCTGAAATATACGTGGAAATCCAGGGAAGGTTTATATTCGAAAGAAAGTGACACAAAGTAACATTGAGGAAATTGATTCCTAGGCTTATGTCAATTCAATGTTAGATGTGATCGGTCGGATGGGTTTGACTTAACGCGACCAAATTACTTAGGTCCGCCATCTGCTTTAGGAATCAACTTCTCTGATAGTACACCGGGTCATCTATAGGTCTACCAGAATCTGATGGCAAAAAGTGAGAAAATAAATTGTCTCTAGCGATACCGAGCTAATTGGAATAAAATATTTTGATCCTTTTTTTTTCTTATAGCGGCTGATTCTGTGGGTTAAACATGCAAATATAAAAATTTATCCAATGATCAAGGATATTTTATGAAAATCTGCTGTCAAAAATTGCCATCAGATTCTGGTAGACCTATAGTTATTATTTCATCAGTATAATATAAGAGTGTGCTAAGGAAGAGTGGCCTCTCCTGACTCAGGTGCTCCTAGCACTTAATAGGGAGGGTCAACCTTTGTTTAATACTATGTATGTGTTAAGTTTTGATAAAATAAATAATTATCATTTATTTATTATTAACTTACCCTTCTTCCTCGCTCGCGGTTGCGTGTGCGCTAGCGCTTGTCGTGCGCCCTTGACCTGCGCGGAGGCGGCGTCGTGGGCGTGGCGCAGCGCCGCCGCCGCGCGCCGCCCCTCCGCCAGCTCGATACGCAGCATGCGGGCCTGCTGCAGCAGCCGCGCCTCCGTCTGTAACACGCAGTAGGTCAAGTTGGGAGTAAACATTAACGCCAATATTAAACATTCGCAATTATAAAAGCAGTTCGTGCCTTTTTTTTTTAATCTACATTTTTTTTATAGAGGCTTTTAACACTCAGTGTTAATGTCAGCCTCATAGGGGAACACAGTGTCCCCTACACAAGGGACAGATCCAAATAACTATATAATTTTATTGCCTCTGGGGACAACGGCTCCGAAAGTCTACTGTTGATCCGTCCATTGTGCAGGCAACCAAAGTCACCTAAGAGCTTTGATCTTAGCTCTGCAGTCCGAGCACACTCCAGCAAAACATGATACAGGTCTTCGGGCTTCTCGCACACATCGCAATTGGGCAAAGGCTTAATTCCAACCAAGTGGCAAAATTTGTTTGCTGGAATGTGCCCAGATCGTAATCTAAAGGCTGACACCAACAACTTTCTCGATAAATTACACGAAATAAACCAAGGCTCCCATACTGGTTTATTCTGGATGGTTCCGTACCAAACTCCAACAACTCTTTGTAATTCCTCGCCAAAATGGTATTCCCATTTCTCGAACGCCTTCTCCTTAAAGTTCATGACGTTAAAAGTTACTATTGGTATGAAAATGTCATTTAAAAATTATGCGTGGAAGAAAGATGGGCATTTTTTGCACAATCCTTACTAATATAATAAATGCGAAAATCTGTGTGTCTGTTACCTCTTCACGCTACCGCTTAACCGATTTTGATGAAGTTTGTTATGAAGATACTTTGGAGTCCCAGGAAAGGACACGTTCCCGCGCGATAAACGAAGTTCTACGCGACTGTTTCTGGCGTCAACTAGTTTTTAATAAATTTAAAACCTATATTACTATTTCTTTTACAGTTATCTGTCTCTTTTCAGCAATTTCACAACTCAAATTTACAACAACTGCATGCTTAGGGCCAGGCCACAACACTGCGTTGCGGTGTCGTATCGCGAAAATGGCCATTTCACAGCAATGTAGGTCTTTTGTTGCGACGCCGCAACGCAGTGTTGTGGCCTGGCCCTTACTCAACGAGTATCGCTAAAGGTGATCGCACATTTGTCCGCACCGTACGCGCCGCATGCGCATCCCAGAATTTGATGTATGAAATGACGTCACGAAATGCGGCGCGTACGGTGCGGACAAACATGCGATCAGCTTAAGGCAGCCATTTTAGTTCTGTACTCACCCTCTTGGCCTTCTGTCGCGCCTTCTTCGCCTTCTTCTTCCCGCGGTCGACATGTCGCGCTGGGCCCTCGATGTACTGCAGCAGCGCGTCCAGGTCTCGCGGGTCCTCCGCCCGCTCGCCGCGCCAGCACGAGCCACTGTTACAGTGTGATACACAATGTCAGTGTTTTACTGACACCCTCTTAATAAGGTTTTTTGTCAATATAATATCATTTTTATTATTATAAGCCTAAACTGTCCCACTGCTGGGCAAAGGCCTCACCCAAAGAAACCCATCTTTCTCGTCTCTACTATAACTGCATATAAATATTAGCCGTTATCAATAAAAACTAATAAATTTCAAAAGACAATAACTTTAAATAAAAGCGTCTGCACACAAAATCCTTTGGTAATGACAGCTTAAGATACTCACCATGTAAATAGATTTATTTGTGAAAGGGTTTTAAGTGTTGTAAAATAGTAGTGATTGTTTTGTTCTTATTTTTCAGTCAATCGGTCAATCAATCAGTCATTTAGGGTGAAGCCAAACGAGCGTAATTTTTGAGTTGTTACTTGTGACTTGTGAGTCGCAGAATTTCTGCCGCGTAAATATCTTTTCTTACAAATCATGACTCACAAAATTACGCTCGTGTGAATCAAACAAGACTTTTGTATGAAACTGAATGCAGCAGAATTCTGCCGAACCGAAATTCTGCGACTCACAACTCACAAATTACGCTCGTTTGGCTTCGCCTTTACAGCTCGACAAGGCTTTAAATGAACGTGGCGAAAAAAGGAACTAACGCTGCCATCATACAAAAACGTCGTTTTTGACAGTTCTCCATTACGAGCAGCGCCACCGCCCACGTTCATTTAAAGCCTTGTCGCACTGTATTTGCTATTAGCTACTGGCTACATTACTTGATTATGATCGGACTGACTTATTGTGCGTCAAATATTCTTTAAGCAACTGTGTTAACTCTTCTCAAAATTAAAAATAATATATATAAATAATTACCCAGAACATCCTGACGACGTCGAGAACACGCTCGTGTCGCGACTCGACAGCGACACCGGTTGCTGCTGTCGCGCCTGCCGCTGCTGCTGCAACTGTTGCTGCTGCTGTAGCTGCTGCTGTTGCTGCTGCTGTAGCTGCTGCTGTTGCAGCTGTTGCTGTTGCATCTGGTGCTGCTGGAGCTGCTGCTGCTGCATTTGCTGCTGCCGTAACAGTTGCTGCTGTTGTTGCTGTGAAAAGATTAATAATATAAATAAAAATAGAAAAATATATTTTTAGATTACGAAAATCACAGAGTCAATATGCGAGTACTATCAAACCAAGCATCATCAATCTATTGACATCATTATTTAAAACCACATCACATTCACAATAGTTTAGGCACCACAATGAAACAATTTCAATAATAACTTTTTTAATTTGCTCTACTGCTGCTGCTGCCGCGGCTTGAGCTGCGGCTTGTTGTGTATGGGCAGGTCGTATATCGGCTCGGGCTTGCTCTGCGGCTTGTGCTGCTGCTGCTACTGTAATAACCCACCTGCTGCTGCTGCTGTCGGATCTGCTGCTGCTGCTGCGGCGTGAGCTGCGGCTTGTTGTGTATGGGCAGGTCGTATATCGGCTCGGGCTTGCTCTGCGGCTTGTGCTGCTGCTCGTGGTCGTGCTGGTGCTGCAGCTGTTGCAGTTGCTGTTGCATCTGTTGTAGTTGTTGTTGTTTCAATTGCTGCGAATAAAAACAAAAATTTAATATGCGTTGAACTTTTATACTTTTTTTAATATTTTAATGATTTCTAATTTAAAGTTGGGTAAAGGAATGAAATATGTTTTGGCCTAGATATTATTAGCTTCCTCAACTACTATATCATTCATACTTTTGTATAATTCGCCAAAAACTTTTTAAAGTGATTCCTAAGGTTACTGAGGTTCAGGAAAACATATAACTAGTATTATCATCTATCCCAATTAGTTGTTAATTGTTGTATACCTGTAACCGTATTTGCTCCATTGCGTTGGGGTTGACGCGACCGTCGGTCCGCAGCGCCTGCGTGTTCGCCTGCGCCGGCGGCCCTCGAGCCTGCAATAACACACGCAAATCACATCACATCATTCGCGCACGTGTTATGTTAAACGTGTGTAATACGCACGTGTCAAAATCAAAATAATATTTAAAAAAGAAAGGTCGGACGACGCTTAGGGCTGGTTTTAAAATATGTAATTTAAAACAACTTCCGAATCGAAACTAAGTATCGAACCGATCATATCATTGGATGCTGCTCATATCCCCCCTCTTTTTGGTCGGGGGTTAAAAGTACGATGCGAGTATAGACTTTTTTAGAAACATTTCTAGCGGTGCTTAATTTTTTTAATATTTTTGTTCGTATATTTCGTGTTCGTAATGCGAAACTCATGAACGGCATGGGCTGGCCAATTCTTAAACTAGATGGCTGCAACATAAAGGTAGTCGGTAAAGTACCTGCGTTTTATTCTCCTGTTTGTCGGAGACGGCCATCTTGGCCATCTTGTCGGCGAGCTGCTTGTGTTGTGTCTCCAGCGCCTGTTTCTGTGCTACGCTCGTAAGATTCGGTGGCAGAGTTTTTGGCAACGCCTGCAATGAAAATGAAAAATCTTTTTATTTCGAAATAGGTTACAATTTTTAGAACGTCTACATGAGGCCTACCACCGGTTCGGGAACTAACCCGGCGAGAAGAACCGGCGTAAGAAACTCGCACGGGGCCACCTTACCAAAAAGGTGGGAAAATTGTTCAATACATTAGATATTGACAAAATCGTGAAATAAGCAATTACTGGACCTAATGAGAATTCAGTGCTTTACCTATGCTATTTTTTTCGCACTCTACCGCTCGAAAATCTTCATTTTGGAAAACTCTGTCTAAGCTTTATTCTTCTTGAGTCATTATATTTCAATGAGGTTCCATTTAGTACTATAAGATTAAACTTATAGAATAATTTACTAAGCTCAATTTTCACGGAAATCGGTTATGAATTCCACTCACGGGTGGTTTGGCAGTGGCGTGCGTGGGGTGTACGGGGTGCGGCGGGTGCGGCGCCGGCTGCGATGCTTTCTCGTTTTCCACCTCACCCTGATGACAAAAACATAGTTATTTCATGGATGTCCTTACCAAAAAATAAATAAATAAAAAACGGAACTATTCAGGTTTTGCTATCTTTTTCTGTAATGTATTCTCATTATGATTAACAAAGACAAGCAGATCTTTTCGCTGTGTATTTTTATACATAATGGGGTTATATTATAAATGCGGAAGCGTATCTGTCTGAGGGTGGGTTGCACCAACTTACTTTAACTATAATTACTGTAACTTTAAAAATAACTACAATGCAAAATGTCAAATCTTTGGTTAAAGTCAAAAATGGACGCCATATTTAACCATAACCATAGAGCTCGACAAGGCTTTAAATGAACGTGGCGAAAAAAGGAACTAACGCTGTCATCATACAAAAACGCCATTTTTGACAGTTCTCCTTTACCAGCAGCGCCCCCGCCCACGTTCATTTAAAGCCTTGTCGGACCAACAACAGACATCTGTCAAATTCTGTGGTCAAAGTTAAGGTTAAAGTTAAGTTAGCCTTATCTATAACCATAACTTTTACCATAACTGTAACTATAGGTCTACCAGAATCTGATGGCAAAAAGTGAGAAAATAAATTGACTCTAGCAATACCGGGGTAATTGGAATAAAACATTTTGATCCTTTTTTGTCCTTATAGCGGCTGATTCTGTGTGTTAAACATGCAAATATAAAAATTTATCCAATGATCAAGGATATTTTATGAAAATCTGCTGTCAAAAATTGCCATCAGATTCTGGTAGACCTATATAACCACGCCTCTGGTGCAACCCACCCTGACTTGACTGGCATACCTTATTTTAATAATAATAATATTTTCATACCCTCTTACTAATAAAAACTTCTTAAACATGCGTTCAGCGTGCAAATAGTTAAACAGGAGTTTTTAAGTTACACACACGTTACACAGAGTCTATTCGGAACGTGCACGACAGTAGTGACATAATATTTCAAACCAAGTTTTAGGGGCATGTGTCAAAAAATAACAAGAGTTTGCTTATTTTGTAAAGATTATAGCAAATAAAATATATTTAAAACAAGAATTAATGGCATTTGGGTTAGATTTAGTTGAAAACTACCTGTGAAAAAATTAATATAACCATAAAAAACTGGTTTTGAGAGGGTAAAATACTCAATAAGTTTCAAGACCCAATCTATGCTAAAAGGAAATAAATTGGTCTTAGCAGGACATTTAAGGGATGTAAAAGAGCTAAGAACTAATGGCAATAGTTATTAAATATGAGCCAATATAATTCGCCAAACATCGGTGACTTTAGCACGCTATAAAACAAGTTCAAACGTAAGTACTGAACCAACCAAAAAACTGTGACTAAAAATTTAGATAAAGCAAGTCTAAACATTTTTATTCATTCTTACAGATAGATAATGCTCGGGTTGTTGCTGGAGTAAAATGCTGAGCTGCGTTTATAACCATAGTGGCAAGGGCAAACATGTTGCTGCTTTAATCTTATTTAACAACAGTAACAAAAATACGTGCAATACTTTTTACTTCCAGAAAATAAAAAAGGACTGTTTTTAAAAATCTTGTTTTTATTTATTTTTTACAACGTTAATATAATAGTCTTGAAGAAGATTGGAGTCTTAAAATGTACTAAAACACTGCAAACATTCTTCATGTTTCTGAGTCTTTACTCCTTTCCATTTCATTCAAAACTCTATCTCCAGCTTCTAAAAGATCAGTTAAAACCAGATGTAATATCTGGTATATCGACATTTGTGAGTCACTGTTTCTTCCACCTGATACTTTGGATTTAAATGAAATATTCTATGAAACTATCACTGCAAGTTTTGTCGTCGGGTTTTGGAGACCATTGTGATCCATCAACACTAAAACAATAGTTATATCTACTGACTACCTATTTCTGCTGTTATTTTTGCAGTCTACGATACAAAAACAATTAGAACCAATTTATAAAAAATTCAAAACAATATTGACAAGTTTGTTTGACTACGGACTAATCCCCTTTTGTTTCATATTTTTGCCACGGCAAGCGCGGCGGTCGCTTTCTTTACCCCCTCCACCCACTTCGCACGCTCCGAATACAGAGAAATTAGTATGGAAACGACAGCATCGTTATACAGGCATGTCAAAAAATGATTATTAGTAGAAAAAATCTTATGCACCCTCTATACACGCTGTGTAACTTTTTATTAGTGAGGGATAAAGTATATCTGTGGACCTGATTTTATGACGTCATTTTGTCTCATTCCTGCAGAGTCTGCGGATATTATACCCGAGTAGGAAAACAAAGCTACACTATTTGCAAACGATTATATGGTGTACTAATACTCACATTGCTTTTACACTTTTGTTTCTTCTTGTTTAGTATTGACCGTAGCCTTTCTCTCGTTTCATTGAAATTTCTTGGCACTGGAGTCGTTAAAGGTGGCTATGGAAATAAAAGCAAACCATTATAAATGAACGCACACAAGCACGTACACGCACGCGTACGCTTACTCGCTAAGACGTGACGAACTACGTCACCGTTAATAGCAATATTTATTTAGTAACTACATGTCATAAGTCACTGCAACATTTTCAACCAAAACATCACTATGTCTGGTTCGCAAGTGCAGTGATCTTTAGGCGCGTGGCAAAACTCAGAACTAATGCCACCATCTTGTAGACTTAGAATCACGTCACAGACATCTGCTTTACAGTCACTTGCATGTGGCCTCATCAAACTAAACCGGATGCCATTTTTAATGATAGCTTTCGGATCTACATTCAATGTTATCCAAGTACCAAAGATCTCACCACACAACTCCCATAAACAGTAAGTGTTAAAAATAATATTATTCTCATTTTGAACTTACTGCGTGTCCGAACACGGTGCAGTAGCAGCACGTGCAGGGCTGGTCGCCGTCCGCTTCGTCCGCGCCCGCACCGGCGTTCGCACCGTGACCCGCTACACAGTATAATGTCTTAGATAAATCAATCAAATATTATGGCGTCTATTATTGACTTTAACCAGAGATTTGACAGTTCATTTGACTTTATCAGCATTTTTTCTAGTTAACTTTAACAACAGACATCTGTCAAATTCTGTGGTCAAGGTTATAGTTAAAGTAAACCTTAACTATAATATTACAAAAACCTAACTATAATTTATACCTTAACTATAAGTTATAACCTTAACTTTGACCATAACGGTAACTATAACAACGCCTGTGATGCAACCCACCCTTAATCGTAAAGATGTTCCCTGTCTTTTTTTAATTTCAATTTAAGTACCTACACAAATAATCAAAATTTCCACACCTTTACAGACGTGCTGCGGATGCACCGCATTCTCGCACATCTTGGGCACGGGTTTCACCTTCTGTATCGGCTTCTTCACTTCCTTCTTCTTCTCCTCTAGACCGTTCTTCGTCTTCTCCTCGTCGTACCACTGTTTCATGATGTCACCCAAACACACAGACACGTCCGAGTCCTTGCACGACTCGCAAACACAGTCGTTCGTCCATTTGCAATTCGATTTCGGGGTATCACACGCATCACTTTCCGATTTACTCTGGCCGTTCCTCATGAGATTTCTGAATGCGACTACATTCAACGTCTGCTTTGCATTTCTGAGCGCTTGAGCGGAGTATTTGGCTAGGAACTCGGGGTTTTGGGAACCTATTACCGTTGAGTTTTTGTCTTTATCTGTGTCTGTGTTTTCCTGCTCCTCGCTCTTGGCTTTTAGCGTCTGCTCTATGTCTTCGTCCAGTAGTTTCGCGTCGATACTCGAACATATAGATATGACGTGCTTCTTGTAAGTTTCGGGGACGGGTAGACCCTGCGTTATGTACGATTTTATCGTGTAAAAACTATCTAGCAGCGCCTTCTCGCCTTTGGACGTCAGAATCGCTTCACATTTAGCCAGGAGAGCGTCGTTTTTGAGCTTTTCGTCGTCTTTCTCGGTGCTCGGCGGCGGTGGTTCCGTTTCGGGCTCCTTTTTCACCGGTTTCGGGGCTTCATTGGACTTATTCACTACTTTGAAGTTCGATTTGCCTATAATTTTACTGAGACCCTTGGCGGCTAGTATTTCCGCCTCGCTGGCGGCGTGGCGCTCGTTGGCTTGGACGGCTTTGGGGGGCGTGGTCACTTTCGCGAACGCCTCCTTCAGTTTATCCTCGAGCTGCTCGAGCCGGTACAGCATGACGAGCCACTCGTCCCCCGTCAGCGCCTTTTTGGGCAGCGTCTGCATGAACTGCTTGTTCATTTCTCTAAGTTTAGTTAAAAAGTAGTCCTTCTTCCTCTCGTTCGTCATAGACGAGAAGTCCGGCAAATTATCTATTTCCCTAACCTCCAGGCCCGTCAACTCCTGTATGACGTTCGTTGCTATCTCCGGGTCGAGCAGGATCCACAGTATCAGCTCCTGCGACTCCGAGCACCGGCGCACCATGTCTATGTATTTGAATTTGAGATTTTTCACCGACGATTTTTTATCTTGCGACATATTGGACAGTTTCATGACGAGTAAGTCGAAGGTGTTGCCGGCGGAGATGCTCAGTATTCTGGTGATGAGCTTGAGCGACTCCTTGGCGGCGGCGCACCCGTCGCTGTCGGAGTCACTGCCGTCCTTGTTCTTCCTCATCTTGTCTATTCTCTCTATAATCTTATCGCTATCGTTTCCGCTCTGCTTGGAGGCTAACACCTGGATGTACGCGTAAAATTTGTCCAGCATCGCCTCTATTTCGCCGTCCAGTATCTCGACGGGTATGCTCCTAAACTTACTCGCTACGTAATTTTTCCATGAATTAAACCTAGATTTAACTAGCTCCCTCAGCTCCTGCATGCTGAGCGCGTCCTTCACCGAGTTGTCGAATAGAATGGACGCCTTGTTGTACATTTCGGGGTCGATGCTATTCCGGGGCAGGGAGAACAGGTCCTTGTCGTTATTGAAGTACTTCGCCAGCTCTGGCGTCTTATTGTTTTTGACGTACTCAAAGACTTTACTTATGACGACTTGAGCAGATATCGAGAAGAGGAGGTCCTTGATCATGAGATCCTCCTTGGTATTCTTGTGGTTCATGAGGGCCTGCAACTCGGTGTCCTCCTTGAGGAGGTCGGTGATATCTTTCCCGTCGAATTCGAGGCTCATAGTGTTGACGTCGTTCTCGCTACTTTTGACTTTTCGATTAATTTTTCTCTTCGTGACCTTGACGCCGTCCCGTTTGGACAGTTTTAAGTCTCGTATCTGCTTGAGCGTCTCCGGCGTGAGCTGCGCCTCGTTGTTGACGTCGGGCAGACTGTTCATGATGGAGGCGAACTCAGGCAGCTCGAAGCTGGCGTTGGCGAATTCGGACAGCTTCGAAGCTATCTCCGGCATATTGGCGAGGATCTGCGGCATGTTTTCGACGAGCTCCGCCAGCTTCGTGTTGGCGTTGTTCAGTTCCACGGATTCGTCGGTGTCCATTTTGTCAAGTAACTCCGTTGTGTTTTTATCCAAGCTCATGATGACCTCGACGATTTGCTCCAGCGAGTAGTTGCCGTCCATTTCGTTTTCCAGATCCTTCTCGTCCTTGTTGTACGATATAATTATATTCTGGCACTCCTCCATAGCTTTTTTGATCTCCATGCCGAACGACATATACTTGTAGGCGTCGGGATCCTTGGGATCGTCCGTCTCCCTCGTTTTGATCGTTCCGTCCTTGTCTACTGGCACGCGGGCGTTGAAGGGGACGTTGATATCGGGGGCCGCCTGGGAATTGAAGTCGATTACTTTGTCGTCCTTGTCGGTGCCCCTGTTTAGTATCTTGTTAACTAGAATGCGGGGTTTCTGGGCGAAGATGGGGGTTGGTTCGGTGGTGGGCGACATCTCCTGGAGCGGTGGGCTGACGGATTCAGGATACTTGGCCTCCGCATCCGCTTCAGTGTCGGGCGCGTTTAACGCGAAGTTGGCGAACTTGACGAGGCAGTCTTTCATCTCCTTGCATATATCGTTCTCCTTCTCCCCCACTATCGTTTCTGTATCGCTGACGTTGTCCTCCTTGTCGAGGGGGAAGGCTTCGGGCGGTTCGGCGTCGGATTTAGCATTGGCCTCGTCGTCGATCTCTTTGTAGGGCGACTTGATGGCGTCGCTCAACGCGGGGGCCTTGTGTTTGAGCAGCTGCAGTATTTTGTGCGGCTTGCTCATGTACTGCGAGACGTGGGCGGGCTTGAGCTTCCTCTTCGGTGCGCAGATCGCTTTTGGAACTTTGGGGCTGAGCGTCCTCCGTTTGCGCCGGGGCAGATCTTCCACTAGCGTCACGTTGGTGTCCGGAACACTGAAACTATATTGGATTTGTTATTTTTAAATGTCTTTATTTCAATCAAAGCTTAAGAAAAAAGTGTATACAATTTTTATCGGCGGCTCTCAAGGATATTTAAATATTACTTAACTTTAATGAAGACTTTGACACAAAACATAATATATGGTCGCTATTAAGCATTTGTGTCCTAACCCACATTTTTTTACTAGGTTAGAACAGGGATTTTGTAAAAACTTTAGTCTTATTCTAAATCATCTAAAGAACATAACTGCATTCAAAACTCAATACGTTTTTTTGTGGGATGATACATTTAAATGCTTAACTGCGTCCATATGTAGTTCATAGTCGACATTTAAATTAATTATTGATTAAATCTCTCTGACTGCGGTCATTATAAAGGGTGAAATTAAACCTTCCTGCCAAATTTTTTCCAGGGCTTAGGTATCACTAGGAGAGTCCATTTAACCAAAAAAAATTGGGTGTTTTTTTTTTCAATGGCATATTTTATCCTATTTAAAATCGTTGCAGAACGGTCACTCGCGGCGCGGGGAATGAGAGGGGGTAACGTGGCGGGAGGCGCGCGCGCGGGGTCACATCACGCGCGGGCGACGCGTCGTGTCCATTAATTGTAGTGTTTTTTATTTTTAACAAGGATCAATATATCAAAATTTGGCAGGAAGGTTTAATTGCACCCTGTATCTCCTGTAACAGCTTGTACTCACTTGGCCTTAAACTTATCCCGCTCCTGTCGCAGCTGGTCCTCGAGCCACATCCGCAGCCGGTGGTAGTACAGTTGCTGGTCCCGCATGTGCATCACCTTGCGCCGCACCTGAGTCACAGAATATATATTAGTAGTACCAACAGAATTCCCACTCGCGAAACCCGTTTAAAGAAATAACGACTCATGCTACGATACTATAAAGTTCAAATTCCGACCGCGCAGTGCTAGGTGCCTACAATTATATTTACCTACATGTGCGCTATCTTTCTATCGCGTAAGAGGTACCCTTTCGAACTAAATCAAGATATAAAATAATCTTCTTTTAATTACTATAGCTACTAATAGCAAACTTTTTTATAGTAATAATCAAATTTTAGTAACCCAACCTATATTTTGTAATAGTTTTATATTCGATTATAGTGCAGGAGCTGGTCTGGAATTTTTTACAACTTAAACATAGTAACTTGTGTTTATTTCTGTGTAGTATGTGGTTTGTTTGTAACAAATTGGTTTATTTGCTATGTTTTTGTATTTTTTTCTTTTTTTTTTGTATTTTAAAGTCTTAAATTACCTTATTGAAATATTTCTTTGACCTTTTTTCAATTGTTCATTTTTATCAGATTAATAACGATTCTGTCACAGCGGTTAAATCAGTACGTAGATATATGCGACGAAAAAATCTTGCGCGTGCGTCACCGCTCGCTTGTGAGTCCCTAGTGATCTGCCCCTTTAAAGGGGTACTTACCTACACGCGCGAGTGCGACAGGCCTGCCTGAGTCGAGTCAAGACAAGTCAATCATTTATTCAAGTCGGTATTTTTTATTTATTTATTTTATTCGGGAAACTTACAGCTTTCAAAAATTACAGTAAGATAGTAGATAACATAAAGCCAATTATAAATTTTTTACAATGTATAAACATACAATTTTTGAACGTCAAATCAACAATGTTGGATACGTAAATCAAGACGTAAGTGGATATAGTGGGTAACTAACATTTTGAAAATGTTCATTTTTTTGCTTACATAAAGGCTTTATAGGAACAGGAAAATGATTTGCCATTATATCAATGTGAATTTTATGTGTAGCCAGATATATTAGGCAGATGATAAAGTAGGTAAGTTAAGGTTTGCTTTAATTATAAGGGAAAAAATGAGTAATTGCTCTTTTGTTGTAAAATGTTAGTCACCCGGTTCATCCACTCTTCTCTTCAATTTAGTTTTACATTAAGATAGAATTTCGGTCACTGCAACTTTTCAAATCATAATAGTCGCAAAAAATATGCCAACATTTTACATTTGAATTTTTCAACCGTGTTTATAATATTATGTTGCAAGTTGCAACAAAATAAAAACTGCGACCAGCCGCGAGAATTTCATAGGGTCCAGTACCTCTTTAAACCGTTGCAGATGATACTCCGGACAGAGCGCGGCGCAGGGCGCGTGCGCAGGTGCAGGAGGCGGCGACGCAGGCGCGGGGGGCGGAGACGCAGGCGCGGGCGGCGCCGGCGCAGATTCGCCCACTAGCTGCGCGCACACCTGAGTGAGGGAGATAGAGTGTTAATATCACTTACATTTAGTAACGTAAGGACCTACAGAAATTTAAATGTCTTTATCGTATCTATAGGTCTACCAGAATCTGATGGCAAAAAGTGAGAAAATAAATTGACTCTAGCAATACGGGGGTAACTGGAATAAAACATTTTGATCCTTTTTAGTCCTTATAGCGGCTGATTCTGTGTGTTAAACATGCAAATATAAAAATTTATCCAATGATCAAGGATATTTTATGAAAATCTGCTCTCAAAAATTGCCATCAGATTCTGGTAGACCTATACCTATGTTTTTGTAAGGAGTCATTATTATTTATCTTTTTAGGAAAATTTAAATTATGGACACAATACTTCAGAAATCCTGGCGCTGCGAGCGACATGAAAAAGTTATACTTTGTGTTTTTTCAAACGCTACAACAGAAAACGCGCACGTCTTTTTTTTTATAAAATAAGGGGGCAAACGAGCAAACGGGTCACCTGATGGAAAGCAACTTCCGTCGCCCATGGACACTCGCAGCATCAGAAGAGCTGCAGGTGCGTTGCCGGCCTTTTAAGAGGGAATAGGGTAATAGGGGAGGGTAGGGATGGGAAGAGAAGGGAATAGGGGAGGGAAAGGAAGGGAATAGGGTAGGGGATTGGGCCTCCGGTAAACTCACTCACTCGGCGAAACACAGCGCAAGCGCTGTTTCACGCCGGTTTTCTGTGAGAACGTGGTATTTCTCCGGTCGAGCCGGCCCATTCGTGCCGAAGCATGGCTCTCCCACGTACAAACGCCGTACGTCTGAACGCAACTTTATCGTAGTCTAAACTCAAGCCACAAACACTCTACAAACGCCACATTACCGTGGACAGCTTCTTCTGCTTGCGGTAGACCTGCAGCTGACGCTTGTGGACCTCGGGCAGCCGGCGGTACATCGCCATCAACTTCCGGTCCACTTCAGACAGACCCATGTCCACGCGTTTCCTGAAACAACAAGAAAGGGCAATAGTAAAACAGTCGAGTAATCTTCAAATAGTTACTTATCCTTTTCCACTTTTACAACCAAACTTCAAAACACTTAGTTGACACCATATATGAACAGACAGAATAAAGAAAACAAGTAAAACAACAAGACATTGACATTCTGTCTCACTCTAATAATATTTCCTTCATTATAAAGTTATTACGTCGCGTTCATTTTATAACAATGCAATTTAGAAAATTAAAAAATACTCGAAATATTTTGGTCGCGTTTTGTCAAACCCAGTCGACAGATGGCGACTCAAGACATACATTAGGTTGCTATAATTCGACTAAATGACGTACGTCCGTCAACTGCCTAATCAATTTCTTCGATGATAAGCATACCTTGCCTCATGATCGGTCCGCGTCGGTGCGTGCGCGTGCGGCGCGGGCCACTCGTCACAGTGGCGCAGCACCCTGTCCATGAGACGCTCGATGGACGCGATGGAGCGCATGAGGTGACGCACGGTGCGGCACAGCCCGCCCCCCTCCCCCTCCTCGCCCGCCGCCGCGAACACTAGCAGCTCCGACGCCGAGTCCAATGACGACGACGAGAGGCCGAGCGACGCGCCGCTGCCGGAGTCCGACACTGGAATTTAAAAAGTATTTTTTAACGAAATAGATACAGATATTGTTGGACACATTGATTTCTGAAGTAAATTTTCACTTGTGTTTCAAAAAGTAATTTCAAAGGGACGATGTGAATAAATCTTGTAATAATATCTCGTATATTTTGTATAAACATGTAATTAGATTCTAAGCAACATTTACTAATATGATCTTGAAATTAAATGTGTAAGGAGCATGGGGAGAGAAAAGCAATGTAAGAATCTATG
The DNA here is from genome assembly GCA_905187585.1 of Cyaniris semiargus. Classification (NCBI taxonomy): domain Eukaryota; kingdom Metazoa; phylum Arthropoda; class Insecta; order Lepidoptera; family Lycaenidae; genus Cyaniris; species Cyaniris semiargus. The sequence goes on from LR994567.1 coordinate 12,402,655, forward strand.
GGAATCTACTTTTTTAGGTTATTTATATTTTGACCTTCTTTGTCTTATAGATTCTCTTCTTCTGAATCTGTTATAGTGTACATTGTTGTTATTTTTATTAATTTTGTATATTTTTTTCGCAATAGTTTCAATAAAATACTAAGTCATTCTCAATCCTTTACCAATCAAATTTCTCTATGCCTATTGCCTAATTTCACATTCCACCATTCGCACAAGCCACATAAATCGCCTCCATTATTTTTTGTTTACATATTTGACTAATATTTTATCTATGCTGTGACACCGATGGCCGTTGCCATGTTGTCATGACTGTTAAATTACTTAAAAATTATCCTCGCAAATAAAGCTACAATAATACTAATATATACGATACTAACAGTCGTCGAGATCGGCGGTGATGTTGGAGTCGCTGAGTTCGGGCGTGGAGCCCTGCGCCTGCGCCGCCTCCGTCACTTCCGACAACTCCGCCGCCTCCGCCCCTTGTTCCGTATCCGGTGGCCTGATACAATCGACAAACAGGAAATGATTCTATATAAAATGTTACTATAATGGATAAATTAGTAATATTCAATTCAATTTAAAAACTCACTTAGCACCAGTTCCCTCGCCCTGCTGCAACTCCCTAACGCTGCCCTCCGGTAACACCTGTATAGGTGCCTGTTAGATATTTGAAGCATTATAAAAAAATTGCATAAAGTTTAAACGGCGAATAAAGGCACTTAAACCTTTATATAAAGTGTCAAAATTTGTATGCAATTCTGTAGCTACTTTAGTCGGGTTACACTTAGGTTCTTCTAAAAACGACATTAAAATACCTTTTCGTCAGCCCCTCTGGTGTTGTTAAACTCGTTCATGGCTTGCATCATACCGAAGAAAGAGATCCTAAAACAAAATAATAGCCAAATCAAATACTAAAAAAAAAACCGAGAAAATATGTAGCAGTTTATTATTATTTTTAGACTTTTAAATTGGCCACATTATAATGTACGAATATAAGACGTTTTCCGCTTATTATAACCTCATTTTACGCCTCTAGTCCACCGACGCTGCGAACTGCGAAATATCTATGAAACCAATGCGAAACAGGAATAGAGCGAGATGCAATATAACGCATTGTCTTGTGGCGGATGAGACAGTAAATCAGTTCGCCGCTGTTTCGCAGTTCGTAGCGTCGGTGGACTAGAGGCGTTAATGGCTTTAAAATTAAATTTATAGTGAGCGGAACCCATCTTATATTTGTATGTAGTACTTAGTACTTACATTGAACAATCTCTATTTGTTACAACTGAGATAGCAATATGCGTGCTCTTGAAGGAGGGAACTAGCTATGGCTCAATAGACGAAATTCCACGTGTTCTGTGACCGGACTCTGTTACCTCAACAACTGCTTCCTCTGCTGCGCGCACAGCGTCCGCGGCGTCAAACAGTCGCAGCGGTGCTTGTAGCCCGCCCACGCACTCACTGTACAGACAAAACATTCCAATTAGTCACTGTTAAACATTTGTGTATAAACCATTTAACCCACAAAAAATATTGGCGTTGAATGCAGTCTTGGTTTAAATTATTTAAATAACAAGACTGCATTCATAACATAACAATTTTTTTTGTGCGTTTATACACAAATGATTAACAGTGTCCAATTACCATATTTACTTGCTAGCCGTAGGTGTTTCGAATAAAGCAAAATAAAAATAATTTTTCATTCAATGAGAGAACACAGAAACGCAATATAAACTCTTTGAAAAACCACGTCTTTTAGGTCCCCCGCTACCTCAATCAGTAGCTAAAACGCAACAAATCATTGTTCACCTCAAATCTTTTCAAATTATAGTAACAATAATAGGATATAATACTGCAATGTTTTGACGTTAGATTGCAGCACAAAACTAAGAGCAAAAGAGTGTAAACAAGTTTTATTAGAAGTTTGATAACGTTTCTGTCAATATTCTGATATGACGTTTGCAACATGTTGGATTTTGGTCCGATTTTTCAGTGCTAGTAGCGTCCGCAGAGGACCTACCGACCTTTGTGTAAATAAAAGTTTTATTTATTTATTTCTGAGTAAATTTGAATTAAATCTTTTCAGAAAGTCTACGTGATGACCTACCACCGGTTCGGGAACTAACCCGGCGACAAGAACCGGCGTAAGAAACTCACAATATTCCGTAATATTCCCTATTGTACTCACGGTCGTGCGGCGCGGTGCGCGCGGCCATGTGCGCGAGCCGCTCGGCCGTGGGGCGGCGCTGGTGCGGCGCGAGACACCGCGCCACCGCCCCCGCCCAGCCGCCCGCCCCCTCCGCCCCGCCCGTCACCAGCTCCACCTGCACATGGGGAGACAAACCTTAGGGCTCCCACACATAACTACGAATTCGCATCGCATCGCAAATAGATGCGACAAAATTCATAATGAAAATGACATTACGATGCGAAGCGAATTCGCAGTTTTGTGCGGTAGCCCGTAGGCAATTCTATACATATTTGTCGTCCTTTAGGTTTCGTTTGTACGTTTTTATCAATCATACCATGAAGTGGTCCAAAAATTTACCAAGCTCGTAAATTTTTATTAATTATTTGAGTTTACAGTCTTGGTCATAGTGGAAAAAACAGACTGTCAGATTTAAATCTATTTATTTATTCTAATGTAGAAAGGAACCATTTTTATGGAGGCCATGGTAAACCACACACGACGACGATAAAACTACACAGTTACGTCACAGTAAGATAATTTGTGTCCAAATATTACAATACAGATTTTTCGGCTTCCACTGCCTAAACTTCTTGACTTTTTTTTATGAAATAAGGAGGGAAACGAGCAAACGGGTCACCTGATGGAAAGCAACTTCCGTCGCCCATGGACACTCGCAGCATCAGAAGAGCTGCAGGTGCGTTGCCGGCCTTTTAAGAGGGAATAGGGTAATAGGGGAGGGTAGGGATGGGAAGAGAAGGGAATAGGGGAGGGAAAGGAAGGGAATAGGGTAGGGGATTGGGCCTCCGGTAAACTCACACACTCGGCGAAACACAGCGCAAGCGCTGTTTCACTTCGGTTTTCTGTGAGAACGTGGTATTTCTCCGGTCGAGCCGGCCCATTCGTGCCGAAGCATGGCTCTCCCACGTATAAAACTATACTCTGCTTAACTTTATAATGTTCACAGTCCCAAACTTTGTTAGATTTTTTAACTTACAGGATAAAATCATCAATAATTTAATAGCAACAAACCTTAAAGTTAATTGTTGAAACAGTCTTGAAGTTTTCTAGTAACTTGCAGAACCTTTCCATAGCGTTTCTGTAACAAAAAAAAACTTATTTATTAGATAATCTTTATTATCTTCTTTTCTATCTTTCGATAGTATTATAACTATTCAAGAACTTGAATCTTGATCAACTCATCTAGACACGCAGGAGTGTGTCAATCCAAGTTCAATTACCAGAACTTGCAAGCAGCAGTGTCTAATATATAGTTACTATAAAATGTTCTTTAAAGGTATATTTATTGCGAAAATGAGGTAGAAGATAAGGCATATAAAGGCTAATTTAAACCTAAGTAATCCAGACTTAAAAGGGTCTTGATAAAATAACTGTGCACGACAGACAATAAATAGTGTATGGACAATGGACATTATAGTGAAAAATTAGTGAATTAGTGTACAGTGAAAATAGTGCCATTCAGTGTTCAGTGGGTATAGCGCCTATGTGGTAATGCCGAATTCCGAAACCGAAAAGCGAGGGAGATAGTGTACATCTCGAACGGGCTGTCCTTGTCCCAGACAAGGAAGTCCCGTCAAACTGACAAGCTGGTCCCCCACAATAACATTCACTCAACTTTAAGGTTCAAAGACTTTTTAAAATAATTTAAAAGAAACTTACTCTTTCTCTAGGGGCTTGTCGTACGTCCGACACAGGCATATCTTGGTAACGATCTCCCCCGTAATGTCGCTCTGCTGCGCCAGCTTCGACAGGTGCTCGTGGATTATCGCCTCGCCTGGCAATTTGTGGAGTTATTGGTGAGTCAGGAGTCAGGTAAATATTAAATCAAATATTTTATTATTGAGTCAAGATTTTTTTTTCTTAATATTAAAAAAAAAACTAAAACACACGTGTAGTGTGTACGATTAAATAACTGTGCAAAACGCACATTTACATGATATGCGCGTAAGTACACATTTTCGTGGAAGCACATACGTGTGATTGCGTGTGCGTGCATATATTATACAAGCGTGTATGTTGACGTGTGCGTTCATACATATAAGCGTATACGTTTCCGTATGCGTGTATATAAATCAGAGTGTATATGTAGATGTGTGCGTGTATGTTCGAACTTCGAGCGTATACGTGTGCGTACGTACCCGCAGCGGAGACTGTGAGGCGCCGCAGCCGCGTCAGGTCCCAATCGCCGGAAGGCTGCGGTGTGCCGGGCCGCAAGTGCAGCGCCCGCACCACGTGCGCCGCGAGCACGCTGTCACCGCCTGGACAAGTAAATTTATTTACTATTTATATATAGATTGAGAAATAAAATTTATATAACTGGTAGTGATTTTTAAACTATTATAATATACACGTAAACAGTAACTGCCGTGAATCACTGGGATTTCATAGTGACGTCACCGGCTACATAATATCCAAATATTTTGAATTGTTCGCTAAGTGAGTTAGGACTTAGGTGGCATTTTAATATTAACTGGCTGGTCACATTTGCGTTATAGGGTTATTGGACTTTAAATGATATCCTAATTTTTTGCAATTAATCTCGCTAAATACTATACAAGTTATAATGTAGGTAACATAATATGAAGTCTACTGGTGTTGTGAAGAAAATTATTTCAATGTCCAGACGCGTCTTTTATCTACTTTGACATTTCGCTGATGACGTCACTCCCTCATTGACAAATGACTATACTATAGTAATTTGTCAATTCCACACTATAGTCACTATAGTGTGTTTACCGTGAGCGAGAGCGCAAACAAGCGCGCGCAGCAGGCGTCGCAGCGGCCGCTCGTTGTTGGCGAGACCCAGGCATAAGCGGCAGTGGCAGCCGAACCGCGCGCGGTACGACCAGTCGGACGAGTCACTGAAACATAGGGTTTACGTTATAAAGGACTATATTAACATTTGTGTAATGAAGGGTACAAAAAGTGTAATAAAGGGTCAATTCTGAGTACATCGTAATACGTCAGTGAAATGCTTTTCAAATGACCAATTCTAAAGTGAACTGTATTTACTACTACGAGTAGATGACGCCTAAACTCCGTTGCGCGAAAATTTGTTCATCCCGCAAGAGCCGTACATTTTCCCGGGATCCTATATCCTTTCCCGGAACTGAAAATACCTATCTCCATACCAAATTTCAGCAAAATCAGTCAGTGGTTTGGATGTAAAAAGGCAACCGACATACAGACAGACACACTTTCGCATTTATAATCCATACTAATATTACAAATGCGAAAGTGTGTCTGTCTGTCTGTCCCAAGCCACTGACCTGATTTTTCTGAAATTTTGAATGGAGATACTTTGATACCCGGAAAAGGACATAGGATAATTTTTATCCCAGAAAGTGTACCTTTCCCGCGCGATAAACTAATTTTGGCGCTACGGAGATTGCGGGCGTCGTCTAGTATTTGTATTTAGGACTGGATTGTGATAAAGACATACGTTCATAGCAACGTCTCAATGAATTTGTCCCGTTTTTACCCTTCTCTTACAGAACCCCGTGCGGTACTCACACGTGCGCGCCGCTGCCGACGAGCGTGTACATGAGCGCGGAGATCTCGCACCACGAGTGGTACACGCCCAGCAGCCACTCCTCCACCGCGCGGAACCCCTCCAATGCACCGTCGTACGAGTCCACCTCCGCTTCTGCAACATATAATATAATTAGAAACTAACTTTTTAAAAACGGTAAAGACACTTAAAAACAACATAGTGGGGACTAGCAGTTAACGGTCGCACTCGAAATACATTTAATGATGATTAAACTTCAATTTAAGGAAGAGTTTGACAGAAAATGTATAGGGCTTATGTCAAAATCTTCATTTAATTACAGTTAAGTAATTAACATTCATCTCTGAGTGCGGCAGTAAGAACCCCAAAGGAACATTTTTCCACCGAGCGAGGTAGAATACTAGGTACACTGAAAAACACTATATTCGATTTCAGATGTAGAAGAGAAACCGCCATACTCAGAAAACTTCAATAGCGCGGTGGAGCAGTGCAATGGATTAAGGCTCCCTTAATTATTTAGCAAACCATGCCTTCTGCCTTTGAGATCATATCAAAGGGTTTTCGTGGTTGGATACCGCTGTCGATCCTGGCGACACAGCAGATACAGTTGTGGAAATGTGTGGTGGGCCAAAGCCCGATTTAAAAAAAAACCATGCCTTCTCTTACTACCGGGCCCTGAAAAAGTGTGTAACATCGGCAATGGTCTAGTTTAGAGTTAGTAGAGAAAATTTAACACTCACCGCAGACATAATGCAGCAGCGCAGCCTCATCTTCCGGCGTCACTACCGGCTCCTCGTACTCCTCTATCACTTCAGCCGTTAGCCTGAATACGAATTAAACATTTTTAAGAAAACCCATCAAAGTAATAATATACACTATTCATGCACTTTTTCCACTTTTATTAGTTTAATTTATTACAATTATGTTACACACATGATAAAATCATCATCAGCCCCCTTACTAATAAAAACTTCTTACACATCCGTGTAACGCATGAATAGTTAAACACGGTGGTTGTGTTTACACAGGGTTTATACAGAACTCTACTAATAATCAAATGATAATGACATTTATGACTTGTGTAACTAAAATCGTGTTATATACCATAGACTGTAGACTCAAAGGAAAACGTTCAGGAATTAAGTAACACGCTATCTGATGCTCGGGTGTTGATGACAAAAATTGATATAAACGTTATGTTTTTATGAACCTGGTTATTATAATTGGACACAAGATTGATATTTAAACACTTTTAGTTAATATTAATCAGTAGAGTACGTGAATTTTGTAAATAATATAATGTTCGACTATGAAATTTACGAACGTTTTTGAACGCAACGCTAATGTCAAAGTTAATAAAATTTGAAATTGTCAAAATATTATTTTGTCACTTATGAAGTTATGACGTGTTAGGAGCGCGTTCCACTAAGCGCTCAAACGCTGAAAATGCTTCTTCAGCCGTTTCACATGTCGACCGCGATTGTTGTGATCGCGGCAAAAGCGTCACTCATATACGTCAATATACGTCATATTTTCGCTAATGCAAAGCTAAAAACGACTCATCCTAAAGGTGGGTCGAAGTGGACGTTTTAATAAAACCGCCATCTTTTTATATGCAAAATAAGCGGTTTAATTTAAATTTTAAAAATTATAATAAAAGAATAATAATAAAGTTAGTAAAATAGGTAAAAAAGGAATAAGAATGACAATGATAATATTAAAACTAAATAAATATACATAATTTATAAAATAAATGTAACAATAAACAATTATGACTCAAGAGGAAAATAAAACTGTACGATAATATCTTGAAAAAAGGCTATAAAACGAGAAACTATTGAAAGCCGTTCCTAGACAAAAACAATATAAAATGCGATAAAATTATAATTTGAAATGAACGCTAGAAACTCTCAATAATCCATTCCACTTGAGTTTGTATCATTGACGCGATTTGTATTATGCGAGTGGACCGTCAAAAACCACGGTCGTGACTCGTGAGCGTTATCGTTGTAGGTGCTTAGTGGAACGTACCCTAAATAAAACGATCGCGATGTATGTTATATTTCGTTTACATTGAAAATCTATTTCATTCAATTGATTAAAGAAATAAAACATATTAAATAGTTCTTTTTATGTTTCTTTGCTAATAAGATGGTAGAAATCAGCAAACGCACTCAAAACTACATATTCAAAATAAAATATAATCAGCTGATCTATTGAAAATCCGCCATCTTGATTCTTGATCTTATTCACACTCTATACAAGGGTGATGCCTTGTGTAAGCGTTGGGTAAATTTGTATGGAAGTTACAACAGCATTATACAGGCCATATGTCAAAAAAATATTATTAGTAGAAAAAAATTTACGCAGCCTCTATACACCTGTGTAACTTTTGATTAGTAAGAGGGCAGGTGTACATCAGGTACACCTGATGATGATTTTATCGAAACCGGTTGTCTGAAACATAATTGTAATAAATTAAACTAATAAAAGTGGAAAAAGTGCATGAATAGTGTATATTATTACTGTGAAACATGAATTTCCACCAACAAGTTACGGTACCTTCAATATCATATATAAACCCATCAAAGATCAGTCATTGAAATATACTGTATCTTTCAAATCACAGACTAGACTGACTGTTGAGAAACATCCATGGATATTTTTAATATTTTCAGGTGTGGCAACACACATACATGTTACATATTATCTATTATTATATTTCTAGTTTTTTTCTTTGCAGTTTTTTACAATTTTAGTTTATGTTTTCTCATCTATTACTTTTAAGGTGTAAGGGCACATAACTGCGAATTCGCAATATCTGCGACACTAAAAATGGACCTCATACTAAAAATGGATGCGATGCGATGCGAATTCGCAGTTGTATGTCCCTAATGTGTAACATAAGTTTTGTTTAAATAGTGAATAAAAATTTACATTCGAAAGGATGCGTTGACGCTGCGGTCTGCGACAACGCGTTCAATTATATATTTCTTTTTGAAGGTTGGTAACACTCACGCGTCTGGCGAGGAGTCAATGTCGTCGTCGTCGTCCATCAGCGGCAGCTCCTCGCGCACGGAGTTCTCCGCTGAAGCCAATAGCTGAAAATAATATGTTAGTAGTAACTAGTTCAACAAAAATAACCAACTTCAAAATATTGTACTTAAAATTCCCGATCTCAAAAACTACAGAACCGATTCTTATGAAACTTTCAGTACAACAAAAAAAGAATTACTTAAATGGGACATGTAGTTTCGTAGATATGCGGAGATATGCGAATACAAACATGAAAACATACAGACATACGCTTTTGAAATTTGGCACATTTGTTCAGATGCTGATATAGACTAACATAATATATGAAAACTGGGCAGTTCTGGAAATATTACATACATACGGGTCGAATTGATAACCTCCTTTTTTTGAAGTTGGTTAAAAATTTGTTACGGTTGTGTAATGACCGAAAATTGCTCTTAAATTCGTTTATCCCGCGGGTACTGTACATTTTTCCGGGCTGAAAAGTATCCTATTTCCTTTTTCGGGACTCTCCATACCAAATTTCGGAAAAATCGGTACCGCGGTTTGGGCGTGAAGAGGGAGCAGACAGACAGACTCACTTTCGCATCCGTACTAACAGACAGACAGACACACTTAAGCGTTTATAATAATAAAAAAGTGTGTGTCTGTGTGTCTGTCTGTCTATCCGTCTGTTACCTCTTGAAGTCCAAACCGCTGAACCGATTTTTCTGAAATTAGGTATGGAGATACTTTGAGTCCTGGACTAGTTAATTCCGGGGTAAAAAGTATCAAATGTTCTTTACATGGGATACTTTTTACCCCGGAATTAACTAGTATCAACTAGTTTATAATACATCATTGTATCAATTTCTTGGAAATAAAGAATATGAATAATATTAGTATGTATGAAGATATACCTGCAGTATGTCCTCGTGGCGTATGAGGAAGTGTTCGGGCTCGGGGCCGGCGTCGGCGCTCAGCAGCGGCAGGAGGAACTGGCCCATCGCCGGCGCCTCCGCCTGCTGCAACATCACGAGTGGAGTTGGGGTTACCGGTGTCTGCTATGTGTTTTGGAACTTTAAAAGTTTATACTATGAAAAATCCTATCTTATATTTCAAATTGTAACTCATGTCTTCAATAATAATTAAATTATTGAAGACGTGCGAGTGACAACTTGAAAACTCTCGTTTTTGCATAAATGGAGCATCCATTCATGCAAAAACAACGACAGTTTAGGACCGAGAAAATAATTTGAAAAAATCGGCCAAGTGCGAGTCGGACTCGCGCACGAAGGGTTCCGTACCATTATAGAGCAAAATTAGGCCAAAAATTGTTTTTTGTATGGGAGCCCCCCTTAATTTTTTATTTTATTTTAATATTATTATTAAATATTAAAGTACACATATAAAAAAGTACTTACAGAAAAATTCAAGTACCTACCTGTTGCCATTATTGATATAGAGCAAAAAAAAGCCAAAAAAATCACATTAGTTGTATGGGAGCCCCCCTTAAATATTAACTTTATTTTGTTTTTAGTATTTGTTTTTATAGCGGCAACAGAAATACACAATCTGTGAAAATTTTAGAAGTCTAGCTATAGCGGTTCTTGAGATACAGCCTGGAGACAGACACAGACGGACAGACAGATGGACAGACATCAAAGTCTCAGTAATAGGGTCCCGTTTTTACCCTTTGGGTACGGAACCCTAATAAAAATATATGGTGGGTGATTCCCAAAGGCATGGAAGTAACATATCAAAATCTTTTTTGCAAAAAATCAATGGTAAAAACCTATTAGATTAAAAAGAAAGGTACACTTTTACAGTGAAACACACATACATACCCTGCCAAAATCATCAACCTTCCGTTTGGCATTGTCACAGTCATATCAAAATATAGTATGTCACTTACCGATCCCTTGTCCTGGTAGGCGGTGCAGTCAATGTTGACCATGTCCACGTCCTTCCCCGACGAGCTGTCTGTTGTTCCCGCTGAGAAACAAACATTATTCATTTATGTTAATGTTTAATAAAGTTGCGAAAACAAATAGCAAACCTAGGCCTTCTATTCTGTTTATTGTGGTAAAAGGGAATGTGTGCTACAAAGGTGCTGCAAACTGGTGTCGCATATTCGACACTTGTATGTGTAGTTACATTATACTTCCAGTTCTTACAAGTTCCTTTAACATCCATACTATCCATACTTCCATGCGAAAGTGTGTCTGTCTGTCCATCTGTCTGTCTGTCTGTCTGTCTGTCTGTCTGTCTGTCTGTCTATTACCTCTTCAACTCTAAACCGCTGAACCGATTTTGCTGAAATTTACTGGAGTAAACTTTTATTTACTGGAGATTCTTTGAGTCCCGGGAAAGGACATAGGATATTTTTTATCCAGGAAAAATGTACGGTTCCCGCGCGATAAACGAATTTTGGCGCAACGGAGTTGCGGGCGTCATCTAGATTTTATATATTGCAGGCTTTTACAGTTCTATTGTCACTAGGAATAACTCCTATCATACATGAAATGTAAACTTATTTGTGTGCAGTTTGCAGTCAGGTCATGTGTTTAACTCAACCATAATCTGTATAAAAATAACGTAAAACTCACAATTGTCATCAAACTCGGTCCATTGGTCGTCGGAGTCGGAGTCAGCGCCGACGTCGGACGCGTCCGACACCACCTCGATGCGGCGCAAGCGCATCGACGCCGCACGACGCGCCGCAGCGCTGCGTCGCCGCGATATCTGTCAACAAACATTATAACACTGAAACAATTCAGAACCTCTATTGTTGTGACAACAATGCGGATTTTGGCAACGGCAACTTATGCTTTGACCAAAAAAAATTACGTCATACAGCTACTGATCTCAAATAATTTTCATTTGAGTAAATAATTTTTATTTGAGTCTCATTGAACTATGGCTAAGAACACTATCAATCATGTCAGCTTTTAAACAAAAAAAAAATTAAGACCGAAGTCGATCCACCAGTTTAGATGCTACTATGTGCCAAACAGACACACAAAGTTTGTCTTTGTCGGTGAGTCACGTCGGGGGTTAAAAACAATATGTTTTGATCTGAACATTTTTTATAATAACTGTTGTGCTGAGATTTTTTATACCTCTTTGCCTTTAGCGATGGGGCGACGTCGCTGCGCGCGCTGCGGTCTCGGTGGCCGCCTGGACCGGCCGCCGCGCCCGCCGGACCATGATGACGAGGACGAAGCGCTACCAGACCCCCGGTGCCCGATCTGTGTACAAACAGGTTAAATCCTCAATAGATAATATTAGTTTTATAGTCGGAGATCTACCACATAGTATCATCTTGTTAGTCCTAAGCTTGTTTTGTTCTGAATGATATAAGGTACGCTTGAATAATTTACTTATTTATTTATTTTAAAAAGGACTCAAGTGCTGTACATAAAAAAAAATGTTTTATTTCTGAAGTTTTGATCAAATATTTTCAGAATGTTCTACTTGTCAACCTATCATCGGTAGACATGTTTGGACATTACAGTAACAAATGATAATTTTGATAAATGCGCCTTATGAAAGGCCATTACCATTCTCTGCATTACAATAACCATGCTCCTACAGTACTACTGGGATCATAATATCAAAAGAGTATTTAAAATCCTGGCTTGTTTAAGTGTCAAAGAAATAAACAACAAAGTTGCAGGCAACATCTAGATGCTAGATGTTGCCTGCAACTTTGTTGCATGGCAATTTGTTAAAAAATACCATTAAATCTGTTCAGCAGCTTAAGTGTGAAGGTATTTATAATATTAGTATCTCCAGACATGGGCTCCCAAAATTCATAACAACAGTAAACCCAATAATAATCCAATAACAACAGTAAATCCAATAAGAAAACTATAAATGTTTGAAGTTGGAGTTCATAATATTATTACGAATGTGAATTCACATAAACACTTCAGTTCCTATTTCCTGGCTTAATTCAAAACAAACTAGGAAGACAAGTCAAAGTTACGGATTTATTTAATCACACTAATATTATAAAGGCGAAAGTTTGTGAGTTTGTATGCTTGTTAAGGGTTCCATACCCAAAGGGTAAAAAAGGGACTCTATTACTCAGACTTTGATGCCTGTCTGACTATGGTATGGAATCCTTCATGCGCGAGTCCGACTCGCATTTGGCCGATTTTTTACTCCTTTACGTCTAAACGGCTGGAGCAATTTTAAGAAATTTGGTATGGAGTTAGGTTAGGTTAGGTTACATGGGCTACTTTTTGCTGTGGTAAAATATTACAATTTATTTTCCCTAATAAACCGCGGGGCAGAAGTCACAACTAGTGGTGATATAAATTTATGCAGGTCATATCAAATTCTGGAGGGTGATTAACATCACATTTGACTCATATTTACCTTTAAATATTAACCACCCAGTTATTAGTAAACAAAGCATGTTTGTTAGCTATCATGCATGAAAGTTAGTCTCATCCATTGTAAATCATGTCCCTAATACTAGTTCACTGCTATATCAATGTAAACAACAAATATAAGACTAGATTCAAACATGTTCAGACGTTTACATTGCCGATCCAGCACTTGATCAAGTGATATGAAATAAATATATGTAAGTGCATGTTTATAGTAAAGTTGGACTATAAACATACTCATTTCCATTTTATGTTCTAGATTAGACAGTATCTTAGTATCAACATGCTAATTACTCTAATTAAGGAGTATGTAGTATTCAAGTAGTAATTCGCCCATTTGTCAAACCAAAAGGTCAATGACATCGCTGTCATTGTGGACTTCCGAGTGCAACTTACGGCGATTTCGAAGAGCGAGGGGAAGTTGTGCTGGGGCTCGTCGGCCAGGCCGGCGAGCAGGCCCAGCTCTGCGCCCAGGTCCGCCAGCTCTGCACCGATGCGGTCGGCGCTGTCCACATCCCCGAACTCGTCCTTCAGGATGTCCACGATCTCGTCTGAAACAGCGGCCACCGCGGAGGCCACCTCGTCGGACGGCACGGTCTTGGCTACACCACCACCGGCCTCCGACTCCGTCTCAGCACCACTACGGTCCGAACCTTTCGTCATAGAAAACATCATTTGTAAACTTTATCCCGCAGTGAATACGGTGAACGAAACATCTAAAGACTCCGTCTGCACTGTCCAATCACACATATAGTTTCAATTCGACTCGTGGAAAACGAAAATTCATTTTTTCCTACACACCGATAAATCGTGAACTTTTTGACAATACCAATATGGCGGCGGTATTTTTAGGAATTTTCGGTTGTTACCAGGTTTTAAAAATACTTATTATTTAATTATAGTAACATTAGAGTCATCCTTGTTCTATGACAAACATTACACGGTTATTTCTTATTTAGAAATAATTTCCCTTACTAACATATTATTATTCACATACTTAAAGTAGCGAAAGATCATATTGTAAAATTTTAGAAGCTGATTAGGTACGAAAATGGTTGTCCTAGTATATTAATGCCTTAGGTTGCACTGGCATAGTGGTACATATTTTCATTGCAACTAAACTGTTTGAAATAAAAAATATAGACCATAGACTACAGAGTATGTCAAATTGACAGCTGACATTGACAAGTATTTTCGACCAAAATAAAAATTGCGCAAACTCGGGTTGTCTTGAAATCTAATTATAAATTTTGTATGAAAATATTTAATGCAGGTAAAATACCGCAGTGCGATGCGTGCTTAAAATTACGCGCGTTTATTTGGACACCGTAGCTGCCCGCTAAATTCAATTGAACCTTAAGTAGTACTCATTCAAGTTCATCTCAGCAAATGAATAATTAATATTTTTAACATTTAATACAAAACTCCCCAGAGAAGGCGAAGTTTTCATAATTAAAAATTAAAATATGAACTATGGCTGTACAGAATAAAGTTTTATATGCATTTAGAGGATGGATAGCTTTCGTAGCGTTTATGGACTTGGGTACAGCCGGCCGCTCCTACATAGAAAGAAGATCATTTCTCAACCACAATGGAGAAAATGAATTAGATGGTGAGTATTAAATAAGTGCTGCCTCTATTTACCCTGTTATAGAAACAAGGTTAACAATAAAGTCAAAGCTATCTTTATTATCTAATGTTCTTGAATCCTGCAGCTAATTTATGATAAACTTTGCAATTCTGTCTGTTAGTTTAGATGAAAGGCTTGAAGATAATCTTTGTTGTATGCTTAGACCAGATAAAAAGTCGTATGAAACGCATTCTTAAGCCTTTCAGAACATTTATTCAGGTTTGAGAAACAAACAGTTGAATAGACCTATGATGCTACCAATTTTAAAAGCTACTTAATTGAAAATTAAACTACAAAAGAGAAATGTGCAACACATTTTTCTGCTTATGTTTATATGATGCTGCTGTAACAGCTAATAAGCTGTAATAGCTATGTAATAGCTATGAGGTTTTTACAATATAATAATTTCATGATTTTCTTATCAATTTCAGGTGATTACACATTGTCTCGGATGCTTGGTATGTACTCAGTACTGAAGGCTTTGGCCCTCATACACTGCACCCTCTACATACATTATAAGCCGTGAGTATAGATGCACATTTTTGTTAAAAATACCTCTAGACATATTCATAACTATGGCAGTCTTGTTGTAAAAATTATGTGAGAAATAATGTAAGTGGTAAAAGAAAATTATACTTTTTAAAGTTAGTGATTGATCTAATATTTTTTTATCTCTCTTTACCAAATTAATAAGAGAATGAAAGTCATAATATTTAACATGCCACTCCATTAGTGTCATTATGATATACCATGAATTATTTTTCATTATTATAAAATACCTGTAATATTTTGTGAAATTATAAGTGTGTAACATTTTTTTTAGTGTGGTTTCCATGGGATATTGGTCATTGACCCTCACGATAATTCTGTACTTCACTGAGGCCTTCTACTTCCATTCCACAACACTCAACTTTTATATTGTGTTTCCCTGCATATTGAATAGTAAGTATTCATTTTTCTTTGGATATTGCAGAATCAGTTAGCATATTATATTGAAACCAGTGGCATGCCAGTGTTTCCAGTATTTTATGTTTGGCCAATAGATTGTTTTATTGCTGTTTTCATCGCAGAACGGTATATGGCGAAACTGAGTTGATTAATCAATGCTACTATAACATTAATGTTAAACTTTCTTACTTTTTAATCCATCCTAAATAAAATATATACTTTAAAACAATTCTAATACATATAAAGGCTAAATGATTGTACATGAACATCTACAATGAATTCATTAGTCATTACTCAAGATGTGCTCATGTCATGTTGCCACATTTTTTAAATATTATTATGCCAGGCTTACTAATTCTAAAAAGTTAAACAAAAGAAACACAAGATTTTCCAGGAAAAATGTCTGTTGTGGTGTTACAAATGTAATAATAGTTCTTGTCATTTTCAGTTATCACTTTACTGGGTTTGATATATCTGCCTTCGAAGTTGAAACTCTGGGGGACGATTCCTGGGACATCGGGAATGGACAGAGAAGTTGACGACGAGAACACCCAGATCCTGCGACAAATGGGCAACTTCAGACGGAGGAAACCTGGCAACCCCATCAAGAACAAGCACGTCTGATGAGCGAGCGGTTAGTGCACTTCACGTAGGGGCCTTTTATAGTTAACACATTTGTGTACCAAGTATAGATATTGTCAAAACCATGAGCCCTCATTTGCATGAGCGCTTTTCCAACCTGCGTTAAAAAACGATGAAATGACACTAATGAATACTCATGTATTTATTCGTACGAAAGCTTTTTTAAAACGCGGCGCTTTTTTATCGAGCACTGTCGGATATTCAATCACAGTTTACTAAATAGTTACTATGTATAGCGCCAACGTCAGATTTTAACGCGACGCTTTAAAAGCTCTTGTGTGAATGAGGCCTTAGAGGTGGCATAGGCAATCTGAAGTTTTACTTCTTTCGCGATTTTGCCCATAGTTAATTTGTGTAGTCAAAACTATGAGACGTGATTTGACCTGTAGTTCATTTGTGCGCGTTGCTGCCGGCATGCATGCGATATATACGTTTTTATCGCGTTGAATGCACGTACGCTACGCAGCGCCGCGGAAAAAAAATTGTAATTACCAATGGTATTTTTTAGTTCCGTATCATTATTGGTTGTGTTAGTTCTCACAAAATTACATAGTAAACTATAAGTTTATTGCACTTTTTTAGTTGTTATTTATCAAGTTAACGAGAAGTTTTCATCACTACAACGATCTAGGTTAGGTTATTCATCCCCATTCCTGTATAGTTTCATAAAAAATCTTTTCAGACCAGACTTAATATTTTTTTATTGACATGAAATAAATGACAAGTAGATAGGTATATCTATACAATATAGCTTAGCTATGCTTGTATGTGGTGTGTTTTATGTATATGTATATAATTGGAATATAGATCTTAAACCAGAAAAACCTAGCTCATGAATAAAAAATTGCCAAAGTTAAATTCGCCCCAAAAATTTTCGATTTGGTTTTTATATAAATTATGTTACTGAAACATAAAAAATATAAACAGATATTCTTTTGTATACTAATAGTTATTTTTGATCTACAATTTAATATTACATTTTTCCCAGAAAAAATATCTGTAAATTATTTTACTTCAATTTTACTATACATAGCATCCTTAATATTTTGTAATTCTAGTTATTTTTATTACTATTCAAAATATATTCTTGTGATTAATTTACCTATAGTAACATTCGAATTTAAAGTATTATCAAATAGTATTTTTTGTCCTAAATATTTTAGATCTCAGACATATTTTATACATATTTGTGTGTAGTGTTTCAGGAAAATAAATCAGAAATTATTTCTTTGTCATACTGGTCGCATATAAGCAGCCTTCGCAAATTTTAATAGTTTTATACAGGGTGCAATTAAACCTTCCTGCCCAATTTGGATAATATATTGATCCTTGTTAAAATAAAAATACACGTATTTTTTATTTTATAATCACTCAGTACTAAAATTTTGAGAAATAGATTCCGAAAGTTATCCTACAAAACACCACAAAATATGGATGCCATACGCCGCCCCGCCCCGCCCTCCCGCTAAAACGTATTTCATTGATAACAATAATTCTTGTTATTATCATAAGTTGCGAATTTTTCCTTCATACTTTGACGGGCTTAGAACCGTCAAAATGTAAAGGACGTAGGTATGTTTAGAATAAAATTAATTGATACACATCAAAAGAATGGAAAAATTACAACTTTTTAATCACGAAAAATAAGCACTAGATCTAAATCACATCCTTTGCATTTAGGCGTATTTAAAAAATTCAATCAACTTATGTACAACTAATTAAAAATAAAAACCACCTTTAATTTACATAATTTATCTTGTCTACACTTAACAGTACTTTCAGTAGTTCAAATTGCAATCCGTTTCGCTCTAAGCAGAGTCAAGCGTGGTTTTGCACATTGTAAAGACAAAAGTTTTAACAAGTGACAGAGTTGTGCACTCTGTCACCTTTAACCTCGTCAGAGGCACGTTCGATAGTCGATACGCGATTTTAGGTCTTCGAGGCTGGCAAGGCGTGTGCAGGTATTGGGAACTGTCCATAATCCAGGAGTACATTGTCACAGATACTAATTACGAGCGTGGAGGGCGGTGACAAACAAAATAATTACGCGGTCGTTATGCAACGATGCGCGCGAGACTAACGGCGCGGGCGGCGCGGCGGGTCCCGCCGCCCGCGCCTCTCAAGTCTCACCCCCCGCGTCGATTGGATCTGTACCGCGCGACAGACTGGCTGTCGCCATATCGTAATTAATACGAAGTGACCATTCTGTACGGAATTTTGTTGGGATAAAATATTATGTTTTTGTAAAAAAATTAACACCCTATTTTTTTTTGTTAAATGGACTCTCCTAATGATACCTAAGCCTTAAAAAAATTTGGCCGGTAGATTTAAGTGCACCCTGTATTTACATGCTACAAAGGGGAAAGATCTAGTTTGACTTCAAAACTGTCTGGACCGATTTTAAGGAAATTTGGCACAGATACCTATAGATGACAATATAGTAATGCATTTTATTCACAATATTCCTTATAGTGCCAATGTTGATCGAAGTACAAGTACATATTTAGTACAATAAAATATTTTAGCAATAGCTATTACCACTAGTTACAAATATTGCACGATTCTAGCTCAATTTACTGAAGAATTGCTTAGTTCCAATACTACTTACCAACCACGCTGTTTTAAAAATAAAAAAAAAGTTGTACCCTGCGCAGACAGTTGACAGAAAAGTCTTTGTCACCCAATATTTGCAATTTGGATACTGACTATGTTGCGCAACAGACTGCCTTTATCTAACCCCATTTTTTGTCAGCACCGTACGCGCCGCACGCGCCGTACGCGCCGTACGCGCTGAACGCGCCGCATAGTACACGAAATGCGGCGCGTACGGTGCGGACGAATGTGCGAGGTTTCACATCATATTTTGATAAAACGAATACTAAAATGCGGCGCGTTCGGCGCGTGCTTGCTGATAAATGTGTGATCACCTTTACTTTTAGAGACATTTAATAATAACTTAACTTCAATTTAATGAAGAAGTTGCCAGAAAGTTGGAGTTTAAATTTTTGTACTAAAGTTAAGTAAAAGATCTCTCTGCGACCAATGGAGTCTAATTTTACACATACCATTATTTCATGTTTCTCTAATTACAATCATTTTTTATGAAAAGAGGTCTGTTTATTTTATTAGCAGCAGTGTCGGATTTATATGAGTGTGGGCCACTTTATTTCCGCCGCACCATGTACGAAATCTGCCGCCCTCCTAGGACGCTGCATATACGGCCTTATATTTATAAATCCAGGGCTGGTTAGCAGTTGAGTCTAGAAGCAAGCAGCAGCACGGGTGACGGGGACTTCTCTGTCGCGCGCAGGTCCATACGATATGCCTTTTATCCGTAACTTCTTAATCTTTGACTTAGTTTATCTATAGAATATACTTTAGTACTCACTTTACACGTTTGTATTACTATAACCTTTTTAATATTCCAGTTTTAAATACCTTCTTGTAACAATTTTGAATACTTTCTACGTCTAGAAAAGCTTTAACTTAATCTTCCGATACTATTTTATCGCGTTCAACTTATGAAATGGAGGTATTTGAGGTGTAAACTAGCTTAATACTTTAAATGAGGCATTATTGTATATTTATAACGATTTTCGGCTGCAGGAATTTCCATGATATTTCTCAAGTAGGGATATTGAGGGAGAAAAAATGATCTAGTTTAGCCTTATCCCACATAAACCGCGTTATGACCTCGTAACTTGATTATAAGCTAGATCACACCTCAAAAACAAATATAGCTTATATTGGATCACTGCGTAGCTTGTAGCTAGCTAGTTCTCACGTAGTATTTAGGCTTCAAGCTATATTTATAAGCTGCGGGGGATTGTTATTTAAGTGCCAGTTACAGTTTTAGGATGTGTGCCTTGTGTGGCGAATGAAAAGACATAACTTTACATTGTAAGTAATTTTAAGTAATGCCCGTTTCCACCAAACGTTAAGCGCCATCTAGCGGTCTTTTAGGGTCATGTTTATCTTAGGAAGCGTTTTCACAAATGCTTATGTTATGTGTTACCTAAATTCTTAGGCCACAAAAACCCAAATACTTGTAAACGTTGGTGAGAACGTATGAGATATAACGTTAGCATGTGATTGGTAAAAATAGGTATAATGCCCACTTGTGGCGGGTTTACATTATTTCTATCCAGTAATCCAATCAATTAGAATAATGTAAGTGGCCGCTGGAATACACTGGAATGAAATTCAGTGCATTCCAGTGCCTGTTTAGTGTTTACTGGATTGGAATATGATGAACCAGCCATTGCACCAATCTGGATTTTTGGTAAAATGGCCTTCTCCTTCTTAAGGAACGAGAAGGTATAGACGAGTGCAGTGGGCCTACTGTTGCTTTTGTCTGCGAGAAGTTTTATTTAGATTATAAACTGTATTGACAGAAAATATTTCGCAACAAAAAATATTCTAATTTTGTAGGATTTATAATCGGTGTCTGAGGTTTATTCGACAAGATTATCTATTTACTGACGCTTTTGATTGGCTAGCTTTAAAAAAAATGACCAATCAACAACGCTGTTTACTATTCTCAAATCGCGGAATTCTGTCTGTAGCGGTCATTGACTCCCTGTCAAAAAACTTGTCATTTTCTATACAAACCGCGATTGACAATGAAGTGACAGATGTTTCTAGTCTAAGGGTGATATCGTATTTTGCATACACGATGTGAACACGGTATGAATTAAATCACTTCAAACTCACCAGGGCGAGCGAAGCGAGACCTAGTATATCCCACAACCTGTACATTTTGTGGTACACTTTACGGAAAAACTATCACGCCTATTGATTTGTGTTTTAACATAGTAATTTTTATTTATATGTAGATGTGTTATCATCAGTCAGTCAAGGTGTGACGACGCGAGCCCTCACAAAGCTCGGCTTTTAGCTAGTAAATAGATTATCATACGAAGAGGTAACCAAGACGTTTTCCTATGAAACTATAATAGTCTGTTTCTTTACAAGAATTCAATATTATTCTTAAGTTAACAGAATGCAGTGCGAGTATTTTTCACATAACTCTTAGACTAGAAAGGTCAATGACCGCTGGTGCCACCTTAAATTGTCCTGACTATAGATAAACTCCTGCCAGAAAACCTCAGAAACTGGAAATTGGTTTGTACTGTTTGAGTGTGTCACACTGTTTTGTGCAACTATGATTGTGTGATTCGCACTTTATAGTTTAGTTGTGTGTTTGTTATCGCAGTTTTGTTTTGACTGAAGCCGACTAGCGCTAATCAGAGTGAAAGCTAACCCTGTGTTAAAAATGTCAATATCATATAGGAGGAATGAGATAAATGACAATATAAATAACCCAGTGGTAAACTTTGATCCAGATTGGTGGAAGTTGGCTCTAACTCTAAAGGCTCTACTCATACTGGAGCAGTTGAAGCGCCGCGACGCGTCATGTTTTTCGACTACAGCATATTCAACTCTGTTCTATTATTTAAGTAAGCAATTACTATGAAAATTGAAAATATGCTAGCGCGTGCGACACTTCCATATTTTCATAGCAGAAATTTGTACTTAAATAAAAGAACAATAGAGATGAATATGCCTTAGCGAAAAACACGAGGCGTCGCTTCGACTCTGCCACAGTGTGAGTTGAGCCTTACCCTTATAATATAGAAGTGTGAGAGTGAATTATACCGTTGAAATGTTGAATTCGACGTCCAATTCTAGTCAATTGGCAATCTTATTATATTCCATTTTTAAAACAATTATATTTATTCAAATGTTTTTTTGTAAAGCCTGACCAGTTGAAAGCAAGTTAGGGAGAACTACCCTATCGTTGGCAGTAATCCTATTATTGGTACTTTAGATTTTGAAAATACTAAGAATGCCACTAATAAGATTTGCTGTAGTATGAACTCTTAAAGTGTCAATTATTGGATGTTTTACCTTATGTTTTTAACTAATTAGTAGAGTTACAAACACTACAAAATGTGATTGGTTAGGTTAGATCCATAAAGTTAATATACCTAGCGGAATAGAGCAACAATCTCGAGCTGTCAAACGAAACCGAAATTGGTTTACATCTGTGTGTAAAAATATGTGTGCATATACACTTACACAAGCATGATTGAACATGAATTCTATGAGATTAAATTGTCAACGTGCCGATAAGTGCCGACTGGACGTCAAAAAGAGTTCTGCTGTCATGTATAACATGTCTCTTTTTACCACGCAGTGTTACTGATAGTGACATCTCGCTTGCTAAGGCCTTTGTTTCTCTATTCCGCTAGGTATATTAACTTTATGGTTAGATCTGACTTTCCAACAGTTTTTAAGTATTCCGAAATATGGCAAGGTTTTTATAATATTCAGTATGAATTATGTCATTCGCTGCGGAAAGTTGCACCGCTTTAAAACAGCACCTAGCAGCATACAATGATAACTGCAACATTAAAAATAACACTTTGTTGACTTCATTTCAACGCTTAGTCAACTCGAACTTGGCAGACTGGTCGGGCTATAATCGAATCAAGTGTTTGTTTAGCAGGAGGACCACGTAAACTAGTGCCATATCATGTTACAGGAGTTTGTTAATGTTTGAAATAAATACAGTTTTCATTATATTATGTGCTTTCATTCCGATCTTATTACTGAAATTAAAGGCAGATTTACATTGAGTCAGTAACTGGACGTTAGTGCAATGCCGTGTCAGTGCCATGTCAGTGCTGACCAGCAGCCAGCTGGGAACAAATTATCGGACGAACGTCCGCGGACCTTTTCATCGGAGCGCCTTGTTTCTATCTGATCAATACAAAATACATAAACTGTGCACATTGTCTGACATAAGTCGCGGACGCGACCTTGAGCGTTCGGACGTCCGAACAGAATCTGGCTGGCCGGATGTTTTTGCATCCGCGGACGTCTGCCATTGACATATAGGTTAGGTCTTTGACGTCCGCGGATGAACCGTGCACATTGTTAAGCCGCATCCATCAACCGCGACTTAGGGATGCGTCCGATAATTTGTTTCTAGCTTTATTCCCGAAAATATCAATCTGATATCAGTTTCGGGAATAAGGCTGCTGGCACTGCCATCTAGTGTAAATTGATTTCAAGACGGCACAGTGCACTGACAACAGCCACTGACTCAATAAAAATCTACCTCTGCATCTGCAAGATGCCTCTAACGCCGATTTTGGTGACGGTGGTTGGTTTAATTGACTACTAAAAGTGATCATATCACTAGGCTTGAATAGATTGTTTTTTTGTAATAAAACTCTCTTATTTGTGACAAAATATATTAAAAAATTACGTAACAATAAAAATAGTATTATCTTGTAGCTGCATCAATACATAAAATACTAAAATACTTTTGGTCCCACTTATAAAATCAGACTTAAATATAAATAGTTTTACTCCAATTTCCTATATAAATAAGTGCTTTAAAAAGTAAGTACTAGGCCATAAAAGACTAGAGAGAGGACTATGTCTTGCAAGGCAAATAGTTCCGTCCAAGCGTGGAATAAAGGCGAATCCACACTGATCTGGTGCGTTGCATCGTCGTTACGAAAGAACTACAAGACTTCAGCGTATATAATGCAATAACTTTGTTGTGAAGATAATATTAACTTTTTTTTGCAATGAATGTGTGCTTACATTTCAGTTGTCTCTACCTCTATTTCCTCTCTGTCTAGTCTCCATGATAGTCACTCTAGTAGTAATCAGGCACGGGTGCGCAGGCGATCTTGACGAAGTCCTCGTAGCGGACTGTCCCGTTGTTGCTTACGTTAGCCTCGCGAAATATGTTGTCCACCTGAAAGTACATACGGAAGAAGTTTAATAACATGGTGGCAATACCTCAACCGGGAGCAGTTTTCTAACCTATAAAAGTGAAAGAGAAAAATAATATATATCTTTGTTTGCCGTTAGTAATAACTAGCGCCGCCACTGCGCCGTGGCGAATCATCGAATTAAACATCATATTATGTGGAACAAAGACGATAAATCTTGATATTTATTACACCGCATAAATGATTTTATTATTTAGCAAAAGGGTTTTATAAAAAGGAGTGATTCTTAATGAGTGATTGTATTTTCAGACTCTTAGGCGTTTTTACAAGTGTCTACTGTCTAGATCAGAGGTTCTCAAACTTATTTTGTCTACCGCCCACTTTAAGAACAAATTATATTTTAGCGCACCCATTGTTTCAATTTAAAATGCATCCTAATAAAATAAATCACCCCCCAAGCCTCTACACAACGCCAGGCCTGTCCCACTCGCGCGTGTAGGTATCGAAATGTAAGTACCCCTTTAAAGGGGCAGATCACTAGGGACTCACAAGCGAGCGGTGACGCACGCGCAAGATTTTTTCGTCGCATATATCTACAGCTTGGCAAAGAAGAGTATGGATTAAATGAGGGCGCTTTTCTTTAAATACAGGTAATAGATAATACCCTACGCTGGTAGGCAGGTAAAAGAAGATACCCTACGCTTCGCTTTTGACACAATATATCTTCTTCTTTTAAAATATGGCTCCTTGGTGAATCGCCAATGTCAGAGTGCGTTGACGAATACTCTGCCTTATGAGAGGTTTTGTGGAAAAACAAGGGTACGGTAATTAAGAAACGCGTACGGTGTCTGTTGACAATTCCTTAACCTAAAACAAACACAAACATGAAGAGTTAGTACCACACCTTATAATTTAATTTGGTTAGTATGTATATATGTACACAAAGTTTTTACAAAGGGAGTATTTACAAAGGTTAGGACGGATTTTAAATTGATAGGGCGAGGGATGGTAGGGGGAAGGATATCATATAGTGAGTATTGGAACTTTGGACAAGAGAAAAAAATATGATCTAAAGTGCCCTCGTCTATGCCACACTCACAAAGGGAACTGTCTCTAATCCTAATCTTGGCTAAGAAAACAGGTGAACAGCAGTGACCCAGTCTGATTCGGCAAACTGTTGAGCACACTGTTTTGCTTGCTTCTTTAAATTTAGAAAACCAGGGTTTAACCGGGATACTATTCTGGATGTCAAAATAGTATTTACCCTTGTTCACACTGGTTCGTGTCTACTCATTATTCCAATTGGTATACATGTTCTCTTTAGCTAAAGGAATTAAATCCTGGCAATAAACCATATAGTGGCTAGAGATACCTGTTGTTATTGCGACCTTAGCATATCTACGTTTTCATTGCCAGTAATTCCACTATGTCCTGGTATCCAAGCCAGAACAACCTGGATATGTTCTGTGTAGCACTTAAGGAGAAGCTGTCTTATTTTCAAGACCAAAGGAAATTTGCACTTGGAGCGAAACTGATTGGAGTTAATGGCCTCCAGGGTACTTCTAGAATCCGACAATATGATAGATTTATTGAGTTGATGTGACTCAACAAAGGTAAGTGCCTCTAAGATAGCTAGGGTTTCCCCTGTAAACACAGATGAATTTGGAGGTAATTTTAAATTTAGCACCACATTGACTCTAGGGATATATACAGCCACTCCAACACAGCTACCCTCCGAGAGCTTAGATGCATCTGTGAAAATAAGCAGCCAGTCCCTAAAATGCTGATTAATGATTTGTTTGAACTGTGTATTAGCAGGCGTGTCTCACTTCCATACAAACGGCCCGAAATTGCCGAGATATTTACCTACTATTCTGTAAAACAATCTAATTTCAACCTTTTGCATTGCGCTTAGCGTTCATAGTACAATAACTGTCTGCCGTCTCGCTTCAATCTGCCAGGGCTGTCAAGCGAGCGGCGCGGCGGTGCGGGGCCGGGTATTATTACTTTTGTATCGCGGATGCGTGCGTTGCGTGTGCGACAAGTCGGGCGAGTGCCAGCCTATCGAGACTAGTCCGGTGACCGGACGCTTGCGTTTATCATACCTAAACTCGGGAGTGAGACTTCTGTACCGTAAGGTACTATTATATATTCTGTGGTATTAGCAAAAACAGAGCCCTTATCAATTGGAAAATTTAGAAGCACTTTTGGATGGAGGGTAAGTGCATTATAGGGAGTGGAAAAGAGGGGGTTTAATCTAGATTGGAAAATAGGGCAAGGTTTTTGGTAGCTAATCAGGATGCAAGGAGGATCCCTATGCAACCAGTAGCTTGAAGAGCCAACTAATTGCGAAAGGGTGTGAAGTTTACTAAGGAGTGGGTGGGAGGAGTTTTGAAATAACTTAAACACAAATCGGTCAGCAAGGTACTGCCTTCTGATGTTAAGAGGGGGATCCCCACATTTAACTTGTAAGGCGTTAATAGGTGTGGACCTCATAGCTCCGATAACTATCCTCAGTGATTTAGCTTGAATCTTGTCGAGTCTTTAGAGGTACTTTATTGCATGGAACAACACACAAGGAACCGTAATCAAGGTGGCTTCGGATCAGAGCATTGTACATCAGCTTCTGCGTAAAAGGATGTGAACCCCACCAGACACCTGAGAGAGAGCGTAGGACATTTATATTCTTTTCGCATTTTTTCGCTACATAGTTGATATGGTGTACACCAGTCAGCTTAGAATCCAAATAAACGCCTAAAAATTTAACTGTATCCTTTACCGGGAACACTTGTTGGTTTGGACCGATGTTGACATCTGGTATGGTTCTGGAACGAGAAAAAACAACAACAGAGCTTTTGGCGATAGAAATGGACAAACCATGTCTATCCATCCATTCAGTAAGATAGCGAATGGCAGAGTTGAGGCGGGCGGAGCAATCCGCAATATCTTTTGAGGCAATATACATGGCCCAATCATCTGCGTACTGGAGGAACTCATAAAAACTATTGACGACGAGGTCAGCGTCGTAGGTATAAAGATTGAAAAAGCTGGGACTGAGGACATTACCCTGAGGTATGCCTTGGTAAACTATACTAGGAGGAAGTTGGGAATTTTGGGTGGAGATGACGATGGAACGGGAAGAAAGGGAGTTGCAAATATAGTTTGTCATCCTTGTCGAGCCGCTCAGCTGAAGCAATTTTTGCCTGAGCACCGGAAGTCTGACATTATCGTACGCAGATGATAAGTCCAGGAATACCGCTACCACATGTTCCATTTTCGAAAAAGCAATGCGGATATCGGTCACGAGTGTTGCTACACTGTCCGTGGTGCTTAAAGCCTTTTCGAAAACCGAACTGCGTTTTAGATAACACACCCCGACTCTCCATTAGCCACTCCAATCTGTTCTTGATTAAATGTTCCAAGATTTTTCCTAAAGTCGCCGACAGAGCTATAGGTCTATAGCTAGTTGGATCATTGCTAGGTTTACCTGGTTTAAGAATGGGTAAGATAATTTGTGAACGCCATTCCTCTGGAGGAACTTCCGACTGGTAAATATCATTTGGATCCTGAGACACAGATGTTGTGTGTCTGGTCCGCTGTTGACAATAAAGGAATATGGGATTCCATCTGCACCAGGAGCGGTATCCTTTAGTGAACCTAGAACCAGACGAAATTCCTCCACAGAAAATGGTGAGTCTAGCCAGTTTGAAGATGATCCTAAAGAAGAAAAAACACGAAGTTCATCGAAAGATGGAGCCGTCGGGGGCGCCAACCTTCGCGAAAATGCGTCAATCCACTCAGTAGGATCATTGGACTGACGGTAATTGCTTTCCGAAAGTGATCCACGGTATTTCTTGATGTTTTTCCAGACTATTGAGGGTTTAGATGAAGGAGACAAACTTAAACAGAATTGTCGCCATCCTTCTCTCTTTTTTCCAGAAAATAATTTTGAAACCTCAGCCGAATTTTTTTTGTAATTTAGGAAATTTGTCATGGTCATGGACCTAGAGTAGAGTCTTTCGGCATCCTTGCGACGTCTACAAGCTGATGTACATTCCTCATCCCACCACGGCGGAGACGAACTGCGAGGTGCTGTGTTTTTTAACGGAATAGAAATCTCTGCAGCTTGTAACAAGAAATTTTGATAGTGAATGTGAGGATTATTTGTGTTCAAGTTTGGAATTAGGTTTGTTTCTGAGTCAGTAGCCATGGCAAAATCCGGCCAATTTGCTTTTTGGATATTGTATTTAAATCTGGGGGGATTAGGGGCTATAGTCTGTCTTGTCGAGTATGTTATTATAATACTAATAGGGAAGTGATCGCTACCATAGGAACTTGACAGGACGGACCATGAATACAAAGAAGAAATGGCCGGTGAGCACAACGAGAGATCTGCCACACTCCTAGGGTTCTGCAAAGGCGAGACCCTACGAGTGGGAGATCCATCATTAAGCACCACTAGGTCATTGTCTTTTAAGATGTCCATGAATAGGGATGAATTAGGATCATTAAAATAGGACCCCCAGGATGTATGATGAACATTGACGTCACCTAATACAACCCGAGGAAGAGATATAGAGGACAGGATGGATGAGAGTTCGGAAAGGATTGTAGGATTGGGAGAGGGATTATATACAGATATATATATACAGTATTTACAATACGGACATCCACAATATTAAACAAACTACTATGTACAGGCAGAGACATTACTGAATATGTACATTTGCTGGAGACCAAAATGGCTACTCCAGCCTTGCCATCAACTCTGTCATCCCGGAAACATGAGTAGCCAGGGACACGAAAACGCGAACCAGGCTTTAACCATGTTTCCTGGACGGCAATAATCAATGGCTTAAAACTATTCACAATATTACATATATCCTGTTTTTTGTTCCTAATGCTCCGGCAGTTCCACTGGATCATCGGGAGCTGATCCATTATTAAGATCTGTATTAAGCAGCTTAGGCAGGTTTGCACGAGATTTGTTCGGTAGCCCAGAGTCACCAATTCGGGAGATTAACTGGATGAGGGTATTGATGAGGGAGTCAATAAAGTTGTCGTTCGGTGAAATGTCAGTACTTGAGGGATATGCACACCCATTTGGCAACTGAGAAGCGGGTTCATTTATGATATTTCCTAGTAGCCTGGTGATCATAACCAGGAACCACAGGAGTAGGTGTATGGCGGGGAGTAAATACAGTTTTCCTGTATGAGGTTGTGACAGGAGACTTGGATTGGGCTCTGGATTGCAGGCTAGGATAAGCAGGGGTAATAGAGGAGGGAGAGGTTTTGGCAGAGTCAGCAAAGGAGCGTCTCACATGGGGAAATCGAGCCGAAGCTTCCATGTATGGGATACACTCCTGCGACATAACAATCTTTATCTCCTTTTGGCGAGCATGTTCGGGACAGGATGATCTATTAGCAGTATGGGATCCTCCACAAAGCAAACAAGTTGGATTTGTAACCTCACAAGTTTCTACTTCATGTGACTGGCCACATTTATAACAACGAGGATTTGATCGGCATAGGGCTTTAACGTGCCCGAAACGACAACATTTATTGCATTGAATGATCGGGAGTAGGTAGATTTCAACGGGTAATGATTTGAAGTAGCAATAAACGCGTGGAGGGAGTTTTTGTCCTGAGAAAGTCAAGACAACAGATCGGGTCGTGGACCATGAGGATTGTTGCTCATTGGAATTCTTCCGATTTAGTCTCCGGGCTTTCATAACTTCTCCATAACCTGATGGAACTCTTAAGTTATTAACCAGTTCCTCCATGAACCACTCCACGGGAACATCGCGAACAATACCCATACGAGAAATGCTAAATAATGGGATTGAGACTACATACCCAGCCCTAGTGATAACAGGAAGGCTTAAAAAGGCATTGGCATTTTCTGCGGTGTCAAATTCTATTGAAACTCTATTACGACCAATCTTTTTAATCCCGTCCATCTTAATATTGGAAACATTGTTTTTATATAGGAACTGTCCAAACTCCATTGGTCTCAGTGGAGTTCCAGATTCAGTATCTGATTTAGAGACATGGACTACAAATGGTGCGACGACGACTCGTTTTTAGTTTTACAGTTTTTTATTTTCGAAATCAGGACATACATAATTCATTTGAATAGAGGGTGTAGAATGCGAATTGTCTGTTACCCTTTTAGAAGAAGTGTTAGTGCTGTCGGGGTTAGCCCGTTTTCTGGAACTTAGAGGTGCATCTAGTTGTTTTTCGAGACCCCCGCCACCCGGGTCGGGCGGCTCCGCGTCCATGCCGGCTACACTAAGTTAAACACGTATGAGGCTACTAAAACTACACTTACACCAAGACAATTACAATATTATACACCTACCACCAAAAAAAAACTTCAACAGTAAAAAATACACTTAAACAAACTGAAAAATATACAAATTATCAAATCTACAAAAAAACACTTGTTTAGACACTCGACCGAAAAAGCAGAGCGACACAATATATACTAGAGTTGACAAGTAATGTAGTGTTGTCATAAAAAAAAAACTCTTAGTTCCAGCTGTCACCGCGTCAGACTCTTCTTTGCCAAGCTGTATGTACTGATTTAACCGCTGTGACAGAATCGTTATTAATCTGATAAATATGAACAATTGAAAAAAGGTCAAAGAAATATTTCAATAAGGTAATTTAAGACTTTTAAATACAGAACAAAAAAAAATACAAAAACATAGCAAATAAACCAATTTGTTACAAACAAACCACACACTACACAGAAATAAACACAAGTTACTATGTTTAAGTTGTAAAAAATTCCAGACTAAAACTTATGAATATTTGCAGAGCGTGTCTACCATGTTTACGTTATTAACATACAGGAATGCCAACATGTAGGCAAAATAACTATTTGATGTAACGCACTTCTAGTGACGAAAACTACATAAACGCGAACGAATCGCGGGCTAAAAGCTAGTATATTATCAGGGCGAGCGAAGCGAGCCCTAGTATATCCCACAGCCGTCAGTCTGTACATTCTGTGGTACACTTTACGGAAAAACTATGTAGATGTGTTATCATCAGTCAGTCAAGGTGTGACGACGCGAGCCCTCACAATTCACAATGCTCGGATTTTAGCTAGTAAATGCGAAAGTGACTTTGTTTGTTAGTTACGCCTTCACGCATAAAGTTCTAAGCGGATCATCATGAAACTTTCATAGGTACACATTGTCTGGGGTATGAAGGACATTGGGTACCTTTCATCCCGGGAAAAAGAACGGTTCCCGAGCGATAGACGTTAACGCAAGCTGAGCCGCGGGCGAAAGTTAGAATTATGAAATTTTCTTTAGGGAATTATTAAAAGCTTTTGTGATAACATAATATTATCTCCCCTAATTTAAGGTAGCCCAGTAAGGGTAATGAGGCAACACTAATTTGCATTAGTGCCAACATGACGGCAAAGGAACTTTTCTATGAAACGCACTCTACTATAAAAAAGTTTACTATTAGTAGCTATAGTAATTAAAAGAAGATTATTTTATTTTCTAAAAGGTGACAATCTTGATTTCGTTAGAAAGGGTACCTCTTACGCGATAGAAAGAGAGCGCACATGTTGGTAAATATATCGTAAATATGGTCGGAATTTGAACTTTATAGTATCGTAGCATGAGTCGTTATTTCTTTAAACGGGTTTCGCGAGTGGGAATTCTGTTGGTACTACTAATATATATTCTGTGACAACGCCCCTATTTTTTTCTGGGTCCCACACCTTCAGACCTTCAGCGCCCACAAAGGGGCGTTATCGCCCACTTTGGGAAAGGCTGGTCTAGATTGATTGGCTTGTTTATTACATACTAGACGTTCTGCTCGGCTTCGCACGCATAAATTAGATATTTCACAGACAAATCAGTCTACAAAAAATAGCCTATGATCCTTCACATGGTCTACTTCTTATCTAACCCAAATAACAGAAAAATTGCTCTAGTAGTTCGTGAGATAAGCCCTTTCAAATAATTTCCCCCGTTTTTTCCACATTTTCTTCTATTTCTTTGCTCCTATTAGTCTTAGCGTGATAAAATATAGCCTATAGCCTTCCTCGATAAATGGGCTATCTAACACTAAAAGAATTTTTTAAATCGGACCAGTAGTTCCTGAGATTAGCGTGTTCAAATAAGCCCTTTCAAATAATTTCCCCCCGTTTTTTTCCACATTTTCTTCTATTAGTCTTAGCATGATAAAATATAGCCTATAGCCTTCCTCGATAAATGGACTATCTAACACTGAAAGAATTTTTCAAATCGGACCAGTAGTTCCTGAGATTAGCGCGTTCAAACAAATTATTATTTATATATAATTAGTATAGATTGATTAGCAACATACAATAATTTAGGTATGAGTGATAATATTACCTCACGAGAAGATAGTCCCTCTCCCCAGTTTTGCAGGAGGTTCCTCAGCTGTTTGGCCGGAACCGAGCCCCTCTTCTCAATGTCACCAGCTTTGAATGCATTCACCACCTGTTAAATATTTATGATATTACTTCAAGGCTATGACTTTTGGAAATTATTGAATCCAAAGCAATAAAAGAAAGTAGAAATTAAAAGTTCAATGAATGTGTCTAACAACACATTATTTTATCTTTTTTATACTTAAAACTTTACACAATCATTGACCAAGAACTAAATACTTATCTGTTTATTGATAAGATTTTGACTTGTCTTAAGTTTATATCCAAATACTACTGAGTCACACAGTCCAATACAAAGACTTCACTTACTTCATGTGGTAAGTTCTCAGCTCTGGAATGTATATGCATCACCTCTAGGAAGTCAGCAAATGACATTTTCCCGCCTTTGCCTTTCAAATATCCTGAAAAAGTATTTATTATTTTTTGTACTGCGCTTACTCTTGTTAAAATACAATTTTATCCTTTTTCATACTTTCTGTGTAAAACCAGCTAAGTTTACTCACCTTTCCTTACATAAATGTAATTATAATACATTTTTGATGTTATGTCATTATGGTAAAGTGTATGAATAAAAAAATCATCTTTTTCAATTTAAATTATATTTATTAAATAAAAAGATTACAAAAAAAGCTGTTAACTAACCAGTGAGCTCCTGTATGGTGGGGCTCATTCCCAGCGACCTCATCACAACAGTCAGCTCATCTAGGGATGTAATTTGTCCAGATCTGGCGAATAGGTAGAAGCATTCACGAAATTCTAGAAAAACAAGCAAAAGTATACTATAATGTGATAGTTCTTCAAGGGATGATCTAGAATTTATGAAAGAGGGAAAGAACTTTTACCACTTCATTTTCTTACTTTATACCTTGAAAAATTACACATTATTATACATATTTTTAAGGGAACTTACCATCAATATCTTGTTCCTTGAAATAGCGAGCCTGCAACGAGTAAAATAATTATAAACATCCCACAGGCAAATAAAATTATGGAATGTTAGTACTTGGAAAGAATATTTAAAAACATATATAGATTTTTTTTATATTAATTAAATAATAATAAGAAAAAAACAACGAAAGTAAAATTAATGACGACATCATCAGTGATAAACAACAGTAACTTTTGCAATAGATTTAATAGATTTCACGTTTATAATTAATGAAAGGTTAGATTATTTATTCAATTCTTACCATAGTAAATACAATTAATTTAGTTTTATTACAAATAAATTATGAAAAATAGACGGAAAAAGAAAGTAAACACTGGCCTACTTTGAGCTAATGACATTGACAAATGACAGGTAAGATTTTTTTTTCTTTATGGCACTTCGGCTATTTAACCATGGCCTGACGTGTCGAGTATGTTATGGCGGGAAAACAATATTCTTTATTACAATTTTCAGCATCGTTGTGTCTAAAGTCTAGTCAAAGTCTAAGTAAAATTCAATACAGTCAAGAAGTCAAGTCGGTCGATTCAGTAAAGTGGTAGACGCTTTACTGAAACTTTCGATGGAGTTTTGGAGGCAACACAAAATAGCACGTTTCTGGATATTGCATCACTTTCCTACACTTGTGCACGATAATAAATATCTAATGGTTGATATCCTACTAATATTACACATTAAAAATCCAGTTAGGAAAATAATACAAAAACACAACTTCACTGATCATCAGTCATCACTCTTTCACATTCTCGGCAAAACTCTCGACAGGTAAGATTATGAAAAATCAATGATATTCTATTTGAGTTTTTCATCATTGTGAAAAATACATTTTTTTTAAGTTAATGGGTTGTTTTCTTTTTTTTTTTTATCTCCACCAGACGGCGCGACGCGACGATAGACACTTCTAGATTTTCTATTGGTTTCCCACCGATCTGAAATTATCTGCAGGTTGGCATCACTGACTACATATGGGTTGTGTTTCTAAAAAATCTCAGTGTCCTGTCAAGTGTGACATAAATCAAAATATCTTGAACCTAGTTTCCGTTAGCATAATATTAATATAAAACTGTATGTATTTATATATTTCCATATATTACTATGTTTTTTTGCTTCGTCCCCCTAGTTTAAATTTCACGAAGAACATACGCCTAAGCGATCATTGGCCTAAGCGATTAGGCCAGTATACTGGTAACAGTTTAGGAACACGCTGACATAATATAATACTTGTCAAACTGAAAACTGACAACTGAAAGAGTTTTGGCGGGCATGTTACTTTGACACTTCTTCTACTTTTTATTGTTGGTGTGGTTTTTATTATTTTTTCCCAAATTGTGTTATCTGGGTTTTTGATGTTCATTATTGGTAAAATATTAGCCATTAACGGCGTTATCTTGCACATGTGCAGGTAAGATGTTGTGTATGAACCAAAATGTATAATTCCTGTGACATTTGGTGTGAATAACGGTAAATAGGGCTATTTCTTCCATGAGTTTTAACTAAAACGTCGTTATAATAACTTTACTATCCTATTCGTTGGAATATTATTGCGTCTTTTTCAAATTGAAATGTATCAAGTTTTACATTCTTTTGCCCAGTTTTGTAGCAATTAATGATGGTATTACCGATAGTTGTCTACCCATACGCCATCTAGTTACTAAAATAAAAACTGTTTGACAATCAAATTAAAAAAATAAGAAAATGCCTCATTTGTATATAGTTTAGTTTGTATTTTTACAAGGTTACAAGTTACAAGCAATGTTACAAAGCAAGACCAAGCCGTAAGCGAAAAATTTGCTAGCCTATTACTAAGTACTAACCAATGTATTCAGTGGGAGAACAAAATTAAAACGAAATATGCACCCGATCACCAGCCTACCTAGTAGAACATTCTAATATGAAATATGAATAATGAAACAAGAGCTGCCTGGGAGCAAAAGATTTATCGATTTCTTTCAAAAGTGACCTTCGCGCGCGGATTCGATTAGCTCAAAATCGATTCCTATTTAAAACGTCAAATGGAGAACAAAATACAAATGGAGAAGGGGGAGTTTTGCCGGGAACGTGAAAGAGTGATGTTGTGTTTTTGTATTATTTTCCTAAAATTGTGTTAACTGGGTTTTTAATGTGTATTATTGGTAGAATATTAACCATTAGAAATTCGTTATTGTGCACAAGTGTGGGGGAAAGTGATGCAGTATCCAGAAACGTGCTATTTTGTGTTCCCTCCAAAACTCCATCGAAAGTTTCAGTAAAGCTTCTACCACTTTACTGAATCGACCGACTTGACTTCCTGACTGTATTGACGTTTACTTAGACTTTGACAAGACTTTAGACCTGACAGTATAGAAAAACTATGCTGAAAATTGTTATAAAAAATATTGTTTTCCCGCCATAATATACTCGACACTGGCCATGGTTATAGCCGAAGTGCCATAATAAGAAAAAAAAAAAAAAAAAAAAAAAAAATGGAGAAGGTGAATCAGCTGACAGACACACGAAGGGCTTATTTTTCCATGGTGTAATTGTGTAAATTGATTAAAAATTATTACATAAAACATTTTTAAAACTAAAGTGTCCGTGAAAACGAATACCAAGTTATGTTTAAAATCATCGTTTTGTTATGGATTTATACAAGTGCCTGACGTAAGTGATTTTACAATTTACAATTGATGAAACACCTTTTCAATTTGCTTTTCTTATCATTTGTTGTTCCTTTTATTTATCTCATAACTTTGTATCCAATTCTAAATGTGATCAAGGTTTAGGTTAGATAATTTTGACAATGCATGTGCATATCAAGTTTTAAGTATTGAAATCTGATTTTGTTCACGAATTCACTTTTTACGTCGTTGTTATTGCTCGTATTTAGTAATAAGATTAATAATATTTATATACTCTGAACCAACTGAAAACTGTGTTTCAAACAACTGACTCAATGCATATAATATTACTCCAAATTGTCATGATATTCACTTTTAACACCTAACCTCTGTCGTAAAAGAACATAAAAAGATAGTAAGAAATCATTTATTTATTAATATGATAATGAGATATTATAATTTAATTAAAATGCATGCAGTAATTAATTTACAACTTGAAGAATTCAAGTTAAGTGTTGTTTTAAATATGAATTGGTAACATATTATTCAGTCAGGTCAGTGTTATAATTTTTTTCTTCTATTGCTGTTTAAATTTTTTGTTATTGTCACTTGTTAGTGCTTATAAATGCATGCCCTTTAACATTTAGAGATCACACCTGTTCTATATTGTTGAAGGTTTTTTTTTTTTATATGTGTTGCAAAATATTTTAATTTATTTCATTTAGATATTAGATAATGATTGTATCAAATCTTAGAAGACAGCTGACTAACCTTGATACAATAATTTGTAGACAAAGATAAGATTGACACTTATCTTCATGTAACTAAAGAAATTAAGTATTTTGCCCAGCAATAGCACAGAGAAGGCTATAAAAACAGGCTGTTTGGCATGTAGTTTATTCTTATTTTATGATTCATCTTTTTTTTTTTTTTTGTATAACTGCTACTGTGTGTGTACCCTTCTTCCATTGTATTTGGTTTAATTTGCTGTTTTGATAGGTATTTCAAAGTAAATGCCCTTATCTGACAACCTGCTTGATTTTGCTGTGCATGTAAGCTAAAAGTTGCGACATTTTTGCATAAAAGAAGTAATAGTCATTTGGTTGAATCTGCTATTTGATTGAATGACTAGTGATTTCATTGAATGAAACCATTTAATTGGATGACTAAAGGCGTCAAGTTGTCTTTGACTGTAAATTAAATAGTTTCATTAAATGAATTTGCTAACTCGTCAAGTTGTCTTTGACTGTAAATTAAATAGTTTCATTAAATGAATTTGCTAGTCATTTAATCAAATAGCAGATTCAACCAGATGATATGTGACATATAATACCTTTTTTTTGTGTGTATATTAATAGGATATTTTTAACTTGATGCAGTAAATGCATGTAAAAAACTAAAAATGTATTGTTTCAGAGTGAGCAAGAATCTCTGAAGCCGTGTGAACCATGGACACACATATATACCACATCACCAAAAAATATTTAAAGCATTTTAA
This sequence comes from Cyaniris semiargus, assembly GCA_905187585.1. Taxonomy (NCBI): domain Eukaryota; kingdom Metazoa; phylum Arthropoda; class Insecta; order Lepidoptera; family Lycaenidae; genus Cyaniris; species Cyaniris semiargus. The sequence goes on from LR994567.1 coordinate 12,440,248, forward strand.
GATATCATAATCCTTGAAGAAATCTAGTCGTAATTCTGTTGCTGTTATAGAGAAATATTATTTATTAATTTAAACTCATTATTTAATAATTAAATTATTAAATAAAAGTAATATTCCATTATAATTTATAGTATTAAATACAATGTACCAATATTTATAATACCAAAGAGTATAGTTGGAATAGAACATAGATGTTTATTGGTGTGTGGAAGTCGGGGGAAGACAGTAGAAAAATAGGGAATAGAAACGAAAAGATGGCGGCTACGATGGTGGAGTCCCCCCCTCCACAGCTCATCACAACCATCGAGTGGAGCATGATGGACAAATCAAAGTTTTTCCCCCTGTACACATTGAGTAGTTTTACTGGTGAGTGATTATGCAAAACTATAATGTCATCCATTAAAAAAACCACATCAAAATCGGTATATCCAATTGGGAGCAACAACACAGACAAAAACACAGCACACACAATTAGTAATTATGTAGTAGCTGGTAGTAGCAATAACAATGTTAGATATTTAAGATTATTATAATTTACATATCTTATTGTATTTTAATTTTCAGTTAGGCTAACTAGTTTCTATCTATTTTCACATAACCATAAAAGGGTTATTGCCTTTTTTATGACTTTAAATCACGATATTTAATAAATCAATTTTTATCTATACTTATATTATAAAGCGGAAGAGTTTGTTTGAACGCGCTACTCTCAGGAACTACTGGTCCAATTTGAAAAATTCTTTCAGTGTTAGATAGCCCATTTATCGAGGAAGGCTATAGCCTACAGGCTATTATTATATTTATATATTATTATTATTATATTTTTTCAAATTTTTTTCAAAACGGGGGAAATTATTTGAAAGAGCTTATCTCATGAACTACTGGAGCAATTTTTATGTTATTTGGCACAGATAAGAAGTAGACCACGTGAAGGATCATAGGCTATTTTTTGTGGACTAATTTGTCTGTGAAATATCTTATTTACGCGGGCGAAGCCGCGCAGAACGTCTAGTATAAATTATAATATATTTCTTTTCACACTGACACTTGATTTATAAGTATGTCTGTCTCATAAAGTTAATATACCTAGCGGAATTCCGCTAGGTATATTAACTTTATGGTCTGTCTATGCGTTTATGCAGATTTGGATTATATTTAGCATAGACAATAGACATACATTGGGTTCCGGGAAAAACGTGCGTTTCCTGCAGGATAAACGATTTTCCGTAACAAATGTTGCATAAAATATCTACTGAAATTCGTATTACACAACTCCTAAATTTTCTCACCGTATAAACCTTCCTTGGACTTCTACAAATATTTCGAGAGTATTTAGCAATCGATTCAGCGGTTCTCAAGTTTAACGAGACTAACAAAATCGAAATTAATTTTTGTTTATTATATAGATTTAATTTTATTTCCAGTGCGATGTGCGTTGTATCCGCTGACGTTGATCAAGACGCAGATCCAGGTGCAGCGGAAGAAGGAGGCGTACACAGGGGTGTCGGACGCCATCTCCAAGATATACAGGAACGAGGGGATCTCGGGGCTGTATAGAGGGTTCTGGATGTCTAGTGTGAGTGTCATGGTGGCCCAGGACCTCCTGGTCCTCCGAGACCACCTAGAACTAGTGCCGGCCCTAGGGGGTGGCGAACATGGCAATCGCCCGGGCCTTCACTCTTGCAGAGGCCTCGCAAGGTATTTTTTTCGTAAGACAAAGGGCCTTGCAAAGACCTGCCGCCCAGGTCCTCGCAAAGACCTACCGCCTGGGGCTTCGCAATGGGTAAGGCCGCCACTGCCTAGAATATACGGCGTTATTTAATTTAAAGGCACTGCATAGTACTACCTGTATTCATGCTTAAAAAACCGGCCAAGTGCGTGTCGGGCCACGCGCAATATAGGGTCCCGTAGTACCGCTAGTTTTTGATATTTTTTGTATGGTCAATGAATGTACATTTATAACGTGTTTTACACTACTGTCTACTAACAACATCATTTCAGTTACGTTCAAAGGAATTTGTACGAAAAGTTCCTTTATACAGTTTGTAACAAAAATAAGTGATAATACTTTAGGGTGTGTACGTGTTTCTTGTAGAGAGTTCACTGTAAAAGTAGCAGCGCTGAAAGGCCAAAATTTTTTTCACTTTTGTATGGGCAAGGGCCCGAGCATCACCAGTTTCCCCATACAAAAGGGGACACTGGACTCTTAACGATTTTTTCCGCTTTGAAACAGACAGACAGACGGACGGACAGACCGAAACTATAAGGGTTCCTTGTTGACTACGGAATTCGGAACCCTAAAAACTGTACTAAACAGACATTTGCTGAGCTTATGAAAGCTAGCTATGTTTTTTTAAACAAAATTGAGACAGGAAGTATTCTAAACGGACGTTCCGGCAATGGGTGTGCATTGACGGAACAGCCGTTTAGAAGACTTATTAAGCCAATAGTTTTTACCAAACCTTATCTGTCACTTAATTCTCTTGGCCCTAATTTGTGAAAACTTATGTGATAGGTATATTATGTTGGCTTTGTTTTACGGGTTATGCTTAAAGTTAAAAATTAAGGTGCAGTTAGTAAGCGGGCCCCTAGACGATAAATTTTATTGTGAAAGATCACGTATTGTGCAATATTATTGACCTTATAGGGGCGATATTGAACGCGCCCAAATCTTATTGTAAAATAAATTGTTCAATAATATTGTTCAATGATATTACACAATAAAATTGATCGTCTAGGGGCCCAATTACAATAGCCATAAATATTATCAATACAATCAAAGACATATTTACACTTGACCTCACATTAGTATGATACATAAGGTTCAAGGGTATACTTTGAGCTATAGTTTTTTTGTGATGTATCACCTTGACAGTTTATTGACCTCAGTCCTATTGTATGGTCGGTCGTTATATAGTCGGTAGTCTTTTTTTTGAATTGACTTTTTTTGCACTTAATAATTTTAGGTTTATTTTATCATTAGGGTCGTATTTTTGTGAATTGGTCATGTTTATTCTCACTATGCTAGTTCAAAAAACTCTTCACCTTCCCTCTATGTATTTAAAATCGATGAAAACGGTAACGGTTTAAGTGTGATAACAGACCAAACCAAAACTTTCATGATCCGTGACCGTACTTTAGTGATATCTAGTTAAGTATATATTTTAATTTTATTTGCGAAAACTTTAAAATGGCTTATAATTAGAATTTAGTTAAGTTAATTTATAATTATAGCTGTAAGTTTTCCGAAGAAATAAAAATAAAAAATGAATAAAATATTAAAAAATATATATTATGTGTTAATGTGTTCAGTGTATGATCGTGAAGTTTGACAGTACGTGTGTACAGTTTCAGATAATCTCCGGCGTGTTCTACATCTCCACGTACGAGGGCGTGCGACACGAGCTCGGGAAGTACGACGTCAACCCCAAAGTTAAGGTTAGTGTGACCTAGGCCCGTATAAATAGTCAGTACTTAAGATGCGACCCGGTCTCAAGACGCGGTTCGGTTCTGTGATTGGTCCAAATTTTGACAGCCAACCAATCACAGAGCCTGAACCGTGTCTTGAGACCGAGATGCATCTTGGGTAGTGAGTACTATTTATACGGGCCCTAAGGGTGCGTTTCCACTGACGCGGAGCGGGGCGGAGAGGAGCTTAGCGGTGCCCGAATTGACCAATCGTGCTATTCCAGCGGAATGACAGCGAAGCGGAGCGAAGATTTCGAGCATGGTGATTGGTCAATTCGGCACCGCTAAGCTCCTCTCCGCTCCGCTCCGCATCAGTGAAAACGCGGCCTAAAGTCGGTATAACACATCAAAATGTCAAAATTTCTATGAATTTCTGTACCCAGTCTCGTCTTGATTGTAGTAGGTTACGACTGTAGATTTATTTGGTATAGTTTCGGTACGGTCTCCGTAAAATATAACTACAGAAAAGTAACTTCAAATTTGTCCCCTAAGGGCCTACCCATACGTACCACAACCACACCACGTGGTCGGGCGTATATTTCGTATTGTAAATGAACTGGACTATTCACACGTACATTACACATTTTGCAGTCGTTGTCGACCACTTGTGTGATACCGACCATATCGCAACCACAACGTTGCGTCGATGCAATGATAGTGCGCGCACACCGCCCGCGCTCTTCCCCCCCCCTCCGTTTCATTGACTTTCGTACGTAACCACATCGCAACTACTGGCGACAACGCAACCACGTCGACATTTTGTTGGTACCACAACGCAACTACAAAAAGCTACAGCGACACCATTCACACGTAACCACTGCTTGACGGCATTTTGTCGTTGCGACGTGGTGTGGTAAGTGGTTGTGGTACGTGTGGGTTGGCCTTAAAACTCAGGACCACGCCAGAGTTCTAACATGTCTGCTTTTTCGGTTGAAAAAAAACATTATTTATAACCAAGCAAACAACGACATAACTATGTAGTATTTTATTAACTTATCATACAAACAGAAAACATAATATTATTATTTGACATTACTTGTATTTCAAACAAAAATCTAAGATGCCAAATAATGGGGTCAGTTTTAATTTATTTGTATATTTAGCAATAATAATTGCATATTTCAGTCGTTCATCGGCGGCGGGTGCGCGTCGCTGGTGGGTCAGACGGTGATTGTGCCATTCGACGTGCTGAGCCAACACCTGATGGTGCTGGGACTCGTCAAGGGCAAGCCTGACGCGCATAACAACCCCGTGAGTATCTTGTAGTAGCCCTTATTGTAACCGGCAGTAGAGTATGGAATTTATTCTAGAAATAAAATAATAATAGCAAGAAGAAGAAAGATACAAGAGACGGGTATTTCTTATCTCATTCACTCGCTATTGCCATCACAATCAGGTGATTAGAGAATCATTGAAAGAACAGCCAACTTTGATGTGTCAACATGAATGTTTTCGTTTTCCGTGATTTTGCGCCAACGCCGCATGATTCCAGGAATCGATTTCGATGGCGATATAAAGCTATTTCAGACGGTTGTTACATTACTTGCAACATCACGATGCGGATGTAGTAATAGGTGTTTCCACCTTGACCGGTGGTTGTAATAGGTACCATGTCCAAATAAGACACAAATTTGAAAGGGGCGTGGTCATCTGACTAATGCCCCTCCCCCTTTTGACCACAGCTAATAGGTGTTCAAAAATTTCCAAAAAATCAACCCCCTCGGTCTCGAGTTTGACCGGTGGTTTTAATGGGTACTGTAGGGACCATGTATGTGTGAATATGCCAGTGTCAGCAGTTTTGTGTCTGGAAGGCGATGTAAGTTAGAGACGACGGGCAGTCACTGCGTGAGGCCTTGTCAGTATGTACGAGTGTTAATTACGGGATAATAAAAGGCCAAGTGTAATATCAATATTTGTTTTATTGTTGCAACCCGGGGACTTAGTAATTAGTGACTAGAGAGACTCTTACAGTACCATGTCGAAATAAGAGACAAATTGGAAAGGGGGCGTGGGCCTTTGACTAATGCCACTCCCCCTTTGACCACACCTAATGGATATTCAAAAAATTCCAGAAAATCAACCCCCTCGGCCTGGAGCTGGACCGGCGGTGGACGCGGGCGGGGCTGGCGCGCGAGGTGGCGGCGCGCGTGTGGCGGCGGCATGGCGCGCGCGGCCTGTACCGCGGGTACGCCGCCTCGCTCGCCGCCTACGTCCCCAACTCGGCGCTCTGGTGGGCGCTCTACACGCTGTACCAGGGTCAGTGTGTTGTAGCTATATGATCACCCCCCGGCCTGGAGCCGGACCGGCGGTGGACGCGGGCGGGGCTGGCGCTGTTGTGGGGGGAAGGTCTTTTATAACGTTACGATGCGTTGCAAGAGTGAGGGCGGCTCAGACATCGTGTTTCGTAACGTCAAACAAAGTGTTAGGACCTTTTACAAAGGAGGAAGGAGTGTGTAAAACGTACGAAAAGATACGAGAACCGATACTGATCTAGGAACTGAGGAAAAAGGAAGAAGATAAATCCAATGGTATTCAACTCAAGATCGATCAAAAATAATAATTAAAGACATCATACTTAAGCAGACTTAAAATGTAATATTCATACTATATTGTCGTGAAGAGAAAGAAAGTATAATTAGGTAGCAATTTATACCTTATTCGCGACAGGACTATTATAGTTTCAGTTCTGATGTTTTAAGGAGTGAGCACACTGAGACGGGCCGTGCCGGGGCGCATCGCAAATATCCGCCTCCATACAATTTGTATGGAAGCGGATGCGCGTATCGCACACTGTGCCGGGGCGCATCGGCGCGGATTTTTGCTCGGCGGATTTCCGTCAATGCGACACGGCCCGATAAGACCCGCTGCGCCCCGGCACAGTGTGCTATAGCAAGCGGCGCGCGGATGTGATGCGATGGATGTGATGTAATGCATTGCGCGCCGACCCGCCCCGGCACGCCCCGGCACAGTGAGCGTTAAAATCCGTCAATGCGATGCGACCCGACCCGGCAATAGTGTGCTATAGCGCATTTTGCGCTGCGCTGCGCCCCGACCCGCCCCGGCACGCGCCGACAAAGTGTGCGCGAACCTTTAAGCTTACATTTGTTTTATTATTTACAGAGGAACTACTACGGATCAGTCCTGTATGGGTCTCCCACCTGCTGCTGCAGTGTGTGGCGGGTACGCTGGGCGGCTTCACCACCACCGTGCTCACCAACCCGCTCGACATCGTGCGCGCCAGGCTCCAGGTACGTGGTCAGAGCGTGTGACGTGATCAGTCCGGTGTGGGTGTCGCACCTGCTGCTGCAGTGTGTGGCGGGCACGCTGGGCGGCTTCACCACCGTGCTCACCAACCCGCTCGACATCGTGCGCGCCAGGCTCCAGGTACGTGGTCAGAGCGTGTGACGTGGTCAGTCCGGTGTGGGTGTCGCACCTACTGCTGCAGTGTATGGCGGGCACGCTGGGCGGCTTCACCACCGTGCTCACCAACCCGCTCGACATCGTGCGCGCCAGGCTCCAGGTACGTGGTCAGAGCGTGTGACGTGGTCAGTCCGGTGTGGGTGTCGCACCTGCTGCTGCAGTGCGTGGCGGGCACGCTGGGCGGCTTCACCACCACCGTGCTCACCAACCCGCTCGACATCGTGTGCGCCAGGCTCCAGGTACGTGGTCAGAGCGTGTGACGTGATCAGTCCGGTGTGGGTGTCGCACCTGCTGCAGCAGTGTGTGGCGGGCACGCTGGGCGGCTTCACCACCGTGCTCACCAACCCGCTCGACATCGTGCGCGCCAGGCTCCAGGTACGTGGTCAGAGCGTGTGACGTGGTCAGTCCGGTGTGGGTGTCGCACCTGCTGCTGCAGTGTGTGGCGGGCACGCTGGGCGGCTTCACCACCGTGCTCACCAACCCGCTCGACATCGTGCGCGCCAGGCTCCAGGTACGTGGTCAGAGCGTGTGACGTGGTCAGTCCGGTGTGGGTGTCGCACCTGCTGCTGCAGTGTGTGGCGGGCACGCTGGGCGGCTTCACCACCACCGTGCTCACCAACCCGCTCGACATCGTGCGCTCCAGGCTCCAGGTACGTGGTCAGAGCGAGTGACGAGTTCAGAGCTTGTGACATGGTCAGAGCTTGTGACGTGGCCTGAGGTCAGAGCTTGTGACGTGGTCACTTGGTCAGAGCGTGTGACATAGTTCAAAGACCTCAGGGTCAGAGTGTGACGTGATCCTAATGCCATTGCTATTATGGTACAATTCGATACAAACCCAAGTTACTTTATCACAGTGAAAACTACAAGTGTTGCCAAAAACTCGAAATCAGACATACGAATTACTCGTGTAAGGTGACCATTGGTCAGAACGATGCAGTCCTCAATCTGTTATAGAACTTGGTAACTAGTAAAGTTAATACTTGTGACTTAGTCATTGGTCATAGCCAGAGGCGGCGTAAGGCGTAGGCGATGTGGGCGACGGCTCACGGCCTCGCGGTTCAAGGGGCCTCGCGCCCCATGGACCACTAGGGTTTTTTTAGGTTTCACGAGCTTCAATAGTTTTGATATTCAAATTTTTTATAAATAAAAATTTGAGTATCAAAACTTTTATCAAATAAAATTTGAATATCAAAAAATTCTTTCTCAACAAAATCCGTCCTCTTGCGTCTTCCATCAGGGGGCCTCGCAAAATGTATCTTGCCCACATCAAATTTAGGTCTTGCCCCGCCACTGGTCATAGCGTGTCAACAACAACACATATTAAATATGTAACGTCGTCACTAAATAGTGTTACTAATTAGTATTGCGACGAGATCAGTTCCGCGTTGCGTTGGATTTCGCAAACGTCATTAGATAACATCCACTCGAATAGGTATCAATATTACTGATGAACAACATCCACTTCCAACATCAATAGTATTGACTCTCATCCGTCCAGGTGGAAGGCGTGGGCACGATGAAGCAGGTGTTCCGCGAGCTGTGGCAGGAGGAGGGCCTGATGGGGCTGTACCTCAAGGGTCTGTCGGCGCGCCTGGTCCAGTCCGCCGCCTTCTCCTTCTCCATTATCCTCGGCTACGAGACCATCAAGCGGGTGTCGTTGAGCGACGAGTACAGGCCGCATGTGCGCTGGTGAAATATACGAGTGACATAGATGATGGCTTTTATTTTAACCCCTCCTCTGCCCTGCTAAGCGCAAAAGCGGTATCTCAGTGAAAGTGAGTTTTGAGAAAATTGAGGTTGTAAATAAAGATTTCTGATAAAACTGAGATAGACTAAGTTCATTGGAATTTGGATGCGTATTTTTTTAAGTTATCCGATGCCATTTTTTTATTATTATTAAATAATGGGGCAAACGAGCAAACGGGTCACCTGATGGTAAGCAACTGCCGTCGCCCATGGACACTCGCAACATCAGAAGAGCTGCAGGTGCGTTGCCGGCCTTTTAAGAGGGAATACGCTCTTTTCTTGAAGGTTTGCAGGTTGTATAGGTCCGGAAATACTGCTGGTGACAGTTCGTTCCAGAGTTTTACAGTGCGCGTACATAAAAATCAAATTTTCCAATTTTTTGAGATACCGCTTTTGCGCTTAGCAGGGCAGATCTATAGTACAACACTACAGTCAGTGCCACATTTAGCACTACTAGCGCCCTGGGCTAGATTTCTTCGGCGCCTAGGGTGCTGGTAGTGCTAAAAAAGGCGCCTCTTTTTGTTTGCATTCGCGCCCATTTTTATCCGGCGCCCTGGGCGGTCACCCAGCGTCACACCCCTTAACGCCGCTACTGACTACAGTATTGGTACTTTTTGAGTTCATGCCACAGAAAACCCTTTTTTTGGCAATCCTAGTATTTTTAAAACAAAAACCTATGGTATCAATAATAGGACGACTGTAAAAGAAAAGGTAGATTGCCCATAAATAGAATGCAAAAGCTGATTGACATAGATCAAAGCTACACAAGGCGCCACGATTGGCACACCCCAAATGTTGAGAGCAGAAACCTTTACACATGCGTTCCTAATATGAAATAGACATACACTGAGAAAGGACTATTCAAAATTTCACCTCAAGTAGGTACTGTTTAGGACAGGTAAAAGTTAAAACTACGAGGTATCAGTCATATGGGTGACCGGTGGAATTTACATATTTTAAAAAAAGTTAGCCAAACTTTCAAAAATGAATTAAGTACTTATATTAATATTAATTCCAGCTTGGAATCAGTCATCTAAAGATTAAAACCGACAGTTCTGGACAGTTCTATTCAACGAAGTTGCGGACGTCATCTAGTCACAAGATAAATCAATGCAAAACTGATTAATTTTAAATGGTTAGTACCTAACCGATTATTGTTGTTATCGCGTTTAGTTTGAACTCGTGGACTGTGATTCATATCCTTTGAACACAATCAGCTATTACCATTGTAAATGCAGCTGTAGGTTACAATCATACAATGTGTAATACAATCTTGAGTTTCTTTGAGAGTGACTCGGGCGCAAAATACCGACACCGGACCGAAAGGGTCCGAGACAGGCGAGACGAGGCGAGCGCACCCACTTACTCTCGCACTCGGGCCGCCTCGCTGTGTCTCGGCGAGAGTGTACAGCCGACATTAAAGTGTTTGAGACATCAACGTATACAAGATAACGATACAAACAAAGCGTAATATGTTTACTTTTAGATAGGAAGATGCGACGCAAAACGTATCTGACATTACTGGGTCATTCGATAAGAATTTTGGCGAATTCTTTAGATATATTTTTACAATCAGTCCATGGCCAGTAGCTTTAAATACAATGAGGTCCGGTACTGTGTTGTTCACAGATTACTAGAATATAGGTATAGTAGGTGTTGTTTTTACTGAAAACGTCGAAATACATATATTAGGTACTGTAGGTCTACCAGAATCTGATGGCAAAAAGTGAGAAAATAAATTGACTCTAGCAATACCGGGGTAATACGAATAAAACATTTTGATCCTTTTTTTTTTTCTTATAGCGGCTGATTCTGTGTGTTAAACATGCAAATATAAAAATTTTACCAATGATCAAGGATATTTTATGAAAATCTGCTGTCAAAAATTGCCATCAGATTCTGGTAGACCTATAGCAGTAACTATTTAGTAATCTGTGGTACTAGTACCCACCATCTTGATGACGCCCGCGAATCCGTTGCGCCAAAATTCGTTTATCGCGCAGGAACCGTACATTTTTCCGGGATAACATGTATCCTATAATATGTCCTTTCTAAGAAGCATAACATGTATGTTATTATAAGCTTTTTGGTCCTTTCCGATGGCTCAAAGTACCTCTGGGCGGTAAGACAGTCATTTTGCACATTTTCTTAATTTAGTAATAATTTTTTGTTGTTATTTCTTTTGGTTTTGTCTTTTTACGTGTTTCTGCATGTTTTTTGTTGTTTTTTTTTGTATGTGCAAATATATAATTTATAGTAGTAAGTAGGAGAAGTTTTGACGACCTCTGTGGCTCAGTTGGTGGGCTGTTGGTAGCTCAAGCCGGGGGTCGCGGGTTCGAATCCCGCCGACGGAACAAAAAGTTTTCAAAAGTTCCTGGGTCATGGATGTGTATTAAATATGTGTAGCATATAATAAAAATCTTAACTATATGTATAGTATAAAAGTATTAAATATATTTCCATTGTCTGGTACCCGTAACACAAGTCCTTCAGGTACTTAGCACGGGGTCAGACTGACGTGGTGTGCGTCCATAAAAAAAATAGAAAAAAAAAGTACTTTAAATATTTGTATTTAATTGCTCATGATTGTCACCGATTGTGCATAGGTACTAGTTAAACAACTGCGTAAGTAACTAATTTTAAGCGAGACAAAAATCCAGCATGATTCGTCTCCAAACAGTAGGTACCTATGCATGTTCCTACACGCCTAAATTGCCTAAATAAAAACATTATGTTGTCTTATCACGAGAGGTTGAAGCGCTAATTAAAACCTATACTTGACCTTTTTTGCCACATTTAGTATAGGTACAGGTTTAGCATTAGGCATGAGTCATGACCTACGAAAATAATCGGCCAACTGCGAGTCGGACTCGCGCACGAAGGGTTCCGTACCGTTATCTAAGAGCAAAAATAGGCCAAAAATTGTGTTTTTTGTATGAGTGAGAAAATAAAATGAAAATTTAAATTTTTATTTTATTTTAATGTTATTATTATTTATTAAAGTACACATATAATAAAGGCATTTTTGAAAATTTCAAGTGCCTAAGTACCTGTTTCCATTATTGATAACGAGCAAAAAAAGCCAAAAAAATCACGTTTGTTGTATGGGAGCCCCCCTTAGATATTAATTTTATTTTGTTTTTAGTATTTGTTGTTATAGCGGCAACACCGCAACAGATATACACAATCTGTGAAAATTTCAGAAGTCTAGCAGGTCTAGCTATAGCGCTTCTTGAGATAAAGCCTGGAGACACACGGACGGACAGACATCGAAGTCTTAGTAATAGGGTCCCGTTTTTACCCTTTGGGTACGGAACCCTAAAAATATAAGTTTTGAGGTCATTTTCGTGAACACCATTGATCGCCGCGCCGGGGTATATAGATTTAGGACAAAACTGTAGTGTATAGGTAGGTAGGTAGGAAGGTAAAATGTAAATAGGTGTAGCTAGACTAGCTATTGATTTCTTATGTTTACGCTAAGTAGTTACTTATAGCACAGAATATATATTTACTTATAGTTATTTATAACCCCAACATAAATAGGGGTTGTTTCTTGTAATTGATACGTAATTATGTAGCTGGCAGTTACTAATCCTAAACAATATGAGAAAGTTTAAAATGCTTTTAAAACGACTTCCAAGAAAAGGAGGAGATTAATTCTTTTGTTGGTGTCAATTTTATATCGCAGGAAAGCCTTGCCATAGTTTTGACTATTGGGCAGGCACAGAGAGAATACCTTTAAGGTAGGTATAGACGAGTGTTCCGTAGAAAAATTAAGAGACGCCAGCACAGTTTCCAAACTCTTTTTCGAAGTATGCTAAGATTGCTAAGTCAACAATTCTAGTCTAGAACCACAATCACTTGGAGTTAATGACGCTTATGCAATTTCCATTGTTATGGCAATGCAATGTCTATAATCTATATAAACATAGGCAGCAAAAGTTGCTAGGTATCTGGCAAACCGTTTGTTATCAACTTATTTAGTACTTACCTATTTTCTTAAATAATTCCAAAACCCATAAATTCAGCTTGTTACGCTGTAACACTGTGCTAAGTTTATTTTTACACAACAGTATTTTCTTTTTATTTTCTTGCAGGTTGACGAACTTTATAATCTTATCTTCTACACACAAGTGTTTGGCCAAGTTTTATTTTTGTACAAACGCCATAAGGCATGAAAAAAACATCGTTTCATACTTCGATCAAATATTTTTTTCATAACACTTTCTGGGCGTAAACATAGGCATAAACTTCCCGAACAAACTGCAGTCTGCAATTCATAACATTAGCGTATTTTGTTGGGAATGGCTTCCTTTTTCTAAACTTTCTTTTCATACTTTTAGGTGTTTACCATGACTGGATACTGCGGCAGTATTATTGTCTCAATTGGTCGCATAATCATACTTTTAAACCCTGTATTTTTCGAACCAAACCAACCGTTTGATTGCTGTTTCGAGGCCAGCATGCTCTTCCTAATGTTATTTTCGATATTGGCCTTAAATTCTGCGATTTCTACTATTCACTACGCGTAGTGAAGTTATCAATCTACGTTTTATTAGGTCAACAAGTAGCAACGTTGTAATCCATATTATCGCGTTTCTAATCTTTTTATATCGTATACGTAAAATTCGATCGCAAATTCCTGAAATCGCTCAATAGGCAGGTGATTTTAACGTAGCTAAACGTAAACAGCATTAAAATCGCGTCGTTTTTATGAACGTTTCTTGGGTTTCTTGAGGTTTTTTTCTTGATGGAACAGACGTTTGCATAGCTTTTGAGACTAATAATGAACATAGTAGCTAAGTTTTACCTTATAAGTTACCGGTTATAGGCCCAAGCCCCAAGAGTTGGACTATGAAGAGCATAAGGTATCTATAGCTCGAAAGATAGTAACACCAGATTTTTCGATGGATAGCCGAAAAAAAACGTGTTTTTACCAGGGCCGGATTTATAGGACGCCATAGGACGCTGCCGCCCATAGGCCATGGCCTATACTGCTTATACATAAATCCAGAGCTGGTTTTTACGCTTAGTAATCTCACGAGTAATCTTCTAAATCACATTATCGGTAATCTTATTTATACACGTGATGTTTTCAAACCTGGAATAGCTCACTCCAGTTATTGATAGACGCCATACTCAGAAGTTGTTTATACATGTTCCGTGTGCAAATTTTTTACCGGCACCACCGCTATTAAATGATCAGGAAATGGGAATTACGTTATCTAAATACGTGATGGTACATTTAATGCAATGATTTGGTTGCATAGGGTATGAAATTCGCTAATTTTCAGACGAAAAATAGGATATCGTCAGTAAATTTTAAAACGAAGGTTAAACTCACAACTTTTAAAAACAAACACAGAAATGGCTATAAAACATTTTATTCTAATTCAACACCGCTGAATTACAATGATGTGTTTATAACTACTTTCTTTGGTTTACACCCGATGAGAGAGCAATGTTTATAAAATACTTTGATCAAACTTTACTCACTGGAAACATGTTAACTGGCAATATCTTTAACTGGCACTTATATTATCATGGTCAAGATTGTGCGGAACTCTTTTATCTCTGCGATTTTACTCTCGCGAGCCACTTATTTTATAAAACAGCGATTCTTGGCAATCGCGTACTGCAACTGTTTGTCTCATCTCAATAATTAACATGATTGGTATGTAGTAATTAATGATACTGAAATATTATAACGTGATGGAATAATGCTACCTTTTCTGAGTTTGTCGCTTCAGCTGGCTTAGCTGCTCTATGGAAATACATGTTAGGCCATTCCTTTGCATAAGGAACAAATAATACACACTTAAACCTTCTTGATTGAGCATTTATACTAGTCACAAAAGAGAAAGAAGGAAGAAGAAGAAGTTTATTTGGTTGCAACGTGCACCATACCGTCCACACCATAGTACGTTGTGCAGTGTCAAATTGTACAACAACTGCTAAAGTTAACATTGACCAAACTTCTGCGCGCAAAACATCCATCTAATTCAATCCTTAAAGGTTCATAGGGGATTTAGTCGGGAGCAAACACCACTCTGAAGGTTAGCATGATATTTAGAAAACGAAAACCATAATCTGTTTCTGACACAATCTTGCCAATGTGTGAAGCTAATTCGCACGGCGAATATCGAATGAATGAATGAAAGAGACCCCAAAACCTCTCCTATTAATTCGCTATGAAGCATTTCGCTTTAATCACACTGACCATATTCAAGGTCAAATAAATGAGGAATATTCTTAAAAACTAAAACAAGAATGCTAAAAGACTAGATTGAAACACTGTAGGTTAAATATAGACAACATGAACGATGTTTAACTAAACACCTACGCACGACACTTCAAGACGCGTTTAACAATATACAAACATAGTCAAAGACGTATTAGTTGGAGGGACAATTCGATGTTATAGTTACGATTATCATTAGGGTGTGCAAGACTATCTTTGAAATTTTTGAAACAGTAGCAGAGCAGCTGCAACTGATGCGTTTACAAAGTCCTTACTGGATATTTAAAGGCCGCTTTCTTGATCTCTGCCAAGCACTCGGTATGTTTAATATGGATATGCTCGGCCGAGGACTCTTTTGCTACTTTACTCGGTAGGTGTAAACAGGCCCATAAGGACCAAACTGCCTGACTAACAGGTTCAGGCAGATACGCTATTGTTCTCTCATCAGGTTTAAATGCAAGCTCTATCATGATCTTTCAATACTTCTGACCTAAGGTCCTCTAAGACCAAAGCTAAAATACATGGACACTTCGTGAAACATCGAATCCCGCGAATTATCCGCCAGCAGTCGTCAAAGTAGAAGACGAATTCACATTTTTCAGAAGCCACTGATGGCTCTTTCTTATAAAAATTACATTTTGTTTTGTACATACTTCTACATCACATTTTTTTTTGTTCTTTATTATTATTTACTCTAGAATCTAGATAATAATAGCTTCAATAAATTGGTTGCCTTCAAAAAATTAAAATTTAAGGCTGTGGAAAATATGATACTTAACTACATTTTGAAACAATTTTCGGCAAGTTAATATAGAATTGGAAAGGTAGCACAAGTCACTGCTTACAACAACTTTACAACAATCATAATCAATTTAAATTACCTACACATAGAAATCTTAACAAATAGAACCCATTACATTGAAAATATTAAAATTTAAAGCCAAAGACAATAATTAATATTATCCTACTTTTTAATTCAGTAGATGTTTTGACCAAATACCAGGCGTGTCTCACTTCCATACAAACGGCCCGAAATTGCCGAGATATTTACCTACTATTCTGTAAAACAATCTAATTTCAACCTTTTGCATTGCGCTTAGCGTTCATAGTACAATAACTGTCTGCCGTCTCGCTTCAATCTGCCAGGGCTGTCAAGCGAGCGGCGCGGCGGTGCGGGGCCGGGTATTATTACTTTTGTATCGCGGATGCGTGCGTTGCGTGTGCGACAAGTCGAGCGAGTGCCAGCCTATCGAGACTAGTCCGGTGACCGGACGCTTGCGTTTATCATACCTAAACTCGGGAGTGAGACTTCAGTACCGTAAGGTACTATTATATATTCTGTGCAAATACACAAAAGATCATGAATTAGGTCGGTAGTCTCAGTTGAACTTCTGATAATGCAAGGTCATGTAATTATTACATTTTTTTTCAATAACTACATGTTATGGACAGTGTTTTCTTTTTACAAGATTTGTGTTAGCATAACAACCAAGTGGATTTATTGATCTTTTTTTATATAACTAGCAGACGTTAAGCTATTGTAAGGGTTCACTACACAACATACATTTCTAATTAAATTTCAAGCCAATAGACAATTGTAAAACCGTTTTGTGACAGCAGCCTTGATCTTATGTTTACCTTAAAATATATATTATGTATGGCAAACATTTCAATAACAAGATACTATATTGAGCAAGAGGCATTGGAACTGTAAAATTATATAAGAGGTCAAATATTTTGATATGAATACAGATTAAAGATCATCCACATAAATAATATGTATAGAGATAAAACCTCTCAATCAAAACTAAATAAAACTCTACTGATTAATCGTAATCCTCTAAAATAAAATTGTTGTTTCACAACAAAATTAAATTCTCGTCTCACTAAATACTATGAACAATACTTCCGTTACAATAAAAATGTAATGATGTATATTATCAGAATTGTTTGTCCCAGGCAGAGTAGGTCGTGGTAGGCCGGTCATCTCGCTTCTGCCATCGCAGCCGTCAGCCCCTGACCAACCTGAACCCGGTCTCCGGCGTTCATGTCGAATTTGAAATCAGGAGGAGCCTCGAATAATAAAATAATAGTACTTCCCATGTTGAATTGTCCGAACAGTTCACCTTTTTTGAATGACACTTTATGAAGTTGTAACTCATCAATTCTGTTTCTTTTGCCCTTTGTATTAGTTTTTAAGTCTGGGTCACTGTATATCTCGATTGAGCCAACATTTGTTGCCCCTACCGCTGTCATACTGAAGAAACCGTGCTTCCACTCACCGATGTACACGGCACGCTCATTCATCGTGAACAGACCGGGTATGAGATGAGCCATCCATGGATTGACCGACAGGAGTTTGCCAGAGAAATGGCGCCTAAAATTGGAGGTCCAGTCGCAGGGGGAGTGGAATCTGTGGTAGTCACCGGGCGCCAAGTATATTATACACTGGTGGAGGATATTGTTTTTATTCTTCAGTAGGGAATTGTAGTAGTTTTTATTGTCACCCGTGGACCATTTGTTTTCACCTAGGAACTCCTCGAGACTGTACGTGACACCTTTGACTTGCTCAATCTTGTCGGTGTCGGCGGGCCCGCAGTTGAGCACCACGCCGTCGCAGGGGGACACGCAGGGCGCCGACGATATGAAGCGCGCGCCGTCCCGCAGCGCGCGAGTGAAGAACGCGGACAGGCTCTTGTAGTACTTCAAGTCGGGCACGGCGGCCTCGTCCAGGTTCACATTGAACAACTTAATGTACGTACCGTATACGAAGCTCCGGATGGACAGCGGCAGCTCGCACGCCGCCAGCTTGCCCCACAGCCGACTCGTGATGCGAAACGGAAACATTTCGTAAAACTTTATTTCCACTTTCGACACCTCGTAGTTGACGCTGGCACGGATGTAGCACCACCCCACGTAGATGACGCTCCCTAGCGGCATCCACCTCGTGAATATCGCCCGTAGGTTCATCCATTTCGTCCTTTGAATTTGTGTACTTTGAGTCGAGTACGTCGAGTTCACGCTCTTTGTTTGATTGTGTACGGTTTGCCTGAACGGTTTGTGAGGTTTAATTCTTCTAAACATGGGGTTCGTGACTGGAAGGCAGCTCCGTATGCGTGTCGGTGGAAACATTTCGCACCCGGGCACCTTCCGTCGAAACTATAAATAAAACACCTCTCCTTGTTTATCTAATTACACGCAATTTATATACACACACATCAAACACGGCGGAACGCTGAAGGCCGTGCAAAAATCACAGATAAGAGTATGCAAAAATTGCGTTCAATTTTCAAGTGATTGGGAAAAAAATCGAACTGAAATAATGTCAAATTTCTATTGTCAATGTCAACATGTCAAAGCACAGATAGCCATAAGCACAGACTCAGCTCAGGCCTCAGACCAACAAATCTGTGATTTTTGTGTTTGCGTGATTTAACGCTTAAAAGGTGTTTTTTTTTTTGTATTTTCACAGAGAACGCTTATTACATTTTATATACACATTTTTATCTCGAATTAATAAAGTATTCATAATTTTTATTTCATTTAAAAATTTTCGCGCGCGTCTTTACTTTCTTGACAGACTATACTTTTGGCCACATTGAGATATTTGGCCACTTCCAGTTCCAACTTCCAACTTCCAAGCTATCTGCTATGCAACTTTTTCTTTGGGCAAGGTGGCAGCACTGGTTGTCAGTTGTTTTTTTTCTTCATTTTGTGTTTTCTGTACCTAGTCTGTTGACGTCGGAAAATGAAAATCTGAATTCCTCAATAATTTGCTGATGTTTGCTAGATTACGACCCACGGTTAAAAAGGTTTTTGTTTCCTTTTGATATTTTTCATGTTTATTAGCGTAAACAATAATGATGAGGAAGAAATTCCGACTAAGGATTCTAAGGACTTCGAGGATGTGCCTCCAGATGATCTCCCGCCCAAACCTCTTTTTCGAGGTTTTGAGATGATGCCGAAGGTTCTGTGCGAGCGATTTGATATAACACCTTATATCGCTAAGCAAAAGAATATGAAGAACCTGGTCATTATGAGGGGTTCGTACGAAAAAGGTGATTTGGAAAAGTTTTTAAAACAGTGTACTGTGACTGTGGTTCGAGAGGATTTACTGAAACTAAAACAATGTTACAAGAAAATTAATAATTGCAATAGAAAGAGTATATTAAGTACAAGTAGTACTGAAAAAATGTGTAAGATCTGCAAAAAAACTTACACTAGTGAAAAGAAACTTCGAAATCATGTTCAAAGCAAACATATGATCGAATATAAGGAAACGAAAAAGCGGGTGTCATTCTCCGATCAAGTTATAGTCCACGAATTTAAAGAGTACCATCGCTGTCGAAAGTGCCCAAAAATATATGAAGATTACAATTCCTTAAAACAGCATATGAAACAGATGCACAAAAAGAGAAAATGTTACATTTGTTTCTTTTGTAACAAGGGCTTTGCAGAAAGGATGATCTTTAAAGTGCACATAAAAATGCACTGTAGTATGTGCGGTAAATTCTTCGAGAGCAAGAAGTTATACAGTGACCACAAAAGAACAGTGTGTAGAGTCATAAAAAAATATGAATGTAAGACATGTAAAGAAGTTTATTTCAGTTATTTGAGTTTGAAGGACCATAGTTACGAACATGAAGGTATCCTGTTTGTGTGTGACATATGCAAGGAGAGATGTAAAACTAAATGTACTTTACTCCACCACATCCAATACCTGCACTGTAAGAGAAGACCTAAAAACCTTTATGACACAATTCATGATGAAGCAGGTGTCACGTACGAGTGTAACTCGTGCAATCACTGCTCAAGCAACAAACAAACTATGGAGGACCACACTGTACTGTTGCCAGATCTAAAAAACAGCAAAACCACTGGCTACAAAGATTATTTCTTTTGTGATCAATGCTCCAAACAGTTTGACAATGAAACTGAGATGCTACGTCATAAATGGTCACATTTCTTTAATACAAACAACAAAATTGAAGACAGTGATAACAATAAAACTGGCAATGAAGTTAAAGGTGATATCAATAGCGTAAAGATAAAAAAGAAGTATAAAATTAATGAAGAGCTACCTCCATTATTGAAGCCTAAAATTGTTTTAGACAAATTAAAATTAGATAAAAAAGAAGAGGCTAATGCTGATATAGTATGTAACAATATAGTTACAACAGATATAAGTGACCATTTGATCACAAAAAGTACAGAAAACACCGAACATATAAATAAGATTCCATTATTAGATAAAGGTCAGATTGAAAGTATCCCGGTCAAAGTGCCAAGAAGGAAGACTCTACTTTCAAACCATCTATGCAAGGTAATTTTATAATAGAAGAGCCACTGAACTTTCTATCACTATTCACTTTCCTTCTCTGGACTTTCAGTTATATTTCAAGACTGAAATTAACAAAATGGGTTCAGCCGTTAATGAGTTTTAGCGAGACTAACAAAATGTTGAAATTATTTTTATATCAAGTCAATAATAAAATAAAATAAGGCTTTATTCAGACGTTTACATCTTTTACATATTATTTAACTTTTGCTTCAATTTTTATTATCTACATCTGATTGCCTTATGACAAAGGCCTCACCTAAACTCTCCCACAATTGTCTATCCATAGCCTTTCTGCTCCATGTTGTACCTGCTATTGCTTTTATCTCGTCCTCCCATCTTTTCTTTTGTCTTCCTCGTCTCCTTTTTCTTTCTCGTGGGTACCATAGAGTGACATCTTTAGCCCATTTGTTTTTCTTATTTCTTATTATATGTCCTATCCATTTCCACTTTAGCCTCTTAACTGTATATGTCACGTCTGTTACCCCAGTTTTTGCCCGTATTTCAGTGAGTTTGATTTTTTCTTTTAGTTTGACACATACTCTACTCCTTTCTATGCTATTCTGACATACCTTTAGGGATTCAGGTACGTTGTTTTTCCGTTAATGGGCATTAACGGAAAAACAACGTACCTGAATCCCTATGTCTGGCAACCGTTTGTCATGCATGGCAATATGCAAGTGTTAAAGATTTTCTTCTTGTCTGTCATTAAAAACTGGGGATTTTTCATCATCTCTTTAAGCAACCAGTATCTCTTTCAGGCGTTGTTTATTCTTAACTCTGTTTCTTTCTGTATGTGATCCTCTTGTGAAATTATTTGATCTAAGTATAATACATATTGATTTACATATTCTATGGTGTTGTTATTTACCTTTATCTCGTTCTGTTCTCAATTGGTCATCAATTTAGTTTTTCCTATATTCATTGAAAGGCCCACTATTTCACTCTCGTCTGCTAGGTGCTGAATCATGACTTCAGGTGTTTGTTCAATAATGATTAAATCATCTGCAAATCACAAATGGTTAAGTTTTTCTCCATTTATGTTTATTCCATACTTATCCCAGTCTAGTTTCCTAGATGTCTGTTCCAGCACAGCTGAGAAGAGCTTGGTTGATAGTGGGTCTCCCTGTCTTACTCCTTTTTCAATTCTAAATTCCTTTCCTACTCTTTCTGTTTGTATCTAAGCTATGGAGTTTTTATAAATTTATAAGAAAAAATTATACCCAAAAAAGTATATATACTTTTTTGGGACACCCTGGTTTTTCAAAGCTTCCCAATTATATTTGTGTTTTATGGAGTCGAATGCTTTGTTATAGTCAATAAAAGCCAAATAATATAATATGTTATACTCATTATACTTTTGTACTACTTGTCTTTAAATTGTGTGTATTTTTATTTATTTATTTATTTATATCAGGCTATGTAGGCCCATACAATATATACCTTAATAACTAACATACATATAAATTATACTTAATAACTACACTTTATCACGAGTTAACGGTGACGTGACGCGCGCTTCATTCCGGAGTCTCCCCCGGAATCTTATATGATCTAGTGTATATGATAAGTGTATATGATCTAGTGTAGAGTAGTCTCTTCTGAAACCGGCCTGTTCTTTCGGTTGGTTTTCTTCTAACGTGTTGCTTATTCTGTTAAGAATTACTATGGAAAATATTTTGTACAAGTTAGGTAGTAAGCTCACTGGTCAATAGTTGTTTATTTGATCCTTGCCTCCTTTCTTGTGCAGTAGTACAATAGTAGATTATGACCATTGTTCTGGTATCTCCTCCTTTTCTAAGATTTCGTTAAGTTTGTAGTGAATTCGATTATTGACTCCAAACACCCTTTTATTATTTCGTTCGATATTTGGTCGTCGTCTGGTGCTTTACAGTTTTTATTGCGACATAATTGCCTTCTGAACCTCGCTTTCTAATATGGCTGGAGTTTTTTCTTCTTCCGTTGCTATTTCTTGATAATCGTCCGTTTTACTTGTATCCTTATATAGATCTCTATAAAACTGTGTTGCTATTTCTGTGATATGATTTCTTACGGTTGTCTTTTTCTTTTCTTTATTTCTCATATTTGGTATCCATGTTGTTTTCTCTTTTAATTGTTTAAGAGCTTTCTTTAACCCTCCGGTTTTTTCTATATGATATTGAATTATCCTTCTCCTGTTTTCTTTTTTATACTTCCTAATCTCAGATGCTATTTGTTTACTTATTTCTGCTAAATCTTTCTTGTTTCCTTTTTTGTCCTTAAGTAGTGTTTTCCTGTGCTCTATTAATTGTTTTGCTTCCATACCTATTTTACTAAATGTTTAAAGTTTACTTTGCCCAAGTTCAAACCAATGTACTATTAAAATAAATGATGATAAAATGAATTTGGTGGACACTACTGTATTTTTAGGTATTACACTAGATAGTAAATAACAGTGGGGTCCTCATATTGCTAAACTCGCAGATAGTCTCAGTACTGCAGCATATGCAGTCAGAAAGATTAGGGAAATTTCTGACGAAGACACTGCACGATTAGTATACTTTAGCTTATTTCACAGTAGAATGTCATATGATATACTATTTTTGTGCTGCAGAAGCGAGGTATATGTTTGATTTACAAAATGTCTACATTTGAATCTTTGAGAGAAAAGTTTAAAGAAATTAGTATTCTGACTGTAGCTTCTCAATACATTTTGGATAATGTAATATATTATGTTAGAAAAAATATATGTAAAGCCAAAGGTGACATTCATTGTAGAAACACCAGAAATAAGCACAAGCTAGATTTGCCAGTGATCAGACTTAGTAAAGTCAGTAAATCTTTCAAAGGCCAATGTATACGCCTTTTCAATAAAATCCCAGAAAACGTTCAAAATCTTTCCATTAATAAATTTAAGAAAGTAGTTAAAGAGCGTTTGTGTGCCAAAGCCTATTATAAGGTCAATGATTTCATAAACGATGGCACATCTTGGGAGTAGGATGGCTGCTTGCAAGTTGCAAGGCTACTTCTACATTATTGTATGACTTACAATAATTATGTATGTATTTTGACATTGTATAATTTTAAGTTACAGCATTGTAAATTTTATTTTAAAAGATTAATTTTTTTTCTTACTTTTTTTGGTAAAAAAGTGGGCCCCGTGCGAGTTTCTTGCGCCGGTTCTTCTCGCCGGGTTAGTTCCCGAACCGGTGGTAGGCACCAGTAGTATCAACATTCTGAAAGCATTTTCTTAAAATCTATTCAGAAATAAAACAACTTTTATTTGTTTATTTATTTTATTTATCATTTTTTCTTGCTATGCAGCTAACGTTTTTTGTTATTTCTTTCAGTCTTTCTATTAATATATCATATTGTTCTTGTATTTCTTTTTTGTTATTTCTTTCTAACTGAAGTTCCTCTTAGATCTTTGATTTGATTTGATTTGGTAAAAGGCCATGTAAACTTTGGCTCTGACCATTTGATGGTTTGTGTTAAAATTAAGTTGGTTTACAGTATCAACGTCAGAACTCAGAAATATACTGTGGTTTGTTTGTGATAATATAGTCTATCTCATTCTTTATTTCTGCATTTGGTGATATCCACGTCCATTTTTAGGGTTCCGTAGTCAAGGAACCCTTATAGTTTCGGTCTGTATATGTCCGTCCGTCTCGTTCCCTCGATTACTCATGGATCCCATCATCAGATCACCACTTTTGTGAAAATGGGACCAAATTGGAGGGAAACCTAATAGAACAAAACAAAAATTCTGAAAATCGGTTCACAAACGGCGGAGTAATCGTTGAACATACAAATATAAACATAAAAAAAAATATATCCACAGCCGAACATATAACCTCCTCCTTTTTGGAAGTCGGTTAAAAAAGAGAAGTAAGTTGCTTCGATAGGTACTACACTAGTTTAACTATTAACCCATCAAGCCCAAGCGGCACCCGGCTGCCGCATAACAATTAAAAATCTATTGTGTCTGCGATTCCCACGATCGAGGTAATAAATTGAACCCTTAGTATGAAAATACTTATATAGGAAAACAATCTACATCGTAATAGGAATAAGAAACACAATCGCATTGAGTGTGACTCTGAACAAATTATAATAAGATACGTAGAATATACGCGATGGTTTACTAGGTAACTAAAAAGAGTGAAATTATTATTTTTAACAAAAAATTAAAACCGACTTCCAAGGTAAAAACAATAATAAAATCCTTATAATATGAACTAAAAAGTATTAAATAATGTTTCCTATCTAATAGTGCCTTTTTCCGAATTCGGCTAAACCTCAACTATTTCTGTACTCAATCTTCATAATTTTGAAGTCGCTGCCAGTTCCAAAAGTTTCAAATACCTATTCTGTCAGAGAACTGAAGATTGAGCTATATCTGGTACCGACTTCAAAATGATGAAGATTGAGTACAGAAATAGTTGAGGTTTAGCCGAATTCGGAAAAAGGCACTTTTAGATAGGAAACATTATTTAATACTTTTTAGTTCATATTATAAGGATTTTATTATTGTTTTTACCTTGGAAGTCGGTTTTAATTTTTTGTTAAAAATAATTCTTTCGAATCTCAAAAGTAATGTCAAATGTGTGCCTTACGGTCTGGAGTTAAGGTTGACTTTGTTATGTTCAATTTTGTGGCATATAAGTCGCTTAGAACTTGAATCATTTATTTTGAAACAACATTATATTTTTATTAAAATCGCTATGAAAAGTACCAATTATTATAAGGACATAACGTGATGATATAATTATGGTGTTGTGGGGGCATATTGTATCCATATACAACCATGTGACACTGGTGACCCTGACGTGGTAATGATGATGATGATGATGACGATGAATGTGATTTGCATAGTAGCATATGCTTTCAGTTCTTAAAACAGCGCCTTAACCCCAAACTTGTATCTATAAGGAATCCGGAGTTCTCTTAGTATCTTCGGAACCATAGTATACCTTGGTGCAAAATCTTGCGTTTTGGTAGCATATGCTTAGGATATTTCTCATAAAACCAAAATCACCATATGTTTCCATATACATTTTGAGGAGCTCCCTCGATTACTCATGGATCCCATCATCAGATCACCACTTTTGTGAAAATGGGACCAAATTGGAGGGAAACCTAATAGAACAAAACAAAAATTTTGAAAATCGGTTCACAAACGGCGGAGTAATCGTTGAACATACAAAAATAAAAAAAAAATAAAAAAAATATCCACAGCCGAACATATAACCTCCTCCTTTTTGGAAGTCGGTTAAAAAGAAAAATTTTGAAAATTGGTTCACAAACGGCGGAGTGATCGTTGATCATAAGAAAACAAACACAACACATACATAACACCTCCTCCGTTTTGAAAGTCGGTTAAAATTGTAGCCTATGTGCTATTCTGATGTATAAGCTATATTATTGTAAAGTTTCATTAAAATCCATTCAGTAGTTTTTGCTTGAAAGAGTAACAAATATCCATCCAAACTTTCGCCTTCATACTATTAGTAGGATTTAAAAGGAAAATTATCACGGCTAAGAAGACTTCATAAGTTATTGAGTAATGTTGATTGACTAAAAAAATGTATTTGTAGAAGTATAAATGAACTTTTCATTCAAATTCCTATGAACGTAACTGAGATGATGTTGTTAGTAGTGTAAATTACGTTATAAAATATGTGCTGACCATACAAAAATTATCAAAAACTAGCGATACTACGGAACCCTATATTGCGAGTGGCACGACATGCACTTGGCCGGTTTTTGTTTTTAGACTTTTTAAAAAATTTGTTCATTATTTTCAAATTGTTTCTTTGTGCTAGGTCCACTAGTCGTTTTCCATTATTATTTCGTTTCCTGTACTATATAGTCCCAGTATTTTGTCCTCATTGTCCACTCTTTCTCCTATTTGACTGTTGAAGTCGCCTATTAGGAATGTTGTTTTATTGGACGCTTCTAACGTTGCTTGTAATTGTTCATAGAATAAATCTTTTTTTTTTCTTCGTCGGCTATTTCTGTTGGAGAATATATTTGTATAATGGATATTGTTTCGAAACCTGGTAAGTGTATATTCACTTCAGGTATTCTGTCTGATATTCCTTTAAAGCCAATTATGTGTTTCTTATAGCATTTTTAATCAGGAAACCCACTCCGTACATTCCTGGTATTTTTTCCATATGATAGAAGACGTATTTTTCATATTCTTCTATCTGCTCTCCTACTCTTCTAACCTCACTTAACCCTATTATGTCCCAGTTAATTTTTTCCAAGACATGATCCAACTCCATTAGTGCTTCGTCTGTTCTGAGTGTTCTTGTATTGAGTGTTGCTATGTTTATATATTCTGATCGTTTTTCTTTAATATTAATCTTGAGTTAAGGGGGTGATGGTCTAGTACTCTCACGGGGACCGGCCGGGTTGGGAGATAGTTTTGTTGTGTTTTTAACCCCCGACCAAAAAGAGGGGTGTTATAAGTTTGACGTGTCTGTCTTTCTGTCGGTCTGTCTGTCTGTCTGTATGTCTGTCTGTCTGTCTGTCTGTCTGTGGCATCGTAGCATCCAAACGGGTGAACCGGGTTTTGATCTAGTTTTTTTTGTTTGAAAGCTGACATGATCGAGAGTGTTCTTAGCTATAGTTCATCATCATCAGCCTGCTCATTGCTGAAATATCACGGTTTATCTGGTTCGTGATAGGCCGATTAGCAACTTGCAGTTGTTTCACTCCGTTTGATGGGTTTTATATTTTGCATTCTGGTTCGTGACACTTATGAATATATACATATTAATGCAAAGTTGACCCTGGTGCTGCAGCATCACCTGGTAATCAATAGGATACCCAACTCCTCACCAATTAGAGCAGAGGTTTCGTGTTTGGGCTCATTTTAATTGCGACAACCAATAAGACGTAGATAAGCAGTAAATATTTGCATGATCACCTGGATTGTATAGGAGCCGAGCTCCGTATGAACCCAGGGTGGAGGTTTCATGTTTGGGCTCATATTGACGGCCTCATCCAAGAGGACATATTTTATAGATGGTATTCATTGGGATATGATCCTGTTGATAGGAACAATTATGCACTATAACCAACACAAGTTTAAAAAACATAAAATTAAATTAAATTAAGAAATTTAAAAAACCCCCGCTAAACAACTTTAAAAAGTAATGAAATAATATTTACTGACTTTAATTTTAAATAATTCATAAGTGTAAAGTAATATTTTAGTCCATAATTGTTGTCAAGGTGTGTCGGGGGACCGCTAATGTAGATGTTTGATTTCACATAACATTATAGTTTAAAGGTCAGTTCACAGCGAACTGCATCGAGACAATAAGCGATACAAAATGCAAAAGTCGCTGTTGTCGTAGTTAACTTGGCGGTCCCCCGACACACCGTGACAACAATTATGGACTAAAATATTACTTTACACTTATGAATTATTTAAACTTAAAGTCAGTAAATATTATTTCATTACTTTTTAAAGTTGTTTGGCGGGGGTTTTTTAAATTTCTTAAATTATTATGTTAATAGTTGTTGTCTTCCGGGTGCCTTTGCCATTTCGTTGTTATTGTTTTAATGTTGGTTGTGGTTTGTCCTCGGGCGTTGCATGTATTCAAAGGCATTGGTCTTGTTTATTTTGCTTGCTTTCTGATTCAGTCCTATTCTTTCGTATGAATCTGCTGGTGGTTGGGATGGAGACCTTTTCCTCTTTTCATTATCCCTTTCTTTAATTATTATCTTATCGTATCTTATGAATGCCCTATTTCCTTTTTCAATCTCTTCCTTTACTTTTTTCTTCAGCTCCTTCCTAGTTTTTAGATCTTTTTTTGAAAAGTCTTCTGTAGCGTATATGTTTGAAGGGAAGTTTTTGCATTTTTTTAGTAAGTATTTCTATTTATTTTTTTCCAAGCTAGGGTTAATCTTATTAATATTGGTCTTTGTTTTCCGCTGATTTTCTTTCCTAATCTGACTTCGCTAATTAATCTCACATTTGTCAAATTCGTTTATGTTTTCATCTATCCTTGCATCATTTAGTGTTCCTATGACTATATTCATGAGATCAGTCTTATTTTCATTTTCTTTTTCTCCTATTCCATGCAGTATGATGTTATTTTTTTTAATTTCTCTCTCAAGATGTAAGACTTTTTTATATAAAGTCAATAGGACTTTTTAATAAAATGATATATTTTTTATTTCAGCTTTGTGACAAATACTTCTCTACAAAGTATTGTTTACGTCGACACGTTGAGAAGGCGCATATGAAGATTGATAGCACTGGTGAAGACCAGAGTTTACAGTGTCCAGTCTGCGAGGAAACATTTGTGTGGAAGTCGCTACTGTTGTCGCACAAATGCATACGAATGCACAATCCCGATATACCCTTCCAGGATGCAAGGCCTGACATCCTATTTGATAACCAGCTATATATGATGAATGGAAATGCTCATGGAATTTCAGATGTAAATATGGTTCCAGTTACGTATGAAATGCCGACTCCGGAAGTTGAGTTGACAGAATATAATAATGTGGACCTTGTTGTAAATGATACAGGTGCTGTTAAATTAGTCCCGAGTAGAGCAAAAACACCAAGTAATGGATATAGAATAGTTATACAAGAAGTACCAATTGAGTTTTAAATTTTCATGTTATAAAATAATGGATTACATTAAAATACATTTTGTATTTTAACACGCTTTTATTAGCTTCTCTTGTAACTATGTAATTAGTATGTATGTAAGAAAATCTTGGAATCTTAATTTGACCCACTTCCTGGTCTTCGATTAGGATGAAATTTTGCACACGCTCTGAGTTCTGATGACAATACATGACTAGCTAAGAAACGTCATTACAAATCCAATATGGCGGCCTCCCCAAGATGGCGGACAGGCTATTGACCCATTCTATATGATATTATGGGTATCAAATGAAAGGGTATGCCGTCAGCAATATGAAAAAAAAAATAGTCACGTGACTTAAATCCAACATGGCGGACATCCAAGATGGTGGATTGGCTAAAGCGTGTTTTTTAGTTTTTTACACTATTATAATATTATTATTTCCTAATTATCCTAAATCCATTTATGGTATTTACTAAGTCTTCTCATTTTAAATCAGATTTCGTTAGCTGTATTGCTAGTTCTAAAATTCTATAGTCCTTTGCACTGAAATGCATGTTCTAGCGATTTCAAACCATGTCTTTTTTCTTCTTCAGTAGTTTAAATTTTCTTAAACCTAGATAAGAGTAAGTTATATAAAACCTGTTTATATTAGGTAAGCTTAGATTAAAGGAATATGATGTTATACAAATAAGTTCAAGCACCAAGGTAGATTATATTTATCAATTTTTATCATGACATCTATTGGAATGACTAATAGTATATGCTAATAATATTATAGATGCTGGCATACAAAACTAACCCCCTTACTAACAATATTTACACAACATATTATAATAACTATTCAAGGTTTGATATCTTTGACAATTCTAATACGAGAGACGAAGAAAATTAAGACTGTTTGCTGTGTAAATATTATCATTAACGAGGGTAAATAATATTATCAATATGTTACATACTGTATTGACATTATATTTATAAGAAAAACAAAATTGTTTTCAAAATTTTGTCTATTAATTTTTGTTGCTTTGTTTATTAACGGCCGTTCCCAATATTCAATCTATCTCTGGTTTGGCATACGACCGATCGCAGCTATAATGAGAGCTATTCCTATCTCTAGTTGGGCCAAACCAGAGATAGATCAAATATTGGGAACGGCCGTTAGTCATTGCAGATAGACTTTGTGGTAAAAGAAATGAACATGTTTGTTATTTACAAAAAAAATCGGCCAAGTGCGAGTTGTACTCGCGGACGAAGGTACCACTACAGAGCAAAAATAGGCTAAAAATTGAATTTTTTTGTATGAGAGCCCCCCTCAATTATTTAATTTATTTAAATTACAGTACAAATACAATTAAGTATTTTTAGAACATTTCAATTGCCTATGTGTTGCCGTTATTGATTAAGAGCAAAAAATAGCAAAAAAAAATCACGTTTGTTGTATGGGAGCCCCCCTTAAATATTTAATTTATTTTATTTTTAGTATTTGTTGTTATAGCGGCAACACATATACACAATCTGTGAAAATTTCAGAAGTCTAGCTATAGCGGTTCTTGAGTTACAGCCTGGTGCCAGACAGACAGACAGACGGACAGACATCGAAGTCTTAGTAATAGGGTCCGGTTTTTACCCTTTGGGTACGGAACCTTAAAAATGTACTATCAGAGAACTTGATTTCTATAGGCCGATGGCGGACCTAAGTAATTTGGTCGCGTTAAGTCAAACCCATCCGACCGATCACAGCTAACATTGAATTGACATAAGCCGACCATGTGACGTACAGCTTGGCAAAGAAAAGTCTGACGCGGTGACAGCTGGAACTAAGAGTTTTTATTTATGACAACACTACATTACTTGTCAACTCTAGTATATATTGTGTCAAAAGTGAAGCGTAGGGTTGCCTGTATTTAAAGAAAAGCGCCCTCATTTAATCCACACTCTTCTTTGCCAAGCTGTAGGTCCGTCAACTGCCTAGGAATCAATTTCCTCGATTGTACATTTAAAATTCAAATATTCAAGGAGTATTTTTTAAAGAATGTTTAAGTATTAAATACTAATTGTTATTGTAAGAACTAGGAACAAGAGACAACCATAATTTTATAAATTAACACTGTATAGCAATATATTTTACTCAAGAATAAAAAAAATGATCAGTGCTTTGGTGGCCTTGTGTGTGTAAAGTTTTATATTTAAATTCTGAGAATGAAAATAAAAATTAGGCAATATTGTCCGTGTGTATTTGTTTAAGTTTATAAAATGTTATAATTTAAGTTTAAGTAAATAAACTACTACATTTTAATTAATTTTTGTCACATTATACCTAATCCAATGGACCAATAATAATTATTAAAATTTTGTGTGCCTGGTAGTTCTGAGAATCAGCCAACATCTATCTCAGATTAACCTGTCAAAATTATTTCTACAATGTCTGCAATAATAACTGGGTTCAATAGCGTTCAAGCACACTGCACCCACCTTATATTAG
Source organism: Cyaniris semiargus (assembly GCA_905187585.1). Taxonomy (NCBI): domain Eukaryota; kingdom Metazoa; phylum Arthropoda; class Insecta; order Lepidoptera; family Lycaenidae; genus Cyaniris; species Cyaniris semiargus. Next base: position 12,471,543 of record LR994567.1, read on the forward strand.
GTTAGGACAAAACAACGTTGCCGGATCAGCTAACCATTTGTAGCCTGGGGCCGTACCACCAAACCGTTTTGAGACTCAAACAATCGTACAAGAATGCCGCGTCCCACTCTAACAAACGTGAAATGACGTTGTTAGAGTATGATGCGGCATTCTCGTCCGATTGTTTAGAGTCTCAAAACAATTTCGTAGACCGTAGTAGGCCTACTGTACGTGTCCGGGTAGTGGTCACCAACCTTTTTTTTCATACGGGCCACAAACGTGTCTTGGTGCCACGAGCTGCAACAAAATTTTTTTTGGGTTAAGAAAATAACGTTTTTCAAAATTAACGATTTAGAAGTGGAAAATATTTCACGACTTTCAAAATGGCTTAACATCACGCGGGCCACATATAAGGTCCCGGCGGGCAGCGGGCCGCGGGTTGGGGATAGCTGCTGTAGCCTGTAGACCTTATGTACGTCTGACGGCCGCACTCAGAGCCATTTAATGATAATTAAATTTCAATTTAATGAAATGTGCATGGGCGTACCCAGGTAGGGGCAGTATGTTTTATAAAGCTCATTACTGTGAGTAGTGGGTAGTGCCGTAAGTCGTAACCATAGGGTGGCAGGGGTAGTTAAATGCCATGGCCTACAAGCCCCCGACCTGAGAGGGTCCTGGCCCCTGGCCTAAGAGGCCGCGAGCTAAGAAGTTATTATATTTTTATACATTGATTGTAACATTTGTACTTTTATTATTAGCGTGACGATTTTTACTGATAGGGCCCCATCAACTTGCCACGGGCACCAGATCGTATAGTAACGCCACTGACTGTGTAAGGTTATTATGAGTGGAGGTCGGTAAATCGATTATCGAAATTCTTGATCGCGAGTTTCTGGAATCTGGGTTTATATGGGGCATTTTCTTATTTTTTTAATTTGATTGTCAAACAGTTTCCATTTTAGTAACTAGATGGCGTAAGGTAGACAACTATCGGAAATACCAGGTAATATCATCAATAATTGCTACTAAACTGGGCAAAATAATGTAAAGCTTGATACATTTCAATTTGAAAAAGACACAATGATATTCCAACGAATAGAATAATAAAGTAATTATAACGATGTTTTAGTTAAAACTCACGGAAGAAATAGCCCTATTTATCGTTATTCACACCAAATGTCACAGGAATTATAAATTTTGGTTTTGACAACATCTTACCTGCACTTGTGCACGATAACGGATATTTAATGGCCAATACTTTACCAACAATGAACATCAAAAACCCAAATAACACAATTTGGGAAAAAATAATAAAAACCACACCAACAATAAAAAGTAGTAGAAGTTTCAAAATAACATGGCCGCCAAAACTTTTTCAGTTGTCAGTTTTCAGTTTGACAAGTTTTTACTATGTCAGCGTGTTCCTAAACTATTACCAGTATACTGGCTTAATCGCGTAGGCCAATGATCGCTTACATTTAAGATATTTTTATTTATGTCACTCTTGACAGTACACTGAAATTTTTAGAAACACAACCAATATGAAGTCAGTGATGCCAACCTGCAGATAATTTCAGATCAGTGGGGAACCAATAGGAAATCTAGAAGTGTCTACCGTCGCGCCGTCTGGTGGAGATTTATGAGGTTGACCTTGTACGGTGCGGCTTAATAATTTTGATATTTTTTTTCTTAAATTTTTTAAGCTGGCAACACCAATTATAACGCCAGATTTTTTTTTTCATTTTGACACTGACAGAATGAGTAATACATGTCACATTTCTTGGGTGGATACATTTTGTACTTTTACAGAATTTAATCGATTTATCTCCTTTTAAAAAGTGTTAAATTTCCTTCGAACTGTTCCTGACTGCTTAAAAATACATCGTTCGATATGCCACTACTAAAATTAGTTTAGTAAAGACGCGGTGGCTGGTGTTATTGTTGTTTTTCAGAGTAACTGTATCTGCAAATAAATATAAACAATGTCTGTGAGCGAAAAAGTTTCTCTTTCGGATGCACTAAGCAATGTAGATGTACTGGATGAGCTGACGCTGCCAGGTAATTAAGATCAAGAGTACCCGTAATTTGTTTAGTACATTATTTTGATCGAACTGGAAAGGCTCCATGTATGGGGAAGCCGACCGAATCTGGTCGAATGACTTCAGGCCGACCTGCCCAAACTCGTGCCCACACACGGGAATGCTCAAAATGAGTCGGATTTTATTTGCCTTCCGTTAAATAAAAGTAGGTCGCCGTGTGAAAATGCCGCTCATACTGGGTACAATTGACCTTACGCTTTATTCCTTGCTATCCAGTCCATTTGCTGCAAAATGATATTTTCATGAAATTTCATACTAAATATAACCATATTATGCTTGACATGATACATAAGAATAAGCTAAAAAAATAAAAAATTAAATTATTAGCTGTTTCATAGGAAGCAGATTAAGCAGCATTTTCTTACGTGGGAGAGCCTTGCTTCGGCACGAATGGGCCGGCTCGACCGGAGAAATACCATGTTCTCACAGAAAACCGGCATGAAACAGCACTTGCGCTGTGTGAGTGCCGAGTGAGTGAGTTTACCGGAGGCCCAATCCCCTACCCTATTACCTTCCCTGCCCTCCCCTATTCCCTTCCTTACCCTCCCCTATTCCCTTCCCTTCCCATCCCTACCCTCCCCTATTACCCTATTCTCTCTTAAAAGGCCGGCAACGCACTTGCAGCTCTTCTGATGCTGCGAGTGTCCATGGGCGACGGAAGTTGCTTTCCATCAGGTGACCCGTTTGCTCGTTTGCCCCCTTGTTTCATTAAAAAAAAAAGCAGATAACTAAGCTGCTTTAATGAAAAATTAAAATAAGTACAGACGGTATTGTCCTAACATTTCATTTGCTCAATACTCTGGCCTGAATTCTGAATTCTATGGTTTAAAGATTCTTGTTGACTTTCCATGCTAAATATGCAGTATGATAGATTTTTTAATTGCACATAAAAATTGGCCAAGTGTGAGTTGGACTTGCGCACGAAGGGTTCTGTACTGTTATAGAGCAAAAGTAGGCCAAAAATTGTGTTTTTTGTATGGGAAACCCCTTAATTTTTTATTTTGTTTTATTATTATTATTAAATATTAAATTACACATAATAAACTACCTTGTGAAAAATTCAAGTGCCTACCTGTTACCATTATTGATATAGGGCAAAAAATGACGAAAATATCACGTTTGTCCCCTTAAATATTTAATTTATTTTGTTTTTAGTATTTGTTGTTATAGCGGCAACAGAAATACATAACCTGTGAAAATTTCAATTCTCCTATCGCTATTACCATTCTTGAGTTACAGCCTGGCGACAGACGGACAGACATCGAAGTCTCAGTAATAGGGTCCCGTTTTTACCCTTTGGGTACGGAACCCTAAAATGAAGTATATGTTAATAAAAATAATAGTAATGTCTGCAGAACCCAGATTGAGTTAACCACAACATAGTAGGTAACATTATTCCATTTGCTATTTTTTTTTAGATGAACAGCCATGCATTGAAGCTGCACCATGCTCCATTCTCTACCAGGCCAATTTTGACACAAATTTTGAAGACCGCAATGGTTTTGTCACGGGCATTGCTAAGTACATCGAGGAGGCTACAGTTCATGCTAACCTTGTAAGTTTATCCAGACTTTCTTATATTATGCCTAGGTAAAGTATTATATAAATAATATTTCATACATTGTCTGAATTATACAGATTGCCAGTAACATATTTATGAATACTCTTAAAAGAACAAAGCTAAAAATGTGTAATTAAATAACATTGATTAAAATAAAGAAAAAAATTATCCGTCCAGGCAGTTGATACAAGCTGTAAAAATTAACTATTTCTTGAGTAAGGGGCCGGTCGCCATCAAAATCCTCATACAACGTAATACCAAAATCATTTTCTCATACAAAAATATTTAACATGTTTGAGTTATTTTTCAGCTTAAAATAGTAATTACCTAGGTTCCTGCACAAAAATTAGCTACAAAATATTTAAATACTAAAAAATGTTTTTTAGTGTTTATATATTTTATAGTTAATTTTTGTGCAGGAACCTAGATAATTACTATTTTAAGCTGAAAAATAACTCAAACATGTTAAATATTTTCATATGAGAAATGATTTTGGTATTACGTTGTATGAGAATTTCAATGGCACCCGGCCTCCTAATGGTTAAAACTAAAAGATTTTTTTTAAATTAAAAAAACTCCAGCTGGTTCTGATGTCCAAGAATGAGATAATACTCAATCATTACTAATTATGACAATGCTTAAAATATAATGCTTAAATGCCGGTTTTAATAAATAAAGGGAATATTAGCCAGCTAGTATAGCCAAAATAATTGATATTAGCCAAAATAATAATTTATACAGATTGTATTTTTAAGCCAAGTTTATGTAAAGCATAAAAAAGGACGTTTTTTAAAAATCTAGTTGATGTAAGAACATCAACTAGATTTAGGAGTTTTGCCAGGAATGTGAAAGAGTGATGTTGTTTTTTTGTATTATTTTCCTAAAATTGTGTTATCTGGGTTTTTAAAAGAAGAAAAAAAAACTAGATTTAAAAAAAAAAACCCAAACCAACTGCTTTCCTTAAAAAAACTATTGTTTTTAAATCCTATCGACGCCTCCACCGAATAACCGGACAATTGTAAAAATGAAAATGTTCAGGAAAGCCAAAAAACTGATTTTTGTTAATAACTCCGTCAAAAAAAGCATCAAAGACTTTTTATATCTCAAATGAAAGCTAATTTTTTTACTTATCTTGCTATTTTAACAGTATTTAATTACTTCCAAAGGTTTTTTTTAAATAAAGCAAAATGCAACTTATCGTTCTGGAGTAGGTCAAGCTCTGATCATTAATGTCTATTGCATGATTATTCGGGTAATTTATGTTTTCGACTGCAATAAAATGCACGTATAATATCCTATTGCAATGTTATTCGGGGAAATTGTTTAGGATAAGAACATTGGTAAACAGCTATTACTTTACTATTCGGTGATTAAAAAATATTGTACACTTTATAGTTAAAGTCATTGTCGTTTATTCCAATGATTTTCTACTATGGGTAAAATAAAAATAGTATGTATTTTTGTTTCAATACATTCATTATTGGATGACATAAATGACATTCTTGGAATCGAAACAGCTCTAGGTTTGAAATATGACGACCTCTGTGGCTCGATTGGTTGAGTGTGTGGCAGCTCAAGCCGGGGGTCGCGGGTTCGAATCCCGCCGACGGAACAAAAAGTTTTCAATGTTCCCGGGTCTGGATGTGTATTAAATATGTGTATGATATAATAAAAATCTTAAATATATGTATAGTATAAAAGTATTAAATATATTTCCGTTGTCTTGTACCTGTAACACAAGTCCTTCAGGTACTTAGCACGGGGCCAGACTGACGTGGTGTGAAACGTCCATAGATATTATTATTATTATTAAAAATACACTCTGGAGACTAGCCCCATCATTTTAATAGTACTTATAATCATTGCAGTTCATTTAAATCTTAATCATAATTCATAACCCTCATCGCCGCCTGAGTTGGTGTCACAATATCGTATTATGTTCTAATAAAATTAATGAAAATGGCAGAAAATTGCTTTAGACAGTATTCCGAGAGCATCGTAGGCCTTTCTAATATGACGGTGCTTTAATCGTCGACTTCTATCTGCATCGTAATACAGTTCAATGTAATCCTGACCAAAAATATGTTAAAAACTTCTCACGTTACAATACAACAAACACACTATAACCTCACACAACACACTATAACAGTACATCTTATGGTAGCTAGCAATCGCATTCTTAATTAAATACTGAATTGGGTCCCATTTCGACCTGCAGGACAACCTCCACGAATAATGTTTGACTGTCTGACAGCTGCTTGCAGGCGTAAAACTGTAACATGTGCTGTCGTGACAGTTTTAAGCGCTTCTTAGGAGTATTTGTGAAAGAAGAACATATCTAAATACATTCTCATTAATTCGTAACAGATCTCGCTGCTTATCGGTCACGTTTAGTTTATTTTGTAGCAAGTATTGCTCATACATTCTTGTTTGTGAGAAAATCCGCTTGTGGATTACAAAAATCGAAACAGATTATGATATATCCTGAAAACTGAACAAGAAGACGAGATTCCTACAATTACTGTAAAGCATAAAATAAAAATATGAGCAACGTATATAATTTAACGAATATTAGGAAGAACTTTACCACTTGATGTCTCCCAAAGTGACCGCAACCAAACCTCCAGTCGCTGGTCGTTCTTACATCTATGAAGACTTAAGACATCCAAAAAAGCTAGCCAGAGACCGTCATTCTTTTTTTTTTTTTAATGAAGAAAGTCTGACTATTCCTGTCTCTTGGGTCCTGTGTATATACCTCTGCGATGACTGATCTGATGCTGGTCTGAGATTGGAGACTGGGGGTGCGTGGACTGAGATGATCATCGCGATATGATGGTCGTCCGACTCAGATTCTACAAGTTGCCCAAAATAAACCCCTACCAATATGCCTTCATGCCCCAAAGGAGCACTGAAGACGCTCTCTATAGGTTAGTGAACCACATCAGAAAGAAGAGAGAGGAGAAAATTTCTGTTGTGGTATCGCTGGACACAGAGGGGGCCTTCGACAATGCTTGGTGGCCAGCTATAAAGGTTCGGTTAGCTGAAGTTAGGTGTCTGGGGAACCTGAGGCGGGTGATCAGTGGCTACCTGAGTGGAAGGAGTATGAAAGTGAGATGTGCAGGAGTGGAAGTGTGCAGTAGGCAGCAATGTATTTACCCGAATAATCATGCAATAGTCGTTTATCGTCAAATCGTTTTGACATATTTTTTCGTAATAGTCTATTGCCCTGTTTTTGTTGTAAAATACAATTTTAAGTATTGTTATGGAATAAACACTTAATTTTTTATATCTTTGTAAATATCCACAGAAAAATTCTGAAAAAAATTCACATGATGTATTTTGACTTCTAGATGCCAAAAATCGCATAACACGAAAAACCCCACAATAGCACATTGTCCGATTATTCGGTGGGGGCGTCGCTATATATTAACTTCCTATCCTCAGAACGAGCTGCTAGAGGAGGGTAACGCGCACGCCGTGATGCTGTACACATGGCGGTGTTGTAGCCGAGCCATCCCGCAGCCCCGGTCCAACGAGCAGCCCGACCGGGTCCACATCTACGAGCGGACGGTCCAGGTGCTGGCTCCAGAGGTGGACAAGCTGCTGCAGTTTATGTACTTCCAGGTGAGTTGAATTCTAAGTACAATTTAATATTATAAGCAGGATACTAATGTGTGTTTTAACCTAAAACTCAATGTTGCCCGCAACATCATTAGCTTTCAAAGAAGGATGGGCAAAAATGTATGGGAATGTACCCACTACCAATACCTGTCGGAGGTCTCGTTAGGAATCATTATCATTTGTTTTTATGGAGGCCAGCCTCATATCAAAAGGTTGTCTGGCAGAAACTGCCGTTAGCAGTAAGACCGCCTATTTGTACATAGTTTTCCTATATTATTGTGTTTTTAAGTTTAAGTTTAGTTTAAAGTTGTACAAATAAAGAATTTTCTATTCTGTTCTATTCTATCACTGTGGGAAAAAAGTTATAGCTACAAGAAATCAATGAAACATTGTTTATACCAGATATAAAAAATCGGCCAAGTGCGAGTCGGACTCGCGCACGAAGGATTCCGTACTGTTATAAAGCGAAAGTTGGCAAAAAATTGTGTTTTTTGTATGGGAGCCCCCCTTAAATATTTATTTTATTTTTGTAATTAATTGTTAAAGTACAAATATTATTAAGGATTTGTGAAAATTTCAAGTGTCTAGCTGTTGTCATTATTGATTACGAGCAAAAAAGGTCATAAAAATCCCGTTATTTGTATGGGAGCCCCCCTTAAATATTAAATTTATTTTGTTTTTAGTATTTGTTGTTATATCGGCAACAGATATACACAATCTGTGAAAATTTCAGAAGTCTAGCTATAGCGGTTCTTGAGTTACAGCTTGGAGACAGACAGACGGACAGACAACGAAGTCTTAGTAATAGAGTCCCGTTTTTACCCTTTGGGTACGGAAACCTAAAAAGAGCTATATTTATGTCAAAATCCTTCGAGCTTGGATTCTTGGAAATCTATTGTTATTCTATTGTTGTCGCGATCACCGGTGATCTTATGGGGCTTGATAGGTTAAAATTGCTAAAATCACCATGTAAATGCGTACGATCACTGTTGCCGTTCCGTACTCAGCAGCGGCGCGGCGCACAGACCGCTTCTGGGTGGTTACGTTAGGTTAGTTCTACAAAAACAAGAACACAGAAACAAAAAAACCGGCCAAGTGCGTGTCGGGCCACGCGCAATATAGGGTTCCGTAGTACCGCTAGTTTTTGATAATTTTTGTATGGTCAATGAATGTACATATTTTATAACGTGTTACTACAACAACACTACTAACAACATCATCTCAGTTTCGTTCAAAGGAATTTGAACGAAAAGTTCGCTGAATAATTTTTTTTTAGTTGATCGACTATAACTCAAAAACTTATGAAGTCTCCTTAGCCGTGACAGTTTTCCTTTTAAATTCAGCATATTTCCTACCCCCGTGAATTTTTTCACATTTCCAGAAGCAACCGTTTAGCTGGTAGAAGGGGGGACACTGGACTTTAACGATTTTTTCCACTTTAAAACTTCATATTTCACAAATGGATCTCTAAATCGGAAAATGATCTTTGAATACTCATAATATTTTTAAAAACCTATCCAACAACACGATGGGGCGAACGCGAGAAAAAAAAATCATCCCCGCTTCATGTGTAGGGGAAGTACCATAAAAATTATATTATATAATTATTTTATATACCATTTTGTCGGCGTCATTAAGATGTACATTCATGCCGAATTACAGCTTTGTAGGCCTTATAGTCTCTGAGAAAAACCGCGGACAGACGGACGGACAGACCGAAACTATAAGGGTTCCTTGTTGACTACGGAACCCTAAAAAGAGCTTTCTAACGACATACGTCTCAGCGTTATTGGTCGTGGGTAAATTTTGCCCATTTCCCTTAGTTTATAGTGTCCAAATCATATGTTTTGCCCCTAAAAACTGACCAAAATCTTTTCTCTTTCAATTAATAAATAAAACCGATACTTAACATTCATATTATTTCATCAAAATCAGTTCAGTGGTAGAGTATGATAAAAATGCATTGCAGTTGTTATTCTTGCAATTTAATCATGTAATATTAGTACCTATATAAGAGCGGTCAGCAACAGGCGGGCCGCGGTCCGTTTGCGGACCTCGAAAGGTCGAATCTCGGACCGCGAAATATTGTAATGTATTTTTTTACCAAGAATCAATTAATACATATATAAGGTATACGTATACCTTGTCAAGTGTGTTTCTTTCTGGACCTTGTTAAAATTTTCCCACAGTATCCGGACCCCACCTAAAACTACTTGCCGACCCCTGGTATATAAGTTTTAATTTTGGAGTGCTACCCTAAAATGAACTTTTGCGTAAGAAATTTGCCTTCATTAGTAACCAAAAAATTATATTACCAGCGCAAAGCCATCGAGCGCTTCTGCGGCGAGGTCCGTCGGCTGTGTCACGCGGAGAAGCGGCGCGACTTCGTGTCGGAGGCGTACCTGCTGACGCTCGGCAAGTTCGTGAACATGTTCGCCGTGCTCGACGAACTCAAGAACATGAAGAGCTCCGTCAAGAACGATTATTCTACGTACCGCCGGTGAGGAGACTTTTGGAACGAAGTTCCTTATTGCGCGTTGCGAAAGGGGGCTAGATAGAAAAAGTTATAACGACAAAACGACACGACACAAAAGTGTCGTTACAACCGCACGGCTTACAACTATAGCAAAAATGCTATAGTTGTAAGCCGTGCGGTAGCGCGTGTTTCTCTCTCTGTCTCTCTCTCTCTCTCTTTTTTTTGTTGAGTGTATACAGGTTTTTTGTACATAAGAAATTACTTCGTCCATCCGGGTGTCCCTTGACACCTCTCAAGTTTTTTATAAAATAAGGGGGCAAATGAGCAAACGGGTCACCTTATGGAAAACAACTACCGTCGCCCATGGACATTCGCAACATCAGACGCGCAGCTTTAAGGTTCCGTTCCGATAAACGCGGCAAGCGTCCGCGACCGACAAAAATTCAATTTATATGCTAACTAGCTGTGCCCGCGACTTCGTTCGCGTGGAATAGTTATTATTGGCATCATATTTATTTTGGCGAACAACTTCCTCAGCTTTATAAACTATAGCTGTTACCCACGACTTCGTCTGCGTCTATTACATTAATGCATTAATTTCGACCAAATTTGATTCTTAGTCCATATAAAAACGATTATTGTGAGTTCATCTTAAAAGATAGACATGTACTATCACGGACATTTCTTTAGATCATTTAAAGAGGAATAATTCTTCCGAAGCTCTCAAAGATGAATAATTTTCCCCGCTTTTTTCCACATTTTCCTCTGTTTCTTCGCTCCCAAAAGTCACAGCGTGATGTTATATAGCCTATAGCCTTCCTCGATAAATGGACTATCTAACACTGAAAGAATTTTTCAAATCGGACCAGTAGTTCCTGAGATTAGCGCGTTCAAACAAACAAACAAACTCTTCAGCTTTATAATATTAGTATAGACTAGACGTTCCGCGCGGCTTCGCCCGCGTAAATTAGATATTTCACAGACAAATCAGTCTACAAAAAATAGCCTATGATCCTTCACGTGGTCTACTTCTTATCTGAACCAAATAACAGAAAAATTGCTCTAGTAGTTCGTGAGATAAGCCCTTTCAAATAATTTCCCCCGTTTTTTCCACATTTTCTTCTATTTCTTCGCTCCTATTAGTCTTAGCGTGATAAAATATAGCCTATAGCCTTCCTCGATAAATGGGCTATCTAACACTGAAGGAATTTTTCAAATCAGACCAGTAGTTCCTGAGATTAGCGCGTTCAAATGAGCCCTTTTAAATAATTTCTCCCCGTTTTGCCCACATTTTCCTCTATTTCTTTACTCCTATTAGTCTTAGCGTGATAAAATATAGCCTATAGCCTTCCTCGATAAATGGACTATCTAACACTGAAAAATTTTTTCAAATCGGACCAGTAGTTCCTGAGATTAGCGCGTTCAAACAAACAAACAAACAAACAAACAAATAAACAAACTAACAAACTCTTCCGCTTTATAATATTAGTATAGATTTATGACATAGGCTGTAGGTTTCTTTTAGCCCTATGCCACTACAAGCAGCGGCATGGGTCGCTAGTCCAATGTCGGAAGAAGGTGAAAACAGCCTATGTTATAAAGTGGCATTTTATTTGAATTTTTGTCGGTGTCGGTCGCTTGCGGCAAAGATCGGAAAGTCACAGCTGTGCGCCAATGCGAGGACCCTGACTCTAATTTAGCACCTTATTTCCCTCATACTCTACACTAGGAAATCACTAACCAAAAGTTTTTATTTCAAACCAATCACAGACTGCACATATGCCTCTCGTTTCCAGTGCTGCTCAATTCCTGAAGGTGATGTCTGACAGCCAGAGCCTGCAGGAGTCGCAGAACCTCTCAATGTTCCTCGCCACTCAGAACAAGATCAGGGACACAGTTAAGGATGCGTTGGAGAAGATTAATGGTGAGTATAGTATGCTGTTACTAGCATTCAAATCACACTAATATGATATAAATAAGTGTGTCTTTCTGTCTGCTTTTGTCACGCCTAAACGGCTGAACCGATTTAGATCGAATTTTGTTTGGAGATACTTTGACAGACGGTCAAGGACATAGGATAGTTTTTATTGCGGAAAATGTATGGTTCCCCGTGATTAATGAATTTCGGCGCAACGGAGTTGCGGGCGTCATCTAGTAATATGTAAATGAAAAAACAAAACAAGACAAGACAAAACGTCCACTCTAATTATACTGTCAAGTACTATCAGAGGAGTTGATTCCTAGGCAGATGGCGGACCTAAGTAATTTGGTCGTGTTAAGTCAAGCTCATCCGACCGATCACAGCTAACATTGAATTGACATAAGCCGACCACATGACGTAGGTCCGTCAACTGCCTAGGAATCAATTTCCTCGATGGTACATAAATTTTTTTACCATCGTTTTTTTTCACTCGAAAAATATAACTATCCTTCAATCCAACACAGCATCGGTTGATAAAATACTTAATTTACAGGCTACGAAGATCTCTTGGCAGACGTGGTGAATATCTGCGTGCACATGTTCGAAACCAAGATGTACCTCACGCCCTCCGAGAAACACATGCTTGTCAAGGTACAATAATTCATCATATTGGTATGGACCACAAATAGCGATGTTGCACTTGCCGTTTACAGTTCAAAAGGTTTAATCAACATTAATAAAATGTAGCGTAGAGTTTAAGTACGATTGTAAGATGTATTTTACTGAAATATCCATTACACTTACAGTAAATAGAATATCAAGGATATATTAGGTATCCGTCCTGATTTCGTCGTTCAGCGAAATCTTTTGCCATAGGAACACTTTTTTTTCGACTCGTTCCCGTGTTATACGAAGTCGATCAAACTTCTACTAAATTGTACAATCTACACCGTCTTTTTAGGTAGAATTTTACGTTGAGATGGAATTTTGTTTTTTTTTTAGTATGATTACCTAGATGTCCCGCTTTGGTAAGAATATAATATGTTTTTTTTTTAAATGAAATAAGGGGGCAAAGAGCAAACGGGTCACCTGATGGAAAGCAACTTCCGTCGCCCATTTACACTCGCAGCATCAGAAGAGCTGCAGGTGCGTTGCCGGCCTTTAAAGAGGGAATAGGGTAATAGGGGAGGATAGGGGAGGGTAGAGAAGGAAATAGGGGAGGGTAGGGAAGGGAAAAGGGTAGGGGTTCGGGCCTCCGGTAAACTCACTCACTCGGCGAAACACAGCGCAAGCGCTGTTTCACGCCGGTTTTCTGTGAGCCCGTGGTATTTCTCCGGTCGAGCCGGCCCATTCGTGCCGAATCATGGCTCTCCCACGTCAAATTTTTTAACAAACAGTTAGACGTAACGCAAGTATAATTTTGTATGTCAGGTGATGGGCTTCGGTCTGTTCCTGATGGACTCTGACGCGTGCAACATCAACCGCCTCGACCAGAAGAAGAAGATCCGCCTCGACCGCATCGACAGAATATTCAAGGTAACGTTTGATAATATATTACCGGATAACCGGTGGTAGGCAACGTAGTTTCTTCGTTCTTTCTACGACTTTCAAAAAGTGTATCATGATACCCATTTTGAATAAAAATATATTTTATTTTATTTTTATTCACTGAGAAACACAGAACATTATAAAACCAGTTTATGTCCGCGGCTTCGTCTGATTCAGCCTAGCTGTGCTCTAAGCAATAAGTATTAGCGACAGCTACGCTTAAAATAGACAACAGGCTGCGGACGTCAATTTTATATCACTCAAAAGCATTGTAATATATTTGTCTTATGAAGTAAATGACCCTAAAAGTCTGCTAGGTGCTTAAGGAGCTTTTAGCGACAGGGGCCGGTTGGCGGCGGCATATAAATTCATAACATCTATTTTGTTTCAGAACCTGGAGGTAGTGCCGCTGTTTGGTGACATGCAGATCGCCCCGTTTAACTACATCAAGCGCTCCAAGCACTACGATCCTAGCAAGTAAGTATTAGATTCAAATGCTATTAAGTTGGAGTTGTGATGTAAAATGTAGCGGCATACATTAGAATTTAGCAGCCAATAGCGACGCTGTCGGGTTCCCGCGTGACATCTGAGTGACCAATAAAATGACGTTACACAATTCAAAATGGTCACATTCTTATAGCATTTGAATATCAAAATAGCTGTCTTCTCATAAATTGACAACATTTCAAATATTTTTTGTACTTGTTTTATGACGAAATATAAAAGTAGGGGTTAAATTAGGGGACCCATATTTTTTTATTTTTGAAAATGTGGTCATTTTCATTTATTGTTGAACAACAAAATACCTTTGCACGTTATATCTGATTTCTTAAAAAAAACTGTCAGTACTATCAGTGACTTTGTGGTACTTTACTTTGAGGTTATTAAATACGTTACGTTACGTTTTTTAGGTTTTATCCTACAAGCAAAGGTGTGTATCGTATTCTGCCGTACCAATGACGTCACAAGTGGATTTTTTGTTTTAATTTTTTTTCTCGGAAATTAATGATTTAAAAAATCTGAAATTTTTTTTAGGACTTCGGAAATAAAAACAAAGAAATGGTATTTTTTATTTTTGATGATTAATTAAATGAAATGTCAATTACAATATGAGACGGCTAAGTATTCACAGCAAGCATATATTACGATGTCGATTCTAGCAATAAAATATGATATTGCTTTTAATTTCATTAAAGACATTATGCCCTTAAAAGCACATTTTTTTTCTTACCTTTATTATTGTCTTATGTAGGTGGCCGCTGTCATCGAACCCTAACCCGCTGTCACCCCAGGCGGACCTGATGGTCCACCTGCCGCAGATCCGCGAGGACCACCAGAACTACATCTCCGAGCTCGCCAGATACAGCAACGAGGTGAGCTGGGGCGGGGACAGTGAGAATGGTTACCATAGAATTACTATGGCATAGAGTCTATGCCGTAGGGCGTAGACAAATGTGAGCATCAGTGTCCTAAAAGGCCAAGATGTTTTAAATGGGTTTATATTCATATTGATATTGAAAAAAGCTACTTTTGAAATCATTAACATTTTGCATTCGTCTGAAGTAGGTAAGGTTAAGGATGATGGTGACAAGATTAAGATACTTTATTTATGTAAAGTGATCGGAACTCTCATGTCCATTCCAATTAAGCTTGATTGTTGTATCAATTTCAGAACAGCACCAAACCAAAAGTACTAAAATTTTGATGCAGACATTTGTATCGACATGTTACAACATGGTTCCAACTTCCAGGTGACGACAACATTCAAAGAAGCTGGCACGGACGCGGAGAACAAAGCTGTCAGCGAGCTGTGCCTGCGCGGCTTACAGCTGCTGTCGGGCTGGTGCAGCGTGCTCACCGAGCTGTGCTCGTGGAAGCTGCTCCACCCCACCGACCACGCCACCAACCCCCGCTGCCCCCCTGATGCGGAGGAGTACGAGCGGGCTACACGATATAATTATACCAGCGACGAGAAGTTCGCTATGATTGAGGTAAACGCACACACATACACAGACATACACTTACACAACACACGTATTGCTGAGGCGTCACAAAATACAAGTACACTGGGAAAAAGAAGTTCGGAATTATCATGGTGCGCATGGGTATCCGCAACATTACGTGCACGCACAAAACGCACACGCATACGTGACTACGTGCAATTTACGAACAACTAACTCTTTCAACAACTAGATGTGTTTCACATTTTCGTCGTTTTGAAATTCCTTTATCGCGCGGGAACTTCTTATTATTCCCAAACAAAAACTAGCTCTTGTCATTTGCGACTTAGAAGTATTTACAAACCTATACATGTAAATTGTAAACTCATAAGCCAAAGCAGTAACTGTCTGTATTCCTGTTTCGCTTTTGATAAAACATAATATTTTTTCGCATTTATAGTATTAGTATGGATACCACGTCCATATGTAATCTTCTTTAAAATTTTATGTAACGCTAATACTTTTCTCTATTCCAGGTGATAGCGATGATCAAAGGTCTACAGGTGCTGATGGCGCGCATGGAGACGGTGTTCGCGGACGCCGCGCGGCGCGCCGTGTACGCCGAGCTGCAGGACTTCGTGCAGCTAGTGTTGAGGGAGCCGCTGAGAAAGGCGATCAAGAATAAGAAGGATTTGATACGCAGGTCGGTGGATATTAGTTGATTTTTAGGGTGGGTTGCACCAGAGGCGTGGTTAAAGTTAAAGTTATGGTCAAATTTATGGTCATAGTTATGGTTATAGTTAAGGCTAATTTAACTTTAACCTTAACTTTGACCACAGAATAGGCTACTTGACCTACTTTTTTCTTCATGCTAATCGCTTCTTATTCATTCATTTACAACAAAAAAACTAATATTTTAATATTTTAAACAGTAGAAACCCATAAAAATGTTGATTGAAAAATGTGCCTTTTAAATGGCGCCGAAAAAACTGTCCGCCATAGTGTGACGTCATATTTTTTGTATTTTATACTTTCTTTATTGAAAATTATTTTATGTGCTAAACGTACGAGTTTAACAGTGCCAAAAAATTAGAAAAGAATTTAGAAATCATTTGTAATGTTGAAAACTTTTAGAGAAAAGTTTTGGCTATTTCATTTCCGCACTACAATAAATGGAGATAATATATAAAACTGATGTTTTATTTAAATTATTCAAGAAAATATATTTTACAAATCTTTCTAGGCTTATTCTTATTATTTATGTACAAATAAACTTACATATAACGAGCGCGATAAATAAAAGATATACTAGTGTGATGACGTCACATCCAAATCGGAAGTACCGCAAAAGCGTTTTCTTCAGTACAAATTAAAAAATATAAAATCATATTTACAAATCGACTTTATTTATCAATCATAAGCTTTTATTTGATGATAAGGGTGAAATACGGTTCCCTAGGCCAAGTTCTACTAGAAATATGCATTTGTTCAATGAAATTGAATATAGGTCAAGTAGCCTATCTGACAGAAGACGTTGCTGGTCCGACAAGGCTTTAAATGAACGTGGGCGGGGGCGCTGCTGGTAAAGGAGAACTGTCAAAAATGGCGTTTTTGTATGATGATAGCGTTAGTTCCTTTTTTCGCCACGTGCACATGCATTTAAAGCCTTGTCGAGCTCTATGGTTATGGTTAAATATGGCGTCCATTTTTGACTTTAACCAAAGATTTAACATTTTGCATTGTAGTTAAAGTTACAGTTGTAGTTAAAGTAAGTTGGTGCAACCCACCCTTATTATGTAACAAGTTGTTGGCAATTATATTTTATTTTATTCCAGTCCATAGGTATCAACGTCTGTTTTGAATACTCGGTTGGTCGGGAAATAAAGATAGATTCGACAAATAGTAATTTGTAGGTGGTTGTAAATATTAACAGCCGTTGCTGCGTAATCGCAGGCGCTCGAACAAAGTCTGTTGGGACCAGGTGATATAAATATAGGGCAAATTTGTAACAAAGACGATAATCAGTTTTTGGTTACAGCCACACACAAATCCAGTTAAAACTACTAACCTGTAGAGTTACTTAGTTATGACTCGAGAACTAAAAACGTTATAATCGAAGTCGTTATTGTATAGAATAACGGCTTACTGCGTTTAGAACCTTTTTCATCCTAGCTAGCCTTTTTTGTTTTAGAAATTTCTTAATCTATTTAAGATAGAATAGAATGATTTATTACATAAATGTGGTATAAAAAGGTCTTACAATATTATGGATCCAACATTCAGCCTTGTCAGTGGCGAACAAAGGTCATATGAATTGTTCTAATAAACACCTTTTTGTGTAGTATAATAGTGTCAGTCCGCGAGACGTGCGGCGACTGGGCGCGCGGGTGCGAGCCGCAGCAGGACCCGGCGCTGCGCGGCAAGAAGGACGCCGACACCAGCTTCACCATCAAGGTGCCGCGACGTAACGTTGGTACGTACACGCACGCAGACGTCATTACACGCAAACATGGGTACGCAGTAAACGCACGTATGTGTACGCAAAATACGCGTACGTGTACGCAATAATACGCGTAAGCATGAGGTTTATGCAGAAAAACGCAAAATACACAAATACATGTATCTAAACGTCTTTACACAAGCGTATGTAAGATTAGAATGTGTTCGCACTTATATACGCGTGATAATTTGCTAACGATCAAAACAATCAAACACTCTAACGTACACAATTCCTGTGTACACGTTCAAAATATTTTATTACGCTAACGTATACGCACGTAACGTGCAAACGCCAGCAAGTTGGTATAACATTTTGTACCTTATCGCAATACTAATAATGTCTACAATGGCTACACACTATTTGCAGGTCCCTCCTCCACCCAGCTGTACATGGTGCGCACGCAGCTGGAGGCGCTCATCTCGGACAAGTCCGGCGGGCGGCGCACGCTGCGCAAAGACCTGGACGCCGCAACGCTCCAGCAGATCGAGACCTTCCACCGGCAGAGCTTCTACTGGTCTTACCTGCTTAACTTGGCTGGTGAGCCTCTCTTTTACTCTGTCTCTACAATGTGTAACAAAACTAAGTGATAATCCTTTGGGGAGTGTACAAGTCCCTTGTTTTGAGTACACCGTGAAAGTAGCAGCGCTGACAGAGTAATTTTTTTAAAACTTGTATGGGAAAATTCCTGATGCAAGAGCGCTTGCCCATACAAATCACAAAAAATGCTCTTTCAGCGCTGCTACTTCCACAGTAAACTTTATATAAGAAACACATACACATCCTAAAGTATTATCACTTAGTTTTGTTACACCCTGTATATGTCTGTCTATATTGAAAAGTCCCGCGGAAAACTCACGCTGCGAAAAATCCCGCGGAAAACTCACGCTGCGAAAAATCCCGCGGAAAACTCACGCTGCGAAAAGTCCCGCGGAAAACTCACGCTGCGAAAAGTCCCGCGGAAAACTCACGCTGCGAAAAGTCCCGCGGAATACTCACGCTGCGAAAAGTCCCGCGGAAAACTCACGCTGCCAAAAGTCCCGCGGAAAACTCACGCTGCCAAAAGTCCCGCGGAAAACTCACGCTGCGAAAAGTCCCGCGGAAAACTCACGCTGCGAAAAGTCCCGCGGAAAACTCACGCTGCGAAAAGATCACGTAATGTAAATTGTTATGATACTGACAAAGTTTCAGTCAATTTTTTCTGTGGTTTATAAGTCCTTCCCATTTCAGATTCGTTGGCGAAGTGTTGCGACCTATCGCAACTGTGGTACCGCGAGTTCTACCTTGAGATGACCATGGGCAGGAAAGTTAATGTAAGGGCTTGCTTTTGTATGTTTTTATTAGCGATATTCCGTTACAAGAACTTTGTTTCTGGTATCTTTTTTATTTTATTTTAGAAAGAAGGGGGTTGATGTGTTGCCGATTTTTTTCCATAAAAATAAATTAAACCACCTTGACAAACGACAAATTGACGTTAACAGCCAATTAACAGCATTACAGCAAGTTGACAGAATTAAGGAGACGATAGATATATAACAACGATAATAATCTTTGTATTGTATTGCAACGCTTAATGTATTCGAACGCGCTATAGCGAGTGAGGCAGCTAACATTATAAAATGAATGAATATATACCTACTTGAGACAACACGACCATTAAAAGTCTATTTATTGCAATGCCAATCTCTTTGGCTCGATTCATTATGTCTATAATGCCCAATCAATGAGGGGGTTTGAAATTCTATTTGCCACCAGGTGCCGCTATGTAGCCTTAATGCCTATAGGGGTGTAGACTATTTTTAGGAAATATATTTATTTTACAGATGTACATACACCTAAAAATATATAAAAAATAAATACACTCTTATTTAAATTAAAAAAGTCACTTATTAAATTTCGTTTCAAAATTTCCCGCTAAAAGGCTAAAGTCATCATGAAGTCGCTATGACGTCACGGTCCTGAAAACAACCATAAACAACTAAAGTCTTTGTATAGGTTTGACATCGAAATGTCACTGTCACACAATGTTTTGGAGATCGTTACGTCACATCCTGTGATGGCTGTTTGCGATCACGTGATATTACGGATTAAATATTTACAATAAAATAAAAAATATTATAAAGTTAATGAGTAAAAATATGTCATTTTCGGTAATTCTATAATACAAACTCTCAAAAAAACAATAATTTGTGTTATATTTCGTTTACTGTCTACACCCCTATTGTGCCTATTGTGTCAAATAGGCATATTATCATGACACATGACAGCTATATCGTGACACATGACAGCTATATCGTGACACATGACAGCTATATCGTGACACATGACAGCTATATCGTGATACATGACAGCTATATCGTGACATATGACAGCAGTTTGACACGATAAACCCTAAAGGCTTGTTTCCACTTTGATTAGTGCAGGTGCGTGTGTTTAGTGTTTAGTAAATTTTGCGAGTGCTTAGTGTTCAGTGCTCGAAGGAGTACCTGTGCAATATAGTTTAGTTGCTGTGCAACTAAACAACGGTTGACGGTTGTCGTACTCCTTTCAATGCGTGAATGTACTAAACACTTAACACTAAACAAACGTGTCCCAACGTGTTTAGGGGAGGGGAGGCTCGCGGGACGGGGCTACTCGCAAAAAAATAAATAGAACACGGTTCTATTCGCTTTCTTTCATCAGTTGCTGTCCACACGTGTTTCGTACTAATCACTTAACACAAATACTTAACACTCGCACCTGCACTAATCAAAGTGGAAACAAGCCTTAAGGCTACATAGCGGCACCGGAGGGAAATAGAATTTCAAACACCCTTATTGAACATTCTTACATGCCACACGTAACTACTTATATTATGTCCGTTGTAGAAATGCCTGGTGCGTCATCAGCACAACGAGGAGTGCAACGACCTGGTGACGATGGAGAAGCGCATCCAGTTCCCCATAGAGATGTCCATGCCCTGGATCCTGACAGATCACATACTGCGCAGCAAGGAGCCCGCTATGATGGAGTAAGTTTAATAATAATAATTTATTTGCGGAAAGAAGTTACAATACTTGTTTGTTGTAATAATATTAGTTTATGTTTAAAATAGGCGTGACAAGCGAAATCTAAAACTATTAAAAACGGGTAAAATGTTGAAAGTAAATAATTTCGAGATTATGATAGAAATTAAAACTGCATTTTAGTTCTTCGAATAATTATTTTCCGCCATTTTGTAAAAGGCCGCCATTTTATACTGGGCCGCCATATTGTAAAGTGTCACTTGCAAAATGTTTCAGACACACTCCATATCAATTTAGAAACGCTGCGCGCTGATGACATTATTAGTACCTTTTCGTAGCCACGCCCTCTTGACAATATTATGCTAAAACATTCTTGTATCTCTGTATATCTCTGTATTCTTGTATCTCTGTAACTAATCATGTTAACGTATTACAGATACGTGCTATACCCCCTCGACTTATACAACGACAGCGCGCAGTATGCGCTCACCGTCTTCCGCAAGCAGTTCCTTTACGACGAGGTGGAGGCGGAGGTCAACCTGTGCTTCGACCAGTTCGTGTACAAGCTCGCCGAGCTCGTGTACGCGCACTACAAGCAGCTGGCGGCCAGGTACGTGCTGTACGACGAGACGTGTGCCTTTACGACGAGGTGGTTTGTCGAAGTTGAAGCCGTAACTCTATTTACCATTTTCTATTTATTTTAATAACGCATTACTCTAAAATTATAATTATATAAGGTCCAGTCGCCAGTTGAACAGAAAGTCACCCACAAAGAAACACCAATATTTTTAATAGTGCGAGAGAGAGAGACAAGCAACTACTTCTTGATGGGCCATTTCCTCTCTATCCAGCGACCGAACTTTAGAAAGTGCAATAAATCTTAATTTGTGACTAATAAAATTTTCTCACAACGCAGCATGCTGCTCGACAAGCGTTACCGCGCGGAGTGTGCGGCGCGCGGCGCGGGCTCGGGCTGCGGCGCGGGCCGCTACGTGTCGCTGCTGCGTCAGCGGCACGTCGCGCTGCTCGGACGACATGTTGATTTGTGCTCGCTGGTTGGTTGTTGTTGTTATTTTTGAAAGAGATGTTGGTTGTAAAGAGGCATTTTCATAAGTATTAATTTGTTAATGGAATTATATAGATAAACTCGTAATAAGCTCAAACAATTGTTAGTATCATATTATTCTGTCATGTTTCTTTCTTTCCGATAAAGATATTATCTGTTTGTTTATCTGTCGTGTGAACTTTTCAATATACCACAAAGACAAGTGGACATTGTATAGTTATTGTTTAATTATTTTGTTAGTAAGGGGCTAGTTTAAATTAAAAAAAAAATATGTCTGATACAGGTTGCACAGCGCATCAACGCGGACATGCACCGTGCGCTCGACGCCGCCGTCGCGCGGTTCGAGGCGGGAGATATTACAGGAGTTGTGGTACGTAACTTATGGCTGTTTATATTAAGGCGGGCTGACACCCCATTTTGTTATTTCTTGATACCCGATTAACCTAGTTCCAATATAATAACGAAATGTAAAAAAATGTGAGATATAGAGCACAATTTTTAAAAGGGTTTAAATCAAAAACATTTTAATAAAAAATAATACTTTCGCTGTCATTAATTTACAAACTCACCTCCGGCAAAACTCTTTGTCATCAAAATATAAGTATTAACAAGAATAACTTACATTTTATTTTAATAAATTGTTAATGAATCTATTTTAAAAAGGTCTGAAACGAATAATCTTTTTTCTTAATATTTATTTAGAAAGATATTTAAAAAACACATGAAAAATAGAGAAGATCCGCCCTTAGAAACTACAATTTTATGCTAAGCTAAAATGAATCTTATTGCGATGCGTACACGCTTGGTCTTTGGTTGTGTGCAAGGTTATCGTTTGGAATTGAGATAAGTCCTTGCCTTAACTAGCAGGGTAACTCTAGTTAAAGACAAATTGAAGAGATAGTGAAGACAAACTTTCAAGTTATACCGAATTGAATGTTTTGCATGTAATCCTTTTAGGATGTAGAATCTTATAAGTCGTAGTTTATACTTTGTTGTGGTGGTTTTAAAGAGAGAGTTTGTTAGCTTGTATCAGTAGAAATCCACGCTTAAATATTTAAGCAGTTGGAGCGGGTTCCGTTGCTTTCCCAATGTCTTAATGTATAGTCTCAAACTGCCACTAAGGCTATGTTTTCATGACCAGGTTTTCAATCGGTTGTAACTTGTAACAAATAAAATCGGGAGTTTGCCAATATTATGGGCAAACTCGCGACCTTAGACCGCATTTTGATTACTATTTAATTAATCTGCATCTTGGTTAATCTGCAACTGGTCCCGTGACGTATAGCAACCTAATAGAAACTGTCACTAATTTCTACAGGAGCTAGAAGGTCTCATAGCCGTCAACCGTCTCTGCCACAAGCTGCTGTCCCGCTACCTGCGGCTGGACGAGTTCGACGCGGTGCTGCGTGAGTCCGACCACGGCGTGCTCGCGCCGTACGGCCGCATCACGCTGCACGTGTTCTGGGAACTCAACTATGACTTCCTGCCCAATTACTGTTATAACGCTGCTACTGATAGGTGAGAAAAAATAGAGGAATATGTCTAAAAATAGCGAATTATGCATTGTGAATCCTGATTTACAATGCATAATTCGATGCAGATTCTACAATTTTCAAGCGCGAGCGTTAACATATAACTACGCAGTAAGTAATACGCAGTTTTTACTTATGGTTTTGGCTATGAAGTCAACATTCGATAAACTTTGCTTTAGACTTGTGAATCGTTAAAGTTGCTATTGTAAAATAGCGTGTATAAACTATTATAGAACGGTCTATATGCAATGAACATCTGCGAAGCGTGTGTTCATAAGTTCGCTATGCAGGAGTACAAATAATTATAAAATTCTCTTAATAATATGTAAATGTGTGTTCAGAATTATTGCACAAATTCATAATACTTTGCGTACGTGCACGCTGGGCCATGCGTACGCGTGCGCATAACTACGTATACTTGTAGGTTCGTGAAATGCCGCGGCATCCAGTTCGCGGCGCCGGTGCAGCGCGAGAAGCCGCAGCAGTACGGGCACGCGGTGCTGTGGGGGTCCAAGCAGCTGGCGCTGGCGTACGGCGCTCAGTACGCGCAGTACGCGGGCTTCGTGGGTGCTGTGCACCTGCACGCGCTTGTGCGGCTGTTGGGGTATCAGGTGCGGCTAATATTACATTTTTATATTAAAAAAGTGTGAGAAACTGTGACAAATGAAGGCTATAAATTTTATTATGGAGATACTGCTTGGATACCAAGTGATTGTTTAATCCTTATAAAAAAAAAGAAAATACAATATTTAGATATAAAAGTTAATATGTTGATTCTTTTGAAAAGCATCGTTTGTTTTTAAAAAATAAAACTTATTGAATTTTTTTAATTCTTTAACATCATTTGTGAATTAATTTATTACTCCACACGCGATAATGCTTTAACAAATGTAGGTGGAGCACGGTATAATTAAAAATTCACGTTATATCAACAGGGCGTCGCCGTAGTAGTCGGCGAGTTGCTCGGCGTCGCGCGCGGGCTTCTACACGGCACGCTCGCCCAATTCACGCGGGCGCTGCAGGCCGCCATGCCGCGCACGTGCAAGCTGCCGCGCTACGACTACGGCAGCAACGGCGTGCTCGGCTACTACCACGCCCAGCTCACCGACATC
The DNA here is from genome assembly GCA_905187585.1 of Cyaniris semiargus. Taxonomy (NCBI): domain Eukaryota; kingdom Metazoa; phylum Arthropoda; class Insecta; order Lepidoptera; family Lycaenidae; genus Cyaniris; species Cyaniris semiargus. The sequence goes on from LR994567.1 coordinate 12,495,900, forward strand.
GTGCAGTACCCGGAGGCGCGCACCGAGCTGTTCCACGAGCTGCGCGAGCTCGGCAACATCGTGCTGTTCTGTATGCTGATAGAGCAGGTAACTGCAGCAAGCTGCATGCTGCTGCATTATGACTACGCCAGCACCAGGCGCAGCTTACTGATATCGTGAAGTCTCCATCGTGTTGCTCTGTATGCTGATGCTCTGCAAGCTGCCCCACCCACAACGACGGCAAAGGCATGCCGTGATGAAATATATACACCACGTTTACGTTTATCGATATTGCCACTTGATAGAAAAAGACAGATACATTCTAAATGAAATAAATGAAATCATTTAATAAAATTTATGTTGCTTGTCTTACGTTTCACAATAAAATATTTTGTATTGCAGGCGTTGAGTCAGGAGGAGGTGACGGACCTGCTGCACGCCGCGCCCTTCCAGAACATACTGCCGAGACCGTTCGCCGCAGGTCAGTACACTTGCATTTATATAAATCCCCTCATTCCTCCTCATTTCGTGACATCATTTCATACACCTAATTCTAAAATGCGGTGCACACGGCGCGTGCGGTGTGTACGGTGCGGACAATAATATTATATTTAAATAAGACTTCCCTAATAGTTCATGTTTCAACTTTATTTCTTCGAATTTTACATAACGTGACACAACAAAATTTTTGGTTCTATCTTGTTCCAGAGGGCGAGAAGCCGGAGACAAAACAGAAGCGTCTGGAGGCGAAGTACGCCGCGCTGCAGATAGTTCAGAACGTCGACAAGTACGGCTCCGCCAAGGTACGCTGTCTCTGTCTATCTCGGAATAAACTTAGGAGATAGATGACGTTTTATTGTCATTGCTACATGCTCGCGCAACAGTCCTAAATTTACGTAATGTACCTCGGTTAAAATAAATGGTTTAGTAAAATCAAATAGCAACCTTTCGTTGTAGACAGCGCGTGAAAAAACTATCAATTTATGTATCAGTGACTTTTAGCAAACTCACCCATGAAAATAAAAAATGTTTTTCATGAAAAGTTCATGTGCCAAAATATTTCAACATACACAAGAAGTAGATTGTCAAGTTTTGTCATTTTCGCAATGTCGTTTCATCGCAGGCCGTCTCACTCGCGCGTGAGAAAGCATGCGCGCTCTCTCACGCGCAGTGAAACAACATGCCCGCGAGTGAAACAACATTCGAAGTTTAAGAATGGTGCCTCAAGTGCTTAATTTATTTTAACCAACACACCTTCCAAATAACTATGTCAACAGCAAAGCCAGCTATCCCGCGAGGGCGACCTGCTGACGCGGGAGCGGCTGTGCTGCGGGCTGTCGCTGTTCAGCGTGGTGCTGCGGCGGCTGCGCGGCTGCCTCACCGCGCCTCAGTGGCCCGCGCCCCCCGCGCCGCCGCACCTCGCGCCCCTCACCGCCGACGACACCGCCGAGTTCCACAGGTGATGACCTTGAAGTAGTGAAACGGATGCCTTTTTCACCAACGCTAAGTGCCCCCAAGCATTATTTTATTATCCTCACCTAAGTACTTAGACCCTGTTTAGGTGTCATATAAAAGTCGGTAATAAAGTATAACCGCCGTACTCATAATAATTATGATTAACCTTCAATTTAATGAAGTTTGACAGATAATGTATGGGGCTTTTGTCAAAATTTTGAATTAATTACATTTAAATAATTAATGTTCCACTCTGAATGCGGCAGTTTAGGTTCTCGTAGATTCGATGGTCGCTAGGGGACACTTAATGATTGGCGAAACGAATGTGCCGCATTTTCCAAAAATGTTTTATGACTTATCACGTACTCGCTCGAGCGAGTGGCATGCATGTTTTATGATAATAATGCCCACTCGGCTGCGGTTTTAGAATAGCTTAAAAAATATATATAATAAAATGTTTTCTATTCTATGTTTTAAGGTCCTCCAGAAGTTTATAAGAAAAATAACAAAAAAAATTTTTTTTTTCACAGGCTCTGGTCCGCCCTGCAATTCCTCTACTGTATCCCGGTCGGCGACACTCAGTTCACCGTGGAGGAACTGTTCGGCGAGGGCCTGCACTGGGCCGGCTGCACCATCATCGCCCTGCTCGGCCAGCAGCGCCGCTTCGAGGCGCTCGACTTCTGCTACCACATACTGAGAGTGCAGAGGGTGGATGGCAAAGATGAGCTAGTTAAGGGGATTGTGAGTATACTTTGATGGTGTGTTGGTTCGAACGGAAAAAAATTACTTCGGGAGATTTTATATTATAATGCTGTCATTACTGCTTATCTAAAAAATGCAAGAACAATCGATATATTTCATAACATACAACATATAGTAGTAAATCAACTAATGTTGATGCACTACATTTACTTTTAAAGTTAAATATTTATACGATACTTTTAAAGTTCTGCTTTAAAAGCCATTTCTGCTAAACTGGTTAGAATGAATAATATCTTGTAAATCACGCTTACTCTTTGTAACAAACAACAAACATGACCCAGTCTAGCACAAGTACTATTCAAATTTAAGCAAGCATACGATTCTAATGTTTGTCGTTTCCTTGCCAGCCATTGAAGCGCATGGTGGACCGCATCCGTCGGTTCCAGGTGCTCAACTCGCAGATATTCGGTGTCCTGGCGCGCCACCTCGCCGCCGCCGACGACGAGCGCGCCGGCGTCGAGCACGTGCGCTGCTTCCCGCCGCCCGCCGCGCCGCATCACGTCGGCTAGAGTTGAAGCTAGAGGCCTCTTCATAAGAAGTTAAACAACTAAATCATGTCGTCTAACCTTAAGGCGTCCCCTACATTAGGCGTGCGCGTTCCTCGGGCGTGTGAGCGACGCGAGCGCACTGCACAAGCGTCGCGCGCTGCCGCCGTGTGACGTGTGTGCAGCGAGCGCGCGGCGGGCACGTAGCGTGCACGCGGCGTTCACGATGCGTTCTTACCCCTTGCACTGTCCAAATTGTGACTAGATTGAAGGGGTTAAACGCCAATCACAATTTAGACATTGGACGTATCGCGAAAGCCGCGTACACTCTCCACACGCGTCACAAGGCGGCAACGCGTGACGCTTATGCAGCGCGCACGCGGCGCTCGCGTCGCTCACACGCCCGAGGAACGTGCACGCTTAATGCTGGGTCAGCCTAGAGCTCTTTCAATGATCAAACCAAGTCGGCCCGGCCGGTACACCGCAAAAATTATAATATGCAACGATTTATTAGGCTTTCGATATGGTTTTTGCCGCTAGAGGTCAGACCTGACTCGCAAGAAGCTTTGCCTGATGGCTTCGTACTTTCGAAAACTGTCAATAAGAATTTTCTATATCTTCTTTTCCTTCTCAATTCCTCGGCTATTTAAATAAATTCTTGCACACGGTTGCTAGTAATTTCAAAGTGTAGCGGCCGCGCCGCTTGTGTATGATTGGACCCTTTAAAACATCGGCCCTTTTCACCGCTGTTATTTTCAAAAAATTTTTTCAACTGTTAGAGCTGGAAATTTGTCGTGGAAATATTGCGTTCGCTTCCCGCCGCCCGCTCTATCGTAAGTAGACAATCGTATTTTACATAATTTTATAAAAGCATATTATACTATGTGTGTGGGACTATAGGTCTACCAGAATCTGATGGCAAATTTTGACAGCAGATTTTCAAATAATATCCTTGATCATTGGATAAATTTATAATATTTGCATGTTTCACACACAGAATCAGCCGCTATAAGGAAAAAAAGGATCAAAATGTTTTATTCCAATTACCCCGGTATTGATAGAGTCAATTTACTTTCTCACTTTTTGCCATCAGATTCTGGTAGACCTATAGTACATCTCACCAACTTGGCATACAAAGAACCTAGAAGCTTTTTTCTGTAAAATCTGATTACAAGTTCTCACATACAGTCAAAAATTAAAACCTTAAAATATGCTAGCTTCGATGTTATCGTATGCTAAAAAATTTAAAAGACATGTCAAAACCGTACTGCGTAGTTTTCCTAAGGTTCGCATTGTCAATTCCTGAAGCTATGTCTCCCAATGCCACTATGTTATTAGTTTAATCTAGGTATACTTTAGGTATTAAAGCATTTATATACAATTCAGTTGATAAGACTGATGAAATATTTAATATTATTCTATTATATAATTATTCATAGCGTAATATAAGGCTCAACTCACACTGGGTCAGAGTATAATAGGCGAAAAACATGACGCGTCGCTTCGAAGCAGCCCCAGTGTGAGTTGACCCTTAGTAAAATTGTAATAGCGAGAAAAACTGTCATTTTGTAACCATAAAAAAAAGTTATTTTGCAATTTTTTATATAGCTACAAATTATGTTGTTATTTATCCTTTAACTGCTAAGGTCGGAATAATCCGACAAATATTTTCGTGCCCGTTTCGCCAAGGTCGGATATTTCATATTTATGACCAAGTACCACTGTAATGGGCACGAAAATATTTGTCGAATTATTCCGACCTTGGCGGTTTAGTGCCTGTCCAGATGAGGCGTTTTACGCGCGAAGTCCATACGCGCGTTTCAATTTCTATTGCATCCAGATACCGCGTTTTACGCGCGTTTTTACGCTACAAACATGGACTCGAAGTTATCACGCTCCAATCAAATACGTCCATTCGCCACGGACTCGCGCGTAGTACTGGACGCTGCAATGGTACCCAAGTATCTCGACTCGCGCGTCGGTCGCGCGTTAAACGGGCGAGTCGAGAGTCCCGCTCATTGCACGCGTTTTACGCGCGAGTAAGAAAACGCGCGTAGGCATCTGAACGGGATATAATTATGTAGCTTGCACGCGTTTTACGCGCGATTAAGGATCTGGACGGGATATATGTAGCTCTAGTATCTTGGGTACGCGCGTAAAACGCGCGAGTCGCGCACTCGCGCTTAAAACGCCTCATCTGGACAGGCTCTAAAGGGTTAATGTACTTTTAATTTTTTAACTTTTATAAGTATTCCAATTGAAATTATTATAACTTACATATTTAGGTATAGTTTGTACTATTACGAATAAATCCAACTTTATTAATAATCTGTGATTTATTTTTAATGTAATGTTCTTTGCTTAACAATCGAGGTTTAATTTCTTTTCACTTTCTTGGTTATTCAGTTAAATATACCAGAGCATTATGGCCAGCTTTCATAAAATGAACCAGCAAAAAGTAGACGAACCACCTGATGGGAAGCAATGGCCGTCGCCCGTGGACACTCGTAGCACTAGAGAAATTACATAGAAGTTATGGAGTTCATGTTTTTATTTACGTTGTTAGTCATTGAGGTATACTATTGGAGGTCGCCTTATATTTTGACAGTTGATAATGTTACTCTTTCTAACTAACGATGCGATAGTCAATTCACAAGAATTGAAACAGAATATTAGGGGTAGTCACAAGAAAAATCTTAGGCTTAGTGGGTAGGTCGAAAAAATTGAAGGCAAACTCTTCTTCATAAGTTATGCGATCTTGGTACTTCATAGATTAAAACAAATGGGTTACCCTTATTAACATAGCTGTTAATGTTTTTCACACAAACATAAAATATGGTTTGGATGTAAAAATATTATATGTAAAAATGGAGTAAGGCCGGGCGCCATTTTTTTTTTGCTTGTGTTGGATTCCTATTTTTGACAGATTTTTTCACGATCGAAGGGTTAATTTATCAATTCACAAGTTTCTGAACCCACCGCTAAAATAAAAAACGCTCTTATATTTAGTTTTACCTAAAGTAAAAAACTCCATGACGCTCGAGTGACTACACAAATAGCACCCTCCCCTCCCTAATATATTAATTTGTCAATGAACTCAATTCACAAGAATTGAAACAAAATATTGAGGGTAGTCACAAGAAAAATCTTAGAATTAGTGGGTAGGTCGAAAAAATTGAAGGCAAACATCTCTTCATACGTTATGCGCACCTGGTACTTCATAGTTTAAAACATAGTTGGGGAGGGGAAGAGGGGATTTCGGGATAAGCTCGAGCGTGTCAGATTAAGCCACGGAGCTAAAACAAAGAGGAGGTGTCGTAATCAAAGAAACGACGCGTGACATTTTGCGGGGTGAGGGGGTGTCAAGCTCCGCCCACTTATCAATCTTTCATCTACCGGCTAAAAGCAAAACTACTAGCTTAGGTCAATGTTGATGTTACTACGTAGTTCAGCTATCTTACACTAGATGTCAAAATTCTTGAATATAATGGGACGTACTCAGAACTTTAAAAAAACATGTATATTTAATGTGTTTAACACAAAGTGTATAACGGTTTTCAGTATATAAGTATGATATTTGCAATAAACTTATGCAAAATTATACGCATTTACGTATGTATTATCTTTCAAAGGTCTGGCCATCTAGTGTCAAGTAGTATAATTAACGTGTTGTTGTGAAATGTTCTAGAACTTTTATATTTAAATTACATTTAAAATTATTTCCAAATGAAATGTGATGGTATTTATATTATCAGAACGTCTGTCTGAGTGTTTTCGACATTGTAAAACACAAAACTTCATCCTTTCCTTGTTAAAAACGCAAAAAACACAAATTTATTGGGAGTCTCGTTACGTATGAACCTGACAAACGCTGAAAGTGTGTAAGCCCCGCCCACAATGATGACGTCAGGACTTAGTTGAAAATCACAGTGCACAGTTGCTTAGGCCAGCTCCTCTTTGTATTAGCTCCGTGGATTAATCTTATATAGGCTTCCGACATGTGTCTAATTATCATGGTATAGAAATAAGATTTCTCACGTGGCGGGTTAAAATTTTTTTTTTGAATATTGAAATGTCATCGGATCTGTCAGATTAAGATATTATATAATATGATATAAGATGAGTATACCCCAAAGAAGCTTCCATATAAAGCACTGACGATTCAAAGGTTAGGTAAGTCTGTAGGGACATTTTAAAATATAAAAAAATAAAGCATCATATTTTCGTAACTAAGCTACGCAGATATTTTATTTTGCACTAAACTAAATGATTTAGTCTTTGTTGTCTAAAATATATTTATAATTTACCTAAATAAGCAATTTTCTGAATATATTTTCTCTTTCAAAACTTTAAAATGGCTGCAGTTTCTGAACCCACCGCTAAAATAAAAAACGCTCTTATTATTTTTTTATCAGTTTTACCTAATGTTAAAAAACCTACTAGGTCTTCATGACGCTCGAGTGACTACACAAATAGCACCCTCCCCTCCCCTAATATATTAATTTGTCAATGAATTCAATTCACAAGAATTGAAACAAAATATTGAGGGTAGTCACAAGAAAAATATTAGAATTAGTGGGTAGGTCGAAATAATGAGTTATGCGCTCCTGGTACTTCATAGTTTAAAACAAATGGGTTACCCGTATTAATTTGTAAATTCACAAAAATTAAAACAAAATATTGAGGGTAGTCACAAGAAAAATCTTAGAATTAGTGGGTAGGTCGAAAAAATTTAACGCAAACATCTCTTCATACGTTATGCGCTTCTGCTATTCATAGTTTAAAACAAATGGGCTTTGCAATGGGCTAATTTAAAAAAAAAAACATAAAATGGTCACGCACTGGCGGGCTAAGACTACATCCCTTTAATGCTATTATGTTGCTAGTACTGTAATCAGGAGATAACGGATTTTGGGGGACTGTCCTAAAAATGCGAAAGGAAAATAAAAATCACATTCAGCCACGCTAAGAGTTTATTAAAAAAAACTTAGTGAAATGCATTACCCGTCGCCTAATTCCCTTATATAATATATTACATAAATATTAACCGCGATGTACTATCGCGAAGCACTAAAACGCTACAGTTAAAAAAATATGCACCAGAGTACTCAGTTTTACAAGACAACAATATTTTCGGCGCAAATAAAAAAGTGGTCTTTTTTTCAAATTTATTTATTGTCTATTTTATTACAAAACGAGTACAGGATATGGATTTCAGAGAAATAATCCTTTGTAAAAAAAAGGTAACCTGTGCTTCTGCTTAACTTAACTTTACAACCTAGACAGCCATGCTGCTTCTTAAACCAAAAATAAATTCGAAAGTAAAACAACTCACTAAAATAACATTAGCATACGAATATTGCGAGTTAGAAAAACATTGTTGTCTTTAAACATACATTATTGCCGACACAAATGACAATTCACATTAAAACTTGACCAAACACTGATCTGTTAGCGGCGGCGGCGCGGGAGAGCCGGGTTAAGGCGAGACCGCACAACGCGACGCGACACGACACTTCACGTCACATATAAATTAGAATTGGCGTTTGTAAAACGTTAGTGGGGCGTTGGACAAACGTCAATTGTATTGAACGTGCAGTGTCGCGTAGTGTGGTCTCACCTTTAGACAAGCGCCCCGCCCACCTTACTTTTTTTTGTACTTTTTCCCATTTGTAAACAAATTCAGAATTACAACAGAAAATTAAACTATAACAGTCTAGCCTAATTAATAAATATAATATGTAATCGTAGACAATATACAGGGTACATCCATAGTTATTGCGGTTCGTCGCCGGCGGCGAAACTAATCGGACACTAAACAAAATGGAATTCTCTTATCACATTTCTAGACGGTTCCAAAACAAAACACACGGCGATATGCGACGAAAAAGTCGACGCAAAACGCGTAAAAAATTTGATCCGATAGACAAAAATCGTGTGCATCAAATGAAATACAAAAAATCGATTTTTCAAAATATAGCATCGATAAAGATAATCGATTTCCGTTATCGAGTAAGCACGTGCGTTCACATCGAGTCACAGCGTGCTAGTTGATCGTATATCCACTATCTCAATTGCTTTCGGCGATCGTCGTTTTTCATCTTCATCTTTATGAAAAAGCGGCGATTGCCAATAATCCATTAGTAACATAATTTTACTGTACATTTTCACGTCAAAACTATATCAGCTCTAGGCCAGCCCGAAATCTTTCTAGAATAAACCATATCTGTCTATTGGTACTACAGTGTAACTACAAACACTTCTTTCCACCAACGGTCAACGCCAAAAACATCTGTTCTAAAGAACTTTTTCGAGATTTGTGATTATCAAATCAACGATTTTTTAATTTACTTAAAAGTATTAAGTAGTTTTACATTCTAAACAAGTGTTAATAGTTACAGTATAGTCTAGTGCTGAGATATGTACCGGTTATAATTCTCAATAATCATCTGTTTGAACCAGTTGCCTGCAACCATCACAACCAACTTTAAGCTATATAACAAGAAAGAAAAAAATAAAACGGGGTTTGGTAACAAATTATAACCCACAATAATATATTTTCTGAATCAGAATGTGCTTAGTTCATTTACAATAAAAATAAAATAATAAAAAATGTTAATCAATAATTATAACCGGTTTAAATATACGGGTTTTAACCGGCTATGTCGGCTTGTAACTTATAACCAGTCACAATTCGTCGTATAACTTTATATATCCGGTTTGTAACAGGTTATACCCGGTTAGAAACAGGTTATATCCAGTTCGTAACAGACTAAGTCTGGTTTTAACAGATTTTATGCAGTTCGTAACAGACTAAGTCCGGTATTTAACACATTAGATGTTTGTATCCGGTTTCAGAGTATCCGGTGTATGTAGCTAGCGGTCACAGAGCTGGCGCGTGTATGTGTGAGTGTGACGTCACTGCTCGTAGTTCTTCGCTTTTCTGTCCATCTCGTCGTCGGATGTGCGGTTCATGGGGTGATCTGTAAGGAAATATTTCCGTTTAGTCAACGTCCAAAACAATAATACGCGTATCCAATATCCTAGAAATTATAAATTCATAGATATTAAAAACAACGACTAATGATTGTTTATTCGCAATTGACGTTTGACACAATGTATGATAATACACCATATTGATGCGGTCGTCGGACGCAGTGTTATGACGGAACGACCACTGACCTCCATTATACAAGTACGCTGGACTTATGACACCCACCTGCTTTTTGTGCCTATTTAAAGCGGAATCAGCGCCCCCAATGCGGGGGAAGAGAACTAAATTTGACGTAACCACAACCAATAACAACAGTTGTCATCACTAGTATTAGTTCCAAGTACTCTCACTACTGCTATCAGCGCCAATTTTCAAACGTCATTTTTACGTCAGATTTAGTTCTCTTCCCCCGCATTGGAGGCGCTGATTCCGCTTCAAATAGGCACAAAAAATAGCTGTCATTTCAAAGGGTATCATAAGTCCAGCGTACTTGTATAATGGAGGTCAGTGCGGAACGACGCATAGGAAATAAAGTGGAAGGGTGACGCGCTGCGCTGTCACCGTCTTGTTTTGTATTGAACGTCGCCGCAAAGCAACTTTATGGTAAACTTCATTGATGTGTTGACTTTATTCTTATGTTTTTTATTCTTTATTTATAATTGGACTTTTGAAGTACAGGATAACTTTCATGTTTAAACACTGACCGTGCTGAGGCATCTTGGGCACTAGTACGACGTTGCCGTCGGCGGCTTGTTGCAGCGAGTACTGGTGCGACGACAGCGGCCGGCCCTCAGAGTCACGCAGGTTCTGGAAATTGACAAATATAAATATTAATATTTAAAAAAAGTATACAAAATTCAGGTGAGTAATGTTTCTACAGACTTTTATATTCTGACGACCTCTGTGGCTCAGTTGGTGGGCTGTTGGCAGCTCAAGCCGGGGGTCACGGGTTCGAATCCCGCCGACGGAACAAAAAGTTTTCAAAGTTCCTGGGTCATGGATGTGTATTAAATGTGTATCATATAATAAAAATCTTAAATATATGTATAGTATAAATGTATTAAATATATTTCCGTTGTCTGGTACCTGTAACACAAGTCCTTCAGGTACTTAGCACGGGGCCAGACTGACGTGGTGTGAAGCGTCCATAGATATTATTATTATTTTATATGTCGTACGTACGTATCGAGCACGTATGTTTGATAAATTTAAGAGAAGTAGAAAGTTTGATATATATGCCAATTCCGTAATTCCTAAGTCATATGGTGACATCTTTACATAAAGTTCAATATAAGGCATATTGGATACTTGGCAACTTGGCATACCATATGTGATATTTCACCAGGAATATCTGGTCTAGCTCGCGCTTGCGGCAGTTCTGAGGTGCCATTTGGGCGGCATATGTAACATCTCACCTGGAACACGTGTCGATAGAGCGCGGCGAACCGCTCCTTGATGCGCTGGCGCTCGGCGAGCAGGGAGTGGTGGTCGCGCTGCGTGCGCGCCTTGCGGTCGCGGACGGTGCGCACCTCGTCCGCCAGCGACGTGATCTGGTCCAGCTTGCGCTTGCGGCAGTTCTGGGCTGCCACCTGGGGGTTAAATGTAAGAATTATTTACGTGTTTTTTAAAGAAAAAAAGTCTGGGACATTCTGTACCACATTTAGTTTATAGTCATTCATTTGTATTTTAATTTTCATGTTAGGCACAAACTTGTCACGCTTCACACAAACGTTAAAGGAGAGATGGAACACGTTCTAGTGTAGCTTGGTGCGTGTTCTTTTTAAATACATATTTTATGATATGGCACATTGATGCATTGCATCGTCGTTGCTATTTGACGCAACAACGGACAGTAGAGGGAGGACGAATAAGGCATTTCTCTGTCACTGTACGTGTTGTCAAACGTTGCAGCAACGAAGCAATATGGCATTTAATGCGTTATTCCGTTCCGATAACAAAACGCTGGTGATCAGAGTGGCTTCATAGTTATAACGAGTGCCGTTCAGCTTTGAAACTGGTATAGTAAGTATACCTTGTTCTTCCCCCGGCGTCGTATATCCCTGATGAGGGAGAGCTGGGCCTCGCTCAGGTCGTGTTTGGACAGCCGCTCGTTGAACTCGTCCATCGGCAGGTTGATGATGTCGTGCACCTCCAGCGGGATACCTGGTGGCATACAGGTGTGTTAGACGTCAGAGTGGGGGTGGGGGGGTTTCAAAGAACCCCGCCTACTTGTCAAATTAATAAGTCTTTATTCTTTCAACATGGGTCTTGTACCTTTTAAAATTCTTTAAAAATTCCGGTTGCAACGGTGTTGCAATGTTTTATTGTATAGTGTTTTAATGAGGAATTATTTGTTTACTTAAAAAACAGAGAAATAGTCATTGACTAAAAAGTGTTTACATTTATAAAACGTACCCGCACCGCATCTTCTATCCATACTAGAGGTATATAATGAAATTATAGCCAAGCGTTTTAATGATATGGGTGTACTTTTGAATCACCTAAACATTAAAAATTAAATGTGTATGTTGACTACATACACTATATTATACACTGTGTAGTATTTATATTGTGCAAGTGTAAGTGTTTGATGTCGAAGTGTTGTGGGGACTCACCGAGGGCCTTGGCGCGTTTCTCGTCGCGGGACATGGTGGTGCCGCTGCTGGCGTCGGACGTGCTGCCGTCCGTCAGCCGCCGCACTGAGGACGTACAACACGATAGTTTAAAGTCACATAGTGACAAATGAATATTACTATACGTTGATGATAGAAGTAAAGTCGTTAGTTTACACTTTACAGTCACATAGTAGAATAGTAGATGAACATTACATTGTGATTGAAGTGTTCCGCTACCAGACTTTGCAAGAAAAAATACTCTTTTTAGAGAATTGATGTCACACTTGTCCATCAACCAAAGTGTTGACATACAAGTGTGGTGTTGTAGAAAAGTGTTTGTGGGGTGTTAGAGTAAATTCGTTCGTAATTTACCTCTACTGATAAAATGTAAGTGACTTTGACGTGTAGTATATTTAATGGATTACATAAACCCCCTTACTGAATATTCACACGGCGAAAAAGCTACAGAATATTGCATCCTTGCCTGTCTAATTAATTTTTTTTCTAAGACAGCAACATAAGCTTATTCACTGTGTATCTATTAGTAAGGTAGGATTGATAGCCAAATGTATTCTCACCTCGTTTATCTCGTGTGTGGTGTCTTGGCTGCGCGGGCGGCTGCGCGCTGTACGTGTGGTTGTGTCGAACGCGGTCGCCGCTGTACCGCGACACGCCCGCGCCCGCTACACCGGCCTAACAAACAAATTTATAGCTATAGCTATCTAATGCTGTCTTCTCACGGCGCGTAATATCACGAGCCATGCCGCGCTAGCTCGAGCCACGCGCCGTGTGAAGGGGGTGGCTCGAGGTGGCGCGGGCTGGCTCGAGCAGGCGCGTCCGGTCCGAAGTCGGTTACTTCAAAGTACGAGCTAAGTTTCAGGGGCCGTACAACGAAACCGTTTTGCGACTCAAACGAATCGGAATGCCGCGTCCTACTCTGACAAATGTGAAATGACGTTGTTAGAGTAGGACGCGGCATTCTGATTCGATCGTTTGAGTCTCGAAACGGTTTCGTTGTAGGTCTCCAGTATTCTAAGGAAGGTATTTAATTATGTTTGATTTTGTCATAATTTTAAAATCTCAATCAAAGTTAATAATTATACAATGTATCGACATATTATTTCGTCTTGAAATTAAGTAGCTTAGGCTTCTAACAGACGAACGTCACTTGTCGTCGGCAGTCGCTGGATTTTTTAAATTGTTTTTTTGACACTAGTCGACTGCCGTCGATGCGTGCCGCCGATTGCCGTCGACGCGTGCCGACGATTGCCGTCGTCGCGTGCCGTCGTCAAGTGCCGTTTCTCTTCCATAATAAAATGTCAGATCACTGTAAAATATTCAAGTTTTAATAATGAGGGTACGTACAGCAACATCCAACGGCGTGAGTAGCGAGTGGCTGGAGTGCGCGGCGTTGAGGTCGAGCGCCGGCTGCAGTGCGGGCGCGTGCGCGTGCGCACCCAGTCCATGGCGGTTGTACTCCACTGTGACAAACATCATCCTTATCATCGTTACCAATTTACAAGTGTATCAAAGGCACACTAGTCCTTGATGCAAGAAAGATTAAGGCATGAGTATAAGTTTAGAAATTAGGAATTTTATTACCATTCGAACATACGCTTAAAAATGTACTACCAGAGAAGTTGATTCATAGGTAGATGGCGGACCTACGTAATTTGGTCACGTTATGTCAATCCCAGTCGGCAGATCACAACTTACATCGAATTGACATAGGTCCGTCAACTGCCTATGAATCAATTTCTTCGATGGTACCTAAATGTACTTGGTGTACTTAATGAATTGATGGCAAAGTGTGTTTAAAAAGCCACTTTTTTAATAATGTCATACTACACTGGTATTACTACTAGTAACGAAGTTTACACTTCATTCATTCGCTACACTTATCATCACTGTTGATGAACAAGTGCACACTTTAACATCAAACATTGACAAGCAAGTGTACTCACCGTTGTGCATAGCGTGCATATCGTGATGGTAGGTCTGCTCGCACTCGTATTTGACCACGCCGGGCGCGCGCGTCGGCACGATCGGCTCTATTGCCGGCGCTGGAGGCTCCTGAAAAAAGAAAAGTTATTTTAGAAACTGATACCATAGTTATACAGGCCTAAGGGCTTATGAGCACATAGGGCTCATAAAAATACGAATAATGACATTATTGTATTTTTTTTAAATATCTATGATAAGAAAAAAGTTTCCAACCTCGATGTTGGATTAAGATGAAATTTAAATGTTTACATCTAAATCTGAATCAAATCACTGAATAGCATCAACATGATAAAGGAATGTGTGCACTGGAGTGGAGTTGGAAGCCTTGTTGTTAAATAGTGAAAGATGTAGGGATACTCACTTGGAAGGAGCGTTTGCCGAACATGTGGTGTTTCTTCTGCGGCGCGTGCGACGCTCGCTCGCGCGGGTACGTGCCCTCGTACGGACGGAATTTAGAGCTGAAAATTATGACAAAGTTTATCATGATATATAATTTTATTTCTTCTGTAAACTTTTGGTTAACTTCACGGGGGGAACATGTTTTTGTACACAGCTACGTAAACAGTGGCGTAACTATAAAATCCGGGGCCCGTGGCAAATTGATGGGGCCCTACCAGTGAAAATCGTCACGTTAATAATAAAACAATGTATAAAAAAATTCTGGACTCTTGGGCCGGGGCCCTTTTGGGTCGAGGGCCCGTGGCATTTTGCCAGCCTCGCCACCCTATATTTACGCGACTGTAATACCAAATTTGAAAGGTACCGGGGCTGCCAAAACTTCCTTTAGACTGAGCAAGTCTCAGAATTTTAATACGTTCTACTGCTGTCTGCATCAGCCACTCTTACTACGTACTAAATGACGCTCGCAACTCCGACATCGAAATTCGTGTATTGCGCAGGATCCGTACATTTTTCCGGGATAAAAATACAGGCAGACGAACACATTTTCGTGTTGACAATATTAGTATGAAAGTACAGATATACTCGCTGAACCTCTACTACAACATTTTACTCTCTTTCCTCTCCCTGTCTCTCTCTCTCACCTGTGGAACTCCTGTGCGGAGTCGCTGCCGTCACACCACTCGCCGTCCGAGAGCGAGGGCACGCGCTCCGACCCCATCGACGACACGGCGCTGTCAGACGCCGAGTCACGTTCCACTGTGAACATTATATGTTATTTTATTGATAAGAGATAAATACTCAAAGGACAAAGCTTTGATAGTGGGTGGAGCTTGTATGGTGTTACGAATCACAACGTTATGGCCCACAATTTCATCCATTAAAAGGACAATCAGGAGGGGAATACTAACGAGAAGGTACAATCTACATTTCTCATGATAAGCATTGATTGCACAGCACAATTCTCGCTTCACTCTTCACCAGTCACCTCTTCACTCACTCTTGACCAGTAGCAGCAATCATCCACCATTTCCCAAAGTTTTCATCGGATATTAAAGAGGTTGGCACCGGCATTTAT
Organism: Cyaniris semiargus; assembly: GCA_905187585.1. Classification (NCBI taxonomy): domain Eukaryota; kingdom Metazoa; phylum Arthropoda; class Insecta; order Lepidoptera; family Lycaenidae; genus Cyaniris; species Cyaniris semiargus. The sequence goes on from LR994567.1 coordinate 12,511,671, forward strand.
CCATTATCCAATGAGAGTCACTTACCGTTGGTGACGGGCAGATGGGAGTGGTTTTGCGGCGCGTGCGGCCCCGCCGCGCTGTCCAACATGCGCATGGTGTACATGCCTGAAACAACACAACATCACATAAGTATAATGTAGCCCTCACATATTTCGCTTTCTTCGTCTATATTTATAGAATTAAATCAAAGTAAGTATTGTACAATGTACACCACTCTTTTTAAACGTATCATCAAACCACCGGGAACTAGCCCGACGAGAAAAACCAGCATACTTAATTCGCTTAAGCCACCTTTTACCATAAGGATAGAATAGGATAGATATATAATTATTTTCTTTTAAAGTCACTACATAGTATAAAACAAAGTAGCTTTTTCCCCTATGTCCCTTTGTTCCCTTTAATCTTTAAAACTACGCAACGGATTTTGATGCGGTTTTCTTAGATAGAGTGATTAAAGAGGAAGGTTTATAAGTATAATAAAATTCATTAATTCATCAAGCCCCATACGGTCACCGGCGTCTATTCTATTGTGTCTTTTTTTGTTATTTACTTTTAACTTCAAATAATGGCTAATTTTCGAAGCGATTTTAACCAATACGGCATTAATCCTTATCCAATTAAATACTTTAAATACATTATTGATTTAATATAGATATATATGGCCCTTTACAGCATATGATTTAAATGAATATTTTCGAAGATATTACAGATTTAAAAATTGCGGGACGTAGCTTTTGCGGGTACCGACTATCGACCAATGCGGTCCGCGGGCAGTAATGTATATAAATCAAAACTACTGAATCGATTTTAATCATTTTTTCAGTGAGTGACATAGGCTATATATTTTATACCCATTCGCCTATATAATATAACCTACAATTTAAAGTTAAGTACAGCCTTACAAAGCACATGTATTTTTTCCGAAACACAATGTTTTTATATTCAAGAATTAGGGTTGAACCGGTTGTAATTTTTTATATCATTCCGAAAGTAAAGTACTTAATTTAATTTTGTATCTCTCTTATAATAAGTTACATCCTTTCGAAACTAACCTTCGACGTAAAAGTACAATTAGTATAATAATTGTGCTTAGCATTAATTGTAGATTAAGTAGATAAGCTTTTATCATTAATGTAATACTACATTAAGAAGGTAAACAAGATTTTTGCTCAGTCACTTCCGGATTTAGATTGTTCAAATCACCTTTTATACCCAGTTTATGATATAGGTAAGTATTATATTATGACAGAATTTTATATCAGTTACCTACTACCTATCTTACCTACGTCATTGACCAATTAAGGGCCATACCTCACCGGGATGCCACGACGACGTAGCCAGTGACGTTCCCATGGCACCGGCTGGCGTCGCTACGTCGCCGTCGCCAGCGTAGCCAGGCCTTGTACCATGAAACTGTTTTGAGACTCAAACAATCGGACGAGAATGCCGCGTCCTGCTCTAACAATGTCATTTCACGTTTGTTAGAGTAGGACGCGGCATTCTCGTCCGATTGTTCGAGTCTCAAAACAGTTTCGTAGTAGGCCTACAGAGTCGACCGCTCCGCATGCGGCGACTGGCGACGTTGCCAGTGGTTTGCAAGTCTTTGTATGCTCCGTCACTCAATCAGTCGCTGATGTTAGTGATATCCTCAGTTAATTGAACATTTTTTCAAGGTTCTTTCTTAAATCTTCATAGAATTCAAGAAAAACACCGCTTTGCGGCGACGTAGAGACGCCATACGTTGCCATGGTAACGTCACTGGCCATGTCGCCGTAGCATCCCGGTGAGATATGGCTCTAACAACGCTATTGAATGGACTCATATTAAAAAAAAAAAACATAAAAACCGGGCATCAATGATTGAGATGATGATTATGAATTGATGACGAATATGCATAATTCCGCCTTGATATTGAACTCTTCTATCTATTACATATCTATATTATAGCGAATAATGCTTAAAAAATATTTTTTATCTATTACAAGTAATCCGTCTTAGTTTCGTCAAATTAATCATCATCATAATTATCATCACTATTACAATATACAATTTTTTTGATGGCAATTGTTTGATTAACCCTTAAGATGTATTCGCTCACCGGATCTAATTGAAAAAAATATGTTACTCATCGTCAATTTGGCCTATGACGTAATGACCTTCACAATGATAAGCCGGCCGGCGTTTTTGTTTACCGAAAACATATCATATACAAAAAAACAGGAAAAAAAAGAAAAAAAATTACCTGAGCCGAGAAATCGGCGAAAAATTTCCACTTTCATTAACGTGATAGAAATCGTTTTCACGGACTAAAAATACGAAAACCACACGTAACGCTGACTAGGGAAAAACTCAACTGTCATCGTGATACACACATTATCATATCTTCGCCAAAAAATATTTTGATAACATTATCTCACATACGTTCGCGAATATACATACACACACGTAGGCTGTACAAGTAGTACATCCATACTAACATTATAAATACGACAGTGTGTCTGTCTGTCACCTCTTCACGCTTAATCCGCTGAACCGATTTTGCTGAATTTTGTCGGAAAAGTACATAATATGATACTTTTTAAGTTTTTATACCCAATATATCCTTGCGCGATAAACGAATTTTCGCGCAACGGAGTTGCGGGCATTTAGTAGTACCTACAAATATCCACTTACCGCTTATCTACAATAAAATTTGTATGTAATTATATATATGTTACCGTTAATGTGCGTAAGCCAGTTAGTCTGCAGATTAACAAGGTATTCTGCAGATTATCTGGGTGAGTCAGTTAAAGTGCAAAAAGTTTATTCTATTCTCATTAAATTTCATAAAACAGGTTCTTGTTTGAATAAAACATATTATTTAGTTGTAGAGAATTATTTAATATAATTTTTTGGACATAAACTAGGAATAAATTATTTAATTTTAAGTAAAAATATGTTACTCTACTAGTAAAATATAACAGATCGTATCAACTAAAAAAAAAAAACAATCAAAACAACAACAGTCTTAATAGGTTGACACGCTTAAGTCAAAATTTTTAGGATTTTTACGATGGAAGAGAATGCAAACTAACTGGGTAAAGTGCAAATATAAGCTTTTATTATTTAAAAATTTCACACTTTAACGGAAGGTATCAGGGAATCTGCAGATTACCTAGATAATATGCACGTTAACGTATTCTGCATTCTAACGGTAACATAATACACACGTAGTACAAATATTACCTAAATATCTTTTATCGAGTAATTACCTGAATATTACAAAAGGTTATGAAAAAGTATTATCATTATGGACACGCGAATCATGTATTTTATTCTTATGCAATATTAGTCATTCGTTCGCCTGAGCAGGGTTAAGTTTTATAATTATTATGCCAACATAAAAAAAAAACTTTTTAAGATTAGAATTTTTATATCTGTTTTATTGATTGTTAATTTATTTAAATTAATTGTTGTTTGTTTCTTTTAAATTATATATAGATTATAGGGTTTTCCAATAAGGACTTCACAATTTTGAATTTAGTTTGTGAACGCACTCTTTCACTTAACATCGAACTATCACTGTTAGTTTATTCGGTAGACATAACATTTTCATCATGGTGAAGTACACGAACGGACAACGTCTGTAAATCTTAAAAATTTACTACAGAAAATCGGAGTCAGTGGCCGCTACTTTAAGAGCGCGCCATCTTTTTTGGCCTGAATTGGAAGATACGGACTTGGACAGCATGAGGTTCCAATAGGAAGGCTCCACAAGCCACACAGCACACGTTACAATCGATTTATTGAAGAGCAAGTTTGGTGAGCGTGATTATCTCAAGAAATGGACCAGTCGCTTGGCCGCCTCGTTCGTGCGATTTAACGCCTCTAGATTTTTTTCTTTCTGGCCATATGAGCGAAGTCGAGTTCCATTCATAAATGTTTTGATTGTACTTTAACCCGATAATAAGTTTTTGAAAAATCTCAAATGGTTTTTTTTTTTATTTTGAAAAAAAAGTAGACGTCCTTATTGGAAAACCCCTTATAAGTTTTCCAAGCCTTCATTCCGATAATAATAATGAAAGGTACATAATATTAATATAGTAATTATATTAAACGACATACAATATATTGAATCATTAATAACCTAACATGTAGCACATACTATGTCATATACAAGTTGTGGGATATATGTGTATGCCGATGCGGAGTCGCCCAGGCCGCGGTACATTGCGGCTAGTGGACGATGTACCCGATGAGGCGATGCTGGCTGGCGCGGTGTGGAGGGGTGGGGAGTGATGATGATGAAGGAGGCGTGTTCTGTCGAGGGTCACCAATGTGGGATAAACGTGGCCGCCACAAAGGAAGATCTTCCGACCGAGCGAGGTGTTATGCCCGGTCAGGCCGAAGCCCACGTGATACGTTTCAGCTGTCGTATATATACCGACGCGCTTAGAAAACTTCGATAGCGCGATGCAGGAATGTTAGGCGAATTGTGGGTACCGCCACAAAGTCATATTATGTTAAGCCTTAAGAGGGAACGCGGGTGCAGTAGAATTTAAACGAAGAAACTATTGCCATCACGCTTCACCCTGCGCCGGCACGTGTATTGTGATAGAGACAGATACAGTAAATCGAGGTAACGTAGTCCTCTGATTCCTCCTTCAAAATAGAGCCTATTTATTATTTTTTTAAATATCTTCAGGAAGAGTGAGTCTATGCCTCTACGTTTTTATTTTATCTTAAAGATCTTTCAAATTTGTTTTGTGGTCGGCGTGGTCGGTGGGTTGGCGGGGTACGTTAAAGATCTTTCAAATTTGTTTTGTGGTCGGCGTGGTCGGTGGGTTGGCGGGGTACGGGGCAGTATTTTTTTTTTTCGATTTTTGAAGGGTCATATTTTTTTATTTATTAGTAAATTTAGAAAAAATCGAACGTAGAGGCAAAGCTTTAACGGATCCCAATATTGTATAAAAAATAATTTGTCTAGACGCATTGTCCAGGGAGTAAATTGGGAAATACGTTTGTATGGAAAAACAGTGTTAGCGTTCCTAAGGCTTACAATAGAACACAAGCATTAAAAGGAATCAACAGTGTGATTCCCAGTATTTGTTAGTAAGACAACTCATCAAGCTATAAGTGAACTAACATGACTAAGAATATAATATTAATCCTTTTGTATGTACAGTATGTAATAAAACAAATTTATAATACTTTAGGTTGTGTATGAGCCTCCTGTACAGAGTCTTCTCAACGTGAATATAATATACAAGCTGAAATAAAACCAAGTTTAGGGTATGTAATATATGTGTCCCTTATATGAAGTTCGCTGTGAAAGTAGCAGCGCTGAAAAAGTAACTTTTTTAAACTTTTGGAAAATGCATGACATATAATAAAATAAAAAATTGCTCTTTCAGTGCTGCTATTTTTACAGCGAACTTCATATAAGGGACACATACATATTACATACCCTAAACTTGGTTTTATTTCACCTTGTATATTATATTCGCGTTGAGAAGACTTAAAGACAGTAAATACTAAATAGCATGCACAATTTATTCAAATTGTGGCTACTCTAAAAAGGTTTTTAGATATTCTACCGCTGCTACATTGAAAAAAAAGTGTTAATATTATAATAAAACGAAAAATAAATTTTGAACTTTTTTCTGCCACTTTGTGATAAAAATTTCATTTCGGTCAGTGCACTTTAGTGATGGGCCCTGCATTTGAAAAAGTATCGATAGTAAATATATTTTTTGTATTTTTTAAAAATATTTTTTTACTTCTATTATTATCACTTTTTTTATTTAATATTACACTGGTTTTAAATTAAAAAAAGCACTCACCATTGTAATACGATGTTAGGTAATCTGTCGCTTGGTACTGGGAGTACGACGGGTAATACGGACTCACGTACGGCAAATGCATTACGGACAAATCCATTTTTGTTAGCCTCTTTTTGGAAGAAAAAAAAAATCCTACTGATGATGATTTTTGCTTTTAATGTCTATCTAGTTACACCGTGTTTACCTCAGTAATGATATACTTTTTTGGATCCGCAAGATTGATTAAGAATTGGCCAGTCACGGTGACTCGGGTAAACTGCTGATTGTGCTATCTGTGTGATAACGTGTCTTATTTGACAGCGGCTCGATACGTCCGTCCTCGTTTGACGTAGCACGCAACAATGGGAAGGAAAGAGACGACTATATAATTATGTGTGGCAGTGCGCGCAGTGATCATCTCCACGTTTCTCAATATTATGATTTGTCGAAACGAATTTTAAATACAGTTTTTCCTCATTCCGTTAATTTGTAGTATTTACATTTATGTAGGTATTTATCGTTCGGTAGCCTCGTTTGTTATTAATTTATGAATCTGCAATGTCATTATGCTATTTTCAACACCGCATAAAATGAATTATTAATAATAGAAATGTCTAATAAAATTCGATTTTATTTTTTATTTTTCAATTAAACCATAAATATATAAATTATTTGTTTTAAAAATAATTTAAAAAAATTTTGGTATTAAAAAAATCAAGTTAAAATAACCATAATAATCATATTATGTAGGTTATTTACTTAACTAATTATTTAGTTTACTTTTAGTTAAAATTATAATAGTTGCAACAATCAATCATAATGAGTAATGACATTGGATGGGTGATAATTTAGCTGTTTACTTTTGTTGTGATAAAATTATAACTGTCGCACACTAAACACACGAGTATTGTACAGCGCCATCTATCGATGGATAGAGCAAGATTTCAATGGCAGTTCGGCACATGCCATATAGATATTAGATGCTAAAGCAGAAAAGGTGACGCACCACACAAAAATATGGGAATTTAATTTTGGTTTGTAGTACAGCAATTATTATCAGCATATTATAATATCCATACTAATATTATAAATCCGAAGGTGTGTCTGTCTGTCTGTCTGTCTCCTCTTCACGTCCAAACCGCTGAACCGATTTTGCTGAAATTTAGCATGGAGATACTTTGAGTCCCGGGAAAGGACATATGATACTTTTTGTCCCGGGAAACTGCACGGTTCCAGCGCGATAAACGAGCATTGGCGCAACGGAGTTGCGGGCGTCAACTAATGATTTATAAGCTACATATCTTAAATTAATATAAATATTACTTTAAGATAAATTAATTTAGCTTTCTCTTTTATAAATTGGCTTCTTCACTCTGCTAGTAGCTTTTAGATATGACGGATACTTTTTAATAAGAATCTAAATGAGATATAATTTTTCTCGAACTGAGCTTTTACTTGATTCTTGATTGGAATTTGTGTATTTACGATTTAAGGTGATTATGGATAGATAATTACATGAAATTAATAAACATTTCATCGCTATAAAGAAATTTTTGTGTCTTCTATTTCAACCTTATCGGGCAAACTCATTGAGTTATAAGTACTACGTACTAGAGATGACACCGCAACGCAATGCTTTGTCCAGTTCAACTGCGGCCAGCCGGCCGCAGCGCACTTAGTCGCACTCTAGCTCTTCTGCGCACTAGACGTACGACAATTAAAAACAAAAACAAAAAAAGGCACAAAAGTGTGTCCCTAGTTGTGGATTAAGATACTGCAAAAATAATTCATAACTATATATACAATAATTAATAACATTTCATCTGTATTAGTATTCTTATTTAATTATTTTCAAATAAAATACCAACATTCAATTACTACGCGAAGACGCGCGCCATTTTGCATTGTTATAGAGTAAGTAGATTCAGAGTGAAGTGTAGGCAGAATACAGATCTATGATGAGACGACTATGAATAAAGTACTCACGTAGACGAGTTTGTATTTTGGTAGTATTTAAAATATTACGTACATTGTACATGCGTACATTATAATAATTTTATTATTGTATTTGAAAATATTTAAGTAATTTAAATAAGGTAAGTGGCTATAGTGGACTGTGGATCAATACTTAATTATAAATTTTATTAAAATATAGTAATTTTTTATTTTTATTTTATCCATTTACTTAAATATATTCTGCATTCGTTCGAGTGTAGGCACAAAACTGTGTCACTTCTGCGGTGCTAATCTATAGCAATCAACGCCCAGCCTCCCTCCCCGCTCATGCCTCAAGTACGACATGTTTTTTGTTTGCAATAGCATCTCTAGTACGTAGTACCTACAACTCAATGGGCAAACATGTTATTTTCCTGTGGTTTTGTGTAAACACTACGCTTATGTAAATTAATTTTCTTCTCTCTATTCAAAGATACATATTTTCTAAAAGCGATACACGTAGCTCCGACTTTTTTCTTGACGCGTGCTAAGTTTTTGTCTTATCTTAAAAGAAGACTAACAAAACCGTTTTCGCAATAAACTGACTCAGCCAGTCTTTTCTACGCAAAAAATAATATTTTATGTGTTTGTATATTTTTTTGGCACGATTTCTAGGGACTACAAATAGTTGGTCGGATTTTAGCTTGAGTTATCATTTCGTATTGGACCTGGAAGTGACACTGGGTACTTTGCAGGCGGATTTTTTTGTTTTACCAAGTAATACGGTTCGCTTGAGTGCTTTGCTCTAATTTTTCGCTGACATAAAAGCTATCTTACATTTGACTAACGCCTTGCACTTACCATCGTAGAAGCTGTAGTAGGGGTTGAAGTAATCGGGTGTGAGGTTGTAGACGTGGTTGACGTATGACGGATAGTACTGCGGCGTGTACGGGAACACGACGGACATATCCATGACCGCGTCACTCATATACGAATTCTCTTCAACTGGGGTTGCCGGTTCGATAGGATTATCGAAGACTGAATGAGTTTCGCTAATGTTATCTAGGCGTTATTGAAAAGTTACGCCATCGACATATTCGCTTATCGACGATGACAAAAAAAGTCGACTCAGTATGTCATTCACCTTGGGCTATAATAGCGGCGCTAACCTTCTAACTTTCCTCGGAGTAAACACCCTGATACCATTCCAAACAAACGTCGAGCCGTCTCTTTGCTCGGGCTTTGCTTATCGACTGCAATTGCGCGGGAGATAGCGCGGTTTCCTCTCGAATATTCTCATACTTTGTATTTGAACCACCATAGGCAGTAGTTGTACCGTTTCAGGACGGACATGGAGACTTTTATGAGTGATTCGCAGGTCGTCCGTGGTCGATTTAGAGCACAACAGAACGCGCAGAGGCAGTAGCAGCAGTCGTTGCTATGCACCTTTCTACTCTTCGCGGTACGTGCGCTCAAAAAGAATGGCATAAGTAGGCTTTTATGTGACGTATACACTAAAGTTCCGTCCAAATTTATCGATAAACGCACAACACCAGATTTCTGTAAGTCTTTCTGTATTTTTTTTTTATAGTCTTTATAAAAAAGTTAAAAAAGCAAACCAAAATAAATGCGCAGAACGTTCGTAAAAACACGCTTAACTGAAATACTTCTTAACTGAAATACTTCTTAACAAATAATCTGTACACGTACGAGAAAATACCCATTTTGAAACAATAAAAATTAATTAAAAAAAAAACTCAAAAATAGATTTTCTGAGGTAAGAGAAATTTGTAAAATTCCACAGTAAATTAGAAACACTGAAACATATCTATGCCACAACGAGATGTAATGTAAATGTGAGATAATTGGAGTCAGACGAGCTAATAAAGATTCGTTGAGCAAATACTACTATCTGCGTTATCACACTACAATCCTTCACAAGCGCGAGCGTTCTATATTTAAAAAAATATGTTTTTCCCACCGAAGCGTCCATTTTCGTGGGCAAGTCTCGTGCAATGACTAAACAAATTCGCTGTGACATCACACCGGTCATACAGATAAGGCGATAACGAGTATTGTTGTAACTTTTATTTACATGTCAAATGTTCTAATTTTAATATTGAGGTTAACACTCTCAACTTGAAGAGTGCATTGTTTATTTGATGTGGAGATTTACATTGTGTCAGGGTAAACGAACTATCATATCAACTGATACCAACGCTTTTATATAATTTTATTAACATGTAATGATCAAGATTATCATTGAGTTTCAAGAATAGTATTAAAGCAAATATTGGAACGAAGTTCCTTATCACGCGTTGCGAAAGGGGGCTAGACGGAAAAAGTTGTAACGACACTTTTTTATTAGTACCTGCATAGTAGGGGCAGAGGGCGTTGATGTGGCGATGACAGAGGAATGAGGAAATGACAGAGAAATGAGGAAATTTAAAATTCTACCATTCCTCTATGGCGGGAAATTTGAATTTTTTTAGGTGGGTAGGGTGGCGGTTTTTTTTTTTTATAACTTCGTACCATCCGGGTGTCCTTTGTTACCGCTCATTAATTTTTGGAACGAAGTCCCTTATCGCGCGTTCGGCGTAAAGGAGGCTAGACAGAACGATATTTGACCTCGAAACTTTTTTATTAGTACCTGCATAGTAGGGGCAGAGGGCGTTGATAGTATTCCTGTGCGTCAACTAGATGGTGTTTTTTGAGAATAAATAGCGACGCGTTGTTAGTATTCCTGGGCGTCAGTAGATGGCATTTTTTTAATATTTTTTTGAGTATACAGGTTTTTTACTTTTTTAATTAATAAATTCGTTCCATTCGGGTGTCCCTTGACACATCTCAAGTTTTTATTATATGATGATTTTATAATTTTAGATTATGATTAATGTTTTAGCATTATTTATTAAACCTCTTATGGAATAGATTCAAGGCTGTCTTTATCAAGTGACTTTTCCAATGTTACAAAGACAGCTTGCATAAGGTATACACTGTATAAATATTTATCAGTAAGGTTTATAAAGTAAATATATTATTATGTAGGTACATAGTTATTTTTTTAATTAATAATAAAAAATCTCAACCTACTTTTTTCTAGAAGCAGTGACGTCTAGTCACGCGCGTGAGGAAAATTTGCTTTTTTTAACGTCACAACTCACAAGTATATTTGCACACGTATTTATTCAACGTCCCTAATTTCGCGACATGTCAAACATCATTATCACCGCGACGGCAAACACGAAAATTAAAAGAATAAGCAATGACATAAGTTATCTTTTCCTCAAATATAAATTTCGAATGTCAAAATTAACTCTGCTAACAGTAATATTATTAATTACTTTGTTTTCGTGGTGCGAAACGAATTAGTAAACACATTAAAGTGATAGTAATTATTAATAATATTATATTAGTAATTTTTAACATCACAACTCACAAGTATATTTGCACACGTATTTATTCAACGTCCCTAATTTCGCGACATGTCAAACATCATTATCACTGTGACGGCAAACACGAAAATTAAAAGAATAAGCAATTACATAAGTTACCTTTTCCTCAAATATAAATTTCGAATACAGTCAAAATTAACTCTGCTAACAGTAATATTAATTACTTCGTTTTCGTGGTGCGAAACTAATAAGCAAACACATTAAAGTAATAGTAATTATTAATCGTAGAAAGTTATAAATATTTTTATCGATATCAATTTATCGACATGTCACAACTCACAACAAATTCCCAGGTGAAGCGCCATCTATGTCTGAGTCAGTGAAACTAAATTGTATGAGATATTTTATTACATTTTCTTATCTGTTATTAAAATATTAAATTTAGAAATGATGAGTAGTTATGATAAAACTGTAAAGTTCTGTCACAGGAGATAATATTATAATAATACTAGCGACTCGCCCCGGCTTCGCACGGGTATTAAATATATAGCCTATGTCACTCACTGAAAAAATGATTAAAATCGATTCAGTAGTTTTGATTTATATACATTACTACCCGTGGCCCGCGTTGGTCGGCACCGCCGCAAAAGCAACGTCCCGCAATTTTTAAATCTGTAATATCTTCGAAAATATTCATTTAAATCATATGCTGTCAAGGGCCATATAGATCTGCATTAAATCAACAATGTATTTAAGGTATTTAATTGGATAAGGATTAATGCTGTATTTATTAAAATTGCTTCGAAAATTAGCCATTATTTGTCGTAAAAAGTAAATGTTATTGTGGGATGTCCATAAGAGATAGACATATTATTATAATATGTCCATCTCACATATACCATCGCGGAGTTTTCTGTAGACCTTTTCAATGTGTACAATACTTGGTACATTATTTTGATAAATATCGTAGGGTTCAGCCTGCGTTTGCAATGTAAGCCGAAAAAATGTAATTATTTACGACATCACATTAGAATCCCCAACAATAACAGTATTTCTCCACTATTTAATGAATGTTATTATACTTATAAACCTTCCTCTTGAATCACTCTATCTATTAAAGTAAACCGCATCAAAATCCGTTGCGTAGTTTTAAAGATTAAAGGGAACAAAGGGACATGAGGGAAAAAAAGCGACTTTGTTTTATAATATGTATAGATATTACATGAGTAAAAGACGCTTGTGTGAATGCCTAGTAGGAAGATCTATTACTGGAGGTCTAAATTACCACTTTAAGCGTTTTATAACAATCGGGTGATTTATGTATTTCTTTAATTTGAAATGTCTTTAAACGGCTACATTTCAGATGCATTTAAATGGTGCTACTGAAATGTAAATATGGTGAATATTTAGAAGAAACTATGAAGCAACTTCTTCGAGAAACAATGATTCTCTCAATGTAGCCATAAATTCGACAAGAGTTTTTAGGCATTACTAAATATAAAATTGTACCTAATTAGATGTAAGATTTTGTAGTAAATAAATAAAATAAAATAAATAACACCTGCAGTCAATGCCAAATTTATATTTTTTATGAGAGTATGCCGGTTTATTTTCGCCGCCCCATGTACGTAATCTGTAGGGCCTCTATGGACGCTGATGCCCCTGGGCCGTGGCCTATAACGGCCTATTTATAAAACCGGGGCTGCCTGCAGTGCTGCGGAACTGTGCAGTTCGATCGTGGCATGTACTCACCCTCGTTCATGGCCATGTCCATGAGCTGCAGGTCCTCGTCGTTGAGGATGGACTGCAGGAAGCCGTCCTGCGCCGGCGCCATCTCCCCCCCGGCCGCGCCAGCCGAGTTCTGTTAATTATGACATAACAACATCTGTAACGTGTATGTAGCAATTATATTGTACATAATTAGTTTAAAAGTTTTGTATTTCTTTCATTTTTCTAGTAAGTTGTAAGTTGATTTCTAAAATACCTAAATGATTCCCAGGTCGTTCGTAAATGACATTGAAAAACATCTGTAATGTAGCACTAAAATATATTTAAAACCGGCTAAGTGTGAGTAGCTGAGTCCTAAGAATATATTATGTAACATAAAATATTTTGGAAAACATGATGTCTGAGCGAAGCGACATTGTTATGTTGCGTTGCATTTATGCAGCGTGGACGCAACGTACTAAGGGTGGGTTGCACCAACTTACTTTAACTATAACTGTAACTTAACTATAACTTTAACTATAACTACAATGCAAAATGTCAAATCTTTGGTTAAAGTAAAAAATGGACGCCATATTTAACCATAACCATAGAGCTCGACAAGGCTTTAAATGCACGTGGCGAAAAAAGGAACTAACGCTATCATCATACGAAAACGTCATTTTTGACAGTTCTCCTTTACCAGCAGCGCCCCACGTTCATTTAAAGCCTTGTCGGACCAGCAACGTCTTCTGTCAAATTCTATGGTCAAAGTTAAGGTAAAAGTTAAATTAGCCTTAACTATAACCATAACTTTGACCATAACTTTAACTTTAACCACGCCTCTTGTGCAACCCACCCTAAGTGACCCAGCACGGCGTTGTAGCGCGGGCGTCGCATAATAAAATCTACATTTCAACAAAGATTTTAAAAGAAGTATGGGTTGATTTTGGTCATACAATGTGTTATTCGACGAGACAGAGCAATGTGACTTCATTCTTGGAATGAAACAAAAAGACAATTTAAAAACCTTGGATTTTTGTAAAAGCTATTGTATGTTCTGTGAGACAGGTAAAGTTTTCGTTTCGTTGCTTGTTCAGAGATGGCGTTAGTAATACAATGCATCCACATCTAAATTGCAAACTCATCAATAAGAATTGCTTTTCTATCTAATGATTTTGAAACTTTCTAGCTTACATTCAATTATACTAATCTAGACATCCAACTTCAATTCTAGATACTTGGTAATAGTCATAGTAAAGAAAATGAGGCGACGACGCGTCACTTCGACTCTGCAGTCTGCACCAGTATGATTTGAGCCTTAAAATAAGTCCTACTAGGTATATTATATACTAACAAAAACATTAACAAGACACCACTTTGACTTAGGTTAATTTAAAAAATCCACTTCGGTGTCTGGTACAAGGAAAAGTCGCTTGACACACAACTAGGTGTCTGCTCTCTTACTATGAAAGTATAAACCTTTTTAAGGCAAGGATGTTCCTAAAATTAGCAGGTCGATGTCTGTCAGTACGAATGTCGACGTAAAGGACTTTAAAATAACATTCATATCAGCGCGCCTTGTACAGTGGCGGTTACGACGCTCGCCGCGTTCTTGATAGGGCGAAATAGGAGAAAATTATACATTTTATTTTATTTTTTTAATGACCGAATTATTTATTAAAAAAACTATTCGGTTATTTAGTTAGAACTATAAAAAAGCTATCCTTTATGTAAAAAAAATCATATCATTGTCATTGAAAATTACGAGATGTTCGAATTTGAAATGTATTTTTATGGTGATATTCAAGATTTTTTACAGAATTACCATGCCATTTTTCAATATTCTGTTCGGTTATTTTGTTACTTTGTTCCTTTTTGAGTCTACATCAATTTTGGTGTAAGAGAATTCCACATAATTTCTTCAGACTGGAAGCTTAAAAATCAGTCTTTTCGAACTGGCCTCGCCTTAAAGTGAGTCTACTAATATATTTTATTTACATATTTATTACTTCGAATGGCGAACTTACGACCGTACTTAGAGACATTTAATAATGATTAAACTTATTGCAGTTTTTGACATAAGCCCCACTGGGGCTTATACAGGGTGTAACAAAACATTGTGATAATACTTTAGGGTGTGTATGTGGCCCTGGTAGAGAGTTCACTGTGAAAGTAGCAGCGCTGAAAGACCAATTTTTTTTCACTTTTGTATGTATGGGCAAGCGCCCCAGCGTCACGAGTTGCCCCATACAAAAGTGAAAAAAATTGGTCTTTCAGCGCTGCTACTTTCACAATGAACTCTCTACGAGAGACACGTACACACCCTAAAGTATTATCACTTAATTTTTTTACATCCTGTATAGGCTATAGGCTTATATGAATATCTTCATTTAATTATAGTTAAGCAATTAATATTCATCTCTGAGTGCGACAGTTAATATTCTACTACAGTGTTTCCCAACCTTTTTCAGCCACGGACCCCTAGGAAGTCAAGCACAGTTTTCACGGACCCCCGTAACAAAATAAACAGCAAAAAAATCTGATTATGTATGGTCCAGAGATGACACCGCGGACCCCCATACAAATACTCGCGGGCGCCCAGGGGTTCGCGGACCACAGGTTGGGACTTGGGAAACAATGTTCTACTACGTCAGTGCACCGCGGTCATACCTGGTAGTAGAGTGGCTCGTGCTGCTGCGGATGGTGCGCAGACTCCACCTTGTACGCGCCCTCTAGCGGCGCCGCAGCACCTGCAACATATATTGTTATGAAACGCACATACAGACAGACAGCCAAGTTGACATACTTTGTCATTTATAAAATAGCTAGATGTTGCCCGCAATTTGTTGAGCATTAACTATGTAATTTCCAGGTTTAAAAAATATCTCCAAACATATAAAAATCGGTACAGCAATAATTGAAGCGTGAAGATGTAACTGACAGACAATGTTGCTCTCGAATTTGACGACCTCTGTGGCTCAATGGTTAAGGCTGCCTTCACATTAAGTCGCGACAAATAATGGCTAATTTTCGAAGCGATTTTAACCAATACGGCATTAATCCTTATCCAATTAAATACTTTAAATACATTATTGATTTAATATAGATCTAAATGGCCCTTTACAGCATATGATTTAAATGAATATTTTCGAAGATATTACAGATTTAAAAATTGCGGTACGTAGCTTTTGCGGCGGTACCGGCCATTAATGCGGGCCACGGGTAGTAATGTATATAAATCAAAACTACTGAATCGATTTGAATCATTTTTTCAGTGAGTGACATAGGCTATATATTTTATACCCGTGCGAAGCCGGGGCGGGTCGCTAGTGATAGTATATATAGCTCGTTTAGAGGACTGACATGTATGAACACCAACTTTCTCATTATACAGGGTGTAACAAAACTAAGTGATAATATTTTAGAATGTGTACGTGTTCCTCATAGAGAGTTCACCGTGAAAGTAGCAGCACTGAAAGACCAAATATTTTTTTCACTTTTGTATGGGGAAACTCGTGACGCTGGGGCGCATGCCCATACAAAAG
The DNA here is from genome assembly GCA_905187585.1 of Cyaniris semiargus. Classification (NCBI taxonomy): domain Eukaryota; kingdom Metazoa; phylum Arthropoda; class Insecta; order Lepidoptera; family Lycaenidae; genus Cyaniris; species Cyaniris semiargus. The sequence goes on from LR994567.1 coordinate 12,528,055, forward strand.
TTAAAAAAAAAGGTCTTTCAGCGCTGATACTTTCACAGTGAACTCTCTACAAGGAACGCTAAACCTAAAGTATAACACTTAGTTTTATTACAAACTGTAGATCCTATTTCTAGTTGTACTCACCGTACGCCTCATGCGGTTTCTGGTCGGGAACGGGCGGGAGGGGGGCGTGGTAGTTGCCCGCGTACCCCGCGCCCGCCGCGCCGTGCGGACTGGAATATACAACGACTATGTCAGTAAAATGTAAATACGAACGCCCGTATAAATAGTCAGTACTCAAGATGCATCTCGGTCTCGAGACACGGTTCGGGCTCTGTGATTGGTTGGCTGTCAAAATTTGGACCAATCACAGAGCCGAACCGCGTCTTGAGACCGGGTCGCATCTTAAGTACTGACTATTTATACGGGCCTAAGTTTATGTAGGCAGGAGGTATCGAGCAGGGTTAGATAAGACGTCATTGTACCATCGAAAAAATTTATTCACAGGCAGATGACGGACCTGCGTTATTTGGCCGGGTTATCGATTCAATATTATAGTCGTGATCTGTCGGTTGGGTTTGAAATTACGCAACGTACGTCCGCTATTTGCGTACGAATCAACTACTTTGATCATTCATCGTCTCATTTCATAATCGAATTAAAAATGTTTGGGATTTGATTTGCCGCCTAGTGGACGCGTGTTTCCAAAAATTGTCATTGATAATTTTTCGACACATTCCATATTTGCACCATGCGGAGCAGCGGTCACATGTTATGATGTTACGCACTTTTCAATATCATTGACGATTACATCTTGGCTAGAGCCCTGAAATGTAATCGTGTCAAAACTGTGTCAAGACTAAGACTTTTAAAACGCCTATTCTGAGAGCTCGACTCTATAAATACCCAAATTCAAACATTTATTTTAAACTAGATGACGCCCGCAACTCCATTGCGCCAAAATTCATTCATCGCGCGGGAACCATACATTTTTCCGGGACAAAAAGTATCCTATGTTTTTTGCCGGGACTCAAAGCATCTTCATTCTTCATATCAAATTTCAACAAAGTCGGTTCAACGGCTTGAGCGTGAAGAGGTAACAGACAGATAGACGGACAGACACAATTTCGCATTTAAAATATTATACAAGTATGGATACACTTTTTCATCTAATCTAATCTACGACGTTCAAATACCTTAGTCATCCTCACCTGATATTATGATGGTGCGCGTGGGGATGGGGATGGGGATGGGGATGGGGGTGGGGATGGGCGTGGGGGTGCTGATGGTAGTGCTGGTACTGGTCCGGCGGCGGGGGGATGGTCAGCAGCGACGCCAGGTCCTGCCACCGCTGCTCCACGGACATGGAGCGCATCAGCGACTGGAAGAGATAGAGCCACGTTAGTTATGGAGTCTTTTTTTAATATAAAATAAGGGGCAATCGAGCAAACGGGTCACCTGATGGAAAGCAACTACCGTCGCCCATGGACCCTCGCAACATTAGAAGAGCTGCAGGTGCGTTGCCGGCCTTAAAGTCTATGGTAATATGGTCTAGTCCAGGGATGGCGAACCTTTTCGTATTAATGTGCCCTATTTCTGAAGAAATCTTCAGTTAAATCATAAACGTGCCATTCAATATGTTTTTTGTGATCCTATGCGTATTTCAAAATTTCCCTTGTGGAGAGGTGGGTTCTATAACCTGCATTGTTGGTTAAAATAATTTCGATACTAGTTTTGTAACCAGTGGCGTACTCTAAATTTTATGTCGCGTACCACTGATGGCACTCGTGCCGTTGGTTCGCCATACCTGGTCTAGTCTCTGGTAAGAGACTAAATAAAAACAAACTGCAGGCACTCTCTAAATGCAACCCGCATTTAGAGAGTGCCTGCAGAAGTGAAAAACAAAGCAGGAATAGGAACACATTTCGCCAATCTCTACGCAGTACAAAGAGATGGGGATACTGTGCGCTCTCCTACGCCAATACGGCGATCTACTCTTTCGTTTTACGAATTCTCGGTCAGGTCATATGTGCAGATGCGAGTTAAATTTTATTTATGTATCCGTAAAAAAATCAGCCAAGTGCGAGTCGGAGTCGCGCACGGAGGGTTCCGTACCGGTATAGAGCGAAAGTAGGCAAAAAATTGTGTTTCTTGTATGGGAGCCCCCTTAAATATTTACTTAATTATTTTTTTTTAATAATTATTAAAGTATACAAATATAATAAAGGATTTTGTGAAAATTTCAACTACCTAGCTGTTACCATTATTGATTACGAGCGAAAAAGCCTAAAAAAATCACGTTTGTTGTATGGGAGCCCCCCTTAAATATTAATTTTATTGCGTTTTTAGTGTTTGTTGTTACAGCGGCAACAGAAATACACAATCTGTGAAAATTTCAGAAGTCTAGCTATAGCGGTTCTCGAGTTACAGCCTGGAGACAGACGGACAGACGGACCCGTTTTTACCCTTTGGGTACGGAACCCTAAAAAGTGAACATCGCAGCTAAAGAAGTAAATTCACATCAGAAACATTGCAGAATCAAATAGTTTTATAGATTGTCGAGTGTCGGATAGAGATTTTTTAATGAAATACCGTCGGGACAAAACTAGACTAGAAAAGGTACCTACATAAAATAGAGTACTATGACAAAATAATAATTAGTTTACTTTTTTCTTTCAAGTGATCAATTCTAATTCCGCCACTCTAGGAAACTTTCCGATACCGGAGTTGTAATGTTTGGAAAGTCCAAACAGTATTGAGTCAATAGTCAATGCTACCTATGTGTTGACTGTTGACGATAACTGTCATGTTGGTCGCACGCGCCTGTGATATTTCGATACATCTGGCCAATTCCCTAATCACACTAAGGCCCGTATAAATAGTCTGCTCTTAAGACATAAGAGCAAAGAGAATATAAACTACGTAACAAGAAGTGGGACTTAGAAGACAAAGATACAATTCGATTTGATTCGATTCAAGATCGACTGTGATTGGCTAATTTTAAAGCAAGATCGACAGTGGCTGTTAAAAACGGACGAATTAAAGTTTAATCTGTGGTTCTTAACTTAAACTTCAATAACCGACGTAATTTTTTTTTTTCTAAGTTCGACCTCTTTTTAAATTCTCTTTGCTCTTAAGTGTCAAGAGCAGACTATTTATACGGGTCTTACTGGTATTAAAGTGCGACAAGGCTTTAAAAGAACGTGGGTGGGGGCGCTGCTGGTAAAGGAGAACTGTCAAAAATGACGTTTTAGTATGATGACAGCGTTAGTTCCTTTTTTCGCCACGTTCATATAAAGCCTTGTCGAGCTCTACTAGTAATTAGTTACCTGCGATATTATTTCCAGTTTCTGAGATTTTGTCTAAGGCTGGATGTATATGCGTCCGCCCGAACGAGCGACTTGGCCGCTACACGAGATCACAAGCAAATGTATGTAACGATTTATTTAAATAGCTGCGCTGTTGTGCTATCATTAATATACTATTGTTCGTGATCTCGCGATGTAAATAGGGTTGCCACGCGTACTTTATTATAAAGTATTGTACGTTATTTCAGGTAATTGTACTTTTATACTTTCTGAAAATAATAAAGTACGCGAAAATATTTTATTTCAAACTAAATGACCCGATGAACCTCGTATCTCCCAATATAAACCCTCCACGAATGTTTCAAGACCAAAATTAGAAAATCGGTTCAGCCATTTTCGAGTTTTAAAGATACTAACAAACTACAGAATTAATTTTTATTTACATATATAGATATTTTTTTTTCGAGATTTTGAATTTCGTTTAATTCTCCAGAGCCTCATAACTTTTAAAGCACTCGTTTTTAACGATTTCTAAATGCAACTGAACCTCTAATTTTAACAACGTAAACAATTTTAATAAATTCTACTTTATTTTTATACTGTGTACTGTCAGGCCTGTCCCACTCGCGCGTGTAGGTATCGAAATGTAAGTACCCCTTTAAAGGGGCAGATCACTAGGGACTCACAAGCGAGCGGTGACGCACGCGCAAGATTTTTTCGTCGCATATATCTACGTACTGATTTAACCGCTGTACAGAATCGTTATTAATCTGATAAATATAAACAATTGAAAAAAGGTCAAAGAAATATTTCAATAAGGTAATTTTAGACTTTAAAATATAAAAAAAAAAAGATAAAAAAATACAAAAACATAGCAAATAAACCAATTTGTTACAAACAAACCACATACTACACAAAAATAAACACAAGTTACTATGTTTAAGTTGTAAAAAATTCCAGACCAGCTCCTGCACTATAGTCGAATATAAAACTATTATAAAATATAGGTTGGGTTACTAAAATTTGATTATTACTATAAAAAAGTTTGCTAATTGCTATTAGTAGCTATAGTAATTAAAAGAAGATTATTTTATTTTCTAAAAGGTGACAATCTTGATTTCGTCAGAAAGGGTACCTCTTACGCGATAGAAAGAGAGCGCACATGTTGGTAAATATAATTGTAGGCACCTAGCACTGCGCGGTCGGAATTTGAACTTTATAGTATCGTAGCATGAGTCGTTATTTCTTTAAACGGGTTTCGCGAGTGGGAATTCTGTTGGTACTACTAATATATATTCTGTGGTACTGTTTTTTCTTACCTAAAGTAACCAATGTACTTTATTTGCAAAAAATAAAGGTGGCAACCCTAGATTTAACCGTCAAACCGCTCGTTCGCGCGGATTTCTGGCAAATGGCAATGGCATAAAAGTCGCCATGTGCTAGGGCCCTAAGTCCTCAAGAATTTATTATTACTTACTTAAAGAAAAAAATGTAAACAAAATTGATAAATTGCTAAAAATTAACATTTTAGGCCGACTTAGGGCCTGTCCACATGTCCACGTTACGACGTGACGTGGATATGTGGACAGGCCCTTAATCTTACGATGTAAGGCCTTTAAATAAATAAAGAAAAAAAAACATTTTAAATCAAAAGTTGAAACAACAATAAATAAGATATAAGAGGACTTTAAGTTAGAAACATCTTTAGGCAAAATTCCACGCTTTCTTTTCCATCTTAATCCATACTCAACTAAGCATAAATATGTGATATTTATTCGATATATATGTGTCATAAAAATACTAATAAAACGGCAAAGTATAACATTTGTATCGTAAAATGGAAAGCGGAGATAAGTAAAATATTTGCGCCCCGAGAGGTCATATAAATTGCTTAATTATTGGAACTGAGTAACGGTTCAGTTATAATAATAATAATAAAGCCTTTTTATTCCGAACTTCAAAGTTTCTTCTTACTGGGTACACATTAGTTTAAACACTGATTATAAAATGTCTCTACGTTCGGTGTGCCTTACGGCATAGGCCTCCTCCAACACTTTCCAATGTTTTCTATCAGTTGCAATTCTTGGCCATAGAGGGCCCAGAGTCCATTTCAATTCGTCCTCCCATCTTCTCACTTTGCGACCACGACCCCTTGATCCATCTCTTGGATACCAGACTGTTACTTGCTTGCTCCATTTATCATGTTTGCAACGGAGCATATGCCCTGTCCATCTCCATTTTAGTCTGTCGATATGTGCAAGTATGTCTGTTAGTTTAGTTTTCTGTCTGATATCCGCATTCCTGACTTTATCTTTCAATTTTAATCCGAGCATGCTCCTTTCCATGGCTCGCTGACATTTTGCAAGTTTTTCCCTTTGGTTTTTTGTCAATGCCCAGGTTTCGCAGCCATATGTGATGCAAGGGAGAATGCACGTATCAAAAGTCTTCTTGGTTCTGATACTGAGTTCCTTACTTTTCATTATTTCCTTCCAGGCCCAGTATTTTTTCCACCCAGTTGCGATTCTTTTGTCAATTTCTTTAGACATTTGGTCGCTTGGAGTTCAGTTAATTTACCAAAATTCCGTTCTAAATCCTTTTAATCTAAATATCAATAATAATTAATAATAATGGTCAAAAAGTCACATATTCGTAACTATCAAAGAGGACATGAAAGAGCTCGTCCGATTTAAAATGACGCGCCCCTCTCTCGTAAGTCGTAGGGGAGCGTGGGGCTTGTTGTAACAGGGGTAAGTAGTAGTAAGGGATGTTTAGAGTATCGATCAAAAATTAGTTCGTGGTAATAAGCCCCACGCACCCCTATTAACTATTTACAGTACCAAATTTCTCATTTATATCATCTAATAAAGTGGTGGGGCGCGTCATTTCAAGTTAGACAACCTCTATACCTATCTATACAGGGTGTAACAAAAATAAGTGACAATACTTTAGGGTGTGCACGTGTTCCTTGTAGATAGTTCACTGTGAAAGTAGCAGCGCTGAAAGACCAACATTTTTTTTTACTTTTGTATGGGAAAACTCGTGACGCTCGGGCCCTTGCCCATACAAAAGTGAAAAAAATCGTCTTTCAGCGCTGCTACTTTCACAGAGAACTCTCTACAAGGAACACGTACACACCCTAAAGTATTATCACTTATTTTTGTTACACACTGTATACTGCACGTAAAGAAATTATACATTTGTTTTGACTGACGATTTTGAAAATATTGTTTTTTTCACACTTACTTAACACTGGTAATGGTTTAAGTAGCCGTAACACCATATTAAAAAAAAATACTTACAATAGCATAATATATTTAGTTAAATTTAAAATAAAAACGCAGCCGATATTTTATTTTTGGAAAATACAACGAAATAATAAAATAGAATAACAACCTTATAGACTATATTCCTAAATATATGGACGCAATGTCACAAGTTCGACAACACGATGTTATATAATAACACCACTTAAAACTGAGTAACAATTTTTAAAATATATGGAACATGTCGTCTCCCTCGGTCTTCCTATTAACGAAAGAGAAGGCACGATCCAAACTATAAGGCTTAAGGTCAAAACTCACGTCGACTCGGAAAGGGAACGTTACCGTATTACATCGAGTACACCGGAACAGAGGCCTTAGTGCGAGTTTTATTCGATCATACGCATCGAGCACGTTCACGCGAATTTATATGGGATCTAAGCAGCGCCATCTACTGGCTAACGTGGATACTGCTTTGATCCCATATAAATTCGCGTTAACGTGCTCGATGCGTATGATCGAATAAAACTCGCACTAAGGCCTCTAGACGATAACCATACGATTCCGATATGTGTGTCTTGTCGTAGTTTCATACATAGAATTACGCCTCCGTGGTTCAGTGGGTTTGTACCGCGTTGGAAAAATGTTATTTCCAAGTTTGGTTAGGACAAGGTAGGCTCATCACCTGATTGTCTGACTGATCGCACATTCATCAGTATGCACGCGCCGCATTTCGTGCAATATAGTCTATGCGGTGCGTTCGACGCGTGCGTTGCGTCCGGTGCTGACAAATGTGCGATCAGCTTTAGGCTCCAGTACCTGTGACCTGTTGCTTAGTTGTTAATGTAATTCTAAAAATAACTTCACCAAAACTGGTCAAATCTCGTTTGTCTATTTATAGAATGGATATTATATTTTTATCATAAGGATAAATAGTTAATTTTTAAGTTCCGCGCCCAAAGTTTTAACCAAACGGGTTTATAATTGATACTTCGTTGTGTCTGTCCATCCGTCCGTCTGTCACCAGGCTGTAGCTCTTGATCGATCGATATCGATAGCTAGCAACAAATTGCTACAAAACATGTATTTCTGTAGCCGCTTTAACAACAAGTACTAAAAAGAAAATAAAACAAATATTTAAGAGAGGCTCTACCATATAACAGAGTTTTTTTGCCTTTTTTTGCTAGATATTAAGAATGCCAACACTTTTATATTTCTTTATTAACATAATTAATCTTATATATAAAATTTTCGTGTCACAATGTTAGTCGGCGAACTCCTCCGAAACGGCTTTACTGATTTTTACCAAATTTTATATGCATATTCAGTAGGTCTGAGAATCGGCTACTGGGTACTTTATATATTGATGAGTGCATTTGTTGAATAAATAATAGTAAATTATTACAACCTGAGACTGACGGCGACCATTGTTTGTGCAACGGGATAGCGATCGACGTTGCCATGGCGACAAACTTATTTAGTCACTTCAAGAAAATAAAATGGGCGAAACACTTTATATTATAGCAAAGCAACGTTTGCCGGGACAGCTAGTAAATAATAAAATAAATATTTTGGGAGCTTCCACACAAAAACACACCCTTCGTGCGCGAGTCCGACTCGCGCTTGGATGATTTTTTGTCAATTTGTATGTATGTTAAACTACGTCAATGCAAATGATGGCCATATATTATAATAACAATCTGTCTGATGGTCGCGATAAAGAGCCGTTACAGCTTTTACACTGGTCTAGGTAATTTGGTCACTTTGAGTGTTTTTATGGAGCTGTTAAAACGCCTGATTGTAAGCTCTCACCGTTAACACCTAGACAACTTAAGGATAAATAAAACGAAGCCTTTATTTAATTTAAGATTAATGTGCTAATTCATTGAATTGAAAGGACCTGTTTCACCACTTACTGATAAGTGCCGGATAAGCGATCCACAACTTATCTGACAGATAGAGTAATTATATCATTTCGGACTAAATAAGATTCATGTAAAGTCTTGTAGGACCCATATCTACATTTTCTTATAATTTTATGTTGTAACTTAGTATGTGTTTTGAAGATGTTTGCGAGGGATCACTTTTTACTACGGTAAAGTAGTTGTTGTCTCATATTTTGTATATAATTACGTTAGTTTCAACAGGTAGGTACTAAAAGTAGCAGGCAAATATTTTATTCCGTTTTCGCTTTCCGGATCAGGTTGTGATCTAAACCGGGTCACACGTACGTGTGGTCCGCAGAAAGTCGGAAAATACGACCATTCCGAATTTTATGCCTTGTATGATACTTGTATGACACTTGAAAAAAAAACTTAACGCGTGTCATCGAATTTTAAAATTAGAACGTCAGTGTTGCCAAACAAAAAACATTTGTTTTTTTAACAGTAACAGCGCCGGAGATCAGTGCAAACAGCCCAAAAAACCGTTTCCCCGTTAGGTGGAAAGCTGTATTGGTTTTGCACTTGTTTGAGTATACCTAGTGAGTAGCGAGTAGTGTTTGTGCAGTCGCACGAGCCGATGTAGAGCTTACGGCGTTTACATAGTATAATATCGTTATAGTTAGAGTAGCCGTATACATTACATAGTATAATAACATACAGTCGAATATAAATGTCATTTAAAACAGACTTTTGTCTACACCACAAAGACCTTGCAGTGGTACGATAGCTTATTAAGCTAGAAGCTTCTCGTGAGCAGAATTCGTTTTGGAAGAAAAGCTATGCGCCATTTTTAAGTTTACTTTACTACCATAGTATAACATTAAAGAAGAGAAGACGTGTCCTTTAAATCAGACTTATCCAACACAGAGGCATCAGAGTAGCACGATAGCTTATTAAGGGCCCCTTACGGAGATTTCGTATTTTGCCGTATTTAGAGCCTTATAAACTCATAATTTAAAGGCTACAAAGTTATAATAAACAGCAATAATCTTCAGTATATTAACATTCCTTTCACCGTTTTAAATTTTCTATTTTTATTTATTATACTCATGATATTAGCTTCCAAAGTAATACCAATTTATTAAAATTGAAGCATACTTTCAGCATCTCCCTAGTATTTACAAATTACGTTTATTTGAAACGCACGACAATAGATAGACAATTTCATTAACTACATATATTCCCCGTTTTAAAATTTTTTTAGATCAATTTTGAACTAAGATAAGTAAAAAAAAATAGGATTTTTGTGCGATCTCGGCAACGCGTCAAATGTATGGTCAAGGTCGTTTGCTCCGGGGATGGCCTTAAGCTAAAAGCTTATTAACACGATTCGTTGTAGAACACAAGCTGTGCTTCATATTTAAGTACGAGTACTATCATAGCAATTGATTCTTAGGCAGATGACAGACCTAGGTAATTTGGTCGAGTTAGATAAGGACGCTATCACATTTTTTCACAAATATCAGCGATTTTCAGGTACCATTTTAAGGAATTAGGAGTCACACTGCGAGGATATTTTGGTTTCAAATGAAAGATAATATTATATTCATCTCCACGTCTACACCATAAACATTTTATAGCCGCATACAAAATTTTCACATAAATACGTTTTAACCATCACAATAATCGCAAAAGATTAAAAAAATGGGGTTTGATTAGGTACCAGTTTAGCTAAATACACTGAACAAAACGTAACGTAGTTCCGTCATCTGTAAATTTTCCTAGTATACATTATTTAACGAAAAAAGTTAAAAAGGCAACCAAAAATTAGAAACTCGAAAGTGAAATTGTCTACCGGCTACTTGTCATGTCCCCAAGGTGGAGCGAACATATATCACAGAGAGAACGATGTCGAAAACAAATAGGCATAATCGCCAATAAACTATACTTTTGACATCCCTATAAATACCTCCATGACAGCGGTACTCAACCTTTTCTTTATACGGCCCACAATCAAGTTTTGGTCTTGGTGTCGCGGGCCGCAAGCAAAATTTTTTAGGGTGAAAAATAACGATTAAATGACAAAAAATAAAAGTAGTTACAAATTATTTAAGCTAAAAATTTTAGGCGAGATTAAAAATATTCAATTGCCCATTCATCTTCACAATTATAATCTTTTACTTCACGCGGGCCACTGATAAAGTCCCGCGGGCCGCATGCAGCCCGCAGGCCGCAGGTTGAGTATAGCTGCTCTATGACGTCCGCCAACCGGTCGACATGTTAATCATAGCAAATTAAAAACATTCCGTTTTCTATTGGTCTGTCACGCTATAGGGCAAAGTTACTAGGCATAGCACGACCAAATTTTTTTTCACTTATGTATGGGCAAGCGCTCCAGCGTCACGAGATTCCCCATACAAAAGTGAAAAAAAAATTTGGTCTTTTAGCGCCGCTACTTTCACAGTGAACTCTATACAAGGAACACATACACACCCTAAACTCTAAAGTATTATCACTAAGTTTTGTTACACCTTACAAGAACCAACAAGGATTTTTTATTAATTACATAAAAGGCGTCTATGGACTTTCCGCCGAAAATATTTAATGACCAATTAACTAAAACTTTAAAAAATATATGACTTTTGTAAGACCTTAACAAAAAGTCGCATTGGAGACAACTAATTATGACGTTAAAAAACTCATTAATTTGATTGATATCTTAATTACACGTGTTAATATTGTCGTTTAATTTGACGCGTGCCGCCATTTTATAGCCGTGTCAATTGGCGCCAACTTTCGCCCGGTGTTGCCATAAATCAAAAATAAAATTCCAACATGGCGGCCGCTTATATATTATCAGGTGACAAGTATGGGAACTGATTGTGATCAGATAATTAGTACTGACCAGAAATGGTCGAATGACAGTTAGAATTGAGTTAGCAATGTTACTTTTCATCTGCGTGAAATCTGATAAGAGATTATGGCTATTTTGGTGGGATACTAGGAGCAAATAGCATAATATCCAGGCATTTAGGACATTTAAAGGTGTTTTAATTCACGATAACCGGCAAGATTTATAGGGCCTGAACGCACTGCGAATTTTAACCGCGCGGATTATTTCTCGCAATTCTCAATATGAATAAATTCGCGCGAATAAAATTCGCAGTGCGGACAGTCCCTTATAAAATATGAGCGTTGCGAGAAAAACCTCAACCTTCTCTAGTCTTTACACTAAGGACAAACGAAAAGATTTCTTTCTACGGAAGAATAGACGAAGTGACAGATTAATAATACATTTGTCATTTGATTCCCAACATCTGTCTGTTTCCATTTCTAATGTAAAGTGCTGATGCTCCAGGCCTAACTGTATTAGGCCTGGAGCATCATCAGCACGCCATTTGTCCATTTTTAATCTATCACTTTCTGCCAAAATCAGAGAAATTTATTGATTACTCAACATTAATTTATTGCAGTTTTTGACATAAACTCTACACAATTTCTATCAAACTCTTTCTTAAATTAAAGAATGTGCCTGAGTGTAGCCGTCTGTCTATTACCTCCTCATTTTTTTCTACCATGCAGCCATGCATATGTTTACAGTGTTCTCTCTGTCATAGGGTGGGTTGCACCAGAGGCGTGGTTAAATGGTTATAGTTAAGGCTAATTTAACTTTAACCTTAACTTTGACCACAGAATTGGACAGAAGAGGTTGCTGGTCCGACAAGGCTTTAAATGAAAGTGGGCGCTGCTGGTAAAGGAGAACTGTCAAAAATGGCGTTTTTGTATGATGACAACGTTAGTTCCTTTTTTCGTCACGTACATTTAAAGCCTTGTCGAGCTCTATGGTTATGGTTAAATATGGCGTCCATTTTTGACTTTAACCAAAGATTTGACATTTTACATTGTAGTTAAAGTTAAAGCTATAGTTAAAGTTACAGTTATAGTTAAAGTAAGTTGGTGCAACCCACCCATAGTGTCGCGCTGATTACATGTGTGGTAGGAAACATACTCGACCTTGCGCCGGCTCAAGGTGGGACCAAATTACACACCGCGGGCCACTTTGTCGCACGCGATCTCGGTAATTATAAACTACTTCTAGAGGAGGATTAGTGCCGAAACGGTACGACTATTATGACAACTTGAGTTGGGCTCCAGTGGGCTCAGGCGCGGACACTGGCCAAGAGGCGGTCACAGATAGTTACAAACACAATATCTACTTTTTAATAGAAGACTTTACTAAATTTGAAAGAGGGAAAGCTCCTCAACCATGTCACCGCGCATGCGTTGGAAGCCCTAAAGGAGGATCTTCCAAACGTGGGAGAACCATGCTTCGGCACGAATGGGCCGGCTCGATCGGAGAAATACCACGGGCTCACAGAAAACCGGCGTGAAACAGCGCTTGCGCTGTGTTTCGCCGAGTGAGTGAGTTTACCGGAGGCCCAATCCCCTACCCTTTTCCCTTCCCTACCCTCCCCCATTACCCTATTCCCTCTTAAAAGGCCGGCAACGCACCTGCAGCTCTTCTGATGCTGCGAGTGTCCATGGGCGACGGAAGTTGCTTTCCATCAGGTGACCCGTTTGCTCGTTTGCCCCCTTATTTCATAAAAAAAAAACAGGTGCAATGCTCGGTCAGGACTCAGGCTAAAGCCTACGTCATTTCAGACGTTGTATGTTTCACCTACGTGATAGTGCAACGTAGGACGGAGCGCTGTTTGGTCGACTACAATCCCATAAATAGGCATGATGACTATTTTTTTTTTCTTATTGGTAATTGAAAGACCCTTAAAAAATAGAAACATCGCTGAAAGAATGACTCTGATAGCTTAAAAATTCACCAAGATATGACAATTCAAACATCTCATAAAATAGACCTGTCCGAAACGCTCCATACAAAGTGCTACGAAATAATGACGTCACTCTTTCGTAGTTTGTACGCATCGGGAGAGAACTTTGTTCGGTAGGTATATTAAATATTGCGTTTATGAAAGTGGTTTCATAACAAAAGTTGCTTTTAATTGCATAAGTTATCGAATGGTATACAAATATTAAGAAATTTAATTGAAAAAAAAAATTGACTTGATTATCCGACTTTGAAGGCGCATAGCAAAAAAAATACAAAGGCTATCAAGCTGAAATTTTGGGAACACTTATTTTTTACCGTGATTTCTTTATTTTATTAACATAATTCGCTAAACCTTGTCATCATCCCTATTATATTATCCAATATTCCTTATTCCTAAAAAATTATAATGAGAAATGTCTTTCTGTCTGTCTGTTACGTCTAAACTATATAAGGTAGATCTTTTTATAGCTAAAGGGGTACACCTAATGCCACATAACTTACATAAGTATGCACTTTAAATTTTAATACGAATAGCGCTAAGATTTCAGACATCTATGATTTAAGAATCTATTACATTTTACGACGAGCGTAATAGATATATATGTTAATATATACAGGGTGTAACAAAACTAAGTGTTAATACTTTAAGGTGTGTATGTGTTCCTAGTAATTTTTTTTTTTACTTTTGTATGGGCAAGCGCCCCAGCGTCACGAGTTTCCCCATACAAAAGTGAAAAAAAAAATTTGGTCTTTCAGCGCTGCTACTTTCATAGTGGACTCTCTACTAGGAACACATACACACCCTAAAGTTATCACTTAGTTTTGTTACACCCTGTATCGGTATAGATAAAAGGATATGAATTCCTCCTCGCGTCGTGTTCCTCATTGCTGAGGGTCGTGATTCCCCTTTTGGAGTTTAGTGACGACCACATTACGCCATCTGTGGCGATCCTTGGCAGAATGGAGAGCGTCAGAGAGGCCGATACCTAGAGTTGTGCGCACTTGGTCAGACCATCTAATAGGGCTTCGGCCTCTTGGGCGGCGACCGTCAACTTTGCCTGTAACCATAAGCTGTTCGAGGTTATGGCCATCCTTTCTTGCGATGTGACCAAAGAAATCCAAAACTCTACGTAGGCAAATCGACGACAGTCTTGTTTTTATCTTTAAGTCACTAAGGATGGAGACGTTGGTACGACAGGCGGTCTATGGTATTTGGAGCATTTTTCGCCAGCACCACATCTCGAAGGCGTCAATTCGATCGCGATCCGCTTTCTTCAGAGTCCACGTCTCCGCTCCGTAGGTAAATATGGAGAAGACTAAGGACTGGACAAGTTTGAATATATTGAAAAAAAGGATATGAATTAAGGCAAACTATTATAAAATTATATTTTTCAGATATTAGTTTCGATAAGTCAATTGCAAACTTGGCAACACCAATTATATTAAGCCGTAATTTTTATGTTAAATTAACAATTAAAACGCCTATAATTGAATTGTAAGGAAAGACTTATAATGTAAGGTAGTTTATAAGTATTGTCTCTTAATAATAATTTTATGAATATTATTATGTTAAGGTTTGTCTCATTGTAAATATAGAAAATTATAATATTTAATTCTGGTAACCCAACTTTGAAATGAAATGTGGGTAGTAGAAATTAGAAATAATAAATATATTTTAGGTAGATATTTTGTAAATATTGTATAAAAACCCTAACAAGTTTCTTCTTCAGGCCCAGAATATTCAGGTGTTGTACCTATTTGCTTGTCATAAAGATTTTAGTAATTAGTAATTATTATAATTATATTAAAGCCTATGCTTTATCTTTGCTAGAAGATCTATAGTATTATAATATTTGCTTGATATGTTTTGTTTTATAATATCACTAATGTTCTGTGTTATTACCGAGTTGTATGTTATTAAGATATACTTCAAATACCTTTGCTAAATATATTTTGTTGATAATTAATTACGTAATAATTTGTTATACAATTTGATAATAATTATATCTACCGACTCTTACACGTTAAAGTTGTTTTAATAAATACCTTTATTGTTTTACTGTTTTTCATTTAACTACAGTCTTGACACTGCTTGGGCATGATATTAGTTTATGTTTCATTTATTACAAAGTTTTTAGATCTATACATATATATATATATATATATATATATATATATATATATATATATATATATATATATATATATATATATATATATATATATATATATATATATATACTCTTATCTAACAAGCGCGTGCGACGAATTTTCTCGAGGTGCTAAAACATGAATCGTCATTTATAAGCCACTTTCTCATCTGGGGGCACGGTCGTGCCCCCGCCAAGACGGGCTTAACGAAGCGCAAGGGCACTATACCTACTTTTTCTCGAAGTGTTTCGTCGTTTTTTTTAACCTTCATAAAGTTGGTTTCCGATGTGCCAGATAGTTCATATTCTCAGGATATGATGTCAATAATAGACTTATTAATCATAAAAAGTCTCAATTGAATAGCTCTAATACTTTAGATTTTATTGATATCTGTAATACACCGATTTCGTCACTGACATACTGACTCACTGACACACTGATGATCATCAAAATGTTTGGCTACTTCCCGAAGTGCTAGAAAGCTGAAATTTGGTATGTAATCTAAGTTTAGTATACAACCAACAAAAAAATTCATAAACTTATAACTTTCACCCCCCCATTCCCTAAAATGGGGGGGTGGAAGTTTATATGCGACTTTCACCAATTTTATGAATTAGGTCATGAAAGTTAACACGGGACTGTAGACAGTAACTCTAAATAAAATCGGCCAAGTGCGAGTCGGAATCGCGCACGAAGGGTTCCGTACCGTTATAAAGCAAAAGTAGGTCGAAAATTGTGTTTTTTTGTATGGGAGCCCCCCTTAAATTTTAATTCTATTTTTATGTTATTATAAGTTATTAAAGAGCACATATAATTAAGGATTTTGTGAAAGTTTCAAGTGCATATCTGTTGCCATTATCGATATCGAGCAAAAAAGGCCAAAAAAATCACGTTTGTTGTATGGGGGCCCATAATTTTAATTTATTTTTAGTATTTGTTGTTATAGCGGCAACAGAAATACACAGTCTGTGAAAATTTCAGAAGTCTAGCTATGACGGTTCTTGAGATACAGCCTGGACGGACAGACGGACAGACATCGAAGTCTTAGTAATAGGGTCCCGTTTTTATCATTTGGGTACGGAACCCTAAAACCTATTAATAAGTACTTACAAGAACCAACTTACAAAAAGAACTGAAATCCCATTAAAACATTTCATGTAAAATGTTACCAAGACGACCACATAAGGTTTGCCCTGTGAAAAAGATATGAGACCTCATGTAGAGCCAAGCTTCTGAATCTACATGGCCTAACTCTACCGACCGTAACTTCAACAAATTCTACATGTCAGTAAATATGTATGGCTTGGCTGATTCGTTACTTCCTTCAGATCAGAAACTCAATATTTGCATCACCTCCATGACGGTAGCGAAACGGCGAAGCTATACATTTACTGACATGTGGAATTTGTTGTAGTTAGGGTCGGTAGAGTTAGGCCGTGTAGATTCAAAAGCTTGGCTCTACATGAGATCTCATATCTTTTTCACAGGGCAAACCTTATGTGGTCGTCTTGGCAACATTTTACATGAAATGTTTTTTGGTGGGATTAAACTAATAAAAAATTTAATTAAAAACCACCAAATACCACGTCGATGTGGTATCGTGAGAAACTTGTAGAAACGTGTACGGTTATAAAGTTGTACTATCTAGTAGAGTTCGTAATTCTACTTTCTTTACTGTGGTTTAAACGTTCGCATTACTACGAAGGTTTTTAAGAAGGCTTAATCCACGAGCTCCTAATTTTTTTTTCTGACAATTCTTCCTTAGATTTTCTGCACACTTAGCATGCGTATAACCATCGTAGCAATGCATGTCTTTCAAATATTAAAAATACTTTGGCTGGAGGCTTTCTGTATCTGTCATTAAGTAATACACTTTTGTAGGGAGATACCGGGTACTCATACTTTACCAGGCCAGTTACGCAGGAGTAATTTTATAGTGCCCAAGTGTGTGCGCAATACACAAGAGCACTCTCTGTTCCTTTTACTCCCAAAACCCAGTGGGACGGAAGACCGACACGAATGGCGAGAGATCAGGCGCAGGACAGTCTTTTTACATGCCCTTCCGACGCATGGATCATCTTACTTGTCAGACAATCAGGTAATCAGCCTGCATTGTCCTAACCAAACTTGGAAATAACATAATATTTCCAACGCGGGAATCGAACCCACGACCTACGAATCAAGAGGCAAGAGCCACGCCCTAAACCACTGGACCACGGAGGCATTCTACTCTACTCATAGTAGCCCACTAATTAAATCCTATAATTATAATATTTTGTGACACATTGTCGTGCTGTTGCCATTTGTCTTGTTAATTGTCAGCTTATAAGACGACGGCATCTAACAAGGTATCATAAGACTTTAGAACCGTATTTATAAATTACATCAAATTGGACAATAGGACTTTGGTTCGGATTTGTTTACGTACCCAAGGCCCAGCCCCAAGGTCTCGGCAGGCAGTAATTTAATAATTAGCCGCCACAATACCACGTAAAAACTGCCAAATTACGTCTGACGTCAGCACCGAACTTCCTCCGTGTCTAACGTGGCTAACGTGAACTGTATACAACTGATGAGCCGAGAACCGTGAATAGTATGGCAGTAGATTCCTGTAGACCAAATAAACGTCTACAGGAAACTCTGGATGCTTTTATATCAATCACATAAAGAGAAAATTCATAAAAAAATATCATAAATAAGCTGCCAGCTTAGCAGGATCAATGGACGACTACATATTTGTCGTAATCTCAAAACGCAGGTTTTTATGCCGAGCCGTGTATATAAGCGTCGGTAAGGCCTGTAGTTTTCGAAAGTTTTAAGAATGCACCTGACCCTAACTTGACTACATACTTAAACCTAGATCTTAAAATCTGTAAGTCTAGAAAACTGATTTTTTTACACAAGTAACTTCAGTTCATGGAGATTTAATGGTCAAGACGAAAACACGATTACTGAAAAAATGCTCGATAGTTTCTTTTTTACAAAAAACCTTGTTTTAGACACATTTTTGCTTGGATCTTCGAAGTTTGCTGGCTTTTCTTTAATATTTTTTAATATCTAAAAAGGCATTGATAAGACCTAAATTTGCTCAAAATACTTTTTTCATAATCATTATAGTTCGTCTTTTGTTCATAGTAAAACTAACTCGGCGATGATTCCGCGTCATCCTTTTTCACCTGGCATATGAAAGACGGGCGTGAGTGTGAAGAGAGAAGAACGATGTTTGATTTTTTGCGTCAGTAGCCCTCTTAAGAGGCCTTATGCGATATAAGGAGTAGACTTAGGGAATCCGTGCTACAGTCATCATCAAACTATCCAATATCTTTAGGCCTCGTTCATCAGTCCGGATCATTGGTCCAAGACATCTCACTGGTGACTCTCTTCAAACTTTAGAGAATTATCTACTCATCGTTATGTTTTAAGATATTTTTGGATGGAAAGTGAATTGAATTTTTAACGAGAATTGTTTGATTTATGAAAGTAGAGATAGGACATTGTTAAGGCGAGGACTTATCTCAATTCCAAACGATAACCTTGCACACAACCAAAGACCAAGCGTGTACGCATCGCAATAAGATTCATTTTAGCTTAGCATAAAATTGTAGTTTCTAGGGGCGGATCTTCTCTATTTTTCATGTGTTTTTTTTAATATCTTTCTAAATAAATATTAAGAAAAAAGATTATTCGTTTAAGACCTTTTTAAAATAGATTCATTAACAATTTATTAAAATAAAATGTAAGTTATTCTTGTTAATACTTATATTTCGATGACAAAGAGTTTTGTCGGGGGTGAGTTTGTGAATGAATTACAGCGAAAGTATTATTTTTTATTAAAATGTTTTTGATTTAAAAGCTTTTAAATATTGTGCTCTATATCTCATATTTTTTTACATTTCGTTATTATATTGGAACTAGGTAAATCGGGTATCAAGAAATAACAAAATGGGGTTTCAGCCCGCCTTAAAACAAAATTCCTGATTTAAATTTGTCTAGATTTTTCAAAATATCCAATTAATATGTAAATCTAGATGCTAGACTTTCTAGCACAAATAGTGTTTTGAGCTAAGTGTTTAGAAAGCCTCATAACTGAACATACTTTGATATCTTCCGAAATGAGATGTATTTTTGAACTTTTTGCATATTTTATGTAAATATACGGGGCACATTTGCTTCGCTAAAAATATTAGTGCTTACAATCTGAATTAGGTATTTTATAGGTAAACATTAAGATATTTTGAAAATTCCTACTACTTTGTTTGGATTGCTATCCTTCAATCCAAACAAAGTAGTAGGAATTGCACATTGTAATTTGAGACAGGTCGGGCCGCATTTCCCATACATATAGTTAAATTAGCATGTATTGATGTATGTTCCCTAAAATTTTCTGACTTATTAACATTGGTGAAATCTTAATAAACATACTCTGAATAGCTTTTAGCAAGCCTAAGATAAACACCAAAAGGGGGTTTCTAAAGATACATTATATTAGAAGATATTCACACCATTTACAGAGCAATACTTCTAAATCATTTTACTTTCATACAAACTTCCAATTCCGTTGTATAATCTGCTAGGGGATATAGCATTAAGCCGCTAGTGGTGAAAATTATTGATAATATTTAGGGCCTGTTTCACCAATTCCTGATAAAAGTGCCGGATAAGCTATCCACAACCACCATGAGCTCTTATAGCAGTATTAATTTAATATTACTTTCAGATTTGGCACAAACAAAAAACAGTTTTGTTTATATAAATAGAGATCATGTTTGCTTATACGAAATCCAAAAGTAATATTAAAGTAATACTGCTATAAGAGCTCATGCTAGGCCCGCTGATAGATACTCCATACTCTATCTGTCAAGTTAAGTTGTGGACAGCCTATCCGGCACTTATCAGGAACTGGTGAAACAGCACCTAAGTCTCCTACTATGATGGTTGCAAGAGTGTTCGCTAACATCTGCTCTCAAGCTTTGAGACGCTTTCCATTCAATGTTCTACCACACAGAGTAAAATTTCAAACGTTTGAACTTTTCACCCGACCAATGTAAAGCCAAGCAGTAATGATTTTGTCCTTGTATATATGTTTGTTCCATACAAACGTCTAAAGCACTGGTCCAAAGCATAGACAAAGTGACAGATAGTTCTAATCTGTCATTTAGTAGTTAGAATCTGTCAGTGTTTCTTTGTAGTTATTCAAATATTGCACTTGGCTACTCTTGGCTAACCAAATATTACACTAGGCTACACTATTATTGCACGGGGAGGCCTGGGGGCCTATTGGCTAGGGGCTTTTGAGGTATTATGTGCCTACCTACTTAGATTTCGTCATATTTAGTCAACATTAATTAACTCTAAAACTCACATGGTATTCAAATATATCCATAACACTTAACCTAATCTAATTGCATTTGGCTAACCTAATATTGCACTAGGCTACACTATTGCACGGGAAGGCACGAGAGCCTATTGCAAGGAGCACAGGGGCTGTTAAGGTAGTTTTGATAGAACTCTTACTGTTAGAACTCACCTGGTATTCAAATATATCCATAACACTAAACCTAATCTAATTGCACTTAGCTAACCTAATATTGCACTTGGCTACTACTATTGCACTTGGCTAATCTAATATTGCACTTGGCTAACCTAATATTGCACTTGGCTACACTAATATTGCACGGGGCCCGGGGGCCTGCTGCACGGTGGCCGTGGGCTGCGTGATCACATGCTGCGCTCGCGCACGTCCGCGCGCCGCTACGCCGGCGTCTAACTGTGCCATCTCGCACACCGTTGCCGACTTCGATCTTATTTTTATGGTGGTAAGATTAAAATGCACCATCGAAGAAATTGATCCCTAGCCAGTTGACGGACCTACGTCAATTGGTCGAATTATGTCAACACAATGTTAACGTACGTGTGTAGATTTCAGGAAGGGACTGAGTTTTTTTCCTGAAGACAGGTCATTGTAGCCCTGACTTCACTGCGACCCTTGATCTATTGAGGACATAAGGGTTTGATAATGTATATTGTTATTTCTAGTGTTTTTCAATTCAAGAGAGGTTCCTTTTTGAAATAAGTCTTACAAAATAACAGTCTCTACCATACACAGGGACATCCTCAATAGATGTTGAGGCGGCAAAAAGATCATAAATTTGTAATTTAACGTTTTACGAATAAGAATTTATGTTCCAATAAGAATCTTGTGCCTGTAAAGATTTTTCGTGATTCGACGTCCATTCTAATTTCAATGGTTTAATTTCTAGAGACGATCAACTCACATCTAGTCAGACCCTCGCAAAGTTGGAACATGACATACTTTTTAACCGACTTCCAAAAAGGAGGAGGTTATTACGTACATTTAGCACAGAAATATCTTTAACATTCCCTAAGTTTCCTTTACAATTCCAAATTATGTGTGGTTATAAAAATACTTTCACTACTACTCGAAATCCTTTCCTTCTTCTCAACCACAAACAGCCTTTCCGTATAATTATTACAGCTTTTGCAGTGTTCTTATTATTGATACATTTATAGATATAATGTGGTATAATTCAACCTCATAATTCTACCAATTGGTTTAATTCATCAAGCCCCATACGGTCACCGGTGACCGAGACACAATAGAATATCTATTATGTCTCGTTTTCCCACGATCGACGGGTTAATTCGCTACGGAGTATTCCACCAGTAGGTACCACTAGTGGGGAATTTCGTATACACCTATGTATAAATTTTTGGTATAATTTATATTCCAACCTTTAAATTCTACCAATTAATACAACTACTATAATAACTCCATCCCATGGTAATGGGGCTAACCATTACATAATTGGTATAATCTGGTATATTCCAACCTCTAAATTCTACCAATTCGTATTTCACCAGTCCCATAACCTTTGGTATAATTTGGTATATTTCAACCACGAAATTCTACCAATAGGTATAAACTGGCCACACAACCAGCACTAGTGTGAAATCGTCTCGCGCTAACGGGACCCCCCCCCCCTCCCACCTCCCCCCGCTCGCCGCTCAAATTCGTAATTAGAAATGCGTCCGCACGCCGCTCTCAAAACTGACCGCGACACCGATGTCAAACTTAACTAGATGCTGAATTGTGGTCCCGATTCTAATAGATCGAATGTTCATATACGCTTGCGATGTACCGTATGAGAATTAGGCCCCAGGTATACTGTTTATTTTTGATTTTAACTGTGAATAATGTCTCGGTTACACTTGTATTGTTGCACATTATCTGTACTGTGTGAGTGATTTTTACCACTGTTCACTGCGAGAAAATTTGTAATTTTCTATTTCAGGTGGAGTACCGAAGCAACTCACACTCAGCACAGAATCCAAATTAGTTAGCGTCGAGTGAAATAACGTAGGCCGTAGCACCGTCAAAACTTAAAATATCATATTTTAAAGTTCATGCCAATCATTTTAAAAATCAATTATATTAAAAATCTAATAAGAAGTCTAAACAAAACATAATCATTAATCTTATAAGATTTATAACTAAGCTACAAGTTTATTAGAACTAAACTCAGTGCTACGGCTGTGCTACGAAAGACCGAGTGCCGCGCGCAGCGGCCGCGTTGAAGTCTTTTATTACTCATGTTTTTTTGTTACGAGCATCCGTGGCCTAGTGGGTAGACCTTTGGTTCGCACTCGTAGTGGGTGGAGGTTCGATCCCGGGTGGAGGCGTGTACCAATGAGACATTTTCTGATCTCAAGTACATAATACGGACACTCATACGGTGAAGGAAAACATCGTGAGGAAACCCGCACATAGTTGGTCCCAGACGTATTGACTAGTTCTTTCCTCTGCCGTATGTGCTTGGGCAACCATACGGACATTTAAATCTTGTCCCAGGCACTACAGTATTTGAGGAGTGGTTACTTCGCTCTGAAAATACTGTATAAATCATCCACAACGGATGCAAGGGCCTAGTTTTTTTGTTACAACATTGTAATTAAAATATTTTCCTTTGAAATATTTGCCTTGAACTAAGGCACAGAATATATATTAGTAGTACCAAACTAAGGCAATTTAATATTATTGACAAAAAATAAGACGAGAAATTTAGAAGTAAAAAAGAAAAGGGGGAAGGAGATAATTTTAAAAACTTTTTTTCTCAGGAAGAGTAGCCAGTAACCCGTGATAGAATTATATCCTTTATTACTAACGTAAGGCTTTTATAATTAATCCACTGACACCTTATCAAAATCAGTCTAGTCTTTTAGCCAACAAACAATCGTAAGCACCTATTTAACAATTATTTTTAACTTTGTTTTCTCTATAATTTATATGACATCGATGTAAATAATTAATTCAATATTAATTTGTATATTGATGAACATCAGATTGATTATTCGGCAATATATTTAGAGATGCATCATCATCATCATCATCATCACATCGCGTCCATACTAATAATATTAATACGAAAGTGTATCAGTCTGTTTTTCTGTCTGTGTCAATGTTGCTTTTTGACTGTTAGGTCACTGGATAGATTTTGATGGAGTTTAGCAAGGATTAACTATATCTACACATTTTCAATACATTTGCAATATTTAGGTGGCCTTCAGCGGTATCAGGCTGACGTTACATGACAGTTCGAAAGTTTAAAACGGTAATAGTATGGGAGTTACGTTTCCTTAGTTTTTATTATTCGTAGTTTTCTACTGACATGTGTGTGGCGAGTGGCGACCCATGCTGCCGCCGCTTGTGGCGTAAAAGCTAGTACCGTAGAGTAAAAAGAAATCTATAGCTTATGTCATAATCGGAAGGTCACCTTTACAGTTATTGGATTTGTAGAAAAGCTTTAAGTATGTAAACATCAAAAGTGACTTAACAAATTCCTTATTAAATCAGAGCTTAAGGGCCTGCTTCACCACTTCCTGATAAGTACCGAATAGGCTATCCACCACTTAACTTGACAGATAGAGTAGGGAGAATCTGTCCAAAAAGTTCTGGATAGCCTATCTGGCACTTTATCAGGAAGTGGTGAAACAGGCCCTTAGTATCAAAACTTTAAAACTTATTGGCCCGAGAGCCAGGGACAGCCAGACCTTCGACATTTTATAAAAGCTTTTTTTCTTCTCATGTTCCTTAATTCATCAAGCCCCATACGGTCACCGGCGTCCGGGACACAATAGAATATCTATTGTGTCTCGTTTCCCACGACGCGACGGACGGGTTAAAGTATGAAGCTCAATATTTTTTAATATTATATTCTTAAGAAAACTGTAGGAATTTTGTTTTCCACTACCAGACATTTATGACGGTTACTTCCCTCAGCCTGACCACCTTAAGTGGGCCCCTAAACGATCAATTTTATTGTGAAATATCACGTATTGCGCAATATCATTGACCTTCTAGGGTTGATATTGAACGCGCCCGCCTTTCAATCTTATTGTCAAATAAATTGTTCAATAATATTGTTATGATATTGCACAATAGAATTGATCGTCTATGGGCCCACTATGTCTGATTCTTCATCTTAGATTAAACCACATTAAAATCGGATAGTTAGGCAGTAGTTTAGGAGCTATCGCTAAAATCCTTACGCCTTCATCTTCATAGTCGGTTAAAACGTTAGAAAAGTGTGACGAAAGCACCATAACGTTAATTACTTACGGCACTCGCACGTAAGTGGTCGATCTATGATTGACGCTCGCAAATGATCCATGGATCATTACTGTACATATTGATCTACGAGAAAATTCGATATATGCGCCGTAACGGCGCTCTCGAGTGCCGGTGACTTTCATCGAAAATTTATTTGTTTACTTAAGAGCGTATTATCGATTAAAAAATTATGATAGGAAAGGAGGATAAGTATTTTAAAACGAAAGCGACTTTTGTACGTTTGTACGGAAAGTTTTGAGTACATCCTTGTATTTTTGGTTTCTCATTATTTTTAGTTTCATAATTTTTATCCTATGCTGACCCGGCAATGTTGTTTTGCCATATACGTTATTTTGGAAATGGCCAATTTTACACGTTAAACGTAAAGAGGTAAAAGACACTAAAATTGTAAATAATATAAAAAACTAGATGAATCCCGCAACTCTGTTGCGCCAAATTTTCTTTATTGCGCAGGAACCGTGCCTTTTTTCCGGAATAAAAAGTATCCTAAGTCCTTTCCGGGACTCGAAATATCTCCATATCAAATTTCAGCAAAATCTGTTCAGCGGTTTGGGTGTAAAGAGGTTACAGACTGACAGATAGAAAAAAGACAGACAAGACAACTTTTGCATTTATATTTTATAATATTAATACTATTGATAGCTTAATCATTTTAATTGAGCAGCTCCTATGCCTTCGCAGAGCGCTGAAGGTATAAGATTCTCTCAATTTAAGTGCAGTTTGAGGACCGTTACGACGGGGGTAGTTAAGGCTGCAGAGAAAGTGAGGCCTAAATCTAGATCCGCGGTACGGTTTCGAGTACTGCTAACTCACTTGTGGGTCACGAGTTTATTACCGCCCAAAACTACAGCCGGAGCCTTGAGACGAGATCCAAAGTTAAAACTAAATTTTGTTACAATTGATATAATATTGTGTTTTTAATTTTTTTTTATCCCGAAAATAGCGGAATTTACTGCGTTCAATTCTGGGACTGGGAGTGATACCTTACATTTTTTGGAACAAAAACTTTTGATGTCTCCCGGGAATTGAGAGCTATTTTTGCCGCCATTTCATTTTTTGAAAATAGCGCCTTAAGACCGGGCTGCCAAAAATATCAAAGCACGCTAGCCCCGCCTACACACTCCGCTATCCTTCAATCGTGATATAATGATTCCATGAATCGTGCACGCATTGTACTTTGCGCTGCAGCTAATAGTGAACAATATCGCGTAACAACGGTTCCCGCACTATAGCACGAAAGTAAAGGTCGTAAGTCCCAAAAATGTTTTGATGATTACTTAAAAATTAAATACAATACTAATATTTCCTTTAGCCATTATTTTATAAAGTGTGTGATTGTAGTAGTGCAAGTTATTTAATGATAGTAACTCAATAAGTGTAACAGATATTTGTTGAAAAGCCCATAAATATTCATAATTTCGAAAAATAAAACTATCGAGTCAAAATAAGTGAATCGTGTTTTTGGTTAGCCAAATATCAGATAGATATACAATTATTAAATAAATCTCAATTTCATTTGAGTCAATCGTCTTCCGGGATCGTAATACTTGTTAGAAAACACAGCAAAATTTGACAGCCCGCTCTAAGGTAACACACAGGCACAAAGTCAGACATATAGATCGACGCCTTTTCGCATTTACAATCGCTTTACCGTACAAATGTACGGATGAAACTTGCCAGAAACCTATTTAGTACTTAAACGGCAATGTCTTACTTTTCTCCAACATTAATAACATAATATCTAATGGGAAATTATTTTGTAATTGGCATGTAATATGCTAGCAGCTAGACTAATATATCTAGTCTTTAACTAACATGATTTGTGTCTTTTTATTTAGGAATTAGCCTCTATTTATTCTTGAAAAAAAATTGTATTTGCCAATAATAAATTAATATTAGGGGTTCTTTGTAGAAATCATAAGAATGTTTCGATCCTAAATTTCTGGTAATAATCCTAATTTTCTGGAATAAAATGAAATGAAAAATAAAGAAAGAATGCACGTTTTTCTCTGTATACGTTTTCGTTACCTTATATACTCATATCTTCATTTGTATAAATAAAGGTTAGTTGGGAGACTCCGATTGAAATTCGGAAACCTTACAATATTTAAACACAAGCTATCCTATATCCTTTCCCGTGTAGTGTCCCTATTTTCACACAATGTCACCAAAATAACTTCAGTATTCATCCCGACAAAACGTACAGTGCGGTGGGATATTGCTTACCGTACGTATAAGCTTTATATTGTCTCCAAGAAATCTCTCTCCAAATCTCTCTCAAGAGATCTTTAGCCTTGAACAAAGAAGACAATTTGTCTAACGAGCATCGACGCTTTAGATAATATACATGCTACATTGTAGTATATAAGTTACTAGAGTTTAGCACAGTGTAAGATGACTGCGTATTCGTAACGTTATTGAAAGTTAGCAAGAGCACAAAATAAAAGGATTAGCAAGAGCACATTTAAGGAAAAACAAACAGTGATAAACGACAACAAATTTCCTTTGTCAATCTGTTACTTAGTCTATTTTACTGTCGAAAAAAACTTTCCATGATGGCCATGCGAAGCGTGTAAATGTATGTTGAGCCCCAGCAGGCGTAGCATGGTCACCATAGAAACGGTTTCTTTCTACGGAAAAATCGACATACTGACAGATTTTATCGACAAAATGGCAGATTTCCATTGTCTAACTGTCACTTTGTCTATTCTTCCGTAGAAAGAGACCGTTTCTATGGTGACCATGCTACGCCTGCAGGAAGTATAGTCCGAAATTATAACTATACTAGTATACATAGTATAGATATAATTTCGGATAAAGTTCCCGTAAGTAATTTTCTTCACTAACAAATTTTCACCTGTTGCAGGCGACATACATCTTCTTAACATATTTAAATTTATTTAACGTTACGAGCACGCAGCTATCAACTGTTGCTGCTAAGCCCGATGGTGTACGGGAGAAAAACCGAACGCACAGACAACCGTTAAACGATGAAAGTGGACAGACTGTCGCTTGTCGCGGACACTGTCGCTAATCGGTCAGAATGCAAAATGACGAGTTATACATACTTGTATACAGCGTGTATACAAGTATGTGTGTCCCTTATACTATATCGTTCACTGTGAAAGTAGCAGCGCTGAAAGATTATTTTTTTGTTATTTGTATGGGCAAGCGCCTGAGCGGCATGAATATTCCCATACAAAAGTTTTAAAAAAGTTGCTCTTTCGGCGCTGATACTTTCACAGCGAACTCGAAATAAGGAACACATACACACCCTTAAGTATTATCACTCCTCCCCCCCCCCTCTAACTTCTAAAGTAGGGGTATGATAAGTCTAAAAAAAAAATGATGTATTTTACTATAAAAACTTCCAACGAAAATTGGTTTGAACGAAATCTAGCAAGTATTTTTTTTTAAATATTTTTATATTTAACACGTTAGGTGCGAAACAGGGCTTGAAACACCCTGTCCATGTCTCGTCGTTATAGCGGTAGGAAAAAACTTAAACTTCTCTGTCGTGCGGGAGGCATAACTTCCATCTGGTTCAGTGTAGGAAAGTGATAACTATATGTCTGAGATGTGCTATTGATTCCTAGTTCAATGGTATACCGACCTTAATACCGGGTTTCTTAGACCTTGTGCCGCACTGAACAAATAAAAATTCTAACACAGTGCGGAACGAGGTTGCGAACACCTCGTACCCCCGCGCACCTCGTACCGCACCCTAAGCTAGCTTCACGCGGTTAGTGTTGTGCAACGCATTCGAGACTGAGCAGACTATTTGTGGAACAACTTATTGAAGCTTTTACAAAGAAGGACTTGGATGTGGATACAGGTAATTTTCAAACATCCTAACTACTCGTTATAATAAATATCGTTAATAGAAACGTGAATGTGACATGTTGAGTAACTTTCTTCAAATAGGTTGATAATCATGATTACTATTAGTGTGTTTGTTCATTGAATCAACTAGCGGCAAATCCAAAACACCCGGCAATCGGTGTATGGCTCATCAAAATTTAACTTTTGCCCAAGTCAACCCCACTCTTCCCTACTCTAACCAACTTAACACAACTCTTCTCTACTCTAACCAACTTAACACAACTCTTCTCTACTCTAACCAACTTTACCCAACTCTACCCGAGTCTATCTAACTCTTACCCTAATTTACTCAGCTCGACCTTACTTTTCAGAACCCACTACAAACAAGGCACATCATCTCGAAAAGGGATCAAAGAAGAGGAGATGTGTAGGATGTTACGAAAAACTCCGCACCTTCTTAACAAGTCGTGAGGCCGACAAAAAAGTAAAGAAAATTCTCACAGAATGCACTGGTTGAAAAAAATATTATTGTTTGGCCTGTTTTAATGAAAAACATCCATAAGTTTGATAAATAAATACAATTAAATAAAATCGATATTTCTTTTCCCATCACTAAATTATATGAAAAACTGCTATTGTTCAGTGCGGTATGGGGTACATCAGACCCCACATTTTATTTTACCCATAGAATCTAAACTAACTAATCTAACCACGGGCGGCGGTAGATTTAGGTTAATGAACTCATTGTTAATAATAATCACGACAAAAGCCGCACACTTTGTCTTATTTGGCGCCAAAAAAAGGATTTTGGTCTCCTACGGGCGGTGGGGTTTAATATGCCTCGTGCCGCCACAATCTCTGGTATAGGACAAGGTTTAAAACGACCCGTAACGCAGTAATGGAAAGTACAGATATATCTGTGCCGCTGGGAACGTGTTAAATTAAAAAAAAATTGTTTTCATCTAACCTATGCGTGTGGGGTATCTTTGGATAGGTCTTCAAA
Organism: Cyaniris semiargus; assembly: GCA_905187585.1. Lineage (NCBI taxonomy): Eukaryota > Metazoa > Arthropoda > Insecta > Lepidoptera > Lycaenidae > Cyaniris > Cyaniris semiargus. The sequence goes on from LR994567.1 coordinate 12,557,953, forward strand.
AATCATATTGAGGTTTCTAATATCATTTTTTTCTAACCTGAATAGTTTGCGAAAGACACTCTTCCAAAGTTGGAAAATGTGTGTCCCCCCCCTCTAATTTCTAAAGTAGGGGCATGATAAGTCTAAAAAAAATATATGATGTACTTTACTATAAAAACTACCAACGAAAATTGGTTTGAACGAAATCTAGCAAGTATTTTTTTTTTTTATATTTTTATATTTAAATTAAAAAAAATTGTTTTCATCTAACCTATGCGTGTGGGGTATCTATGGATAGGTCTTCAAAAACCATATTGAAATTTCTAATATAATTTTTTTCTAACCTGAATAGTTTGCGAGAGAGACTCTTTCAACGTGGTAAAATGTGTGTCCCCCCCCCCCCTAACTTCTAAAGTAGGGGCATGATAAGTCTAAAAAAAATATATGATGTACTTTACTATAAAAACTACTAACGAAAATTGGTTTTAACGAAATCTAGCAAGTAGTTTTTTTTTTATACATCATAAATGGTAATCTTAATTTAACTTTCATTAAATCAACTGAATATAAAAATAAATCAAAAACCTTTTAATTTCATAAAAATAAACCTTATTGCTGCTGCGGAACCCTTCATGGGCGAGTCCAACTCGCACTTGGCCGGTTTTTAATGAAATTTGCTATGTATACTTTAAAGTCCCGGGAAAAGACAACGAATATTTTTTGTCAAAAAATAATTACGGATCCCGTGCAATAAACGAATTCGGAATAAGTTTAAATACTCCAAGAAATTACAATATATTTTTATACCTCTACAATATTATAATTAATATGACACGAAGTATACGTACATAATATTATATTACCTATATTTAATAGACAATACACAATTGCGAAGGGTTCCCGGGGTGATGAGGGTTCGAACTTCGAAGTACATAAGGGGTGAATATTCACCCCAAGTTCAAAACATCCACTATGTACTATATTTGATTGCCAAGATTAATAGCTTTTTAGGTTCATTGTTCGTTCAATAGATCAATTTTACTTTAAAATGTAATGAAGGATAGCCTCACAATAAATGAAGACGTAATTGAATGAAGTGGATAATTAACATTTTTGAAAATGTTTGTTTTTTGCATAATTAATCCGCTTAGGACCGGGAACATTAAAAAATATTTAAATATTTCATCAACTTACGTCTTCAAACGTGAAAGTTTGTAAGTAAGAATTTTAGTCCTTTATGTAAAATCGTATTCAAAAAAAAAATAGATTCTAGTGATTAAAACACTGAAAAATTTTGACAAGTAAAAATTTTTCATTTTACACAAAAATTTTACGAAAGATGATAATTGCTATTGGTATCTCAATCCGTATACCTTAGTATAGATATTGACCTATAAGAAAAGAAGATTCATTGGAATCTTCTTTTCTTATAAGGCGACTAGGCTTTAGCATATCAGCTGATAATAACTTATAGCTTGTGTATAACTGTAAGTAATTTATCTAAAAGATATATGGGCGGAGCCTCGATTAAAGATCTTTAGAAAACTAGATAGATATGTTATCTTTAGAAAACTAGACAAGACTGACTTTGCCTGGATGCATAATATTGCAAAACGCCGACTTGCACCGCAACATAATCACATATAATGCACTCGTCCGCCGCGACTGAATAGAATCGTAATTACCGCGCCTGACCCCGCGATCTATAGATCCGATCTATAGATCAATGATCGATAATAAGAGATATGAAAGTGGACTTTACGATGGCTTTTTGATTAAATCCCAACATAACTGCACAATAAGTATTCAATAACTCAAATTGTACAATAAATATATCATTAACCTGGAATAGTGGCTCGTCTGTGAATATCGTTTTAGGGTTCCGTGCGCAATTGGGTAAAACAGAACCTCAGAGTATTTATTTCAAAATCTGCCAATTGGCTTTTTAAACGTACACAAAGAAAGCAAAATGAATAAATTTTTATTAATAATACTAAGCTGAATTTATTAAATAATAATATTTAGACATTGTATTTCTGTTGTCAGTATAATAAAATGTCAAATAGAGGATCTATTTGATATTTTCTTATATTATACTTTTTTTAAGTACCTTTATTTGGAAGTAAATAATATCAAATGAAATAAATATTTAAGTGGCGTTTCTATAGTTCAAACGCGGCGGACTTTGTACGGAATTCTTAAGTGCAATGGCGACTCGCACTTGTCTGGTTTTTTTGCATTATCTGCAAGTCTCGCTAAAAATTTTACAAATTATTTGAGTAATTGCGATGAATGAAGTTTGTAATTTACTAAAAAAAAACTTGAGAGGTGTCAAGGGACACCCGGATGGAACGAAGTTATAAAAAAAACGCCATCTAGTTGACGCCCAGGAATACTAACAACGACACTTTTGTGGAATTGTAATAAAATTTATTGGAACGTCCGGTAGATGTCGCTGTTTATTCTCAAAAACGCCATCTAGTTGACGCCTAGGAATGCTATCGACGCCCTCTGCTTCTACAGCGCACTAACTAATAAAAATGTGTCGTTACAACTTTTTCCGTCTAGCCCCCTTTCGCAACGCGCAATAAGGAACTTCGTTCCAAAACAGATAGATCAGATACAACAATTTTATTTTACTTAAAAACTCGTTTTTAAGTAAAATAAAATTGTTGCATTTTAGACCAATCATAGCATTTCGGAACTTTTTTGGTATAAGTTTAAATAAAGACAAGAAAATACATAATATTATAGTCTACATTCTTATGTAATAATGTGTTTAGTTGTCATATAAGCAGATTTTTTGTTAAAAAATCACTTTTTATACGAGTACTAAGCACACAGAAGTACCGCCATTACAATTTACAAGTAACCCTGCGGGAACCAACGGTGGGACAAAAAGGCCCGGACCGTGAAATCGTCATCATTAACCGGACAGTAGCGGCTAAACAAAAAAGGGTTAAACAGTAAACTCGAGAGGTTTCGGCAGCTTTGTCACTTTATGATTTACCGCTGTGGTTTTCGGAAGGATCTAGGTTCGAAGCCTCGTGGGACCGCATTGTTTGAGCTTTCTTGCAATGTTTTTAATGTGGCTGGCAAAAATATTTTGCAGCATTAGGAAAATGGTAATAATAAATGAAAAAAAAAACCGGATATCTGAAGATAATGATTTGTATCGGAGGTTAAAAATAAGTATTTATTAATCATAAGTTCTTTCATATTTATCAAGCACTTATCTTAAATTTGTAGGTAACTGCTAGGAAGAGGATTATTGTAGCAGTTTGCGTAGCTTCTAATCTATTTCTTAAAAATATCAAAGTTAAACAATTTTCATAATAATTATATACAACGAAATGAGGTAGTTAAAGAAATGAAAGTCCATAAAATTGATTAAAGCCCCATTATTTTGTAATTTGACAACCACAATTAGTAGCCTCCTACACTGAGGGACTATAGTTCGTTTTCTAAAATTAGCCCTTATAGCTACTCTGCCATAAAGGTCTTGTTAGAGGTAATATAATTGTGAATTACATGTGTTATTATTTGTACCTGCCGCCTACACCGTGTCCGCCACAAACTGTCATCGCACCATTTGTCAAAACACACCCCAGCGCGGTTGGGGGGTTAAAAAAATATGTACGCGTTTGAATTGGCCGGGGTTTTGTAAAATTAATTATTTCACTATAGTTTAGAAAAAAGTAAATGAGTTTTTTTTATAAAGTTGGTTTTTGAAAGAGGATAGGTATTAAAATTAGGCAAATCCTTAAGTACCTACCCATGGACAAAACGACCTGTGTTAGATACAAATGCTACTGCTAAGGGTGGGTTGCACCAACTTACTTTAACTATAACTGTAACTTTAACTATAATTTTAACTATTACTACAGTGCAAAATGTCAAATATTTGGTTAAAGTCAAAAATGGACGTCATATTTAACCATAACCATAGAGCTCGACAAGGCTTTAAATGAACGTGGCGAAATAAGGAACTAACGCTGTCATCATACAAAAACGCCATGTTTGACAGTTCTCCTTTACCAGCAGCGCCCCCGCCCACGTTCATTTAAAGCCTTGTCGGACCAGCAACAGACATCTGTCAAATACTGTGGTCAAAGTTAAGTTAGCCTTAACTATATCGTATTTGAAGTCGGTACCAGATATAGCTGAATCTTCAGTTCTCTGACAGAATAGGTATTTGAAACTTTTGGAACTGGCACCGACTTCAAAATTATGAAGATTGAGTACAGAAATAGTTGAGGTTTAGCCGAATTCGGAAAAAGGCACTATTAGATAGGAAACATTATTTAATACTTTTTAGTTCATATTATAAGGATTCTATTATGGTTTTTACCTTGGAAGTCGGTTTTAATTTTTTGTTAAAAATAATAATTTCACTCTTTTTAGTTACCTAGTAAACCATCGCGTATATTCTACGTATCTTATTACAATTTGTTAAGAGTCACACTCAATGCGATTGTGTTTCTTATTCCTATTACGATGTAGATTGTTTTCCTATGTACGTATTTTCATACTAAGGCCAGGGTTCAATTTATTACCTCGATCGTGGGAATCGCAGACACAATAGATTTTTAATTGTTATGCGGCAGCCGGGTGCCGCTTGGGCTTGATGGGTTAATAGTTAAACTAGTGTAGTACCTATCGAAGCAACTTACTTCTCTTTTTTCTTTCGAATCTCAAAAGTAATGTCAAATGTGTGCCTTACGCTCTGGAGTTAAGGTTGACTTTGTTATGTTCAATTTTGTGGTACATAAGTCGCTTAGAACTTGAATCATTTATTTTGAAACAATATTATATTTTTATTAAAATCGCTATGAAAAGTACCAATTATTATAAGGACATAACGTGATGATATAATTATGGTGTTGTGGGGGCATATTGTATCCATATACAACCATGTGACATTGGTGACCCTGACGTGGTAATGATGATGATGATGATGATGATGATGATGAATGTAATTTGCATAGTAGCATATGCTTTCAGTTCTTAAAACAGCGCCTAAACCCCCAAACTTGTATCTATAAGGAATCCGGAGTTCTCTTAGTATCTTCGGAACCATAGTATACCTTGGCGCAAAATATTGCGTTTTGGTAGCATATGCTTAGGATACTTCTCATAAAACCAAAATCACCATATGTTTCCATATAAATTTTGAGGAGTTCCCTCGATTACTCATGGATCCCATCATCAGATCACCACTTTTGTGAAAATGGGACCAAATTGAAGGGAAACCTAATAGAAAAAAACAAAAAATTTGAAAATCGGTTCACAAACAGCGGAGTAATCGTTGAACATACAAAAATAAAAATAAAAAATAAAAAAATATCCACAGCCGAACATATAACCTCCTCCTTTTTGGAAGTCGGTTAAAAATTAATCTTCGTAATCGGGGCCACACTTACGAGAAATGCCATTAATTATTGCGATAAAGCTATAACATGTTATAGCATTATCGCAATAATAATTAATGGCACTTCTCGGTAGTGTGCTGTGTGGCCCCAGCATAAGAGCTAGCTAAAGTTCAAACGGCGAATCGAGTCACAAAACTTCATGAAAAATGTTAAAATGTGTATGACATTCTTCCTCGTTATATTGAGTATACCTTAGCTCATAACATCTCAGCTAACTTTATTTAACTTATTTCAAACCAACTTATACAGTTATATTTCCTTTGAAACAACTTCAATTTATCGCAAATCGGGTCGGGATCTGTCGGGTCCGCCATCTTACATCCTGGCCACGCCCCGACAGCGACCCGACAGTTTGACAGTACCGACAGTCACGGCGCAGGCGGTCAAAGCACCGCGGTCATATGACATATCTGCTGATGCATCCGAGCCAATTAATGCAGGGCCAATCGCGAATCGGATAATATGCAACATATTATATGTTTTACGATTTACGGCTTTACTGTTATGGGAGTAAGGTTCATGCGCGGGTCTGCGCCTGCACATAAAGGATCTGCTCTGTCATTATATGAGATACCTTTAAGGCTCGAAGGCGTTGAAATATAATTTGTACCCTTTTAAAATCAACAAAATATCTGCTTTCATAATTATAAAATCTTTATTATGATTTCATAGCCACTACGATTTCCATATGGAACGAAGCGAAAAAATTATAATAATAAATGAAAAGTATCCTATGTCCTTTCCCGGGACTCAAAGTATCACCATACCAAATTTCAGCAAAATCGGTTCAGCGGTTTGGGCGTGAAGAGGTAACAGACAGACAGACACACTTTCGCATTTATAATATTAGTATGGGTGGGGGATATACGCGGAGGCCAATCCCCGTCATCCTCTGCGTCCAAGAGCAAATTTCAAGTTAAATTATCATTTTGCAACATATTTGAAACGTCTTCAAGTGTATTTGAATCGTCCAGTACCCTAACACACGGTAAAAGACAGCCATAATAATATCTATGGACAATATCTAATATCTATTGACGCTTCACACCACGTCAATCTGGCCCCGTGGTAAGTACTTGAAGGACATGTATTACATGTATTATTACCAGACAACGGAAATATATTTAATCCTTTTATACTATACAATAAAGATTTTTATTATATTATACACATATTTAATACAAATTCATGAGCCGGGAATATTGAGAAGTTTTTTTTCCGTCGGCGGGATTCGAACCCGACGTGCCTATAATTCTAGCCGGGTTGAACTACCACGCGCTCAACCATTGAGCCACAGAGGTCGTCATAATTCCCATCCGGCGCATTATTGTCAGACAATCAAATAATCAGCCTGCATTGTCCTAACTTGAAACAACAATTTCGATTCGGTAATCGAACCCGCGACCTCCAAAGTCAAGAGTCTCTTCGTCACGGGATGAGTAATGTTGTGACGGACGTGACAGACCTGACAGGCGTCGGACAGGTGGCCACCTGCGAGTGACAAATTGTGCTGACAGCCCGCGGGTCGCAGGTTCGATGCTGGGGGTTTTTGTGACAAAATGTTCGGGTGTGGCGGCAACGTTAATTGATTATATTTTTAACCGACTCTGGCAAAGCCAAAAAGTAGATATTGTGGATGTTCATACATGGCTATATTTGTAGCTAGCCGCTAGTAGTAGTACCAGTCCTATTTTCATAAGGTCCACTTGCGTAGATCCAGATTAAAGTTAATACCGGGTTAAATAGTGTGTTATCTCTTACATTCTTTATATATTTTACGAAACAGATAATGTTTAATTCAGGGTTAACTTTAACCCAGATCTGCGCAAGTGGGCCTAAATGACCTATATTTTCGTAATCAAAAATTAATATTCGAAATAAATTGTCGGAGAGAAACGTATTAATGCCTCAAAGATTGCCAAAAGATCTTAAATATCTCAAAAAACTACAAAAAATCACTACATAGAATGATTTTGTAATTTGGTAACCAAAGGTAGCTAAGTAACCAAAGCTTTGGTAAATAAAAGGTAGCTAGTATTGGAAACCAAAATTTTGCCCTGTCAATAAAGTGATTAGCTTAGCCTATATTCTTTGTAAAAGCATTATCATAACCGGCTCTTCCAAGCCAACTTTTCCCTCAACACCCTTTTACAATTCGCCCACCTGCCAACAGGCGATTAACATAAATAACAAGAAAGTTATTTTTAAGATAAATATAGAAAAGGTGATTCAGTGTCCGTTTGAAGTGATCGTCCTAAACCAACACATTCCATTGGTGATTGTGAGCAAAAATCTCAGTACTAGTGATGTTAAGAAATATATCGATAAACTAATAAAACAAAGTTTATATGGTGAAGTCATAACTTCACCATAGAAAGTTAATAATTAAAAATAAAGTAAAGATCGCGATGAAGGATTTTAGTTATTGCCTTTATTTATATTCTTGTGCTGAGCATGAATTTATAATTACTCGCAGTGATATAGACTTCTTATATCATATTAAGTATAGCTATAGTAAATATTTTTAAACATATGCCACTTCTATCTCATTCGAATTTTAACTGGCATTGTATCAAATTAATTAAATACCATTCCTTTTCACTACTAGAAAACAAAAACTTGCACTAAGCACACCTGTAAAAATTTCAGCGCGGCATGTTTGTAAGTGTCTAAAACACACCATACCGAAGTTCCGCGGCGGAAGTTCGGCATGATTACGTCAGCAATGTCAAACGCATACAATATAACGCGACGTAATTTCGGCATGGTATGTCATCGGTAATTTAAAATACATTGCAGGCGTAATCATGCGGAACTTCGGCCGTGTTTTTTCGGCCTAGTGTGTTTAGACACTAATAGTAATTATTAGGCATTGTTTATCGACATGTCACCTCACTAACCACAAAAAATCAGAGCTACCGTATTCACAAGAGTCGCCCCAGGTCCCGCTTAAACAAACATCTTCGTACAATAACGTTTTCGGTGACGAAGGTGGCACAACATTTTCACACGCCATCTTTTCGTTACTCTGAATTAAATACTTGTATCCTACTTTCGATCGAACAACAGCAATATCTTTTAACTTATTTTGTCTGTTCTAATTATAAAGGATAAAGTTTTTTCGCTTTGGTTAGGTTTCCAAATTACAAGACCTTCTTTAATGAAATTTACACATAGAGTAGAATGCGGGCAAGGACATAGGAAACTTTTTGAAAATGTACGATTATCGTAGGATACTATTCCTTAGCAAGACTCAACCTCTACCGTCAAATATGCAGATACGAATGCAGGTGTCTTCAACTAATTTCAAGCAATTACAAAACGTTACACGATAAAACTGAACTTAATCACTCGGTAGCCGTTTAAAACCTTATTTGTCAACAAAAAAACCGCTTGTTTTTGAGAAATGACCACAAAAACACGAGCGTGTGTGGCATTCATCGATTCATTTGTCACTCTCTGTGCCGCGGCCGCCGCTAGCAGATAAGTATCGACATTTTTTTGTTGACATCACTAGAGAATGCGATGTGAATTGTTGTAGTCGATTGTGATTAATTGATATTTATTTAATAAAAAATCGTTCTTAAGTATTTAAGTCCTAGTTAGTATGTATCACTATGTAGTTCTTATGTTATTCAGTATCTCAAAGCTGACTGATAACAAAGCCGTGCCGGCGAATATACGATAGTCCAGTGCCGTTTCTCGTAGGCTGTAGCTCGCTTTAACTAAATTTAACGTCATGGCGACGTTTAGGCTTCAGTCTCAAAATCAGCGGGCAGCGGGGCGGGAGCGGCGGCGGCGGCGGTGGTGGTGGTGGCGAGACTTGACAATCTATAGATTTATATGGATAAGGCCGGCAAGGCACCTGCAGCTCTTCTAATATTGCGAGTGTCCATGGGCGACGGTAGTTACTTTCCATTAGGTGACTCGTTTGCTCGTTTGCCCTCTTATTTTATAAAAAAAAGCCGTCTAGCCGCGCCGCTCGTACTAGACGGCTTATCCCCGCTGCCCGCTGGTTTCGAGACTGAAGCCTTAGTCACCAAACATTTTAATACAATTGAGTGCGTAGCCTACGACGTCGCTATGGTGGCCCTAAGAAGTGGTACATAGTGGTAGCGGTACATACCTGGTTGTGGTAGTGGGCGAGCGGGTGGTGCGGCACGTGCCGCATCGCCGGGTGCAGCATCTCCGCCGCGCTGCTGCTGCTGCCCTCTACCGCCTGCGACAGTAAACAACATCAAAATCGGCCTACTCTGAAAATAGCAGTGTAATAACTATGAAACAACCGCGATAGGCGTAACTACACTGCAGCGGAGCGACGCGACACTTCACGTTTCTTGCTAGCCTATCATGGGCCATGAAGCAAATTCTTCCACGTATTTTTGTAGAGATCTAAGTGCCTGTATAGATGAGGCGTTTTACGCGCGAAGTCCATACGCGCGTTTCAATTTCTATTGCATCCAGATACCGCGTTTTACGCGCGTTTTTACGGGCGAGTCGAGAGTCCCGCTCAATGCAAGCGTTTTACGCGCGAGTTAAAAAACGCGCGTAGGCATCTGCACGCGATATAATATGTAGCTCTAGTATCTCGGTTACGCGCGTAAAACGCCTCATCTGGACAGGCTCTAAACGCTCTACAAAAAAGGTATCTAGTGATTTTTTTCGAAAGTAACAAATTAAAAGTTATTCGAGGTTCATCATTAAGCCTGTGTGGAAGAAAATAAAAAATATATATTTTTTAATCACCCTAGTAGGCACTGAAGGGAAGTGTCGCGTAGCGCCGCTGCGGACTGCAGTGTAGTTACGCCTAGCGCGTAACTTTATGTCCGGGACTCCGGGGTTTAAAAACATCGATAGGATGAATGCACAACACTATTCTAATGCTGAAGACTACTGATGCTCTCGCTTAAAGTAAAAGTTGTCGGACGTAACTCCTGAACTCTGGAAGTTTGATGTAAAATGTAGGAACCAACATAATCTTTAAACTACGGAAATATTCCCAGCATAAAACCCCAGTTCTAAAACCTTTTATTAATCCACCAACTTTTATACCAAACAATTACTTCTATTCACCTATTGCAGCTATAAAGCATCTGAGATTCTAAGGCCCAATTTCACCAACGTCTGTTAGTGTTAACAGCTTGTTAAAATTTCATGTCTTCTCTTTCATTCATATGAAAAACGAAAGAGGTAACGTGATACTAATTCGAGCATTAACTTTAACAGTCGTTGGTGAAATTGGGCCTTAGCCTAACCGACCGCCTAGACGAGCAATTTTGTTGTCAATATCACGCTTCAATTTTATTGAACAGTTTATTTGACAATTAGATTGAAGGCGCGCGATGTTCAATATCAACCCTAGACGGTCATTAATATGTATTACGCTATACGTGGTATCCAGGTACTAATATTATAAAGGCGAAAGTTTGGATGTATGTATGTATGTATGTATGTATGTATCTATGTATGTATGTATGTTTGGATGTATGGATGTTTGTTTATCTTTCACGCAAAAACTACTGAACGGATTTTAATGAAACTACAATAATATAGCTTATACATCAGAATAACACATAGGCTACAATTTTAACCGACTTTCAAAATGGAGGAGGTGTTATGTTCGTTTTTTTATGTTCAACGATTACTCCGCCGTTTGTGAACCGATTTTCAAAATTTTTCTTTTGGTGTATAGGTAGGTTATCATCCCAATTTGGTACCATATTCATAAAAGTGGTGACCTGATGAAGGGATCCATAAGAAATCGAGGGAACTCCTCAAAATTTATATGGAAACATGTGGCGACTTCGGTTTCGTGAGCAGTATTCTAAGCATATGCTACCAACAAGTAAGATTTTACACCAAGGTATACCATGGTTCGGAAGGTGCTGAGAGAACTCCTGACTCTTTATAGATAGAAGTTTGGGAGTTCTGGCGTTGTTTTAAGAACGGAAAGCATATGCTACTATGCGAATTACATTCATCATCATCATCACTACCATAAACCATTATAGAACCATGTATCGTCCCGTTTTGACCCTATTATAGGTACTTTTCATAGTCTTTTATTATATATCACTAAAACCGCGGGTAACACCGCGGGGCACAGCTAGTCGACAGTAAAATTGCTTGCTGCTTGCACTCAGTATCCCGACTGGGTAGACGCGGCTTCACTGTGGTCATTACTCTGATATCGATGGGTATCTGCTGATCACGACTCAAGTCGGGTGGCCAGCGCTGACGTTGACGCGCTTTATCGCGATACAGATACCAGATACTGGGTATAATGTAAACCAGTATTTAGCTGAGAAAACCAGCTGACCCGACAGACGATGTATTGCCGATTCTCAGACTTATTCTATGAGCACACAAAATTTTATCAAAATCGGTCCAGTGGAGAACGATGTTGATAAAACTTTGTGTCGCTTACTCTAGGCGTTTTCGAAGAGCTTGGCAAAAAACACCGCAAACGAGAATTTTGATATAGGATGAAAGTTAACCATAAAGTTAATACACCTAGCGGAATAGAGAAACAAAGGCCTGAGCAAGCGAGATGTCACTATCAGTAACACTGCGTGGTAAAAAGAGACGTGTGATACATGACAGCAGGACTCTTTTTTTGACGTCCAGTCGGCACTTATCGGCACGTTGACAATGTAATCTCATAGAATTCATGTTCAATCATGCTTGTGTAAGTATACGTACACATATTTTTACACACAGATGTAAACCAAATTCGGTTTCGTTTGACAGCTCGAGATTGTTGCTCTATTCCATATATTAACTTTATGAAGTTAACATGATATTAGACGCACACATAGTGGCAATTCCGCTTGCAAAGAAATGTTGCCAAAATAATTATACTGTGAAACGACTAACCGCATGAAAACATTAATATTTTAAGGACAATTATCTACACCAAAGGAAAGACCGTAGAAATTTTATATTACAGCAAAATAGTTTACAAATGCCACAACATTCCCTTTTGTACAGATTGCAGTCGCAAATACCCAGTAAAGCCCACATTTTTATGCTATTATACAATGAGAAAAAAGGCTTATAGTGGAACACCAGATTTTCCCAACCTAAACGTCTTCAATATAACCGATTCCCCCCAGAACAGCTCCAACTCCTCACCTCCGGCTGCTCATCCTTGGCCTCCGCCTCGTCTCCGAGTTCCACCAGCTGCAGCGCCTCCTCCAGCAGGTCGAAGCTCTCCTCGCCGACCAGCTGCCCCGGCAGCTCGCCCTGGATCACGTATTCACCTGGAAGAAGGAGAAAAGGTTATAAAATAGGGAAAATGGCGACTAGAAATGTAACCCTGTTTCCAATTGCAGAGCATAATGCGACTCAGTGCCACAGAATGCCGATGCCGAACATAAATCAGTTTTTTAGAGTGCTTGATTGTGCAAAGCGTGGTCAGACAGTCTTGGTTTTGTTATTTCTAGTACAATATTGGTCTTGGACTTGGTCAAATCTGCCTGATTTCGGTCTTGGATTTGTTTTTTTTTAGTTTTAGGATAGTCTTGGTCTCGGCACTGCTTTTTTGCAAGACTAAGACTGAGGCTGCAAGACCGATTTTGCTCATCACTAGCTGTAGTGAAAATATTTAACGCATTATGTTGCATAATACGCTCTAGTCCTGCAATTAGAAACAGGGTAAAAATAGGATAAAATATAATATAACAGGGTAAAAATAGGATAAAATATAATATAACAGGGTAAAAATAGGATAAAATATAATATATCTTTCTTTATGGGACAAAGCTGGAAACGAGCAGTCGGAACGACGCCTGATAATAACGCGTTATATTGTAGTAGTTGTTTAGTATACTAAGGAACTATAAATTGAAACATTATAATTCATCGGCTGCAGTACATAGTCCATTTTTTTTTTATGAAATAAGGGGGCAAACGAGCAAACGGGTCACCTGATGGAAAGCAACTTCCGTCGCCCATGGACACTCGCAGCATCAGAAGAGCTGCAGGTGCGTTGCCGGCCTTTTAAGAGGGAATAGGGTTATAGGGGAGAGTAGGGATGGGAAGAGAAGGGAATAGGGGAGGTAAAGGAAGGGAATAGAGTAGGGGATTGGGCCTCCGGTAAACTCACTCACTCGGCGAAACACAGCGTGAGCGCTGTTTCACGCCGGTTTTCTGTGAGAACGTGGTATTTCTCCGGTCGAGCCGGCCCATTCGTGCCGAAGCATGGCTCTCCCACAAAAATATTTTTTTAATTCTAATTACAATTCATATAAATTGTAATTAGAATTAAAAAAATATTTTTCTTTACTAGAGAGAAATGCACCTCCGAACAAATAAACAAATCACACTGTGAGTTGTGACATTATAACCCTAAAATAATCATACCAAATAAATCACCGCATTAGCTGCTGTGGTCATTTTGACCACAACTAAACAAAAGCATTTTGTTTGTGTCATAAAATTAAGCTGCTTGACTGTATTTACTATTCGTCCTTACAACGAGTAGTAGAATTTGCAAGTCTAACGGTAGTTTCAACAAAGGAAGGGTTAGAATAGAAAAAGTTTGCAAAATGCGGTCGCCGTTAGAGGTTTTGTGGGTTATTGTTTAATACTTAACTGACGAGCAAAAGTTCCGTGGCGTTATCTTCATAATTTAAACTATTGTTTTAAGTAATTTAAAGTTATTTAGCTAATTTTAAAATTATATTTTCAGTTGTGTTTATTGGAAAGTGATAAATTACATTTTTAGTGTGAATAATTCCTAATAAAAATCACAATAAAATCAATGTTTAATCCAGTCAATTGATATTAATTGAATATCAATTAATATTGTTTTAATCTCAATTAAAATAATAGAAGTCAACATTAAAATCTTAACTCGTAATTCTTAATCCTTTATCTTGACTTATCTTTATCCTCTTAAAGCACACGACAAAATAGCCCTACATTATCTAATTTGGCTTACCTCTTTCCTATTGTCACAAATAATACCAATAACGGTACACACAAAAACCCTTAAAAGGATCATCCTAATACAATACGTTAATACCAATTATATAACGCCACTTGACAGACAGACAGACAGACAGACAGACGGACAGACGAATATTCGGTAGCAATAGTGGAAGTTAATCCCCATTGTACTTGTCACTGTCAAGGTGACATTTCGACGCCCACCGCTAGGTTTTTTTAATGAAATTACTGATATTGGACAAAAATAGTTTCAGATGCATGAATTATAAAATTATGTACCTATTAAAAATAAAAGATACATATTGTATTACCCAAAATGTAATATTTCGTAGGTTTATTCAGATCCTAGCAAGCGAAATTATATCCAACATCTTAAAATTTATTTTTGTTTTTAAATTTTACGCTTTTATCTTTTAAAAAATAACTGATAGCCAAAAGTTTACAATGTACAACTCACAACTCATGGGCGGTTTACATTATACCAATCCAGTGATATAATCCAGGGTTTTTTTTTGCAAAATTGTATTCCAGTGCATTCCATTTACATTATTCCAATAGTAATCCAGTGCTGAGTTGGACTACTTGATTGGAATAATGTAAACCGGCCATAAATTGGAATTTACCAACAGTCGATAAAAAAAGTGAAAACTAAAGTGTCACTGTGGGGTATTATTATAAAAACGTCATCTATTGAGTTGGTGCCAAATCCGTTAGCGTCGAAAGGGTTAAGTCCAGTGGCCGAGCCGGGATGTGACAAATTGTGGTCAGGTAGCAGAGAATTAGATATTCGCAGGTATAGAGAAATAATGCAAAATATGCCACTGGTATGGCATTAGGGACATTTTATAATTACTTAACTGATAATAAGAAAATAGTTTCGACTAAGGCCGGCCATAGACGGACCGCATCTTGCAGTCGACATCGACTGCAAGATGCGGTTGCCGCACGGCGATCTGCAGTTTCCATGCTAAATTCATATCCGCCATACACGGACCGCACGAGCAGTTCTTGGGCGGTCGGAGCAATCGCTCTGCGGTCGAGTTTCGCCGTGCGGTCGAACAACAAAGGTATGTATGTATGTTCGATTGCATGATGCGGTCGTGTTGCAACTTGCAGTCGTATACGACTTCAACGCGACCGCTCTGGAGCAGCCGGTCCCGACTGCAACTTGCGGTCCGTCTATGGCCAGCCTAATAATGTATGGAGCTTACGTCAAATTCTTCATTAAATTAAAGTTGAATAATAATTAGATCTCTATGAGTGCGGCCATTAGTCCTTTTGATTGCAAATAAATTAATATCACACGTATATTAAACGCGAATTGTTTGTGAGTGAACCGAACGAATTTTAATGGTAATAGTTTATGTTCTGGATAACATAGGCTACCTTTTCTCGGAAAAAGTAGTGTTCCCATGGTACTGTAACTGTTTCACCCAGAACGATCTAGAGTCTTAACTACAAGTATTCATAAATCAGAATAGACAAATTTTTGTTACAAAAAAAACCTTGGAGTAATAATTTTAAAATTGCAACCAATTTTAATAAACAGCAGTAATTGGCATGACGTTTTACCCCCTGTTGTTTATAGAAGACTGGTACACCACAAAGGGTTGCAAAATTTTAAATAAACAAAGAATAATTTAAAAAACAACATAAAATTTGACATGTAGAGTCACAAAACAAATCTGAATTAAAAAGCCCTATAAGTATAAGTTACAACTTACAACCCAAAAAAAAGAAAATTCTAGGTATAAGGCATATGGATAAAATAAACATACATAATACCAATGGGCAATTGTACATAGGTAGTAGCTAAATAAATAAACTTCACAAAACAAACAAAACACAAAAAACTACCTAGAACCATATAAACGAAACAAAAAGAAAAAAAAAACACAAAAAGCAATTAATTATGGACGGAACAAAAAACGTTTACGCATCACCAATCACAGGCCGGGGAACACGTAGTTAGTGCTCAGGAAAACCCACTAGCTTTACCTAAACCACAGGCTAACTTTAGCCTGGATTCATCATCATTATCAGCTTAAGGTGCAATTAAATTATGAAAAGGATTTAATTTTTCTTGGATAAAATTTTATGTCCTTTCCTGGGGCTCAAAGTGATATCATAGCAAATTTTATCAAAAACTGGTTTACTATAGCAAATTTCATCAAAAGACACTCACATTTAGAATATTAGTGTGTTGGTCAGAAACGAAAACTTTTGGAACTATTTTGCATGATGCCTATAATTATAGGTATATATAATTGCCTACCACCGCGCACCGGTTTGGAATCAAACCCGACAAGAAGAAACGGTGTTAGGGGGTTGTTGCCATCTAGTAGGAAGCAGGCTGATCACCTGATTGTCTGACAAGAAAGAAGATCTATATAAAGAAGTAGGCTCTACCACTTTTGTAACTCGCAAAACTCTATCTCAACTTTTTTACGACTAGTCAGTGCTGATAGTAAGTTATTTTTCTAATAATAGCATAAAGTAGCAATACTAACCTAACCACGATAATCACGGCATCAGATAAGGAAAACGTATTAAAATATCAATGACGTCCACAGATGCGGTACATTAGTTTTTTTGTGATCACGAATCTACGAAGATTCATTGCATATCGGAAAATTCCATTGACTTGTGTTCCTATGTGCTTGTTAGCACTTAGCTATTTAACATAACCTAACTCAACAAAATAAGAAACTGAAATGTTATGATTTTTCTTACTGATAGAGCAGCGTTACTCAAAGTGTGCTCTAATGGTGCTCCCACACTGCCGTTAGAAAATGTTTGTAAACATTTTCTAACATAAAAACATTTACATTTCGTTAGGAACTGTTACACGTTATAAGTACTCCTACAATATATTTTGATCGAAGGCTCCTACACTAATAGAAAATATTTACAAAAAAAAAACTCTATCTCAGCTTTTTTACGACTAGTCAGTGCTGATAGTAAGTTATTGTTCTAATAATAGCATTTAAAGGAGCTCCGCCAGCGTTACTTATATGAATATTTTTTTAGAAATGCCATCAGCATGTCTCAAAATACCTACATGATAAATATCTACTTCTAGCTACAGTGCAGTGGATCGATTATTTATTTTGAGGTTCCGTCAAAAATTATGCCTTTCAAAAGAGAGCCCACCACCAAAAAAGTTTGAGAATTGCTGTTATAGAATTTTTTGAACGGAGTTGCGGGCGTCATCTACGAAACATGCCCATTAAGTTAGTAACTTGTGTTGGTTTAATAAAGAATTTCATTTGAAAATTGATCGGGGATTCATCTACTGTAGACGATGGTACTTACCTCATTATATTAGTGAAAAGAGCCACTTGCCAATTAGAATAAATTGTAGAGGCAAAAGCGAAAGTCGGTAATCGCTTTACAATTGCAAATTGCTTACCACTTCAGAGCTAACAAGTAACAACTTTACAGTACTCAAAGCATAACGCTATAGAGAGCTTAGTCTGAGCTAGACGTAGGTCGTAACTGCTTCCAGACTTGAAAAAAGCGTGAAATGTGGGACATAGAAATTATCGAATCAATCGTGAAAGTCAGAAAATATTATAGGTAATTTCTGTCTATTACCATTTCGAACTTAAATGGCTTTGAGAGACGAAAAAGGACATAGGATTTTTATCGCGACAAAATGTACGGATGGGGCGTTATCTAGCTCCTTGTAATTCCTGGAAGTAGGTACACATATCTTCGGTCCTGTCTCTGAACCCTATAGATCTGTAACTTTTTTAAAATTGACGAAATGTATCATTGCTTACATCTACAGGGCCGGATTACTATTTATAAGAGCGACCACAGACTTACAATTTCAAGTTGGCCAACTAAATCGCATAGTATACCAATAGCTATAGCGACTTATGAGAGCTCGCACATTGCATCCAACTAAATCATGAATCAGAACCGCGATTCCCTTCCGATTACCAACAATTAAAAAGTTGTCCAATTAAATTGTGAAACTACGCAATTCAGTTGTACGATAGTCGGCCAACTTGAAATTGTATATCTGCGGTGACCCTTAGATACCAGTTGACGCCCGCAAGTCCGTTGCACCAAAATTCGTTCATTGCGGTAACCGTACATTTTCCGGGATAAAATCCTATGTTCTTTTCCGGCACTCAAAGTATATTCATACCCAGCAAAATCAGTTCAGCGGTTTGGCCGTGAAGAGGTAACAAACAGACAGACAGACACACTTTTGCATTTAAAATATTAGTATGGATGTACTCATAGTTTTGCAGTCTGTTATTCAGAATGAAGATTAATTGAATTTTCCGTTTTGATTCCTCCAAGTCCAAGTTGACAAATGACAATGCTTGTTCAACAATGATAGTTCAAAGCACTTTACAAAACAAGTACCCTCATTTTCACGACCGAGGTTGGTTAAAGGTTACATAAGCAAGTGCCGAAACAAAGTACAGCCTTGACAATGACTGCGCGCCGTCACGCAGCCGCCTCTGAAAGTGAAGTGATCTATAGATCAATGATCTATAAATAGATCATCTGCGATTGTATTTTTAAATCGATTGTTTTGGTTTTCTCGGTTCGCTGGTAATGTATGTTTAATATGCGTGTTTGTATGTGTGACTTGTAATTTTTAACTACTAACAGAGATGTAATGTACAAACTAAAGAATTTAACCATTGTAGTATGAAAATTAAATACTACAACTCTACCTTATCAGAGTAATACAAAATGCTTTCTTGATATTATCTATGTAAAGATCTATCGATCGAATATTTTAGAGATAATAATCAAAAATAATAGAGATCTTCCGATTTTCGCGGTATAAGAAAATCGTTTAGGTATATTAGAGCTAGCCAAAAACAAAATGTTCGAAATTCAAAAATTCACACACAGTCCCGCCATCTTACATAAAAAAGATGTTACATAAGCGTCCAACAAAAACCTAAAGACATCAAATTCCAACCGCACAATTAGGCGGCACCACAAAGGCGAGAGGGACTGGGAGGGAGAGAGAGAGCATGTCGTGCCGTCCTGCTCTTTAATTTGGGAGAAATGCTCACAAAAACCCGGGGTGACCACGACCAAAAAAATTAATGGTATCCCATATTATAAGAAATTGAAAATATTTTGTTTTAAATATGAAAAGATATAAGAGCTAATGCATTCGAAAACACCAAAAGCTGCGGACCTATTTAAAACTTTTTCAAAAATTATAAAAACTAAAACATAGTAGTGTTTTATCATATGAAAGTCAAGATAAAAGTTCTAGCCATTATAGCCACAACATTATAAAATACCTACTTGTTGTAATTATACTTAAAAGTTTTGAAGAAATACAACTTGTCGTTAGCACGTAATAACAACAAAGAAGGCCCAACAATTTCCAACTATTCAACCTCATTTAAGAACAACATTTAGTAACATAAAAGATACCTACAGTCTACGCTAAGACAGAACTCGGTGCTCGTGGCTAACCTAAACGCGCTAGAGCGAGACGCGTATATCCGAAGATTCGATCAAGATGGCGGCCGCGTTCCAAATTAGAATCAATTGTTTCTACAATTGGAATATGGCCGACACGAATTAAAACTGACGGCGATCGAACAAGTTAAATTGGTACAGTCGAGAACGCTGCCTCGCTTGCACCATTGTAACAATAAAAACAAATTATTGTAGAAATTCTCAATTAATACGAGAAGAACTGTTTAAATTTTGTCGATCATCAAACTCATAAACAGTTGATACCTAAAAGTCAAGAAAAATAATTCTAAACATCTATAATTAAGGCCTAATCAGATACATAGCAGAAAATGTATATAGATTTTATGTAAAAATCTAACAAGGTAACTCCTAAGGTAGGTAATCATAAAAATATGATGAAACATTTAGCAGAAGATACCCAAGGTTCCAAAGATGGCGTAAAATTACTTTTCGAATAACTCCTTACAAAAATACAGGAATTGAATCTACAGACATTCTTACTTCCATCCGATTAAAAACTCAAAATATATTCAAACCTTTTGAAGGACCTTAAAAGCAACCCAAAATTTAGATAATGTTATGCAGTAATGAAAACCATACATCGACAGGTCTTACCTACACCAAAAGTGAGGCTCTGAAGGTCCTCAAAAAATCCAATAAGGACTTTTAAGACACGGAAAATCCAAAAAAAAAGCCGTTCCGAGAAGCACTCTCAATAGGTATTGTGACGGGCGTGGGCGGACAATGGGCACGGCGCGGGCGCAGGCCGCCGTGACCCGAGGTGGACTTTTTTGAATAAGTTAAGGGTCATCATGAGCATAACGAGCAAGCCTCCAACGTGAGCAGAAAAATAAGGTAAGGAGAGGAATGGTATAGACACCATAGTTCCGACGTTCAGAAAATATTTAAAAAATATATATTTTTAATAAAAAAAATTGAGTTTGAGTTCTCAATAATAGCAGCAACATAACCAAGGCCCAGCTTGCCATAACGAACTAGATACATTAGTAGTGAATAAAGGGGGACGAGCAAGCCTACCAAACTAGAAACACGGGTAGATAAATAAAGTTAGTAACGAGTTCTCGACAGAAGTAGAAACTGTGAACAATTGTTATGATTCCTTATCAGGAGTGAAAAGCATAATTTTTCATGATCATAAAACCTAACCTACTTGCTATAACGAGCCATATATTAGTAGTGAATAAAGAGGAGCCAGCGAGCTTAAGCTATGGTCGAAGAGTAAGTGGTGCTAAACAGATCTTGACAATAATAGGAACGGCGAAAATTGGTTAATCAGACGTTGCAGAAATCTATATTTTATATGAAAACACCAATTTTTTTTTCTTTTTTTTTATGAAATAAAGGGGCAAACGAGCAAACGGGTCACCTGATGGAAAGCAACTTCCGTCGCCCATGGACACTCGCAGCATCAGAAGAGCTGCAAGTGCGTTGCCGGCCTTTTAAGGGGGAATAGGGGAGGGTAGGGAAGGGAAGGGAATAGGGGAGGGTAGGGAAGGGAATAGGGTAGGGGATTGGGCTTCCGGTAAACTCACTCACTCGGCGAAACACAGCGCAAGCGCTGTTTCACGCCGGTTGAACGTGGTATTTCTCCGGTCGAGCCGGCCCATTCGTGCCGAAGCATGGCTCTTCCACGTATAAATTATATATTCTCTTCGTTTGGGGCTGTAGACTCAAAAATATTCTGTCTGGCTGTATTTTTTCGGGGTAGGTATTATTGAATTTACTTACCACACATAAATAAGGAAATGCAGAAATAAATAGACTAAGGTTGATAGGTTTAGAAAGAGTTATATCAAAACTATATTAGCAACTTATGTTGAAGCAGTGAGAAGCACTTTTAAAAAAATAAGAAGTAACAAAAGTATAGGTCTACCAGAATCTGATGGCAAAAAGTGAGAAAACAAATTGACTCTAGCAATACCGGGGTAATTGGAATAAAACATTTTGATCCTTTTTTTTTCTTATAGCGACTGATTCTGTGTGTTAAACATGCAAATATAAAAATTTATCCAATGATCTATACTAATATTATAAAGCGGAAGAGTTTGTTAGTTTGTTTGTTTGTTTGAACGCGCTAATCTCAGGAACCACTGGTCCGATTTGAAAAATTCTTTCAGTGTTAGATAGCCTATTTATCGAGGAAGGCTATAGGCTATATTTTATTACGCTAAGACTAATAGGAACGAAAAAATAGAAGAAAATGTGGAAAAAACGGGGGAAATTATTTGAAAGGGCTTATCTCACGAACTACTACAGCAATTTTTCTGTTATTTGGGTCGATAATAAGTAGACTACGTGAAGGATCATAGACTATTTTTTATAGACTGATTTGTCTGTGAAATATCTAATTTACGCGGGCGAAGCCGCGCGGATCTGCTGTCAAAAATTGCCATCAGATTCTGGTACACCTATAGATTACACTAGGCAGACAATAAAGCCTATTTTAAGACCTATCTCTAGGTATTGTGCAAACTACAACAGGGACACGAGTTATGTACAATTCGATACACTTTTATTTATATATATACCCAGGCTGAGTTCTGGGATTTACACAAAAAAAATTTAATTCAGCACACACACATCAAAATAGTTTGATCAAAATCCCGCGGTGGGCGATCCATCAGCAGATAATGTGACAGATCACAATATTGTCCCCACGATCTGCAACTGCCTCTCGGGGGATTCGTCATTCGCAAACGCATTCTAAGAATCTGATCAAGCTACTTTGATACTGTATGATCTCTAGATTTGAAACGATACGATTCAGTATATGGATAGAAAGTGTCACTGTTTGTTTTATGGGGATTCGCAAACGCATTCTAAGAATTTGATCAAACTGATTTGATACAGTTCTCTAGATTTGAAACGCGACTCGGGATTAAGTATATAAAAGGTGGTGATATTAATCTTTATAAACTCAGTTTCATACTATAATATTATAAATGCGAACGTGTCTGTCTGTCTCTCTGTTACCTCTTCACGCTCAAACCGCTGAACCGATTTCGCTGGGTATATATACTTTGAGTCCGGGGAAAGGACACAGAATTCCTTTTATCCCGGAAAAATGTACGGTTCCCGCACCATGAATGAATTTTGTCGCAACGGAGTTGCGGGAGTCATCTAGATGTAAATTAGAAGCAAAAATTATTGAAACCTCTGAGGGTGCCATTTTACTTATTTATTGGGTAAATTGGGGTAATCATGATCATAATATTATTTTCAAGAAATGTGATGAAAGGGATGACAATATCACAGGTTGAAGAGACATCTCATTCCATGATCAGGATAATACAGAGACATTAAAATTAGCAATAGCGTTACTAATAATGCAATTACTAATTTTAATGTCTCTGTGTTCACCTAAAGGCAATCAATGGCAACACCTTGAGATCTAAACGGAGTATAACCTGTGCCTCAAGACCCTAGAATCCTCTCCGTCGGATTTTATTCTTCGTTAGATATCCCCTTTGCCGATCCTCACTGTATCTCCATACCCATCAAAATCTGTTTCTCGGTTTTAACGCGTGAAGAAGTAACTTCTTTCTTGTAACTTTCTGAATGGATACTCTTTTGCATTTATAATATTACCTACGAGTGGACGCAAATCGCAATGTCGTCTAAATTTTAGACCCTTAAAACATACTTTTTGTACCGTCTGCACCCTCACTCGCAAAAACATTTTTTGCGTTTTTATTGCATCTACGACCTACGTTTTGTTTCTATATTTTAATGAGCGCTACTTTTGTGATTACCTGTTCTAATACGCGCCGGTATCCAATCAATCGTCTTTCTTGATGGTATTTTAAATAAAATATGTCTTATAAGATTGCTTTTATTTAAATGCCATTTAACATTAAACAAAACATTAATCTACTAACCCAGGACATGTACAATATTAGAACTACGTTACCGACGCGGCGCGCGGCGGTAACGTCTTTTGGGCATAAAAATTCTTAATAATTCTTGGGCATAAGACTTCAATATTTTAACTTAAAATATTGCTTTAAAATATTTTAAACATCCTATTTCTTACTAAAGACCATGGACCAAGAAGTAATAAACCATGATTAAATAACGATTTAGCATATTATAAAAGTAGCAAAAATGATAATATTTATACAGAATGTATAAAACATAATTTTAATTTAGGACTTAGAATAATGGCCAATATTTTTCCTAATTACATTATTTATTGCTATTCAGATTCTCCCACCCATTTTTAAGGTGGGCAATGAATACGCACAACAAAGTATAGACACTAGAGTTTTTAAGCCTCCTATTATCAACTCTACCTCAAAATCTCCATTTAACATAAAAATTCAAGTCACCACCTTAAAGACAACTCCTAAAACATCCAACCATCCCCTACAACTATCATAGTCCTTAGCTCTGAAAAAATTGTTCAATTGCTGAAACTTTCTTAGATATTGTAAGAAACTCACCTTAAAACACTCACAACACTGCACTATCACTACACTATCCTGGTACCACACCACAGGACTCGTCTCCCGACAGGCAGCCTTCACAATGGTACCTACTCCCTTACTCGCCGCAGCCTATAGCGCTCGGGGGCGGAGCCTATCTCCTATCCCGCTCGCACGCGACCGCACGCGGTTACAAAACCGAGACGGATATATTCTCTCAGTCGCGTATATACTTTTTGTGATGTACAAGGAATTTAAATGAGGCACGCTCGAAATCCCTTCGATATATAAAATTAATCAAAGCCTGTTCGTCCGTCGTCGGGCCCCGCTAACTATTAAATGGAACCTCATTCTAATCCAATGGAAATCAGAAATGTAGATTGGGATTTGTGATTCTACAAATAACAATACCTACGTTTTAAGTAGGTATAGGTAGAATATCCCTTTTAGCGCAGTGTTTCAATATGAATCCACCAATTTTTTATGAGGGAATATGACAAGACCCTTGATAAACAAAAGTGTATAGTGGAATGCACCTTTCGCAATAGGTACAATATAATTTTTTCAACTTAATTTTATTGCTGAAATTCATCATCTTATAAATAAAGAATATAGGGACTTAAGAAAATTAGATCAACGGGCTAAACTCTAAAGCATAATAAACAACGTTGAATAAGCCTAACAAAACTGAAGATCTAAGCGTTGATTTCAGTATTGTTCTAAGCGCTAAATCAAACCCGCCTTTACCCCAAGGAGCAGACAAATTGCATCCAGCGACAATTAAAAAGTATGCGTTCGAAATTCAAATAGTGCTAAATCATTAAAATCCATAATAGGAAGCAAAGAAATCGCAACCAGCGACAATTAAAAAGTTTGCATTCGAAATTCAAGTTTTGGCAAATCATTACGTGCCACAACAAGGACTCACGTCCAGCGCAACAATTAAAAAGTATGCATTCGAAATTCAAATTGTGGCAAATCATTAGAAGCTAACACTTTCACTGCGTCCGGCATTTCGAGTCAGCGTGACATCACAAGATGGCCGCCAGTCATGGCAGCTCAGCGGTTTCCATACAACGCTCTATGCTAGACTTCGACTCATTTGCGTGAGCGCGCGTTTTTTTATAAACAAACATGTCAATGCAAGAAAGGTAATCTTAACAGGTTTGGATGGGGTACTTGATTTAATACACCTTGCGCATGACAAGTAGAGTCAAGTTGCTTTTTTATCCATACTAGTCTATATTATTAATGCGAACATATTGAGTCTGTTCGTTACCTCTTCATGACTATTATCTGATGAACTGATTTTAATGACAGCTAACAGGTATGAAGATACATTAGGAAATGCTTTTATTCCGGAAAAAAATATACAGTATTGGTGTCACGCAATACATTAATTTAGGCAAAACTTCCGAGGCATACGTTTGGTTTCTTTTTTTATCTGTTTTTTGTATTTAAAGATTATCTCTACTGTATTTACGTAGCTCTCTCTTCGAGAGAGAGAGAGAAACGCCTCCGCGTGGTCCAGTGGTTTAGAGCGCGGCTCTTGACTCGGAGGTCGTGGGTTCGATTCCCGCGTTGGAAACTTGTTATTTTCATGTTTGGTTAGGACAATGCAGGCTGATCACCTGATTGTCTGACAAGTAAGATGATCCATGCGTCGGATGGGCATGTAAAAAGTCGGTCCTGCGCCTGATCTCTCGCCAGTCGTGTCGGTCGTCCGTCCCACTGGGCTATGAGAGTAAAGGAAAAGAGAGTGCTCTTGTGTACTGCGCACACACTTGGGCACTATAAAATTACACCTGCGTAACTGGCCTGGTTTCAATGAAACCGGCCACCGTCACCGAAACCGATGTGGGAGTTATTATTATAGCTCTCTCCACCTAACCGTCTTATACAATGTATACCTAGATTCCACATACCTACAGTTATTGGTAACATTGACTTCTGCTGCCAGTCAAGTGGTGATTGTGACGTCATGGCGTATGATGAGTGATGACAGTTTAGGTATGCTATTGACTGTCTTGACGCATGTTGTAATAAGTGTTGATCGTTGAACTTACTTTATATCAATCAAGATACATGAAACTCTAGCAAGTTAGCAAATAAGCTTTTATGAACAGTATTAGAATTTTAGTTAACTTCATAAGACTGAGTACTTCAGAATTGGTTGTTTAACAGGCTTTTTTTAAATATTTTTTTTAAAAATAGCAAACAAGTAGGCATCATACTCTCTTACAATAGGGGTGTAGACAGTAAACGAAATATAACACAAATTATTGTTTTTTTGAGAGTTTGTATTATAGAATTACCGAAAATAACATATTTTTACTCATAAACTTTATAATATTTTTTATTTTATTAATTAAAAAGTAAATATTTAATCCGTAATATCACGTGATCGCAAACAGCCATCACAGGATGTGACGTCACGATCTCCAAAACATTGTGTGTGACAGTGACATTTCGATATCAAACACATACAAAGATTTTTGTTGTTTGGAGGACCGTGACGTCATAGCGACGCCATCATGAACTTAAGCCTTTTAGCGGGAAATTTTGAAACGAAATTTAATAAGTGGCTTTTTTAATTTAAATAAGAGTGTATTAATTTTTTATATATATTTTTAGGTGTAGCAAATGTACATATGTAAAATAAATATATTTCCTAAAAATAGTCTACACCCCTAATTGTCAAGCCATGCAAAAAAGAAAAAGGTACAATGGTACATTAATTAATAATTTGGTTGAGTCTTACATTTTTTACTATACAGGGTGCAACAAAACAAAGTGATAATACTTACTTTAGGGTGTGTATGAGTTCCCTGTATAGAGTTCACTGTGAAAGTAGCAAATCTTGAGAAAATTCATGTTTAGTTGGGGCATTTCTCATACAAACGTAGAAGACAAAGGTAACTCTTTCAATGCTGTTATTTTCACAGTGAACTACTATCATACTATGGGACACATACACATTACACACCCTAAAGTGTTATCACTTCGTTTTGTAGAGTACAGACGTCAGACTATCTACACATTAACCTTATCTACCTACCACATCTACATTTTCTATCGCCTAAAACACAACCGCGGGCGCTTCAGACACCATTGCAAAAAACCCTGGCAGATGCCTATCAGCAATGTAGCAACTAGCAGGTAGCAGATACAAGGCGCTAATAGCCGAGTCTACCGTACTCATTAGTTTTTTATCATCATGATGAGGCTTGCTGTTCTACCGAATGTGAATATTATTAGACTAGAGTTCTGTTTGTGTAGTTTTCTAGAGTTACTAGTGCTTTTCATCGGCTAATGCCTAATGGCTAATATCATGGGCGTACCCAGGATTTCAGCTAAGGGGGGCAGCATACCTGTTTCGAGAAGATGGTCGGTCTGGTATATTGAAACAAAAAATCATCAAAATTGACTTTTATTTATCTGACTGAAAAGTTATATTTTTGTTAATTGTTTCCAACACTTCATTTTCCCTTATTAGGTAACACGTTTTTAATTCCCACTTGCCAGGAAAATTGTCATTTTTAGGGTTCCGTAGCCAAATGGCAAAAATCGGAACCCTTATAGATTCGTCATGTCTGTCTGTCTGTTTGTCCGTCCGTATGTCACAACCACTTTTCTCCGAAACTATAATAGCTATACTATATATAATAATTATACAATTATATTACTATATAATTTGGTAAGTAGATGTAGTCTGTGAACCGCATTAAGATTTTGATACAATAATCGAAAAAATATTAAAAATTTTAGGGGTCCCCATAGGTAGGTACAACTAAATCAAAAATTTTTTTTTTCATCTAACCTGTGCGTGTGTGGTATCTATGGATAGGTCTTTAAAAATCATATTGAGGTTTCTAAATATAATTTTTTTCTAACCTGAATAGTTTGCGAGAGAGACTCTTCCAAAGTGCTAAAATGTGTGTCCCCCCCCCATCTAATTTCTAAAGTAGGGGCATGACAAGTCTAAAAAAAATATATGATGTACTTTACTATAAAAACTACCAACGAAAATTGGTTTGAACGAAATCTAGCAAGTAGTTTTTTTTTTAATATTATTATCCCTCCCCTGCTCCTACCTGGGTACGCCCATGGCTAATATCAAAACGTTACAGCAACGCTCTTAAAAGATAAATTTTCAAATAAAAACCTCTTCAAAAAAAATTAACCGGTCATCCATACTAATATTATAAATGCGAAAGTGTGTCTGTCTGTTACCTCTTCACGCTCAAACCGCTGAACCGATTTTGCTAAAATTTGGCATGGAGATACTTTGCATCCCGGGAAAGGACATGGGATACTTTTTATCCCGGAAACATGTACGGTTCCAGCGCGATAAACGAATTTTGGCGCAACGGAGTTGCGGGCATCATCTAGTGAAATATAACTCTCATGACGTCTTAATCTCTAGAGGTTTCCCGAATATTATAAATACTATATTTAAAATCATTAATGCTGCAACACCATTAATACTTTTTTATTTTCATTATTTTCCCCACCCCACCAATCCTACACCCACCGCCCACGGCCTGCCAGCACGCAGATTATCAGAAAGGGTTGTTCAGGGAAGTAGCTAACGGAGTTTCAATACAGCTAAAGCCACATGACCGATTTGGTCGCCAGCTCTCCGTCGCCGTTGTTTACATAAATTGTGCTAACGAAGGGATATGATATTGGGCGATTTAAAATTCTGTAAAGGTATCTCTGAGGTACTGGCTACATTATGACGTTCTGATACAAAGGTAGGGTAGGTATACCACATTGAAGGTTTACCAGAAGGCAAACGTTTACCTATGAACTGTGAAAAATTTAGTATCAATCTACCATAACTACCTACCATTAAATAAAAAGATTTGCTTAATCATGTAGAGATTCCTTATCTCTTCTGAATACGAGAGGATAGGAATTGTTTTTTTTTTTTTTAATTTGCTTTTGTTTAATAAAATATTTAGTAAGAACTAAGTCCCGAATCACGTTATTTACCTAAAATACAAACAAAATTTTCGTATTCAATATTCAAAATTTTTTTTTAATTCTTATCAACTCATATCATGTCTACGAATCTACAGCGTTGAAATCTACAAAGGAAATTTGAATTTCGAATACATTAGTTTAAATCAACAAAGATTTCCCACCTTATATCGGTTACAAGTTGCGTTTCAGGTTGTTCGTATTCC
The DNA here is from genome assembly GCA_905187585.1 of Cyaniris semiargus. Lineage (NCBI taxonomy): Eukaryota > Metazoa > Arthropoda > Insecta > Lepidoptera > Lycaenidae > Cyaniris > Cyaniris semiargus. The sequence goes on from LR994567.1 coordinate 12,587,425, forward strand.
AAATTCAAAACGAAACTGTGTGCGTAATTTCGAAAAACAAACAATAGACTTTTAACTCTATGTTGTGAGCAATAAAGCTAGAATTCGTTTGTGCAGTAGGCGCGAGTTGGGACTATTGGCATTTGTCGGTGTAATATTGATTAGTAAGCTCGCCGGCCAATCACGTGCGCCCCGTTTCCAAGATGGCCGCCAGGGCCGGTCTCCCTTCTGGATATCCCCGAGTCTAATTTATTACGTATTGTGCTCGGCCGACATTAATCTTTTTCCTTTTATTAATGGTCCGGTGTTTTTATTTTAATGAAACCGGGGAAACCGCCATTTTGTTTTTTCATAAGTGAACCGACAGCGGCAAGGATCTCACGTTGTTTTACCATCGAAAACATTATGGAGGTAGAGACCGAACACGAAAAAAAAAATTATATTCCTTAGCTAATCACACAAACTTGATAATATTAATATTTCGGTACCTACAATCGATTGTCGAATTCTACAACAAACTCACGCTTCTTATGATAATAAGTAAATAGTCTTCAGGGATTTAGCATTTTCCCAGCTTTTCTCCTTGGCAGAAAAACATAAGTCATGTCGCGTAAAACGTTGACGAAAAGTAGCAGCAGGTACCTAACTTATAACCCCGAAAAAAATTAGGAACATATCTCCGCTCCGTGATATAACTAGTAGAGGGCGAGAGAGAGAAAGAAAGAAAGAGAGATAGAATTAAAGTGCTATGTCTCTACGTAGTCCCATTGGAATTTGGACGTGACCCAAAGGACAAAACTGTACTTTGATACTGGTTGGTACTACTAATATATATTCTGTGGTACTGGTTGGTTTGGGGAACCTATACAGAGATGAGAAGTATTCCATGTGAGACCAAACTTGCGCCTAAGTCATAGGTTACACGATCAGTCTGGCATCTGAACTGATGATCCATCAGTCTGAGACTGACGCCAGAATGATGGCTGAAAAGTACGTACAAAAATGATCAGTCGATCAATCGGTTAGACGATCATTCTCCCGTCAGTCTGGATCAGACTGATGGACTGAACTGACGCCAGACTGACCGTTTGACATTGAAATTACAAATTGTCCCCAAGTGACCCTGGGGACGAAACTGAATACAGAGATGAGAATTGTATTCCATGTGAGACCAAACGTGAGCCTTATAGAGCTTAGGCGTTGGATGAGACTGAAATACTGTTTCGACCAACACGTCCAATTTTATAGATACTACTGCAAAGTACAATATCAACATGATCTTAAAACAGCATAATAAAATAAGAAATATGACACGACTATAACAAAACTTTATTGTTATAAAACAAACGTAGGTGCAACGCAACGGAAAACGCGTTTAAAACACCAAAAGTCAGTTTATATTATCAAGACTGTTTGTCATAATTCAATGAAAGTAATTTCAAATTCTACTTCGAACACGAGGATTTGGGCCCCGTTAAGAACACCCAGCTTCTTCGAGCCTTAGCTTTACTCTCAAGATTAGTGATGAGCAAAATCGGTCTTGCAGCCTCAGTCTTGGTATTGTAAAAAAGCAATGTGGAGACCAAGACTATCCTAAAACTAAAAAAAACAAATCCGAGACCGAGATCAGGCAGATTTGACCAAGTCCAAGACCAATATTGTACTAGAAATACCAAAACCAAGACTGTCTGAGTCTTGTTTTGCTCATCACTACTCAAGATGACATCGGAACTGGATCTACCTTGTCCAACGTCTAGGAATTAGCCTATTTCCAATCAAACCAGCGCCAATCCATGACCCATTTCGACGTGTTTGGATGACACGTCACATTTTCGAACCGCATCACGCTGATCACGGTGATCTGTAGTTAAATTTAACCGTAACTATCGCCTAACCGAGCTGCAGCCCTAGTCAGGATGACTCCGGTTTTCGGGGGTCAAGTCTGCTAGCATTCTAACAGTCATTATGACGCCAGAGTTGGAGAACGTTGACAAGTCTACGACAAGAAGGTAGAAAAATAGTCTGTGTTACCTATTCCAGAGACAAACCTAAGGCAAGCCTTTGATCAAAATCCCTTTTTTAGTTTTTGCGAAAATAACAATCATACAAACAATGTGACTACATTAATTCGCCTTTATGACTGTCATAAAGGCGAATTAATGTACTCACATCAGTAGTAGAGTCATCTTACTTATTTCAGTTTAAAAGGGGGTCCCGAAAATTGTACCTTATATCTGAGGGTCGTTACCACCTTCTATAATCTTTGTCATTGTATTTCTTTACTTTTCCTTGTCAACCACTACTCGAAACGTATTTTGAGCTGTTAACTGTCAAATAAATTTTTAATACGAATTTGATCGGACCAACGCACCGCTTTCGACAGCGAAATCTGTTGCCTTCTACACTGTTAACTATTAATCTTGGAAAACTCTATAATATAGAACTGAAGTTTCCAGATTTTAGGTTAGGTAAGCCTTAACTATTAATCTTGGAAAACTCTATAATATAAAACTGAAGTTTCCAGATTTTAGGTTAGGTAAGCCTTAAATTAGGTTGAAACTTTGGAGAATCACGTCGAGATTGAAGACCTTTTGAATATTGACAAAGTTTTGATAACGCCTCTTTCAGGTTTTTCCAGTAAAAGCTCTGTCCACGCTTCGCGTAATATTCATAAAGTATATAAATGAAGTATTTGCGATTTTTTGTAATTACGTAAAACCTATCGTCTAGTTTAAAATACCTACCTAAGTGTAAGTAGTAAACTGTACCTATAATATGAACGAGATATTTCTGTTTTTTACAAGTAAAAGCTTTTGCCTCCACAGGAACATCGTATGGGATAAATAGCAGCCTATGTATCAATCAAAACTACCAAACCAAAGATCTAAATGTCGTAGTTTTACGTGAAGAAGTAACAAATAAAATCGGCCAAGTGCGAGTCGGACTCGCGCACGAAGGGTTCCGTACCGGTATAGGCGAAAGTAGACAAAAATTGTGTTTTTTGTATCTGAGCCCCCCTTAAATATTTACTTTATTTTAATTTTATTATTAATTACTAAAGTACAAATATAACTAAGGATTTTGTGAAAATTTCAAGTGCCTAGCTGTTACCATTATTGATTACGAGCAAAAAGGCCAAAAACATCAAGCTTCTTGTATGGGAGCCCCCCTTAAATATTAACTTTATTTTATTTTCAGTATTTGTTGTTATAGCGGCAACAGATATACACAATCTGTGAAAGTTTCGTCTAGCTATAGCGGTTCTTGAGTTACAGCCTGGAGACATACAGACGGACGGACAGACGGACAGACAACGAAGTCTTAATAATAGGGTCCCGTTTTTACCCTTTGGGTACGGAACCCTAAAAACACTCACAAATTTTTGTCTTTATAACTACTCAAACTAAGCATCATCTACATTTGCCGCAGTATATAAGCCAACGCATGCCGGTATAAAAAACAAATCCTACGGAACTATATATATACATTATACATGTGATATACCATCTGTTCCCCCATGATTAATGTAGCCCGTCACATCTCAATCCCATGGGGGAGGACCATTAATAACCCCATTGTACCAGTGATTTCAATTGCTATTGACGATATCTAAATGTACAACTATGGTGACGGTGGCTGGGCTAAGGAATTGTAGGCTAGATGGTCCGCGCGACTCCGCCCGTTTTTATATAATACAGGGGTAACCCAATTTTTCCCGCGTTCAAACAACCAAGAAAACTATGATGGTTTTTACAACCGTGAATATCTTGACTAATACGAAAATCTGTCTGTTCTGCAACGAACAGTGCAAAAAGTATATTTTTTTCAACAATTTTTAATCCAGCTTTAAACCACCGATTATTAAATAAGTAGTTACGAATTAGTGTAAGGTTCCAGTGCGTTATTTAAAATTATTGTTAGATTTTGAATTTAAAGATTGTTTAAATATTATGAAACTGTGACCCACAAATTTATTCCGTTGCGACTTGCACCGAAATTTCTAATTAGTTTATTGCGCAAAACCGTACATTTTCCGGGATGAAAACTAAGCCTGTGAAGTATGTACTTTAAATGAAACTCGAAATATTTCCGTACCTTTCATTAAAAAAACAATTAAGCGATTTAGTTATGAAGAGGTAACATATTATACACTTAGATACGCATTTATAACATTACTGTAAATAGAATTGAATTATCGACAATCAATATTCCGATGACACGCAAAATAAAATATTAGACTATTATTTTAAACTAGACGTTCCGCGCGGCTTCGCCCGCGTAAATTAGATATTTCACAGACAAATCAGTCTACAAAAATAACCTATGATCCTTCATGGTCTACTTTTTATCTGACCCAAATAACAAAAAAATTGCTTAGTAGCTCGTGAGATAAGCCCTTTTAAATAATTTCCCCCGTTTTTTCCACATTTTCTGCTATTTATTCGCTCTTATTAGTCTTAGCGTGATAAAATATAGCCTATAGCCTTCCTCAATAAATGGGCTATCAAACGCTGAAAGAATTTTTCAAATCGGACCAGTAGTTCTTGAGATTAGCGCGTTCAAATAAGCCCATTCAAATAATTTGCCCCCCCCCCCGTTTTTTCCACATTTTCCTCTATTTCTTCGCTCCTATTAGCCTTAGCCTGATAAAATATAGCCTATAGACTTCCTCGATAAATGGACTATCTAACACTGAAATAATTCTTCTAATCGGACCAGTAGTTCCTGAGATTAGCGCGTTCAAACAAACAAACAAACTAATAAACTCTTCCACTTTATAATATTAGTATAGATTAACAATATGATAAGATAAATACCTGAAGAACTTCACACAATTCCAATATACACTACAAACACTGAAAAACCTCTACACTCCAAGACACTAAACACAAACATATTTCAAAACACTCCAAACGTTCTCAACTCACTACACTAACGATTATACATCCAAAATGCTTCAGCCTCAATATTGTCACGATTTATTATAACTGAGTGTAATATTACATTATTATTAATAGTTCATATTCATATCCCATGGGATTGAGACGTCATTGTAACTTTCAATGAAAAATAACGCTTGTATAATGGTTGGAACGTACAATAGGTAGTACATGTAGGCTTTGGAATCCATACTAATATTGTTAATGCGAATGTGTGTCTGTTCTTCACGCTTTATGATTATGATTTTTTGCTTCGGCACGAATGGGCTGGCTCGACCGGAGAAATACCACGGGCTCACAGAAAACCGGCGTGAAACAGCGCTTGCGCTGTGTTTCGCCGTTTGGTTTACCGGAGGCCCGAACCCCTACCCTTTTCCCTTCCCTACCCTCCCCTACCCTATTACCCTATTCCCAAGGCCGGCAACGCACCTGCAGCTCTTCTGATGCTGCGAGTGTCCATGGGCGACAGAAGTTGATTTCCATCAGATGACCCGTTTGCTCGTTTGCCCCCTTATTTCATAAAAAAAAAAAGATTTTAATGATGTTTGATTTGGAGACAGTAAGAATAGTTTCTATCCCGAAAAACTGTACGATTCATGTGGGATAAACGAATTTTCACGCGGACAAACCTATGCAACACAGAATATGCGGAAAAGTGTTTTTTCTTGGGTTAAAACTATCGCATTGTAGAATTTCTAGAATAATTATTAGAAGTGAAATTGAAATGTCGATTAAACGGATATCACATTTGAAACAAAGGAAAAGGGATACAGCCCGTATCTCTATATAATATGAAAACCACGCTTCCTATGACCAAACTCTACATTATGATATAGAGTTGGATTTCGTATGATGACATCTACATATTATTTTATCCTATATTACAAGGACGCGCGATAATATGCTTTTCGAGAAACGACTACTGTCCCTACTTTGTATGAGTGAGTGTTTATTGTTTTAATATTATATCCAAATCATTTATTTGGGCAGGTAGTAGGACATGTAGAAAAAATAGACGATCTATATTTTAGAAGCTTTTACCTATATCTGACGGCAAGACCAAAAACTCCTAGGGGGTTGAAGACAAGGGGAAAGCGATCCCCTTGGTACCACCGCGGCGTTACAAAGACAGTATTTAAGCGGATAAATACAATCTAGATAAAAATAGACAATCTAGGCTTCACAAGTTAGTATTCACCTCCACCTATAGGTGTGGTTAGTTTTTACCTGATGGCAAGGTCTAAAACTCCTAGGGAGGAAGGCGTGGGGGAAGACAAGGGGAAGGTACCCCCTGGTCCCCCCGCGGCGGTACAAAGGCGGCGCGGCGTGACTCGGCACTTGCGCCGCCTGTCATGCCGGTGCCCATTCTTGACGGGACCAGGGTTGCCAGCAAGGAGAAAATAATATCAGTGGATGGATGATGCTTAATCTCAAGTCTAGGTGGAATATTTCTGTGTTATATGGCAAAAACTGTTTAAAGAGTAGGCGCTATTCTCAGATCTATTTAAGTATTGACATAAGCTATAATATTATGGCTTTTTTGAGTTTTTATTCCCATAAGGTCGTGTTTAAACTCCGAATGGTATTAAGTCAAACATTTATCCACTAAGAACCTAGAAAATTAAATGCCGAAGCTAAAGTCTTTTTATTTGTTTTAACGCGCTTATCTCAGGAACTGCTAGTTCGAACTGAAAAATCCTTTTTGTGTTGGACTGCCCATTTATCGATGAAGGCTTTCACATCACGCTGCGACCAACAGGACCGGAAAAATATGTGAAAAATGTGGAAAAACCGGGAAAAACTGTTAATCTTATGTGCAGTCACGGACGCGGGCAACAACTAGTTTTATAAAAAAATATATTTTTTAAAGGTGCTCCCTCACCGGGAGCATTCACGTGTAATGTAACATTATAGATTCGTTTTTGAGCATTACATTACAAAAATACCTCCCTGACCGACAAGCATTCGCGTGTAAATTGTAATGTAGGTACTCGTAACATTAAATATTCGACTTTGCATTACAATACTACCTCCCTGACTGAAGAGCATTCGCGTGTAATGCAACATTCGACTTTGAGCATTCCATAGCTAGTTGATTCCATAATGTCCGATTGATGTTACAAGTTGTATCAAGATACTAGACGTTCCGCTCTCTACTTCTTATCTGACCCAAATAACAGAAAAATTTCTCTAGTAGTTCATGAGATAAGCCCTTTCAAATAATTTCCCCCGTTATTTCTACATTTCCTTCTATTTCTTCGCTCCTATTAGTCTTAGCGTGATAAATATAGCCTATAGCCTGCCTCAATAAATGGGCTATCTAACAATGAAATAATTTTTCAAATCGGACCAGTAGTTCCTGAGATTAGCGCGTTCAAATAAGCCCTTTAAAATAATTTCCCCCCGTTTTTTCCACATTTTCCTCTATTTCTTCGCTCCTATTAGTCTTAGCGTGATAAAATATAGCCTATAGCCTTCCTCGCTAAATGGACTATCTAACACTGAAAGAATTTTTCAAATCGGACCAGTAGTTCTCAGGAACTACTGGTTCTCAGGATAAGCGCGTTCAAACAAACAAACAAACTCTTCCGCTTTATAATATTAGTATAGATTACAATACTACCTCCGTGACTGAAGAGCATTCGCGTGTAATGCAACATTCGACTTTGAGCATTCCATAGCTAGTTGATTCCATAATGTTCGATTGATGTTACAAGTTGTATCAAGATATTACACATTGTATCATTACAAGGTGCGCATTGTAATGCTCGGCTCTCCTCCCTCACTGATGTAATGCTCGATTCTGTGACGTTACATTACAAGCGAATGCTCCCGATGAGGAAGCACCTTAAAACTAGTTTTTTTATTATTTATTATCTCTAATGTGGCAGCCCTAGCCCGTCTCATTACCCGGCCGTCGTGTCCTGCGTCTGAGATAATCGACATTCATTATTGGATTTTTTGAATTCGACATTTTGTTATAATAATATTATTGGATTCCTTTTGTTCTTGGACGGTTTATTTTTATTATGTGTGGCCTTTTACGTTATATAGTGCATAACAGTTTTTATTTTTAGTACATACGAGGCGCTACGAGGAAACAAACTTCCACAATCCACATCCATACTTAATATTATAAATAAGGGTATGTCCAGGGGCGAACCCAGGTAGAGGCAGGGGGGGGAGGGGCAGCTGCCCCCCCCCCCTAGAAGATAAAATAAACGTCAATTTTCCTGGCAAGTGGGAACTAACCCATCAATCCCCAAGCAGCAGCCGGCTGCCGCATAACAATTGAAAATCTATTGTGTCTGGGATACCCACGATGGAGGTGTTAAAACGTGTTACCTACTCTGCGCAAAATGAAGTGTTGGATACAAAATATCTTTTCAGTCAGATTAATAAAAGTCAATTTTCATGATTTTTTGTTTCAATATACCAGACCGACCATCTTCTCGAAACAGGTATGCTGCCCCCCCTAGCTGAAATCCTGGGTACGCCCTTGGGTATGTCTGTTACCTCTTCACGTTTAAGTTGCTCAACCGATTTTGAGAATTTCGGTATGGAGAATATTTGGATCTGGGGAAAGGACACGGCATAATTTTTATGTCGGTGTACGGTTCTTGCTCTGAAATGAAATTTGCGCAACGAATTTTAAAAATATCATGTACCTATAGAAACGCCCAGGCATTTTGGACATTTATGGGCAATGTACAATGTGCATGTTGTCCATCTTTATAATATGCCAAAATCACCTTCACTTTTCTGCAGTCGGGTAAATCCTAACCATTATCACACAATGAACTGAACACAAGGAAATTAATTCGGCGTTTTTAAATTGTAACAAAATATTCGTCTGGAGTGGCATTGTCGGAAAGTGCTTGGTCACGTGACAAATGGGCCTCCGCCCCAAGCCCGGAGCCCTAATATTAATAACGATTTATTGTTTTTTGCTCCATCCCCGCGCCATTGTTTAAACATGGCGGAATCGATTCAGATCGAAATCGAACGCATGTGGTTTTGAAAAAACTACTCTAGGTCTGAAAGATACATTTTTAAGAAACCGACTTTCAATAAAGGAGGAGGTTCTGTGTGCGACTATATTTTTCGATTCACTATAGATCCGCCTATGATCGAAATTCAAATTATGTATAATAATAATTCGTATACTTTTAAGTTTCAGCTTTGCAGGCATTTCCAAAACTGAATTAAATTGCTTAGACATATGTTCCACCCATAAGTCTGTGCCATAGTATAAATAAGGAGGGAGCCTGGAGACAGACAGACAGACGGACAGACATCGAAGTCTCAGTAATAGGGTCCCATTTTTTGCCTTTGGGTACGAAACCCTAAAAAACATAAAATAAACCGGCGGCGGCAGCAATTCTGGAATTGATGAATTATTAAGACACCCAAACACACAGCAATAGTTTCTCCTGCGATTATCAGACATTTTTGATTCATCTAGCGGTGCCGTAAAGCCGTGACGCGAGAACCTTGTGCAGTGTTAGCCCCGACTGGCGCACTGAGAAACGGGTTGAGATTTTGTTAAGTGTGCGTGCGGCGACGCATAGATACTATGGCGCACACATACAAGCCGCGCGCGGTGCGCTTGTATGAAGATAACTTACTTCCCCTCATTACTTCCCATCATATGTGCCAATTTTATGATCCGTTAAACCGATTAAAATGAAATTCTTTCAGGCAAATGACGTTGTAATTAATACTTTTCATCGCGGTGGAATGTACAGTTACGTTTTTTTTACTAGATAGCCCGGGGAAAATCGTATCACTTCCCTCCTAATATTATAAACCCTCCCTGGGCTTCCACAAATATAGCAAGACTAAAGTTAGCCAAAGCGGTTCAGCCATTCTCGAGTTTTGAATTGAGAATTCATTATTGTTTATTTAGATTTTTATTGTATTTTTTCGCAGTATTTTACTTCCCTCTCGAAAGTTCAACACCACCCCATAATAAGTACCCGTATCCCTGCCAGGATCGGAGCTAATACAGGGGCGACCCCGCCGGCATGGGGCCCTGATACATGCAATCGAGGGGAGGGTATATAATAAGGGTGGCCCCAACTTGATTGGACCTAAGAACTACTGTTTACTAACAAAACCCTGTGCGATCTACCAAGTTCATACTTTTTTTTTAATGAAATAAGGGGGCAAACGAGCAAACGGGTCACCTGATGAAAAGCAACTTCCGTCGCCCATGGGCACTCGCAGCATCAGAAGAGCTGCAGGTGCATTGCCGGCCTTTTAAGAGGGAATAGGGTAATAGGGAAGGGTAGGGATGGGAAGGGAAGGGAATAGGGGAGGGTAGGGAAGGGGAAAAGGGTAGGGGATTGGGCCTCCGGTAAACTCACTCACTCGGCGAAACACAGCGCAAGCGCTGTTTTTCGTGAGAACGTGGCATTTCTCCGGTCACGTCGGCCCATTCGTGCCGAAGCATGGCTCTCCTACGTATAAATACTTACTTACTTCTCGAAATCTTAAATGAAACAGTATAGTTTAGCTTATTGGTCTGGTAGTCTGGTCTAATTATTTATATTTTTCGCCTGGCCACGATCGACTAGTCGCGATCGACCGGTTTGCCACCCTGGTATATAGGATATAAATTGGAGTTTACATTGAACGTTTGTTTAAGTGTGCTGTGTTTGCGCGAATATGAAATATAAAACTTATTTTAACCGACTCTCATAAAGAAGTTGTATGTTTCCATATTATTTTGTGCACCAATTTTAAAACTTGGTTTGTCGTTTATACGTATTAGTTATGCGGATTTGAAACGTCTGAATTTATGTTTATGATACTAATGAGAATCTCTTAACTCCATTTAAAAGAATTCGGAAAAATCTAAATGACAATCGCCTACAAAAACCATAATGGTCTATCCCCGATACATGATCTAGTGGTTGACTATTGACATACCATATTAAAAATACATAATAATATTATTACTTTTATGTATTCTAATCTCGTTCTAGCCCAAGGGCGGGTCCAGCTTTTATATCAAGGTGGGTCACCATATCGAAGACAGCTCGACTCCGTAATCTAGTTCGGATAAATATACATATACTTAAAACTATAAAGCAGGGGTTCCCAAACTTATTTTGTCTTTGTACCCAGGATTTTAGCTGGGGGGGGGGCAGAGCATACCTGTTTCGAGAAGATGGTCGGTCTGGTATGTTGAAACAAAAAATCATGAAAATTTACTTATTAATCTGACTGAAAAGATATTTTTCACCAACACTTCATTTTGCGCAGAGTAGGTAACACGTTTTTAATTCCCACTTGCCAGGAAAATTGACGATTATTTTATCTCCCTGCCCCTACCTGGGTACGCCCATGACTTTGAGAACAAATTACTTTAGCGCCTATTAATTTAGCGCCCGCACCCACATTGTTTTACCTACTATCTTTATAACCCCCATGACCCTCCCTAGATCCGCCCTCGCTCTATCTAGACTTACCTGCTATGCCGACTGCTCCTAACAGTCGCGTCGCCACATCTAGCCGCTCGTTGAAGTATATCCTCCTTTTCGTAGTCGGTTAAAAATTAAATAGGAGGGTACCGGAGGCTGTGTGTATTACAATATAACGCACTTGATACTTTCCTAGTACTGCGAGTGACTATTAACAGCTAACTATCAGGTGATTCGACTGCTCGTTTGGTTTAAGAGGGGCGACTAACGCAAAAAATGAAACATCGTCCTTCTCTCTTCACACTCACGCCCGTCTTTCATATGCCAGGTGAAAAAGGACGACGCGGATTCATCGCCAAATTAGTTTTTTCTCAATAACTCGATAAATATACAACATTTTAAAAATCCGCTAGGTCAGATTCTCAATGATAGAATTTTATACAATGTGTTAAAATATTAACTTAGTTTAATGCACGGTTATGGCAATATATGAAAAATTCGTGAAAATTAGATGCATCTTTGTGATTTTTTTCTATCGAGAAGAAAATATATAATAAAGTAAGTATCTATGTTTAGAAAATGAAACAATTTTCGGGGCTTATTTTCAAGTATAAAAATGAATTATAAAATCGACAATTTAGGGTTAGTCGCCCCCTTAAATGCTATATCGAAAATAAGTCGTACATAACGTCAGCATTTTGTAATTTGTAGCTAATCTGTCTGGTACAGCATACATTGCAGCGTCAAAAATCTTCTCAGCATTATGTTAATACAGTCTGTCAAGAAAGAGTAGACGGTGAACTAAATTTTATCAAGATGGAATCAAAAATACTTTTTCAGCTCGCTCTTTAGATTTAATTAAATAAATAAATAATAATTCCCACAGATAACGTTTGTACACTTTAAATATTATTATTTATTTGATACAAGTATAGAATTTTTTATGTTTTTTATGTGATTTAAAAATATTATGTTCGGCGTCTACACTTTTTCGACAAGCTGTACGTACTTAGGGCTTCACGCGAGAGCGAGATTTTTCTCGTCTCGTCTCGTTCTCGTCTCGCTTTTTCGAGACTAGACGAGACGAGACGTTTTAGAAAATATGATAGGCAATACCGAGACCACATACAGGACAACCCGAGAGTCTCGTTTTAGGTCTCTTTAAATTTTTTTTAATGAAGTTTTTATTCGCAAAATCAGAAAAGGTCTACTTAGAAAACAATATATTTTACAAAATATTAAAATTTGGTAACCATCTGTGAAATATTTTTTTGTAAATTTAAAAAGAAATCAATAACCGAGTATGATTTTTCCACATATTTACTTCAACTTGTTAACGCTTCTTATAGTAACCCATCTCTTATCGGTACGGACCGGACCGGACGGTATCTTGTAAATGAAACCTTGGAAAGGCACAAATTCAGATCGATCTTTCCGATGATACTAAATTTATTTATTAAAATGCATTTTATCATATAAATGCGCTAGTCATAAAATATTCCTTGTTCTCTTAATTATATAGAAAAACTGAAATAGATCATTATAAATTACAATTAAGCGAGACGAGACGAGACAACCGGTAACGAGACGAGACCGAGACTCGAACAAGACTCAATTTTTTTGAGGATTGACGAGACCGAGACGAGATTTTTGTTACTCTCGCTTACTCTCGTCTCGTGTGAAGCCCTATAGATACTATAAGTAACTGCTGAAATCGCATACGATGCCGATTCCGACGCAGTAGAGTTGAAAGCTAGTACGTATAGCTTACTAGAGTTTGCAGAGTCATAAAGCTGATCGCACATTCGTCAGTACCGTACGCGCCGTACGCGTCGAACGCACCGCATAGTGGCGCGTGCGGCGCGTGCGGTGCGGACTGCGGACGAATGTGCGAGGTTTCACATCATTGTATACAACGAATTCTAAAATGCGGCGGTTTTGGCGCGTGCGTGCTGATAAATGTGCGATCACCTTTTATTATGACATTTGTATAGATGGCTGACTGTTTACTTATCGAGAATAAAGTATACGTGGGAGAGCCATGCTTCGGAGAAATACCACGTTCTCACAGAAAACCGGCGTGAAACAGCGCTTGCGCTGTGTTTCGCCGAGTGAGTGAGTTTACCGGAGGCCCAATCCCCTACCCTATTCCCTTCCCTTCCCTCCCCTATTCCCTTCTCTTCCCATCCCTAGCCTCCCATTACCCTATTCCCTCTTAAAAGGCCGGCAACGCACCTGCAGCTCTTCTGATGCTGCGATTGTCCATGGGCGACGGAAGTTGCTTTCCTGTGCGTATCAGGTGACCCGTTTGCTCATTTGCTCCCTTATTTCATAAAAAATAATAATAATAATATATAAGCAAGTTCTTACCTGTCTCCGTGTCCACGGTATACGAAAGCCCTGCCCAAGGATCCTCCTGCAAAATAAACGAAATATAATATTAATAATGAGTGCGAATGTGCCTGTCTGTGTGATAATCGAACTAAACATGCCTGACAGACATAATATATATACATTAGATAGACAGGTAGACTTTCGAACCTAATACTTATAATTTCAGAATAGTGTGTCTTGACATAACACTAAAAATTGCGCGCAGCTCCGTCCACTTATAACTGTAGTCTGTATCCCGCGGTATTCGGACATTTACCCACAGTAAAAAGTATCCTATTTCCTTATTTGTGGTCTATGCTAACTTTATGCGAGTTCATATAAATCGGCCGAGTAGTTTCAGAAATTATTCGATGCAAGAAAACATTTTATCTTTATAATTAGTAATGATAATGGAAAAAGTAAATGTAATGTTAACGTAATAAGTAAATGGAAACCAAAGTCTTATTAGAAGTCTAGTTAGAGTATTAACAGCAATAGACCAATTATACGCCACTGATTATTAGCTTTTAAATTATGTGGTATTAATATTTTTAAGAATTTTATAATAATTAATGTCGGAAAATTCTGCAAATTTTCATTATTGCAATGTTAAAAACAATTTTAAGTACTTCAATGCCCTCTATCGAGCGTGATGGGCAACAGACTACGCGCGAGCTGAAACTAGTTCTTAAAGCTATCGCTAGATGGCGCTGTACTATGAGTTAAAATAAATGGCGTGACAGGAAAACAAACAGCTCGCATTGACTGTGCTTCTTACAGAAACGACAGTACAAGTAGCTTAAAATTTATTTGAAAAAGCGTGAAATTACTAATAATTTATAGCTCTTTTAATGTCATTTATGTTGATAATAATATTATGTGTAAGCGTTAAAATGAAGACTATGGACCAGCCACTACTTCGGTTCATAAAAGTCTTTCTTGATGCTTTAATAATTTAAAATATCTTAAAACATTATTTCCAAATAAACGTAAAAACAGATATATTAACATAGACTATCTCGAGAAATATTCTTACCTCCTTCTCCTGTTCCAGAAGCGAGGCTTTCACCTTCTCGATCCTCTCCGCTTCCTTCTCCGCCTCCTGCTGGATCTTCTCCTCGGCTCTCTTCAGCTCCTTATCCACCTGCTGCTCCAACTCCACCTTGGTGGCCTGCGGACCCGTCTGAAATGGCGAGACGCGATTATTTTTATGGTGTTCAAAGAACTAGTTTATTAGCTCTAGGACAAATAAATTACTTAATTGCATAACGGCATAAATGTAAATTTACTTAATTGCCAGCGGCAATCATTTGTATTCATGCATTATTATTTTTCTCATGACAAGAGAATAATATGATACATCTAGTCTGAAGCTTACGTGCCAAAAGTTTGGAGCCGTTTAAATATAAACGTTGTCTTCAGTGGCATAACTATAACATCCGGGGCCCATGGCAAAATGATGGGGCCCTATCAGTAAAAATCGTCACGTTAATAATAAAACAATGTAAAATAAACTCACGACCTCTTGGGCCGGGGCCCTTTTTGGTCGGGGGCCCGTGGCATTTTGCCAGCCCTGCCACCCTATAGTTACGCCACTGGTTGTCTTTAAAATCAAGAGTCTTCAAAGTTCTTTAGTAATAGTCAATATTATGTCAACATGAAGGTCGATACTACACAAAAAGTATTGCCAATTGCCTTTCTTGCAAGTTTTATTGCGTACACTTTGTTACCCTATTTAAAGTATGAAAATATGGGAGTTACCGGATGCGAGGGATCCTCCAGGGAGAAGCCCATGTCCACATCCTGCTTCCACAGCACCTCGATGAGGTCCATGTCCTGGAAACAACAAAAACATAATTAATGAAATTATGCAGGTTTGTTCTGTATTTTTCAGTTAAATTTTATAATATCTTAATCTAAATATGTTTAAAATGTACCCAGAAAAGCTAACTTAATAATTTACTGACGTAATGACTTGTTAGAAACCTAGAAATAAGGCCGGCAACGCATCTGCAACTCTTCTGATGTTGCGAGTGTCCATGGGCGACGGTAGTTGCTTTCCATCATGTGACCCGTTTGCTCGTTTGCACCCTTATTTTATAAAAAAAAATCCGAAGGGTTCCGTACGGTTATAGAGCAAAAATAGGCCAAAAATTATGTTTTTTATATATTTATTTTATTTTATTATTAATTATTGAAGTACACATATGTTTGAGGATTTTGTGAAAATTTCAAGTGCCTACTTGTTACCATTATTGATATCGAGCAAAAAAGGTCAAAAAATTACGTTTGTTGTATGGGAGCCCCCCTTAATTATTGATTTTATTTTGTTTTCAGTTCAGAAATACACAATCTGTGAAAATTTCAGAAGTCTATCTATAGCGGTTTTTGAGATACAGCCAGGAGACAGACAGACGGACAGACAGACAGACAGCAAAGTCTCAGTAATAGGGTCCCGTTTTTACCCTTTGGGTACGGAACCCTAAAAAAGAAATATGTTTGCAGACTCCTATATATGGACTTCAAATTGGATACAGTCTGAGAAAAACAATATTAAAATATCAGCATACTTAGTTAATTAAGAATAATGTGTATTATCATTTATCTAGGATTCAGTAAAATAACTAAAATTAACCTTAAATAACCCTTAAATTGTGGCTGATG
Source organism: Cyaniris semiargus (assembly GCA_905187585.1). Taxonomy (NCBI): domain Eukaryota; kingdom Metazoa; phylum Arthropoda; class Insecta; order Lepidoptera; family Lycaenidae; genus Cyaniris; species Cyaniris semiargus. The sequence goes on from LR994567.1 coordinate 12,603,809, forward strand.
TAATCTACTTCTTATGATAAGATCATTATGAAAAAGTAAACTTAACTTAAGATGATAACACTATTGTGATTACAAAACTATTTAAATAATTATTAAAATTTATAAATAGCGCCTTTTCGCTGCCGCTGCATATTTTAAACTTTTTTGCGCCATGTAGTTTAAAATTTTACAAATTGCGGCTACTCCCCGCTAGATGGCGTTGTCGAATATAAACCGTAATTTCGATTTTATTTTTTCCAGACATATTGAAAAGAGTTCCATAAGCAATGGAAAACGCAATTTTTAAATTTAAATATCGAATTCGAAATGGAATAGAGGAGCTCTGAGTATTTGTTCTGGAAAATATTTTGATATAGCAAGGTTAGCAGCGGCAGAGGCGGCGTAAGGCGTAGGCGACGTGGGCGACTGCCCACGGCCTCGCGGTCTAAGGGGCCTCGCGTCCCTTGGACCACGAGGTTTTTTTTAAGGATTTACGAGTTTTGATACCCACTCAAATATTCATAAAAAGTTTTATAAATAAAAGTTTGAGTACATATGAAAAAATTATTTATCTCCACAAATCCGTCCTCTTGCGTCATCCATCAGGGGGCCTCGCAAAATATATTTTACGGGGCCTCGCAAGATACATCTTGCCCACATTAAATTTAGGTCTTGCCCCGCCACTGAGCAGCGGTCAAGGTGAATCATAGTCATATGTTAGCGGAAAACAGAAAAACAAGCTCGTACAAGACTAGGGCCATTTGTAGATGATCAAACGCAAGCGAAAACTGTTCTTACAAGTGGGTGGTAAAGGTTGATATTTGTTTGTTTTGGTCCTTCGCAAATCGCGACTTGGTAAGCAAATTAATCAGTTTTCATCAACAGGTCGTCCGAAAACACTAGGATTTGGACTTCGAGCCCACAATAAACAGTAAATGTTCTACTCAACGTAATTTATCTTTACAACTAATATATGAAGCCATTAACACTAGAACAAAGCGAGTTAAATTTCCACGTAAAAAATAACCTTATTTTAAGAAATAAGGTAATTATCAATGTTTGTCACCACTGCCGCTAGATGGCGCTTTTACGAGCATCTTTTCACGGCATTATTTTTATCAATAACTGCTTATTGCGACTCTGCCAAATCGCACAGAGAAAGTGTTTATGAGAAAATGTGTGGGACATGCGCGAACCAGGTCATTGGCCATGCGCGTGTACATGTGCAACACATTGTTTATCAACATAAGCTGTACTGTAAATAGCCGATAGGACCGATTATAAGAATATAACATACGCAGTTTATGATTATTGAATAGACGCGTAATACCCATAATTAAATAATCTCTACTAATACAAACTAGCTGTTGCCTGCGATAATATGTCCGTTTCAACACAACATAATGACAAAGGTGAATAATTTTCCAGTTCTTCCACATTTTCGAATGATTCTTGGCTCCTATTGGTCACAGCGTATAGCCTAAAGCTAATAATGAAGTATCCAACACAAAAATATTTTTCAATTCGAACGAAAAGTTCAAACAGACAAACTCTTCAGTTTCAGAAAATTAGTATAAATGAGAAAGGTGTTTCTGTCTGTCTGTCACATATTTACGCTTAAACTGCTGAAACGTTTTTGACGAAAGTTTGTATGGAGATACATACTTTGAATACCGTGAGAAAAAAGTTTTATCCCGGATTAGTTTTCAAGCATTTTCGACGCAATTATTACTATACAAGTATAGACATTAGACTGCGTTCCAGACTAAATCACTTTGTCTGACTCTAAATTTGTCGACGAGTGAATGTCCCGGGGCGACGAGTCGTCCTGAGGGCACTACCCTAGGGTTACAGGCTTACAGCTTAGGGCCGAGGGTAGCGCCCTGGGGCACCCCTGAGCTAGGTTCAACAATCTATCCAATATGATTAAACCGTCTGATGTATTAGAAATATAACCTATGCACCATGTGCAAATCTGAGGATTATTGCTTTAAAGATTTTGCAAAATAATATACTCCTGGATAATATTAAGTTAAGGTGATAATATTAGTTTTTTCGTACAAATGTGCTAACTGCTAAGGCACCTCAGAGTTTTTTAGAAAAAAATATCTGCAAAGTCTCGAAGCAGAGGGACTTTCAGCTAACTACGAGGATTTATTAACTACATTGCTGGAAATTCAAAGTGTTTCAGTAAGTAAGTACTATTATGACAACTATAGGTCTACCAGAATCTGATGGCAAAAAGTGAGAAAACAAATTGACTCTAGCAATACCGGGGTAATTGGAATAAAACATTTTGATCCTTTTTTTTTCTTATAGCGGCTGATTCTGTGTGTTAAACATGCAAATATAAAAATTTATCCAATGATCAAGGATATTTTATGAAAATCTGCTGTCAAAAATTGCCATCAGATTCTGGTAGACCTATAAATGTCATGTTTATGATAATAATTATTATTATGAATAGTATTTATAATACAGTATTAATTAATAGGTGGCATAAGCTACAATCTACATTGCTAATGGAATTAAAATAAATAATATACATATGTATAATTTCTATTTTAATAAAATTAGGGGGCAAGCGAGTAAACTTGTCACCTATTGAAAGGCAACGATGTTGATGGGAAACAGCATGTTTTATGTAACATAGGAAAGCCACTGGACAGACGAAAACAGCAACATGGGCAAGGAGCCATACGCACTAGTCATCTTTCATCAGGATAACCAATTTTTTGTGCAGCTATGATACCTAATCTATATTCTATACTAATATTATAAAACTCAAGAGTTTCTTTGTTTGTTGAACGCGCTAATCTCAGGAACTACTGGTCCGATTTGAAAAATTCTTTCAGTGTTAGATAGCACATTTATCGAGGAAGGCTGTAGGCTATATATTATTAAGCTAAGATCAATTGGAGCGAAGAAACAGAAGAAAATGTGGAAAAAACTGGGTAAATTATATGAAATAGCTTATTATCTTAAGAACTACGGGAGCAATTTTTATGTTTTTTGGCACACAAAGAATAGACCACGTGAAGAAACAGGCTATTTTCTGCGGAAAAATGTACGGTTTTCGTGAAATTCCTAAATTACGCGGGCGAAGCCGCTCGGAACATCGAGTAGAAATATAGAATACTAGACGTTCCGCGAGGCTTCGCCTGCGTAAATTAGATATTTCACAGACAAATCAGTCTACAAAAAATAGCCTATGATCCTTCACGTGGTCTACTTCTTATCTGACCCAAATAACAGAAAAATTTCTCTAGTAGTTCGTGAGATTTTAAATTATTTTTCAAATAATTTCCCCCGTTTTTTCCACATTTTCTTCTATTTCTTCGCTCCTTTTAGTCTTAGGGTGATAAAATATAGCCTATAGCCTTCCTCGATAAATGGACTATCTAACACTGAAAGAATTTTTCAAATCGGACCACGCAGGAAACCGAACATTTTTCGTGATAAAAAGTATCCTATATCCTTTCTCGGGACTCAAAGTATCTCCATACCAAATTTGAGCACAAACAGATAGACAGACAAACAGATACACTTTTGCATTTATAATATTAGTATGGATAGTATGGATAACAGAGAAACTAAAACTAATATATTCCTATTACTCCATGAGACTACACAAATAAAAAAATAAACTAGAAGTAAGAAAACACTTTAAACATAAACAATAGCGAAAACAATCGCGTCAAACCTAACTTTCCAATGTGTCGTTCGGAATTATCATAATACAGTAACCTTTTTGAACTCGCATTAATGTCTTATGTAAAACAATACGTGTTGTACTTACGTGCGCGCGCACCCAACATTTATAGGGCAATCCATACTAATATTATTAACGCGAAAAAGTGTCTTTTGCTGTAATTTGGTATTGCGGGAGTCATCTAGTAATTTATAATAAAAACTAGATGACGCCCGCAACTCCGTTGCGCCAAAACTCGTTTATCGCGCGGGAACTGTAAATTTTTCCGGGACAAAAAGTATCCTATGTCCTTTCCCGGGACTCAAAGTATCTCCATGCCAAATTTCAAAAAAATCGGTTCAACAGTTTGGGCGTGAAGAGGTAACAGACAGACAGACGGACGGACGGACGGACGGACGGACGGACGGACAGACGGACGGACGGACAGACGGACAGACGGACAGACGGACAGACGGACAGACGGACAGACGGACAGACGGACAGACGGACAGACGGACAGACGGACAGACGGACAGACGGACAGACAGACAGACAGACAGACAGACAGACAGACAGACGGAGAGACGGAGAGACAGACAGACACTTTCGAAGTATGGATAGTGAAATATAACATAAAATAAAATGCATCGGATTACAGGAAATACAATGGAAATCGACATGATCGAAGCTAGCAGCCATGCAAATTGCAATAGATAACATGTTGAAACTACGCCTTACGGCCGTTCCCAATATTCAATCTATCTCTGGTTTGACATACGACCGATCGCAGCTAACATTTAATTGACATAAAATATATGTCTCTAATGTCTAATGAGAGCTATTCCTATCTCTAGTAGGGCAAAACCAGAGATAGATCAAATATTGGCAACGGCCGTTAGATTGCTCTGCGTTTAGTACGAAAAATGTTTAAATGCGACAGTAGTTACTAAAGTAGTTGTTTTAGATATATCTCCAAAATAGTAGAAATTTTGATAAAACCTAAAACATACTATAACTTTGCCTAAGAAGCAAAATGTGCAAAAAGTAAAAAGAGACGCTAAGCGTGAAAATCGCAAAATGGAGAAACGCATTAAGTACATACAACATAAACAATCCATCTAAAGTTATTTTATATGGAAGACCACAATAAAGAATAATTTTTTTTGCAAATGCTACCAGCCGTAATTTCTGTAAGGGCTTAAATATAACCGTTAACGAAATATTCAGAGTGTATTCGTATTATTTAAATTAAAACAAACTAGAAGGTGGATATACCTTATCAAAATGCCAAAACTAGCAGGTGGACAAACTAAAGTCTAAACCTTATCAAAATGCCAAGACAATGAACTTGAAATATCAGACAAGTGGAGGCATATCAAAATAAAATAATTGCGATACAAAGACCGACGAACTCAGATAACACCACGGATGCGGAGCAAAACTAATTTACTCACGATTACCGTAATCTTCTACGGAGATTCGGTGATTTTTATGGCTAATTTAGAAATCGTTGTTATCTGTCATTCCCTAAAATCCTTCACAAAATCATTTCACATTCCTACTTCAACTCTACTATTTACTTTCAAAAATTAATGCAACTGCCTTAAGAGTATGAACGCTTCTAGGACTTTCAGGTGTAGTACTAACCTCCTGCGTCAATTCGTCGCCGCTGTGGTTTCCCTCGTCGGGCTCCAGCTTAACGTCGGGACCTTCCTTGTCGGAAGAAGCGTCCATGTCGCTCACACCACTGGAGCTCGCCGTAAAACTGGTGCTCGCCCTCTCCCGCTTCACATTCAACACCAGCTCCTCCTCGAACATCGGAGCCAGTTCGTACGCCTCCGAGTCCAGCGGCGTGTTCTCCAGCAGGTACTGCTCGAGATTCTCCTGCTGCTGCTTCACGTCCAGGCACTCTAGGTCGTTCCTCAGCTCCTTCACGTCGTCGAACAACTCGCCGTAGTCCTGGAGGTCCGCCATGTTCTGATGGAAGACGGAGTTCGGCTCCCCGAGCTCCATCTTCTCGGATTTCATCGAAAAATAAGGCACGAAGTCGTCAATGGCGTTGTCGCCGTACAGGTCGTCGCGGTCGTCGTCCTGCCGCTCGATCTTCACGCGGACCCTCACGTCCGCCTCCTCCGGCTCCCGCTTGATCTGCATCTCGCTCGGGTTCAGGAACTCGTTCACGTCGAAGGAGCGGCTCGCGATCTCCGCGAACACGTCCGACTCGGTGTGATTCTGCAGGAAGTCCTCCGACAGCGTCACCACTAGATCGGGCGGAGGACGGTCCTGGCTCGAGTCCTCGTCGGTGACTTTGACCTCCTGGGCGACATTGTCGTCGGCGGAGACGTCGTCCTCGGCCGCCTCGTCCGGCTCCAGCGGCAGCCCCGGCGCGACTGTGTCGGTGGCGACGTCGTTCACTAGGTACGTGTGAACCGACCCCTGATTATACCACATCCGCTCATTGTTCGCACGGTAGTTGTAGCGGCCGAGCGAGTTCAGCTCCTCGAACAGCCGCCTCTCGTAGTCGATCAGGACGTTGTCGAGGGACTTGGGGTGCACGTACCGCGGCCGGATGAGGGTCCGCGGCTCGTACTCCGTTGACCGGTCGGAGCCGTTCGAGATGTGGAGGCCGGAGATCAGCTGCTGCGTCTCCAGCTCCGGGTACTCCTCGGGGTTGGATTTGAACAGGCTGAGCACCAGGGCCAGGCGGAGGAGCTCGTCCCCGTAGAATTTCTTCAGGGCGATCATCGTCGTCGTTCAGTCTTTAAAATTTGAGCACTAAAATACTGAGATCATAGATTTAAATTATAACACCACTAGGGTCGAGTTCTCACTTTTCCACTTTCCTTTTTACGTTTGTCCGGTGACATTTTGAGGCGTTGTCACGTGTAGGGGGTGACGTCTGCGGGGCGCGCGGGGCACTTCTCGCGGGCACACATCGTCACTGAGTCACTGGGTCCGAGCCTAGATCTCTTTGGCCCGAGGCCAGTACGTTTGCACTTCCTCCTAGAGTACCTGATAAACAAAAATTTATGCAGTGTCGAACGAACTAGCTTTCGATGAAAATTCCATTTTAGTTTAGAACGTTTAAAAATAATTCATTTGAATTAGTTACAGTTCTGTAACGAACGAATGTATTGGAATAATTTATACGATTAACCTTTAAACTTAAAGAATAGAGTTGTACGAAACAAAAAACACTCGACAAAGGAGACGTCAGAAGATTTTAAAACGCATAATTTAAATCCGAAAGATATAATATTTAATGTTCTTTGTGTTATGAATCGCATAAAATGCAACGATAAACACTTATTGCGGTTTGCAAAAACAATCGCGCATTTACGTCGCAAGGAAAATAACTTTAGAAAAGTCTTTGCTCGACGCGGTCGGCGGAATGAAGAAAAAATAAAAACGACTTTTTGAATTTCTAATTTCGATCGTCAAATTCGCGCGGAGATTTCTTTGTTTACGAAAAAAAGCGCGCGCGTACTCCAGCGCTCGGCGGGCAACTGTGTAGTCGCGATGTTCGCAACGTTCAATGACCAGCGCGTCGTGGCCTCTAATTTTAAACCTCGGCTCTGATATAAATGGAACACGCTTTGAGGGTCGAAGGTTCTACGTACTCTGGTCATTTATATTATGTGTGTCGACTGTCGTGCATCAGATGCACCTCAAAGTCTTCCTTGTCTCCTAATGTTTATGCTGCGATATCTCACCGGTTCGCATCAGACAAATCAAGATCATAGCGGAACTGCAAATGATTACCGTAATATCTCTATGCTCTCTGATGTCTAGAAATACATTGCAGACGACGTATCTGCCTTGTTTCTCGTCGTAAAGACGTTAGCAAAAATAAAAACAACCGCAAAGGACCACCCATTCCAGTGAGAAATATTAAAAGTGAAGTTATAGGTCACATAACACTGGTCTTGATTGGTACGTCATCGCCACGTGCCGCATAGCGCGCGTGCTCATCGTTACAATGTAGAAAGTTAATGATTACGTATTAATATACTCATATAAAGCAAATACAGTTAGTGAGAATTACTCAATAATAATATGTTATGTGTTCAGATAATATAGAGGTACACACCTACATTTTATACACAGCACAGCAGCAAAAGTATAGGCTGACTTTCCACGTATTATCTCTCTTAAAAATATTTCTTGATAATTTGTAGCGACGAATTGTATATTAATTGTACCTTCTGTTTCAGTTTTTACATGGATGATTTCTTTAAAACCTCTAATCAACAGACCTTAAGTTCAAAGCATGATCATAAAGATTATAGACTAGACGTTCCGCGCGGCTTCGCCCGCGTAAATTAGATATTTCACAGATAAATCAGTCTACAAAAAATAGCCTATGAACGTCACGTGGTCTACTTCTTATCGGACCCAAATAACTGAAAAATTGCTCTAGTAGTTCGTGAGATAAGCCCTTTCAAATAATTTCCCCCGTTTTTTCCATATTTTCTTCTATTTCTTCGCTCCTATTAGTATTATCGTAATAAAATATAGCCTATAGGCTTCCTCGATAAATGGGCTATCTAACACTGAAATTTTTTTTCAAATCAGACCAGTAGTTCCTGAGATTAGCGCGTTCAAATAAGCCCTTTCAAATAATTTCCCCCCGCTTTTTCCACATTTTCCTCTATTTCTTCGCTCCTATTAGTCTTAGCGTGATAAAATATAGCCTATAGCCTTCCTCGATAAATGGACTATCTAACATTGAAAGGATTTTTCAAATCGGACCAGTAGTTCCTGAGATTAGCGCGTTCAAAACAAACAAACAAACAAACTAACAAACTCTTCCGCTTTATAATATTAAGTATAGGTAAGTACGAATGTTTAAATATAATCGACCTCCTTCTCGGTATAATTAGTACCTACATTGCACAACTGCATGTGTTTATAAATTATGCGACGAGAAAACATTGAGCCTAGATTAAGGAACTGATTAAAGCTGGGAACAAATTATCGGACGTTGTCCTCCGACCTTTTTCTCGGATGCGGCTTGTTTCTATCTGGTTAATACAAAATACACTAAACAGTGCACATTGTCTGACATAAGTCGCGGACGCGACCTTGAGCGTTCGGACGTCCGAAAAGAATCTGGCTGGCTGGATGTTTTTGCATCTCCGCAGATGAACCGTGCATATTGTTAAGCCGCATCCATCAGCCGCGACTTATGGATGCGTCCGATAATTTGTTTCTAGCTTAACGGTCGTCCAGCAAATCTAGTGGAATGGAACGATAAATTCATTCCATTTTCAAATTGAGCATTCCATTTGACTTTTTTTTCTAATGGTGCTAATGAGTCTAATAACAATCTACAATTGGCCGGTCATAAATTTTACACGCGCACGGTAATTACAGGCTGAACAAAGAAGCGATAATGTTTTCAAAATATAAGAAGTCGGTTAAAAATTAAAAAGTTGGATGTCCGCCATGGCGGGCAAACGGCCTTCATGTCATTTCAATGACGACCGAAAATGGTGCAGTAAACTTTTATTGGCGCGGGCTTTCGTGTTTATGGAAAAAACAATAAATACAACTTACAATATGTTTCATTATTACTGTTTGTGAGAAGAGAGGGTTCCAAAAAACTGTTTCTTTTATAAATAAAGTACTTCTACTGGTCAACTGACATTATTTATGTCCAGCTAATCGCACCATTTTTTTTTTTGGAAGTTACTTTATTAAACTTTCATAAAGTATGTCTAACTTCATTTTTAGGATCCCTGGTTATCATTATTCAAATTTGAGTTTCACCAAAATTCACACCTACACGTGGGTAAATATTGCCAGGTATTAGCATCCAATTTTTGCCAAGAATATTGTTCTTTACATTTTTACATCACAAAAAGCAGAAGTTTCCAAGAGCAGAATGATTATGATCACGAGGAACTGAAATAAAGTTGCATTGAAAGTCGAGAGATCAGTCGCCTCAAAAATAAATGCACGCGCGCATCCTCTGTTTATTTTCCCTGCTTTACTGTCGATTTGCTATTTACGCTGCTATTTACGGTGCAGACAAGTTTGCCAAACATCACCTACTAGGTACTTCTGTATGGAAAGTATCACTTGTACGAAATAGAATCACTTGACGGATCCATTATTTTCAGTATTTTTAAGCAAAACATACAAGACTTCTTCAGTCACCTTTGTCATTTTAAGCAGGAACAGAGACAGCCAGTGATAAAAGCTCTCAACTCTAGCAACCTTTCTTAAATCCCCGTAGTAATAAATCTAAAGAAATTATTTATATCAATAAAATATGTGGTATATTAATAACGCCACGCGTGGGGGAGAAGTGGCACATTAATTGTAGCGAGGCCATTAACATATTTGTGAAAGCAAAACCGTTTTCAATTACACGACTGCATGTGTCATATCACCAGAATTGAAACATGTGAAATTTTCAGCTCTGCTGATAGTGTTTTATGATTTTCATATTACAGTCGCGAAGCTGCCAATGATCTAGCCTTGATATACTGCAAATTGTGTTTTGCGACGGAATCTGCAAGAAAGAAGTCTGCTAATCGTTGTATCGGTTTCACTGCAGGTCGATTAGCCATAAACCATACTCCCGCAGCTCATGACAAGTATCCACTGACACCCTTATTAGGTAGTATTTTTATATAGTGAAAATTAAAATGCTGGATTCCATTAAATCTTAATCGAGACAGAAGTAGTGGCAAAATATATCTAATGTTGTCCACAGTAATGGAGGATGTTAGAAAAATAATATAATACAGTTTATCTACTAGAATTACTCATTGCCTGGACGATGATTATGAAAAAGATTGCAAGTGTAGGTAAACGTAAGAAAAAACTGCTTTCGCGGTAACAATGAATTACGTTTTAAATACTTTCGCGAACTTTCTATAAAACGGTTTGCTGAAATGCGAAACAGTTAATCCGTTTTTGAGTTAATTAATCAACATACCAGCCAGCAGCGATTTAGATGACTACTGAAATTATAAAGTCGTGATGAGACTAATTGATTATTTTCACAAAATGTCAGCTATTTATTACCTATTTACTAATATTATAAATTCGAAAGTGTGTCTGTCTGTTACATCTTCACGCCCAAACTGCTGAACCGATTTTGCTGAAATTTGGTATACTTACTTATGTACTTTGGAGTTTCGGGAAAGGACGTAGGATACTTTTTATCCCGGAAAAATGTGCGGTTCCCGCGCGATAAACTAATTTCGACACAACAGAGTTGCAGGCGTCATCTAGCAAATTATACTTCAGAAATCCCAGGCGAACTGCGCAGATCAAAACACTCGTATCAAAATCGTTAACCTTGAACTCGGGCGGTCGTTTTAAAAATCGAACGGCGTAAACGCGCGAAATTAGACATTCAAATATTAGCAAAGTTCGACGACCCGTGCGAATTTCAGAATTACTTTTATAACAGCGGAATACATAATGGCCGTATTTAACATAATAATTAATAATTATAGTGAGACTAGATGACGCCCGCAACTCCGTTGCGCCAAAATTCGTTTATCGGGCGGGAACCGTACAGTTTTCTAGGATGAAAAGTATCCTATGTCCTTTCCCGGGACTCAAAGTATCTCCGTACCAAATTTCAGCAAAATCGGTTCAGCGGTTTAAGCGTGAAGATGTAATAGACAGACTATTGAAGTATGGATTAAAATTTAAGAATTAATTTTGTTGGAGCACATGTCGAGTTGGGCTAATTTGGCTTTACTTCTTTACTGTATTAAGTACCGATAGGAGTTACCTTGACTGATTAGAAACCTTTTTGCTTCAATTATTGTGTGATAATGTAGATGCAACAGCGAAAACTGCATATTTTATGAAGTGTAGGAATTGAAAAAAATATATAGGTATGTAATAAACGATGAAAAGAATAAGAAAGAAATCTTTACAGTTAATCACTTTAAACCATATTTTTTCGTTTTCATCTGGATCAATAAATCTTCTGCTTCGCTTCTCATTGGTCAGAAAAGGTAAAGTCAGATCACAATCAAAGATCATAAATAAAAACAGTTGAGTTAGTACCAGAAGTGAATCACCTTGGTTGACTAGGACATGGTTACAGAGCCAACCTTCCTCTTTCCACATAAGTAAACAGATATAACGAAAATAGACATAATTCACAGTAGCAGATCGAGTCAAATCAACGCCATTTTTAGGGTTCCGTAGTCAACAAGGAACCCTTATAGTTTCGGTCTGTCCGTGCGTCTGTCTGTCCGCTCAGAGATTACAGGACCCACAAAGCTGTAATTCGGCATGAATGCAGATATTGATGATGCCGACAAAATGGTATATAAATTCGTTAAAAATCTTTTTTTTATGGTACCTCCCCTACATATCAAGCAGGGATATTTTTTTTTCGCGTCCACCCGACCATGTGGGTTGTCGTTGGATAGGTTTTTAGGGTTCCGTAGTCAACAGGGAACCCTTATAGTTTCGATCTGTCCGTCCGTCTGTCTGTCTGTCCGTCTGTCCGTCTGTCTGTCCGCGGTTTTACTCAGAGGCTATAGGACCTACAAAGCTGTAATTTGGCATGAATGCACATATTAATGACGCCGACAAAATGGTACATAAAATCTTATTTTTTTTATGGTACCTCCGGTACCTACACATGAAACGGAGATGATTTTTTTTTCTTGCGTCCAGCCCATCGTGTGGGGTGTCGTTGGATAGGTATTTTAAAAATATTACGAGTGATCCAAGATCATTTTCCGATTTAGAGATCCATTTGTGAAATATGAAGTTTTAAAGTGAAAAAAATCGTTAAGAGTCCAGTGTCCCCCCCCCCCCCCCCCCCTTCTACCAGCTAAACGGTTGTTTCTGGAAATGTGAAAAAATTCACGGGAGTATGCTGATTGCTGAATTTAAAAGGAAAATTATCACGGCTAGGAAAACTTCAAAAGTTATTGAGTGATAGTCGATCAACTAAAAAAATGTATTCGGCGAAGTATAAAGGAACTTTTCGTTCAAATTCCTTTGAACGTAACTGAGATGATGTTGTTAGTACTTAGTGTAAAACACGTTTTTATATGTACTTTCATTGATCATACAAAAATTATCAGAAACTAACGGTACTACGGAACCCTATATTGCGCGTGGCCCGACACGCACTTGGCCGGTATTTGTACCTGCATCTAATGCCTTGAACGTATTTGAAAGATAATCAGTGCACTTGTACTTTTCGGTTACCAACGGGCGCTAGGAATTTGTAATGGGAATGAATGCTATTTTCTATTAATTTCATTAACATGCTCATTTTGATGTCACAGCATGCTACGTGTTATTGCTTTACTATTTGCTAAAAACGCGGTGTAGAATCCTAGGGACACTGGCTCATTAATACACCCAGTACCACTGCGGAGCGCACGTCTATCCTCGTTCACTGCCACTACACAACTGTCAGACTGATAGCTTGACAGATGACTTATATAGACTGCTGTCCCCACTACTGGTGTTTATGAGACAATGTTAAATATCTACTATGCAGATACACTACATCCCTTCCCTTTTCTAATTTTGATTAAACTAGACTGATTGCAAAATCTAGATGTACACCTACTGTTATAATTCCTACTTCTATACCTTCGCCTTACTTGCTGACTTGTTTCTTTATTTCAGTGACGACTCTTCCAATAGACTTTTCAATACTTACGAGTTTTCTTTTTTCATTTTCTCTACTCTTCTTACCCTTACCTCCTTCCACAAATTTCCAATTTAATGAAAAACCACTTGTAAGTAATTTAGTCGAGTCAATCCATTTTATTCTATTTTTCGCGGGCGAGTAGCACCTCCCACCACGCGTCCGCGCTACTGGCGCGCCGGCTAAACAAGTCCGACCCAGTCGAATTAGTCGAGTTCATTAGTGCTTCAAGCCCCAAGCGGTCGCACGCGACCGCGATAACAATACAAATCTATTGTGTCTCGTTTTTTCGAGGGATTAGTTACCGCCAAAATTATCCAACTTTCAGACATTCTCAATCTTTCGAAGTATTCTTTGGGATCTTCCAATGCTAATTCCTTCAGAAGACAATTAGTAGCTCCTACTAGTTTATCCCTTCTATCGATCCATTTTCGTATGCGAACGATTTTGGGGCAGAAGCGAGAATTTTAGCTACTAAAATACTCGGTACTAAACTAAAATACTGGCCTAATGCGAACTAGCCTTTATTTATTTCCAATTTAATGGTATTTTAACATTCACATAATAGCAAGCACCGTCATCTAATCGAATAACTACCCAAATATTTAGAACTACCAGCAGCTGCTGTTTATTATCTGACTGTATAATTTCGAAGTAACTATTTAATTTAGTAATCTGTGGTATAATATTCCCGTGGCTACTCTTAAAGAAGATGTGCCGCCTCGAATATTACATTTTATTTTACATTATTATAACCATTGTGTGATCATATTATATTAAATCACCCTACCATCGCGAGTCTGAAACTGAAACATTATACAGCATAACAGCAATGACTGGTGAGACATGTTCAATACCTACTTAAGGTGAGTACTCGGTACTTGATTCTCATTATAATTATGTAATAAAATTAGGTACTTAATTTTTTACTAAATTTCCCTTTAAATAAATGAATCATGGACACAGTAAATTACGCGGCTAGGCAAGTAGGCATACTATGCGGCCACCGCGCCGCTGCCCGCTAGTCGCTACCATTCCCGCGCGCGGTGTCCATGCGTTGGGTAAATAATTATTTATTATTAAGCTACATTTACTCAGTGATCAATTGATATATTTTTTTTCATCTAATATAATAGCCAAATATCACGTCCTCGAGTATTGAACATGTCTCACCAGTCATGCTGTATAAGGGTCAAGAACTTTGGTGTTCTTACTCTTAACATTGCCACAGCTAGACAATGTACTGCATTAAAATTTTGATGACTCGACGTAACAGCAATTTCAAACGTTTCTCTTTTTAATAAACATAATATAATGTATTCTTTAAAAACAACTTGAAAATTATGATTATATGTAATTTCCCATTTTTTTAGATAACATTAATAATTATGTAAACTTCCATTACCTGAATCTTTAACATAATCAATTAACATAAAATCTATCTTTCCTCAGGATTTCGATTACGCGACCGCATCACCAAATCCACGTTATACAAACCTACCTAGGTTTGGTCTTTATAATTTCTGACATACTCTGTATTTGTTTGCATTATTGGCAATAGTTATTATCATATTGATTTTATCGTTTTATCATCATTTTCATATGCTGTGTTGAGAATTAGGTAGAATTTGCATATATTTATCAAACTTTTCCTGTGTATGTGATAACAAATATTATTCCATGAAATGAAGATTAAGATTTATTAATGATGAAATACACACTATTCTCGATATCAATATTTTTAAGTTGAATTGGAAACATACCTTAATGAATTGTCGTTCT
Organism: Cyaniris semiargus; assembly: GCA_905187585.1. NCBI lineage: Eukaryota > Metazoa > Arthropoda > Insecta > Lepidoptera > Lycaenidae > Cyaniris > Cyaniris semiargus. The sequence goes on from LR994567.1 coordinate 12,618,916, forward strand.
CAATTATTTCCAAGCAATTTGAGTTTAGCCAATAACTTTAATCGAAGCCTAGGGTTAAATTATCCAACCCTATACAACAGTTAGAGAATAACTTTCCATAATTATATTATGTTACTTAAATGTGACACGACGCAAACTCTCAATACATTAACCGATTGTATCTCTTTCAAATCCCTAATTTCTGGTGTGTCTGCTCATTTCCACCACCTCAGCATTAAATAATAATTACTTTATTTAATCTACTGGATAAATTAGATTCGTGGTCCAGACGAAATAAAACAAGAATTTGGACCGCGATTGTTTTATTCATACTTCTCCCTTCCATTCTCAAAATCTTGACAGTCCCACTCTGCTGCGTTCAAAACATTAAAACCAGAGGCAATTCACATACTTTATTTGATAAATACTAAATGACAAGCTAAAAACCGAGCTTTGCGACTTTGCGAGGGCTCGCGTCGTCACACCTTGACAACATTTAAGTAGTTTATCCTGTATGAACTAAATTTTTAGCGGTGTCTATCGAATGCATCTTGTTTATTATTATTGTGTTCACAAAGCAATATTCAAATATAATAGTATAATTTCAATTTCTGATAAGGACTATAAACACATTTTTATTTAGATCTTCCTTCCCTTTTTTTTAATAAATTATTTTTCCATACCTTTATTGTTCATCATCGTCGCCAATGTAGAATCCTAGGGACACTGGCTCACTAATACACCCAGTACCACTGCGGAGCGCACGTCTATCCTCGCTCACTGCCACTACACAACTGTCAGACTGACAGCTTGACAGATGACTTATATAGACTGCTGTCCCCACTACTGGTGTTTATGAGACAATGTTAAATATCTACTATGCAGATACACTACACGCGGCATCGTGAATTATCGGTTCGCATCGCACCGCTCGCATCGAGTATTATTTCGCATCGAGTTAAAAAGAGCAATTCATTAACAGTTAGCGCCGCGGTGCGTCACAGGCTCACAGCGCGGCCGTGAATTTTTTATCATGATCGCAGACTATTGCTGCGCACGATAATATTAGCAATCGTATTTTTTAGCAAGTACGATTAACTTAAGTATTGCTAATGGGCATTTAACAATTAATTATTATTGCTAATGCTATAATATTTACCAACACTACTAGGAATCTCTTAGTGACAACATGCATTTACCTTTTTACCAAATTCCATAAAACATGAACAGTTCAATTTTAAAATCGATTAACTCAAAAAATAAACTGGATGCTGTTAAGCATTCGTGTACTAACCCACAAAAAATTACGTATTGAGTTATGAATGCAGTTATGTTCTTAGATGATTTAGAACAAGACTGCATTCAAAATTTAACAACAAAAAATATTGTGGGTTTTTATTTTTTTTTATTTTATAATGCTCTTGTCCCTGATTTATGTTCTGAATACAATTTATAATGTCCTATGTCTACACACTTATCTTCTGTTTCTATTTTCTGTTCTGTTGATATTATTTACTTCTTTTATTATTTTAACACAATATAGCAAAAATTCGTCCCTGTTTTTCTTGTCTTTTACAATTTCCTTTATGCTATCAACATTTATTTCTAGTCCTATTTTCATCTCCAGATCATATTTTGGCCTCGAGTATATTGGGCATTCTGTAAGAAGATGAGGTATGTCTTCTATTTTACTAGGATCACACCTGCACGATATTATTGTGATAATATTGTGGGTTAGGACACTAATGCTTAACAGCGACCAAATATCGGTGGCAATAAGTCCTTGTAAGGCATGTATGTCATGCACTAATGCTATAGAACCTTGGCTTTCATATTAAAGTTGTACAAGATCCACACTCCACATAGACGCCACACGCAAGGACGGCCTTTAGTACTATTGACCTACTTTTGAAAGGAGGTTCTTTACATTACTCTGAATCGTTGCACAGCTTGAAGAGAGAAATACTCGTTCTGCATTCAAGAGAACGACTGAAATTCTTGAAACTGAAGACAACAATTTAAGATGTACAATATTTTCTTTTAACTTTAAACACTGTAGACAATACCCTCTTTTAGTTGAGTACGTTTACCATGAGGGTTTTCTGAGATAACTGGTAAGGAGAGGGCAGATCAATGACAGCCGCTCCTCCATATTTGGAAGTCCATATGGTGTCAATATGGTGCCTCGGTGCCTTATATGGCACGATTAAGTACGGTTTCGTATTATGATCTGTATCCAACCAAAAATACATGAGGTTGTGAAAGCTGAAAGGAGGAATTGGACCATAATAAAATCAACCCACACACGAGTGTCCTTAGATGTTTAGTAGAACAAGCAGATTCAAAATCGCTATTTATAACTAATTTCCCAAGTTATCTGGTAGCAAAAGAAGTAATGTTTCTAATATTAACTCCTTTAAAAGTCTTAGTGGATTTTTATAAACCAAAAAAAAAAAAAAATTATAATACTGCAGAAAAAAGTTGCCACTTTAAATTTTATGAACGGTACTTTTGAGTCAACTTTATTTTGACAGGCTCAAATCATCTCAAAATAACAGTGTTTATTAATCTTGATTTAATATTGTTCGTGTCTGCATTTTCAGAATGAGGCCAGACTCAAGGATTTTGCAAAAACATTTCGCAACGACACAAAATGTAACAAATGCACACATTTCACATGCACTTTGCAATTTATTAGTGTCAACAATGTGCTTAAATTGTTTACAAATAGTACAACAATAAACTATTGTTTTACTCTTGACGTATTTCGGTCATGAGCTAGCAAAGGAAGAAGACCTGAAACTTGTCAACCTTGTAACATTTTAACTAAAAATATCAAAATTCCTGACTTGTGACTGAAATTGGAATAAATGTGTAAAATTGCACTAAATTCTTTGTAGATAAGCTACAATAGCTCATTAATTTTTAAGGATACATACAAGAAAAACATCAGAACCTAATAAAGGAAATACCTTTAACAAAACCAAAGGCAGAATGACCAAAATACAATGCTTATGAGTAGTTCCACCTAGACCTGCTGTAGATTCTAATTAGGCAACAACTGCTCGATATGACCCCTTATAAGTCTGGAAACATGAATAATAGTGCAAACAGTGGTATATAACAGGTACAAATCAGAATAATGTAGGTTGAACATAAATATGTTCTGAGCAATTTATATGAGGTCTGTCCTCATTGTGTCACCAAGACAGATGCTGGTTACCTTGCAGCTACCACAGACGGAAGGAGAAGAATAAGAGAATTTGGGGAACAAGGCATCAGAGATATATTTAAAGTACCCTCATTGGCATCAAACATAAACTAGTAGAAACTAGTAGTCTTAAAGAAATAAAGTATTGTAAAAAATATACAATATTTTAACGAGTATCAGCTAAGCTGGAAAAAGGCTTCATTCGATATTAATTTCTAAACTAGATATATACAATTCCTGTTGCTGTACTAGAATTAACAAGCTTACACTCAGCTCGTATCTTACATGAGTGCACGATGCACATGATCTCGACAAAAACAGTTTTTCTCTAAAAAAATATGACCTTCACAGATCAAAGCAATACAGCTGAAAGGATGTTCGCAAAACAGTAAACAAATCACCTAGTATTGCGCTTTCTTTGTTCGAGGTCATCCAGCTATCGCGCCAAAGTATATCATAATATTTCTTTGTTCAAAATACAAGACGATTTTAGAAATGTACACGGATTCTTGGCACAACCAGTGCGGATTCGCGGAATCTCCGGAAAGTTGCTAAGGTCGTTGATAAAACATTTATTAAGGTCGATACTCGCTGGTATATTTCGGTGGTGTTGCACCAGAAATCAGCAGCAACCTGTATCATATACATCGCTAGCCACTTGCTTCTTATAAACAAGTCACGACTCTCGTTATTATCATTCATTAATTTTGCAAATGCAATGTTACTTCCATTAGAAAGTGTACATGTATTTTGAATGCAACTATAGTTATTTGAATCATCAGGATTATCTCGCAAATTCTGGTTGGTTCGACAAAACATAGTGCTTCTAAATCTGAATGACCCAAGAGGCTTCATGAATCTTTGGAAAGAGAAATCAATAGTCGGTCACGTGGCTCACATCAATGCCAAAGTACAACGTCAGTAAACAAACTTGTCGAGCTGGTTGTACTTCTGGCGTCATTAGCAACTGTGATCGAAGTTAGCAACACACTATAAGATCCTATTAGAGGTCCTTCAGCTTTACACCTGTCTAAAATCGGACTACTGATTAGATCCTTTGAGTAGACCTTACAATTTATTTACACTTGTCTGCCAAAGTTATGGAACGTTATATTTTTACAGCTTAATTTGACAGTGGCGTTGATTAGTTTTTGGAGCAAACTGCTACCTAAAATATTCTTCGATTGAACATGACTATATCACAGGTATGATTAATACGCAATGTTGTTGCGTAGGTGTTGTTGTAATTAGGATCGACGAACTAATCCCACACACTCCAAAATGGTCGATGAGTTCAAAGACTAACCGCAGTAAAAAGGTTTAATGTGGCTTTTGAACTTTCCTTCGATTAAATCAACTTACTTCCTAAAGCAGACAGCATCTGGAGATTTTAAAAGAGTTTATTTTACTGTCTTTACTGCGTCCCTTAGCGAATAAAACGCAAAATGAATACCTTACGCAAATTGCGAAAAACTCAGAATAAGCTTTCTGCGTTTACGCAGTTAGTAAAATGAGTGCTAGTCAACTCCCAAAATAATCATCAGTCTAGCCCCAAACTTATTTTGTCTACTGCCCACTTTGAGAACAAATTATGTTTTAGTTCCCCCATTGTTTCAATTTAAAATGCATCCAGATGAAATTAAACATCACCCCCCAAGCCTCTACACAACGCCCCCATTTTTTTCTGGGTCCCACAGCGCCCCCCTTTAGACCTTCAGCGCCCACAAGGGGGCGTTATCGCCCACTTTGGGAAAGACTGATCTAGCCTCTATTCACCCTATCCTAAAACTTATAATCAATCAAACGACATCACTACATAGTATATAACAAAGTCGCTTTTTTCCCCTATGTCCCTTTGTTCCCTTTAATCTTTAAAACTACGCAACTGATTTTGATGCGGTTTTGTATAATAACATTCATTAAATAGTGGAGAAATACTGTTATTTTTAGGGTTTTAGGGGACATCACATTATGATGTCGTAAATAATTACATTTTTTTCCGCTTACATTGCAAACGCAGGCTGAACCCTACGAGATTTATCAAAATAATGTACTAAGAATTGTACACTATGAAAAGGTCTACAGAAAACTTCGCGATGGTATGTCTATCTCTTATGGATATCCCACAATAACATTTTTTCATTCACTTTCATTTACTTTTAACTTCAAATAATGGATAATTTTTGTAGCGATTTTAACCAATACGGCAATAATCATTATTCAATTAAATACTTTAAATACATTATTGATTTAATATAGATCTATATGGCCCTATGTATAATAATAATGTAGCTTTTGCGGCGGTACCGACCAATGCGGCCCACGGGTAGTAATGAATATAAATCAAAACTACTGAATCGATTTTAATATTTTTTTCAGTGTGTGACATAGGCTGTATATTTTATACCCGTGCGAAGCCGGGGCGGGTCGCTAGTCTATTAATAAAGATATGAAAATTGTACCATTACCTGTTGTTAAGAGTAACCTTTATTAATATCATGACTAAGATCAGCGCGGAAGCGACGTAAGGTGTAAATGTATAAATGCGGTCAACCAAGGCGTTGAGTCAGCTGAGGCCGATTTGATTTTATTCCAAAGATAATAAAGACGAGGTGGAAGACATTAAATTGTCCCTTGTAAAGACAACGAAATAAGACATCGAAAACATAAAATTAACAGGTTTCTTAATGTTTTTAACAGCAAATTTTCTGTTATGATAAGCCTGCAGTATTGTAACAAAATTTATTTTTTACTTCTTAATTTCAGATTCAAAACGTCCTTATATTTACCTACCAAACCACCACTTCGGAAACTAGCCCGACGAGATAGTAAGAAATAAGCAAACGCGGGAATTGAACCCATAACCTAGGATTTAAGAGCCAAGCTCTAACCACTATACATAATAACCATTCAATCAGGAGCGTAGCTACCGCAGTATCTGCCGTGTCAATTATACCCCCCCCCCCCCCTCTCCCCCGGGCCACAGGGTGCCCCCACAGCCCCCAACGTGCTAAAGTTTCCATTCCGGAGGGCCCCTAAACAAATTTTTATACGGGACCACACTAAAGTACGCTACGCTTCTGCATACAATACAAAACCTGAGATCATCAGTATCGCTGATGTGTCAGCAGCTTGCGGGTGGACGACCTCTTTGTTTTGCATCAGACGCAATTCGTATTTGCAATACATTTTTGACGACATTGGTCAAAACGCTAATTTGTCATTAAACAGGCTGTTACCGAAGCATACAGGCAGCGCAGGCATAGCTGATAATGAAAGTATGAAAAGTTGGAACTACAAAGTTTTCTAAACAGATGCTGGGATGTGGATTGATTGCACTGTTAGAATATATCATGCATTAGTTGGTACTACTAATATATATTCTGTGACATTAGTGACAAAATTGGTGATAAATAATTGGTCGTAGTCTGTAGAACGAGGCATGAGAATAAAACCCCTGAGCTTTTTTAAGAAAATTGAGAAAATAATCCCGAAAACTTTGCCATCGATACCTTTCACCAGTTTTCCCAGTCACTTTCTTTAGCCCTAATCCTACTTATCGATTGAAGCACCCTTCGTGCAAGGACCCAAGTGCACTTAGGTCTAGCTTACACGTGTAGACTACTTCCTGAGCTGCAACTAAGTAGCAAGTATTTAGTGCTAGACTACTCTACTACGTAGTATTCAGTCTACCTAGATAGATGTACTAAGTCCTATTACTATAATTTACTGCGTATTATATTAATGGCTTTTATTGTCTTTCGCGATTTACGTCTTACATAATATAAATAAAAGCAATGCTTAAACGTGGAGAGCCATCTTTTCGGCACTTATGAGTCAACTCGACCGGATCAATATCTGGGTCTCACAGAAAACCGAAAAACAACGCTCGTTGTTGCGTTTCGCCGTGTGAGTAAACTAACTTAAGGCCTAAGATTTTTAGGACCATAAACGCACTTTATAAAACTCTTCTGGTGTAAGTAATCCAAGACCGTTACTATCAGGTGATCTGTTTGCTCTTTTGACTTTTCCTGGTTTCTTTTCATAACATAAACATCACCTGAGTTATCTTTATTTTTGTTGTCAATCGGATTAACCCAGGCATATTTATTCATCATAAACAAATCTGCGCAGTGCGCACAAACCTGAATCGTGCTATCGAAATTTCTGAGATCGGCAAGACATAATAATATTACGACAGTGGGCTTCGGCCTGACAGAGCATACAACCTCGCTCGGGCCCCGGTCGGAAGATCTTCCTTTCTTATAGCTCTCAGTCATATTCCTATAGTGAAATCGTTTCTGTGATAAGAAATACATGAGCCTAAAAGACCACCAAGAAACACTTTAGTTTAAGGTGCGGACTGCGGTTGATAAAGACAGCATAAGTAAGGGCCTGTTTCACCACTTCCGGATAAGTGCCGGATAGGCTATCCATCACTTAACTTGAAAGATAAAGTATGGAGAATCTGTCAAATAAGTTGTGGATAGCCTATCCGGCACTTTATCAGGAATTGGTGAAACAGGCCCTTAGTATTACAAATCCTAAGACATTGCTTCATTCGTTTTTGTCATAAGATACAGCCTTAAAAGACCGCTACAGAACATGACACATACGAGTTGGTAAAACCATTTTGAGATATAATATTTCCCTAAACAACCACTATTGAACACTTAAGTTTACGGTACGGTTGGTAAAGAACATACACAAGTGTCAAGACATTGCTTCATTATCTAACGCGCAATGCGCATTGCCGAAACTCGCGTCCTTGCCGCGGTCATCTACGGTCAACGAACTGACGAAAATAAAAACTCCGAATCTCAGCCGCACTCGTGATGTCACAAGCCTTGACCGAAGCATACATTTCTACGGAAAACTAGTTTTAAGATAAAAACTTTCGGGGATACGTACCTGAATGATCCATCAAACTTTACGTACCGGTAAACGTAGGTCACTTTAACCAGGGTTTGAAACCGGTTCAACATTAACCGGTACTTTAAGGGTTAAACCAATTTTGTCATACGGTTTCGTTCCGGAGCGGAACCAAATAGGAACGATACTTGGAACCTAAATAAACCGGTTTATAGTGAGATCAGCCGCGACCCGCGAGTCGCGACTTGATCGAAGTATCTATATGCTGTGTGCGTCGCTCGCGCTCGCAAATGCTTAGTCTGTTCAGTGTGAATAGTATGGTCGACTATTACGCACGTCATATCAACATGGGCCGCAAATCATTTCCCTGATTGAAAATTATAACCGGTTAGTAAAAAATACCCATATTTTTAAAAACCGGTCCATAAACCGGTTTAGAGGAACGAAACCTTTTTCAAAAAGTTCCGTGGGTAAATTTGTCAAACCGGTTAAAAAAAAATACCGGTTTCCAAGCCCTTACTTTAACCCTCAGGGGTTATATTATCCTTAGGGTTAGTGTAGTTTCGTCCAATCAGAACCAAAAAAAAAAAAACTTTAAATAAAAACAAACCCCACATCGGTTACGATGACGGTGGCCGGTTTCATTGAAACCAGGCCAGTTACGCAGGAGTAATTTTATAGTGCCCAAGTATGTGCGCAGTACTTGTGTTGGTTCGGCACTCTCTATCCTTTTACTCTCATAACCCAGTGGGACCGAAGACCGACACGACTGGCGAAGTCAGACGCAGGAACGACTTTTTATATGCCCATCCGATCCATGGATCATCTAACTTGTCAGACAATCAGATGATCAGCCTGCATGGTCCTAACCAAACTTGGAAACACCATGTTGAACATGGTTGATATATCAAGAGAATATCGACTAACTAGAGAATACCAATAATAATTTTATTTTATCGAGACTGAACCGTAACCATATCAAAGGTATAATGTTGTATTGATAAGACACAATGGATATGTAAGAGCATATTTCAAGGGAATGACCAGATGCCAGATAACTATGGTCTCGCAGAAGCCCGGCGGCTTGTGCTTCACCATGTAAGGATCCAAGGAGCAAAAGTGAGAAAAACAAATGGAGTTGTGCATGTGACTTCACACTGATGCATTTTAACCCATCAACTCCCAAGCGGCACCCGGGTGCCGCATAACAATTGAAAAGCTATCGTGGCTGCGATTCCCACGATCGAGGTATTAAGATTTTAAATGAAGATCTCTAATACAAAAATTAAACTTAAATAATGTTTCTAGCAATAAAATCGTTTAAAGGTTAATGAGTGTATAAACAATTATGAAATAATTATTATGCTTATTGTAATATATCTGTATGTAGCTGATATAATTAAAAATAATTATTACGTAGCACCTACTAAATAGGTATGTAACTATGTACTACATAACATTGACAACTTTCCAGTGATATTCTAGTACCCTGTATTGTACTGTTATAGTATCCAGCGATATTAAAGTATCCTCTATACCAGGGGTCACCAAATGGCGGAATGCGGTCCGCATCCGGACCGCCGACCCATTGTGTGCTGGCCAAGCATCTTCAAAGATGAACTTCGTTAAAATTAAATATCGGTCTTGACTTACTCATGAACATCTCCAGGATGTCAATAGCTTGCACAAATTTCACTCCAAACAAGCAACAAAAATTGTCACTTTTCTCATTGATATGTAAATAAATTTCTGTTATTAGTAATTACCTTTGTTTAATAATTTTGTTTTATATTAATTGTGTGGACGGCGAAGGTCATTTCATTTCTTAAAATGGACCCCGAGCGAAACTAATTGGTGGCCCCTCCTCTATACCTATCATAGTACTCTTTATGGTTCCACATCCAGCAAGTAAAAGTAGGACTCTACTCAAAACACTTTTACGCCTGTATATCTCTTTACTAATATGATTTTATATCGAATAGAGTTCTTGGCAGATGATTATTATCAGCAAAGCTAGTACAAGCAGAAAAAAAAACTGTTATTACTCAAAATTGTAAATTAAAGTTTTATTTACTTGTTACAGAGCTTATCAAATAGAGAATAGAACAAAGGCAGTTAAATTTTATGATCAATTACACTAACATTGAACATCAAAAACTTACTATGCATTTGAAGAAAACAAAGAAAAGTGTGTCAATTTATTTTTTAACCGGGTAAAAAATATGAATTTAGCTAACTCTTTGTTGTCTAGTATTTTGTATTTTTTATGTCCTATAATATTACACAGTAAACTTATTTAATGTTTATAATATTTAATCATGTTGATCTATCATCTAGTTTATGTAAAGAGTTAACTTTCTAGAAGGGCATCGACCCACTACTTTATCTGCTGTCTAGTCAAGATCCGCAGGAGTAAGTAGAAAAGCCCTTTGATATATCTGAGGAGTGAAGGAGGTAAAGGCTAACAGGAGGCCCTATACAGGCAGCTTGATCACATCCAGTTGTCAAACAAGAGTTATTAGAATCTAACATGATAAACTTTAAATTATGTTAATTTATTCAATAAGACATAACCCAATTACAGTAGATGGACTAATTATTGATGTTAGGCATTCGGATATTTGAAAATCCCAATAATGTATTGTAAAAAGTGGGTGTGGTGTGGTGTGTGTGCACAGTGAGTGCATAAAATTGTGTTTGTTATTTAAACAACACAGGAAAACAATGTTTATTAAGAAATTATTACGGAGGTACCTTAAATTATAATTGAGGGTCAGATTTATGGAGTTTTTACTGTATATATAGCTTTAACCGGAAACAATATTGGTTCTATAGAAAATCATAATAACCAGAAGAGTATTATAGGAGGGAGAATAAAATAAACTTTTACAACCGTTAATTAAACTGTTGTTGACAAGACCTAGTATTAGGCTCATAGCGAACAGCTGCTCTATGATTCACAGGTTATTTGTTGTCACAGCATCAGATAACATCATTGTAAAGAAATTGTGTAACAAAGCCCTTTATTTTTAACCGACTTCCAAAAAGGAGGAGGTTATATGTTCGGCTGTGGAGTTTTTTTTTTTTTTTTTTTTTTTTGTATGTTAACGATTACTCCGCCGTTTGTGAACCGATTTTCAAAATTTTTGTTTTGTTCTATTAGGTTTCCCTCCAATTTGGTCCCATTTTCACAAAAGTGGTGATCTGATGATGGGATCCATGAGTAATCGAGGGAACTCCTCAAAATTTATATGGATTATTATTGTTTTTACCTTGGAAGTCGGTTTTAATTTTTTGTTAAAAATAATTAACTGTACTTACATATCAAAAATACATTGTTGTAATAACAATAAATTATGAAAATTCTTTAATACACTTTAGTTGACTATTTAAATGTAATGTGTCTTATTTAGTATAGAAAATTGTATATGTAGCTGTTTTAAGAGATCATCATTAAATAATATAAAAAGTACCAAAGAGGGAAATAGAAAAAATACACATATCAACCTATGGACTACCTTCATAAAAACTCCAAAGAAAAATATCTTTGAATATGTGGATGGTGTGGCATACTTTGCGAATTATTTTTACGTTAACATGGCTACAACAATTAAATTAATTGTTTAAAAAAACCACGCGACACCGTGTGAACAAGTCTTATTAGACTTCACAATCAAATCGGGAAACCGCAAAATTTTTGTAAGTACCTACTTTATTTTAACTGTAAATTATAACCGACGATACCGAGATAAGATAATATCGTTGGTTAAAGTTTAACTAAGCTCAACAAAACCAGAATGTTAATAACCTTGTTATTTTCCTACTCGCGCTAGGTTTTTTCTCGTAATTTTTTAACCTATTTCAGTAATTTATATAGCTTCTTTTCACTAGCATTAGTTCGTTCGAAACTGCATAATTAAAACGTTTAACACGCTCCGTTACCTTCAGCAACAGAACATTAGTTATAAAAACCAAGTAAATGTAATGGAAAACTGCGAAATTACGGCTGTTTCATGTGCTGCAGAAATTACACTTTTCACACCACGTACGTAGGTAATCACTTGTTTTTCCGACTAGAAACACAGTTCAGTTCGTTAATCACAATTTGCTACACAAATATTTTGTTTTAAAATTATATATCACAATGATTTTAAAGTTTTAACAATATTACACCGAGCGGCACTTTATCACAAACGCTAATTCAGTTTGTTACTGACTTCAGATCGAATTGTACTTTGAGACTTGAGTCATCTACAAGTCTACAACACGCCACACTGACATGACGACATGAAGTAATCGCGAGTGTGCGCAGTAAGACGCAATAATATTTTGCTGTTTTTGCATTTATGAGGCTATCTAAGAGTTTAAAAATGTATCGTCATTTTGATATTGAATACAAAATTATTAAATTTCAATGCTATCTCGTAGTTTCGTGAAACAGGTTTGAAATTTCATTTAGGTAATGCAGCGCCATCTATTATCTAGTAGTCGAACCCAAAACTAAACTTGCGGATAATCTAGTAAAACTTTTGGTCAACAGATGACACTACTGTCATTAATTAATTTTTGCAAATTCTGACATTATTAAAAATAGACTCTTTTTCTTTAATCAATGTTACTTTTTAAAATCTCAACAAAGACGTTTTCACATAATATATAAGTCAGGCTGGTAGTAACGTAGTATTGAGATCGTAATACATAATATATTATACTAACTTGTTGCCCGCGACTTCGTCCGCGTTAGCATAGTATTATAACTTATAAGTTATAACAAAGATGGATGATGTTCCCCCTTTTTATGGTTTCTTATCCAAAGGGTAAAAAGCCAATTTATTTCTTTTTAACGTATTTATTTATTTTTAATCAATAGGTTTTTCATACTAACTTTCAACCCCTATTCCAGCCCTTTAGGGGTAGATTTTGCAAAAATGCTTAAACACGTATCTTTTTGTTTTTAATCAGTAGCCCAAAAATAAAGTTTTTTTGAAACTTTCAACCCCAATTTCACCCCCTTCGGGGTAAAATTTCCAAAATTCCTTCCTTAGTGGGTGTCTACTTAATAAAACAACCCTACTCACCACATTTCGTGGCTGTTACTTTAACAGTTTTTGCTCAGCGATAATGAATCACTCAGTCAGGACATACTATTTAATAAGTATAGATAATATCATTGAGAAAATATAGTAAAGAAACTCTAACATCTACAGCCTATTATAACTTTACCGGCCCAAACTCTACTGGGTCTAAGACTCTACTTTGTGTACAGTAGAATCCGATGGGAACCGTACATTATTTTGCAACGATGTCTACTCTATCTGCAGTCTGTGCCTATCAAATCCGATCTAGTTTTGAAGCAAAGAAACAAACTCTACCTCCTTAAAGTAAGATAATTAAGTATAATATTAAATATTAGCAGAAGGAACTTCTATTCATCTACAGATGAGGGTTTTGGTGATTATAGTTATCAACGCGACTTATATATTATGTGAAAAGTCTGACTTATTTTATACGTGGGAGAGCCATGCTTTGGCACGAATGGGCCGGCTCGACCCGAGAAATACCACGTTCTCACAGAAAACCGGCGTGAAACAGCGCTTGCGCTGTGTTTCGCCGAGTGAGTGAGTTTACCGGAGGCCCAATCCCCTACCCTATTCCCTTCCTTTCCCTCCCCTATTCCCTTCTCTTCCCATCCCTACCCTTCCCTATTACCCTATTCCCTCTTAAAAGGCCGGCAACGCACCTGCAGCTCTTCTGATGCTGCGAGTGTCCATGGGCGACGGAAGTTGCTTTCCATCAGGTGACCCGTTTGCTCGTTTGCCCCCTTATTTCATAAAAAAAATGCAGATAACATTATTGAGTCGCAGAAAATATAACAAATATTATCACTAGTAGATAAATATTTATCTCGAAATGTACGCTTACAGAGAGATAATTATATTATATACTATTCTACCTACATTACATTATGAGGCGTAGCTACCGCCGCGCCGTATCAATTACTAGACGTCCCGCGCGGCTTCGCCCGCGTAAATTAGATATTTCACAGACAAATCAGTCTACAAAATATAGCCTATGATCCTTCACGTGGTCTACTTCTTATCTGACCCAAATAATAGAAAAATTGCTCTAGTAGTTTGTGAATTTTCTTCTATTTCTTCGCTCCTATTAGTCTAAGCGTGATAAAATATAGCCTATAGCCTTCGTCAATAAATGGGCTATTTAACACTGAAAGAATTTTTCAAATCGGACCAGTAGTTCCTGAGATTAGCGCGTTCAAACAAACAAACTAACAAACTCTTCCGCTTTATAATATTAGTATAGATAGCGTGACTAAATACAGCCTATAGCCTTCCTTGATAAATGGACTATCTAACACTGAAAGAATTTTTCAAATCGGACCAGTAGTTCCTGAGATTAGCGCGTTCAAACAAACAAACTAAGAAACTTCTCCGCTTTATAATATTAGTAGAGATACGGGGCCCCGGGCCGCGTGGAGCCCCAACGTGCGTATGCGAAAATTAATAAAATCTTTCCTAATATTATTTTTTTAAATCACAAATTACAAAGTTAAAAAAACCGGCCAAATGCGTGTCGGGCCACGCGCAATAAAAGGGTTCCGCTATATAAAGCTTCCGCTAATAAAAGGGTAGTGCCGCTAGTTTTTTAAAAAATTTGTATGGTCAATGAATGTACATTTATAACGTGTTTTACACTACTAACAACATCATCTCAGTTAATTTCAAAGGAATTTGAACGAAAAGTTCCGTTATACTTCGCCGAATACATTTTTTGTTTCTGACTATGTAATTTTAAAAGGAATATTCAAATCTTTACTTTCATCTGGTTTATTTATGAACTAGCTGTGCCCCGCGGTGTTACCCGCGGTTAAAGTGATATATTATAAAAACCCCCGACAAACAACTTTAAAAAATAATGAAATAATATTTACTGACTTTTAGTTTAAATAATTTCTAAGTGTAAAGTAATATTTTAGTCCATAATTGTTGTCACGGTGTGTCGGGGGACCGCCAAGTAAACTACAACAACAGCGACTTTTGCTTTTTGTATCGCTGATTGTCTCGATTCAGTTCGCTGTGAACTGACCTTTAAACTATAATGTTATGTGAAATCAAACATCTACATTAGCGGTCCCCCGACACACCTTGACAACAATTATGGACTAAAATATTACTTTACACTTAGAAATTATTTAAACTTAAAGTCAGTTAATATTGTTTTGATATGTATGTCTATGGTTGTCATCGGTTGCCTTGACAATAAATCTGTTATCGAATGGCCGTCTGATATTTTACTTGTAAAATAGCAAACTCCCATAAATATCCTCATATTTATCATTGGCGACGAGAAAAGTGAACAATTGAACCATGTCGGTAAACAGTTTTGGATTGTTATCAAGTTTTGATCACAAACTGCAAATATGGGGAACATTCAAAAGCCGGCTCACGCAATGGTTTCTCGCGAACGACATAGGCGCGAAGAACGATCCGGCGGGAGTCAAGAGACGAGCGTATCTGTTAAGCGCTTTAGCAGACGAAACGTATCAGCTAGTGAACGAGCTGGCGCTGCCAAAAGACGTTCAGCGGGTGCCGTACGAGGAAGTCATCAAGCTTCTGGATGACCACTTCACTCCCAGGCAAGTGGGATTCGGTGAAAGGCATAAATTTTATGCTGCAGAACAGTCGCCAACGGAATCGGCTTCTCAGTGGGGGGCGAGACTACGGGGCCTCACTGCTTACTGTAATTTCACCAACGTGGAGGAGGTGCTACGGGATCGGTTCGTGATGGGCATGCTGCCGGGACCTGAAAAGGAGAAGCTGTACGTGCAGGAGTTGTCGGGGATGACGTTAGCTAAAGCCGTGGAACTCGTTGAGAATTTGAAAACTGCGCGCGCCGCCGCCGCGTCGGCGACAACGTCAACGTCGAGCGCTCCGCCGATTTTCAAAATTGAAGGAAAGAAAAACAACAACAAAACTGAAATATGATTGGCATATACTTAGAGGTTGTCAATAAGGAGAGATGTTCGGTGTGTGGTTACACAAATCATACTTCCGCGGATTGCCGTTTCGCTAACTATACGTGCAAGAAATGTAATAGGAGGGGACATTTGCATAGAATGTGCAAATCGGTAAAGAGTGTACAGGCGGTTGAGGTAAACGAGAGCGACGATGACGACGGTAAGTGTTTTAATGTTCGTTCAACGAAGGGCGAGCCACTAGTTGAGTCTGTGAGAGTGAACGGGGTTAAATTATCGTTCGAAATAGACAGCGGCTCTGCCGTTACCGTCATACCTAAACGTATATTCGCGCTACATTTTCCTAGGATTCCGTTATCAGTCACACGTATAAAATTAGTTAGTTATACGGGAGAGGGCATAGATTGCATGGGTTGTGTAGATATGCAAGTCGAGTGGTGAGGCCTCGTGCACGAGCTGAAAGTGTATGTCGTGCAACAGGGCGGCCCGCCGCTACTCGGTCGCGATTTTATCGCAAAGTTCAACTTGCATTTGATACCAGTGTACAATAATTCTGTAACATGCAGCGACATCGACTCTCTGAAGTTACGTTACGCCGATGTATTTTCGAATAAATTAGGCATGTTTAACAAATATAAAGTTAAACTAACGATTAAACCCGGCTCGAAACCTATATTTTTCAAAGCGCGGCCCATGGCATTCGCGTTGCGAGACAAGGTAGAGAAAGAACTAGATAGGCTAGTAGAGTTAGGCATAATTAGACCTGTCTCCCAGTCGACGTACGCTTCGCCGATCGTGCCTGTGTTGAAGCGAAATGGTTCCCTGCGATTATGCGTAGACTACTCCGTAACGTTAAATAAGCAATTAGTGGTGGATAAGTGTGGATAAGTATCCATTACCGACGATTAAGGAGTTGTTTTCGAAACTTTACGGAGGCCAACAATTCACTAAGTTAGATTTGTCCATGGCTTACAATCAGTTCGTCCTAGAAGAGGAGTCACAAATGTACACGTGTATTAACACGCACCGAGGACTCTTCGCATACAACAGATTGGCGTTCGGGTTGTCGAGCGCGCCAGCCATTTTCCAGCGCGCTATGGAGGGGCTGCTGGGCGGCATCGACGGCGTGCTCTGTCTGCTGGACGATGTGTGCATCACCGGCCGCGACCGCGCCGAGCACCTCGAGAGGCTACACGAGGTACTCAGGAGGCTGCAGGACGCCGTCTAGTGTTGCAGCAGGAGAAATGTGAGTACTTTAAAGACGAAATTAACTACTTGTTTGTTTTTATTAAGGATTTAGAGACATCTACAGTTATCAAAAAGCACAAAAATCAAATTTTGCTGTATAAAGGCCATTTCACCGATAGACAACCTTGGGACGAGGAAATATTAACGGGCTCACGAGCCATAGAGCAGGCGGAGTCGGTCCCTTTACCCCCAACAGTGAATGTAGACATGTGGGATCCACAGGAGGAGGGAAGGGACAGAAGTAGAGAGGAAAGCTCAAGGCCTTCGGTTGTCGTTGATGGGAGCTCGGAGGGAGATCGAGAAATGGAGGCTCAACACACGGAGCAGACTTCTGTGCTAAATGAGCAGGAAGCAGCTCGGACTTCGGATCCAGTACCACCTTGCCCACCGTCGGAGCGACCGAAGCGCGGTGTCCCCAAGGTCGACTACAGCAAGTTTTTGTGATATGTGTTATGTTGCTTAAGAGGAGTTTTGTTTTTTCAAGTTTTATTTATATTAGTTAAGGGTTATTTATAGATTGGTCTAGATTATATAATTATACTTATTTGTTATTCTATGGGGGAGGAATTGGTATGTATGTCTATGGTTGTCATCGGTTGCCTTGACAATATATCTGTTATCGAATGGCCGTCTGATATTTTACTTGTAAAATAGCAAACTCCCATAAATATCCCCATATTTATCATGTTTCATTATTTTTTAAAGTTGTTTGGCGGGGGTTTTTTTTTTTTTTAATTTCTTAATTTAATTTTATTTTATGCTTTTTAAACTTGTGTTGGTTATAGTGCAGGATTGTTCCTATCAACAGGATCATATCCCAATAAATACGATTTATAAATATCCTCTTGGATGACGCCATCAATATGAGCCCAAATGTGAAACCTCCACCCTGGGTTCATACGGCTCAGCTCGGCTCCTATAGAATCCAGGTGATGCTGCAGAAGCAGCATTCAAATATATACTGTTTATCTACGTCTTACTAGTTGTCGCAATTAAAATGAGCCCAAACACGAAACCTCTGCTCTAAGTTGGTGAGGAGTTGGGACAGACAGACAGACAGACAGACAGACAGACAGACAGACAGACAGACAGACAGACAGACAGACAGACAGACAGACAGACAGACAGACAGACAGACAGACAGACAGACAGACAGACAGACAGACAGACAGACAGACAGACAGACAGACAGACAGACAGACAGACAGACAGACAGACAGACAGACAGACAGACAGACAGACAGACAGACAGACAGACAGACAGACAGACAGACAGACAGACAGACAGACAGACAGACAGACAGACAGACAGACAGACAGACAGACAGACAGACAGACAGACAGACAGACAGACAGACAGACAGACAGACAGACAGACAGACAGACAGACAGACAGACAGACAGACAGACAGACAGACAGACAGACAGACAGACAGACAGACAGACAGACAGACAGACAGACAGACAGACAGACAGACAGACAGACAGACAGACAGACAGACAGACAGACAGACAGACAGACAGACAGACAGACAGACAGACAGACAGACAGACAGACAGACAGACAGACAGACAGACAGACAGACAGACAGACAGACAGACAGACAGACAGACAGACAGACAGACAGACAGACAGACAGACAGACAGACAGACAGACAGACAGACAGACAGACAGACAGACAGACAGACAGACAGACAGACAGACAGACAGACAGACAGACAGACAGACAGACAGACAGACAGACAGACAGACAGACAGACAGACAGACAGACAGACAGACAGACAGACAGACAGACAGACAGACAGACAGACAGACAGACAGACAGACAGACAGACAGACAGACAGACAGACAGACAGACAGACAGACAGACAGACAGACAGACAGACAGACAGACAGACAGACAGACAGACAGACAGACAGACAGACAGACAGACAGACAGACAGACAGACAGACAGACAGACAGACAGACAGACAGACAGACAGACAGACAGACAGACAGACAGACAGACAGACAGACAGACAGACAGACAGACAGACAGACAGACAGACAGACAGACAGACAGACAGACAGACAGACAGACAGACAGACAGACAGACAGACAGACAGACAGACAGACAGACAGACAGACAGACAGACAGACAGACAGACAGACAGACAGACAGACAGACAGACAGACAGACAGACAGACAGACAGACAGACAGACAGACAGACAGACAGACAGACAGACAGACAGACAGACAGACAGACAGACAGACAGACAGACAGACAGACAGACAGACAGACAGACAGACAGACAGACAGACAGACAGACAGACAGACAGACAGACAGACAGACAGACAGACAGACAGACAGACAGACAGACAGACAGACAGACAGACAGACAGACAGACAGACAGACAGACAGACAGACAGACAGACAGACAGACAGACAGACAGACAGACAGACAGGACAGACAGACAGACAGACAGACAGACAGACAGACAGACAGACAGACAGACAGACAGACAGACAGACAGACAGACAGACAGACAGACAGACAGACAGACAGACAGACAGACAGACAGACAGACAGACAGACAGACAGACAGACAGACAGACAGACAGACAGACAGACAGACAGACAGACAGACAGACAGACAGACAGACAGACAGACAGACAGACAGACAGACAGACAGACAGACAGACAGACAGACAGACAGACAGACAGACAGACAGACAGACAGACAGACAGACAGACAGACAGACAGACAGACAGACAGACAGACAGACAGACAGACAGACAGACAGACAGACAGACAGACAGACAGACAGACAGACAGACAGACAGACAGACAGACAGACAGACAGACAGACAGACAGACAGACAGACAGACAGACAGACAGACAGACAGACAGACAGACAGACAGACAGACAGACAGACAGACAGACAGACAGACAGACAGACAGACAGACAGACAGACAGACAGACAGACAGACAGACAGACAGACAGACAGACAGACAGACAGACAGACAGACAGACAGACAGACAGACAGACAGACAGACAGACAGACAGACAGACAGACAGACAGACAGACAGACAGACAGACAGACAGACAGACAGACAGACAGACAGACAGACAGACAGACAGACAGACAGACAGACAGACAGACAGACAGACAGACAGACAGACAGACAGACAGACAGACAGACAGACAGACAGACAGACAGACAGACAGACAGACAGACAGACAGACAGACAGACAGACAGACAGACAGACAGACAGACAGACAGACAGACAGACAGACAGACAGACAGACAGACAGACAGACAGACAGACAGACAGACAGACAGACAGACAGACAGACAGACAGACAGACAGACAGACAGACAGACAGACAGACAGACAGACAGACAGACAGACAGACAGACAGACAGACAGACAGACAGACAGACAGACAGACAGACAGACAGACAGACAGACAGACAGACAGACAGACAGACAGACAGACAGACAGACAGACAGACAGACAGACAGACAGACAGACAGACAGACAGACAGACAGACAGACAGACAGACAGACAGACAGACAGACAGACAGACAGACAGACAGACAGACAGACAGACAGACAGACAGACAGACAGACAGACAGACAGACAGACAGACAGACAGACAGACAGACAGACAGACAGACAGACAGACAGACAGACAGACAGACAGACAGACAGACAGACAGACAGACAGACAGACAGACAGACAGACAGACAGACAGACAGACAGACAGACAGACAGACAGACAGACAGACAGACAGACAGACAGACAGACAGACAGACAGACAGACAGACAGACAGACAGACAGACAGACAGACAGACAGACAGACAGACAGACAGACAGACAGACAGACAGACAGACAGACAGACAGACAGACAGACAGACAGACAGACAGACAGACAGACAGACAGACAGACAGACAGACAGACAGACAGACAGACAGACAGACAGACAGACAGACAGACAGACAGACAGACAGACAGACAGACAGACAGACAGACAGACAGACAGACAGACAGACAGACAGACAGACAGACAGACAGACAGACAGACAGACAGACAGACAGACAGACAGACAGACAGACAGACAGACAGACAGACAGACAGACAGACAGACAGACAGACAGACAGACAGACAGACAGACAGACAGACAGACAGACAGACAGACAGACAGACAGACAGACAGACAGACAGACAGACAGACAGACAGACAGACAGACAGACAGACAGACAGACAGACAGACAGACAGACAGACAGACAGACAGACAGACAGACAGACAGACAGACAGACAGACAGACAGACAGACAGACAGACAGACAGACAGACAGACAGACAGACAGACAGACAGACAGACAGACAGACAGACAGACAGACAGACAGACAGACAGACAGACAGACAGACAGACAGACAGACAGACAGACAGACAGACAGACAGACAGACAGACAGACAGACAGACAGACAGACAGACAGACAGACAGACAGACAGACAGACAGACAGACAGACAGACAGACAGACAGACAGACAGACAGACAGACAGACAGACAGACAGACAGACAGACAGACAGACAGACAGACAGACAGACAGACAGACAGACAGACAGACAGACAGACAGACAGACAGACAGACAGACAGACAGACAGACAGACAGACAGACAGACAGACAGACAGACAGACAGACAGACAGACAGACAGACAGACAGACAGACAGACAGACAGACAGACAGACAGACAGACAGACAGACAGAACAGACAGACAGACAGACAGACAGACAGACAGACAGACAGACAGACAGACAGACAGACAGACAGACAGACAGACAGACAGACAGACAGACAGACAGACAGACAGACAGACAGACAGACAGACAGACAGACAGACAGACAGACAGACAGACAGACAGACAGACAGACAGACAGACAGACAGACAGACAGACAGACAGACAGACAGACAGACAGACAGACAGACAGACAGACAGACAGACAGACAGACAGACAGACAGACAGACAGACAGACAGACAGACAGACAGACAGACAGACAGACAGACAGACAGACAGACAGACAGACAGACAGACAGACAGACAGACAGACAGACAGACAGACAGACAGACAGACAGACAGACAGACAGACAGACAGACAGACAGACAGACAGACAGACAGACAGACAGACAGACAGACAGACAGACAGACAGACAGACAGACAGACAGACAGACAGACAGACAGACAGACAGACAGACAGACAGACAGACAGACAGACAGACAGACAGACAGACAGACAGACAGACAGACAGACAGACAGACAGACAGACAGACAGACAGACAGACAGACAGACAGACAGACAGACAGACAGACAGACAGACAGACAGACAGACAGACAGACAGACAGACAGACAGACAGACAGACAGACAGACAGACAGACAGACAGACAGACAGACAGACAGACAGACAGACAGACAGACAGACAGACAGACAGACAGACAGACAGACACACGTCAAACTTATAACACCCCTCTTTTTGGTCGGGGGTTAATAAAAGACTATGAAAAGTACCAATAATAGGGTCAAAATGGGACGATACATGGTTATAGTATACTTAATGGTTTATGGTAGTGATGATGATGATGATGAATGTAATTTGCATAGTAGCATATTATGCTTTCCGTTCTTAAAACAACGCTGAAACTCCCAAAGTTGTATCTATAAAGAATCAGGAGTTCTCTCAGCACCTTCCGAACTATGGTATACCTCGGCGCAAAATCTATGCTTAGAATACTTCTCACTAAACCGAAGTCACCACCATGTTTCCATATAAATTTTGAGGAGTTCCCTCGATTACTTATGGATCCCTTCATTTTTGAAAATCGGTTCACAAACGGCGCGGCGGAGTAATCGTTGAACATAAAAAACGAACATAACATCTCCTCCATTTTGAAAGTCGGTTAAAATTGTAGCCTATGTGTTATTGGTATATAAAGTTTCATTAAAATCCATTCAAGTTTTTGCGTGAAAGAGTAACTTTCGCCTTTATAATATTAGTAGGATTGAATCAGACAACCAGTAGCCCTAGCACGGCGACCAGTGGAAATGCGAAAGTATAGACAAACTGTGGAGATAAACTTAAGGTGCCGTTCCGATCTTTTTTCGTTCCGAAAAATTCAATTAAATTGCCACTTTATGACAGACTATAGTCACAAACTGTGGAGATAAACTTAAGGTGCCGTTCCGATCTTTTTTCGTTCCGAAAAATTCAATTAAAATGTCACTTTATGACAGATAGTCCTAAAAATTATACTTTATGACATATTATACTATAGTCTGTCATAAAGTGGCATTTTAATTGAATTTTTGTCGGTCGCGATTAGCCGTGGTAAAGATCGGAACGGCACCTTAAGTTTATGTCCACAGTTTGTCTATACTTTCGCATTTCTGCTGGTCGCCGTGCTAGGGCTACAGAAAACGGATCACCTAATGGTCAGCAATTGTCGCCCATTGGCATTCGACTGTTGCGAGTTGCCATTCTGCCCCTTTAGCATGACCACAGTAGAAATGCGAAAGTATAGAAACACTGTGGAGATAAACTGAAGAGTGACTGTGAAGGTACCGTTCCGATCTTTACCGCGGCTAACCGCGACCGACAAAAATTCAAATAAATTGCCATTTATGACATAGACTATATTATCAGGGGTTCCCAATCTTTTTCAGCCTGCGGCGCAGTTACACGTCACAATATTTTGTCACGGCGCCCTACTCTATCTAGCTATTAAAAAATGATACATAAATAAACATCTTTTAATGATCATAGATATTATGTTAAGCAGGTAAATGAGGTAAATAATAATAAACAAATATTAAATCATCTACTTGCTTTACATAATTAATATTGTAATTTTATTTTATAATATTTGTGGTTTCGGAGAATGATGGAGGATCAACTCACGGCGCCCTTCTTGCCTTTCTACGGCGCACCAGGGCGCCGCGGCGCACACTTTGGGAATCCCTGGACTATATAATAGTCTAACCCAGGGGTTCCCAATCTTTTTCAGCCTGCGGCGCAGTTACAACTTACACGTCACAATATTTTGTCATGGCGCCCTACTCTATCTAGCTATATTAGAAAAGGATACATGACTAAACATCTTTAATGATCATAGATATGTTAAGCAGGTAAATGAGGTAAATAATAATAAACAAATATTAAATCATCTACTTGCTTTACATAATTAATATTGTAATTTTATAATATTTGTGGTTTCGGAGAATGATGGAGGATCGACTCACGGCACCCCTCTTGCCTTTCCACGGCGCACCAGGGCACCGCGGCGCACACTTTGGGAACACCTGGTCTAACCAACAAAAAATCAAATAAAATGCCACTTTTAGACGCGGTTAGCCGTGGTAAAGATCGGAACAGTACCTTCAGTTTATCTCCACAGTGTTTCTATACTTTCGCATTTCTACTGTGGCCATGCTAAAGGGGCTGGTCCTTATAATCGTGTCGGAACACCTTGGCCTATAGGAACAACAGTAAGAAAAATTGATAACTACTTCATCGATCTTGTGGAATCCAACTCTGTGGGCTATGTGGCTCTCCTCCTAAGTCGCTGAAAATGCAGCTAACGCAATTGCTCTGGATTCTGGAATCAAGGTTTTACTGCTATTCTAGTTTCCTCACCTGGATGTACTTCTTGTTGACGGCAGCCACGTCCACAGGGTCGGGGCTGAGGCTCCGCATCGTTGGAAGAAAGTCGTCTATCATGATGTCGATTTATCAGCGCTCTGAAAAAAAGAAAAAAAAATTAAATTTACCATATAAATATTTTTTATTTTCTTGCTACTTAAATATTTATAAGTACTTAAGTAATACAATAACTAAGCAATTTTTATTAAGATTTAATATATTTTAAAACGACACTAAATATGATATTATAAGGTAAACACTTAGGTACGGATTTTGTCGCGGGGCACTTTGGGCCTTCCCCTACGGAGATTACGTAATTTACCGTATTTAGAGCCTTATAAACTCATAATTTGAAAGCTACAAAGTTATAATAAAAATACAGCAATAATCTTCAGTATATCAACATTCCTTTCCCCGTTTCAAATTTTCTATTTTTGTTTAAATTTATACTCATGATATTAGCTTCCAAAGTAATACCAATTTATTAAAATTGAAGCATACTTTCAGCATCTCCCTAGTATTTACAAATTACGTTTATTTGAAACACACGACAATAGTTAGACAATTTCATTAACGGTCTACCAGAATCTGATGGCAAAAAGTGAGAAAATAAATTGACTCTAGCAATACCGGGGTAATTGGAATAAAACATTTTGATCCTTTTTTTCTTATAGCGGCTGATTCTGTGTGTTAAACATGCAAATATAAAAATTTATCCAATGATCAAGGATATTTTATGAAAATCTGCTGTCAAAAATTGCCATCAAATTCTGGTAGACCTATACATATTCCCCGTTTAAATTTTTTTAGATCAATTTTGAACTAAGATAAGTAAAAAAAAATAGGATTTTTATGCGATCTCGGCAACGCGTCAAATGTATGGTCAAGGTCGTTTGCTCGGGGGATGGCCTTAATAAGCATTACAAATAAAGCATGATACCGCCCAAGAATGATATCGAGGCCATAGAAATTAAAAAACACCCAAGAAGATGGCTGGGTGCTGCCCGCCGATCTCGGCTTTAAGACACTGTAAGTTCGTTCTGCGTAGATCGGAACGCAAACAAAAATTGATAAATCTTCGGGTAGTTGAAAAACTTCAATGAATAGGATGATAATGATGATGACTATTTTTTTTTCTTATTGGTAATTAAAAGACCCTTAAAAAATAGAAACATCGCTCAAAGAATGACTCTGATAGCTTAAAAATTCACCAAGATATGACAATTCAAACATCTCATAAATTTAGACCTGCCCGAAACGCTCCATACAAAGTGCTACGAAAGAATGACGTCACTCTTTCGTAGTTTGTACGCATCGGGAGAGAACTTTGTTCGGTAGGTATATTAAATATTGCGTTTATGAAAGCGGTTTTATAACAAAAGTAGCTTTTAATTGCATAATTTATCGAATGGTATACAAATATTAAGAAATTTAATTGAAAAAAAATCGACTTGATTATCCAACTTTGAAGGCGCATAACAAAAAAAATACAAATGCTATCAAGCTGAAATTTTGAGAACACTTATTTTTTACTGTGATTTCTTTATTTTATTAACAAAATTCGCTAATCTTTGACTTTGTCATCATCCCTATTGGACGCCTGTCGATGTCGCCTCAGTCCACACGTGACCACGAAACGTCGGGATTAACAAAAGTGCCCCGCGACAAAATCCGCTGTTTAAACCTTATGATATCATGAATGATACCCCGTACTCGCGTAAACACTGTAAATAAATAGAAAATCCGAGCTGAGTAAAAAATAGACTATACCACTAGCGCCATCTAGTTTGATTAGTACTAATCTTCATTTTGTAGGCTTTTTTAGAATAAAACAATAGGGATGACGACAAGGTCAAAAATTAGCTGATTATTTAAATAAAATAAAGACATAGCGATGAAAAATAGGTATTCCCAAAATTTCAGGTTCATAACTTATTAATTTTTTTTTTGTTTTGAGCCTTCAAAGTTTTTTCGTCAAGTTAAGTCAAGTCGAATATTTTTTATTAAATTCCTTAATTTTTGTGTACCATTCGATAAGTTATGCAATTTTTAACATTTTTTCTTACGAAACCACTTTCATAAACTCAATATTTAACATAGCTATCGAACAAACTAGCTAGGCGTGACGTCACAGTTAGCTGACATTTTGTATGGAGCGTTTTGGGAAGGTCTATTTTATGTGAGTTTTGAATTGTGATATCTTGGAGAGTTTTTATGCTATCAGAGTCATTTTTTCACTGATATTTCTATTTTTGAATGGTTCTTCACTTACCAACAAGAAAAAAAAATTCGTCATGCCTATTATGACGAATAGCCATTAGAGAAATTATTGTGTATGTTTTATAAGATGGTAATGTATGTTTGTCTGTAGGTATAATAATATAATAGTGGTCGGGCCGGATCATCCACCTTTTTGTTATCGGTGTACCTCTCGCTTTGATAGGTTAAAATAAATGTTTTCAAGCCAATATACGTCGTATTCCCTTTAATTAGCGTTGTTTATCGCTTGAAACAATTCAATCATAGGTACGTATGTCATTTTAACATTGTTTACAAACTAGCTACATTATTCCTACATAGAGTTATTATGATACGCAGTACATAATAAATCTATGACTAGCTAAAAGCCGAGCTTTGTGAATTGTGAGGGCTCGCGTCGTCACACCTTAACTGACTGATGATAACACATCTACATATAAATAAAAATTAAGCACAAATCAATAGGCGTGATAGTTTTTCCGTAAAGTGTACCACAAAATGTACAGATTGTGGGATATAGCTAGGGCTCGCTTCGCTCGCCCTGAATAGTGGAAGAGACTGTCGATTTCTTACTTCTTTACCTTTGAGTTTTTCATATTATATCATTGTTCTTTACACTTTTTCCATTATTTTACTTCTTAGATACTGATATCTAAAAACCGTTTTTACTATATTGCATAACATTTTGTAATAAATTCCTATCAATGTTACATTATTGATAAGGCCTAAGATGCCGTTGCCGAATGCCGATGCATTAATCTATAGTATACAGTAGGAAAATTATTACGATAATAAAGTAGTTATATAATGTGTCTATAACGCAAAAAATATGTGTGTAAAGATAAATGCACAATGCACTGACGGTATTTGAGATAGTGGTTATTATCTTTTGTTTGTGTTAATATTAATTCATAACATTTTTATTGCGCATTTTATGTAGGAATCATAATAATATTCAATCTTTTGAGGGTTCCATACTCAAAGGGTAAAAATAACTATTCGTCTATGCGTCTGTCTGTCTCTAGGCTGTGTATGATGTATCTCAAGAACGGTAATAGCTAGAGAGTTGAAATTCTCACAGATTATGTATTTCTGTTGCCGCTCGCGCTATAACGACAAATAGTAAAAACAAAATAAATTGAATACTTAAGGGGTGCTCCCATACAACAAACGAGATTTCTTTGCCATTTTTTGCTCGATATCAATAATATAGCAACAGGTAGGCAGTATAGGCACTTGAAATGTTCACAAAATACTCAGTTTTATTTAT
Source organism: Cyaniris semiargus (assembly GCA_905187585.1). Taxonomy (NCBI): domain Eukaryota; kingdom Metazoa; phylum Arthropoda; class Insecta; order Lepidoptera; family Lycaenidae; genus Cyaniris; species Cyaniris semiargus. Next base: position 12,647,483 of record LR994567.1, read on the forward strand.
AATTTAATCATTAATACTTAGTAAAATTAAAATAAAATAAATACTTAATTAAAGCTTCCATACCAAAAATTGCCTATTTTTGCTCTATAATGTTACGGGTTCCGTACCATTAATCATTATAGAGCAAAAATAGGATTTTTTTTTGTGAGTCCAACTCGCACTTGGCCGATATTTTGTACAGATGTTGGCGAATGCTCTAGCTAGAGCTGTCAGAAATCAAAAAGATCAGAATTCACAAATCACAAACACAGTTCGCATAGCTATGATATTATTTTATAATAATATAAAAATAATATGTTATAAATAAGTAATATTAATTTAAGCAGCAGAAACCTGTTAAGCAAGTCTATTTTTAGTTTGGTTGTCTTACTTTACTATTCCATATTTTATCGAAAACCGTTACTCGTTAGCTTAAAATGCTTAACTATGTCGCTGTAACCAGTGTAAAATCTTGGGCGTAAAATTTTTGAAGCATAAATGTATATTTATTTCGTTTTTATTACTATTTTTATATAAATAACTAGACGTTCCGCGCGGCTTCGCCCGCGTAAATTAGATATTTCACCGACAAATCAGTCTACAAAAAATAGCCTGTGATCCTTCACGTGGTCTACTTCTTATCTGACCCAAATAACAGAAAAATTGCTCTAGTAGTTCGTGAGATAAGCCCTTTCAAATAATTTCCCCCGTTTTTTCCATATTTCTTCTATTTCTTCGCTCCTATTAGTCTTAGCGTGATAAAATATAGCCTATAGCCTTCCTCGATAAATGGACTATCTAACACTGAAAGAATATTTCAAATCGGACCAGTAGTTCCTGAGATTAGCGCGTTCAAACAAACAAACAAACTAACAAACTCTTCCGCTTTATAATATTAAGTATAGATGACGCCATGAGTGACGTTTTTGCCGCGACCACAATAATTGCGGTCGGCTGAAGTAGTATTTTCAGCGTTTTGATATCTTAGTGGAAAGCACCCCAAGTTATAAATAAAATTTGAATTATAGTTGGGGAGTTCTGGTTGAAATTCAGTGGGTTTTCAAGTTGCTAATCAGCGACTTGGCGGTTGTAGGTTGTAGTTTACTTGACGGTGCCCCGACACACCGTGACAACAATTATGGACTAAAATATAACTTTACACAAGTTAGGAATTATTTGAACTCAAAGGCATAAAGCATATTATTTCATTACTTTTTAAAATTGTTTGGCGGGTTTTTTTTAATTTCTTAATTTAAATAGTAAAAAAAATCAAGGAATTTTTAAGTTGTAATAATTAACATTTCAATCACCGGATACTGTTATTTTAATCACTTACTTTATTACGTCCATGTGAAAATCTCTAACTTTAAGAAAAATGTTGTTTGAGGATGAACAAATCCGAAAATCTGTTTTATTTGTTTTAAATAATTTTTTTGCAATCCCCTAGTTGTGAGTACGCAATATAAAAAGAACACATACAATGACAGTGCCGAATAGTGGCCTTCAGTCAATTGTGTGATGTCTGTCCTCTCAAATGTAGTTGAAATTAAATAGGTGCATTATAGGCATAGAGTTATTATATACAACGTGTTGTACAATACTACATAATAACTCTATGATTATAGGTGTATTATTTTTCTCTAATGTATTATTCTCTATTTCTTCCTACTCCTCCTATTCTCTTCTGATTAATTTCGTTGCGGGTCCCAAGACAGTTTTAGCATGTCCCTCGGGCTCCCTGAGATCATATCAAAGGGTTTTCGTGGTTGGATACCGCTGTCGATCCTGGTACACAGGAGATACAGTGGTGGGAATGTGGGCCAAAGCCCGTTTAAAAAAAAAAAGTATTATTCCAACTTCCGACTGTCGATAACCATTGTTTGACTGCGTTTTCTTTAAGTGTAATCTTATCATGCTTTAATTAATATTTAACGTTTTAATTAACGGTATCTGGCTACATTCATAAAAATTATAAGGTAAAGCTATATATTTAACAATATTTCCGTGCCCATGGTAGAATAATTTTTGACCCAAACTACAACGTGCTTGCAATTTACATTGTAATAATATGGGTCCTATCAACGGTCTCAATACTGGTACTGGTACAGGTTATAATTCTATGAGTCCTATTATGTCTATTATGTACGAACTAGCTGTGCCCCGCGGTGTTACCCGCGGTTAAAGTGATATATAATAAAAGACTATGAAAAGTACCAATAATAGGGTCAAAACGGGACGATACATGGTTTATGGTAGTGATGATGATGATGATGAATGTAATTTGCATAGTAGCATATTATGCTTTCCGTTCTTAAAACAACGTCGAAACTCCCAAACTTGTATCTATAAAGAGTCAGGAGTTCTCTCAACACCTTCCGAACCATGGTATACCTTGGTGCAAAATCTTGCTTGTTGGTAGCATATGCTTGGAATACTGCTCACGAAACCGAAGTCACCACCTGTTTTCATATAAATTTTGAGGAGTTCCCTCGATTTCTTATGGATCCCTTCATCAGGTTACTACTTTTATGAATATGGTACCAAATTAGGATGATAACCTATACACCAAAAGAAAAATTTTGAAAATCGTTTTATTTTCGATTTTAGTATATCTCCAAAATGATTTTAAGTTGAGATTTAGATTATTTTCAAATCGAGAAATATAAGATCTATAACATACCTTCCGCATAGCCTTCACTCTTGATCTTAATGTAGTAAACGTATCGAAATCACTCTCACATTTTTAGAGACCTATCCATAGATACCCCACACGCATAGGTTAGATGAAAAAAATTTTTTTTGATTCAGTGGTACCTATGGGGACCCCTAAAATTTTTAATAATTTTTCCATTATTGTATCAAAATCTTAATGCGGGTCACAGACTGCATCTACTTACCAAATTTCAATAGTATAGCTTTTATAGTTTCGGAGAAAAGTGGCTGTGACATACGGACGGACAGACAGACAGACAGACAGACAGACATGACGAATCTATAAGGGTTCCGTTTTTTGCCATTTGGCTACGGAACCCTAAAAACGAACATAACACCTCATCCAATTTGAAAGTCGGTTAAAAATGTAGCCTATGTGTTATTCTGATGTATAAGCTATATTATTGTAAAGTTTCATTAAAATCCGTTCAGTAGTTTTTGCGTGAAAGAGTAACAAACATCCATCCATACATACATACATACATCCCAACTTTCGCCTTTATAATATTAGTAGGATAGTAGGATTTCACTTCAATTCACCACCACGACATTGTGTGCTGTGTCAGCTCCGAAATTACTACAATATCGAAAACGTTAATCTCGCAATAGGACAGTCCCATAAAATTAAGGGTTCAAAATAAACAGTCTCTTACTGTTTGTCTGTATGGTTGTCTGTCCGTGACATCGTAGCATCCAAACGAGTGGCCCGATTTTGATCTTATATTTATGTTTGAAATCTGACGCTATCGAGAGATGTTCTTATAGCTATAGTTTATCACCATCAGCCCGCTGACCGCTGACTAGGTACTGAATAAATTGGGTTTATCTACTTAAAACTTTTGAATCGGGGGTTGTTAGGGTTCCGTACCCAAAGGGTAAAAACGGGACCCTATTACTAAGACTTCGATGTCTGTCCGTCTGTCTGTCTCCAGGCTGTATCTCAAGAACCGCTAAAGCTAGACTTATGAAATTTTCACAGGTTGTGTATTTCTGTTGCCGCTATAACAACAATTACTAAAAACAAAATATAAATAATATTTAAGGGGGACTTACATACAACGAACTTGATTTTTTTGGCCCATTTTTGCTCGATATCAATAATGGTAACAGGTAGGCACTTGAAATTTTCACAAAATCCTTGATATGTGTACTTTATTAATTAATAAAAATATTAAAATAAAATAAAAAATTATCCTTGAATTTTTTGTCGATCGATCATCAATCACCAATAATTCACCAAATGTGTTTGCGATGGTTCAAATAGATATTGCGTAATAGTGCCGAAATACTGGTAGATCCCCAAGACTGGCGCGCAAATAGAAATCATAATTATGGCCATGCGATATTGGAGTCCAAATCAGGCAGAAGTTCAAAGTATAATATGACTAAACATTCCGCGCGGCTTCGCCCGCGTAAATTAGATATTTCACAGACAAATCAGTCTTCAAAAAATAGCCTATGATCCTTCACGTGGTCTACTTCTTATCTGACCCAAATAACAGAAAAATTGCTCTAGTAGTTCGTGAGATTAAGACCTTTCAAATAATTTCCCCCGTTTTTTCCACATTTTCTTCTATTTCTTCGCTCCTATTAGTCTTAGCGTGATAAAATATAGCCTATAGCCTTCCTCGATAAATGAGCTATCTAACACTTAAGGAATTTTTCAAATCGGACCAGTAGTTCCTTAGATTAGCGCGTTCAAATAAGCTCTTTCAAATAATTTCTCCCGGTTTTTTCCACATTTTCCTCTATTTCTTCGCTCCTATTAGTCTTAGCGTGAAAAAATATAGCCTATAGCCTTCCTCGATAAATGGTCTATATAACACTGAAAGAATTTTTCTAATCGGACCAGTAGTTCCTGAGATAAGCGCGTTCAAACAAACAAACTAACAAACTCTTCCGCTTTATAATATTATATGTATAGACTAGATAACGCTTCAACTCCCCTGTTTGCTTATAGCGCACGAACCGTACTTTTTTCCGGGGTTTTAAAGAATTCTATGTCCTTTTCCGGAACTAAACTGTATCTCAAAACCAAATTTATTTCATCAAAATCGATTCAGGGATTTAAGCGTGAAGAGGTAATGGGATCCAGGCTATCCCAGAGATGGCAAACTGTGGGAAATGTAGGATAATTTAAATTTTCATAGAAACTTCTATGAACATTCTTCCTTTATTTAAATATCTATCTTTCTTTGGTCTTAATCTTTTTTAAAATTTTGGCCGTAAATAGAAACAGACAGACAAACGGCTCGCTTAGATTACTGAATAATTGGTATAAAAATACGTCACCGTTGTTTTATATTAATAATATTTTATATCCATATCCATACTTCCATACTAATATTATAAATGCGAAAGTGTGTCTGTCTGTCTGTCTGTCTTTTTTTTTATGAAATAAGGGGGCAAACGAGCAAACGGGTCACCTGATGGAAAGCAACTTCCGTCGCCCATGGACACTCGCAGCATCAGAAGAGCTGCAGGTGCGTTGCCGGCCTTTTAAGAGGGAATAGGGGAGGGTAGGGATGGGAAGAGAAGGGAATAGGGGAGGGAAAGGAAGGGAATAGGGTAGGGGATTGGGCCTCCGGTAAACTCACTCACTCGGCGAAACACAGCGCAAGCGCTGTTTCACGCCGGTTTTCTGTGAGAACGTGGTATTTCTCCGGTCGAGCCGGCCCATTCGTGCCGAAGCATGGCTCTCCACGTATAAACAACTGTCTGTCTGTCTGTTACCTCTTCACGCCTAAACCGCTGAACCGATTTTGCTGAAATTTGGTATGGGGATACTTTGAGTCCCGGGAAAGGACATAAGATACTTTTTATCCCGGAAAAATGTACGGTTCCCGCGCGATAAACGAATTATATATTCATAGTTAATAATATGACTTTAATTCGCCGTATCACAATAAGGAAAACTACATATACCAGAACCTGATGGAAAAAAAGGGAAAAAAGAAATTGACGCTACCAATACTGGGGAAATTGGAGCAAAACGTTTGATACTTTATTTTCCTTATAGCGGCTGGATTCTGTGTGTGATACATGCAAATGTGAAATAATAATAATAATGCTTTATTTCAGTCAATAAAATACAGCCCATAAAATACCAATGATAAAGGATATTTTTTGAAAATCTTCCGTCCAAATTTGCCATGAGATCCTGGTAGACCTATAGTGTGTTTGGTTTGCCAACAAACATAGCAAAAACGTATTCCTAATTCAAAAAATTGAACATTATCACTGAGTTATTATAGTACATATTATGCAATCTGTTACGTCAAAAGTACGCGTTACGATATACAGACTGCTCCAAATTAGCTTTAGAAAGTGCGTTTAAATGCCTTTAACTTAAAACTTTGGTAGATATACGATATTTCATATTATAAAAATACTTAAAATACGGTACTTTAAAGCTGCCTTTATGAGGCTACGAATATATTTAATATTTATTTTAAAGCAATGATGAAAAACTCAAAGCAGATATGTTACTACCGCGCGCGTTGTGAAGACTCAAATACGGCCCAATTGGGTCGTCTGTTATTTAGTCTGCATCGAGCGCAGTCACGAACGTACTGCGTCTTGTCTTGCCTAAATAAATTGAAAATGACGTCGTGCGTGTTTCGAAAATGTACCAATTATGACTCAAAAGAAAACAAAACACATGGAATCTCTTACCACATACAGTCTTGATTGCAATAAATACCTCGATTATTCACATTTTCAATTATTTTTTCGAACAATCTGGAAAAATCGAATTTTCGTCATAGCTCAGGCGAAGAAAGAGACAGCGATACGATTCGACGTTTAAAAATAGAACTGTCTCTTTTATGTAAATGGTTTTTCGTATCTTTTGTTTCACTTATCTGTCAAATTTGTCAATGTTTGCAATTTTGAATTTGAAAATTGTTCGGAAGAGATTTAAGCCGGAAAATAGTATGGACGTAACAGATCTGTATATGTAGAATATCATTGTTTTAAAGTAAAATCACAGCTTACTAAATAGTTACTTCGTAAGTACAACGATACGTTATTTATTTATATTTATTTATTTACAGTGTGGTCATCCTCTTTAGATTGAAATTGTAGAATTTCGGCTTTAATAAAGAAATTAAGTAAAATTGGTATAATTATTTTTTAACGAAATATTGAACCCGACTTCCAAGGCAAAACGATATTCTTAAAATGATCTAAAAAGTATGAAATAATTCTTATTCTTCATTAGTGCCTTTTTCAAAATTCGACTAAACCTCAACTAGTTAGGTACTTCAGCACTCATCAGTATCTCAAGAAAAGCTATAGCTAGATTTCTGAAATTTTCACAGATTGTAATTTTACGTAATTTTTTTGCTATTTTTTGCTCGATATCAATAATGGCAATAGGTAGGCACGTCTTGAAATGTTGACAAAATACTCAGTTGTATTTATACTTTAATAATTAACAATACAATTTAAATAAAATAAGTTATTAAGGGGGGCTCCCATACAAAAAATCACATTTTTACCTATTTTTGCTCGATAATGGTAGGGAACCCATTCGTGCGCGAGTCCAACTCGCACTTGGCCGATTTTTTTTATTTACTTGTCGAATTAAGCCACTTGTATATGTAGTATAACGTGCAAATTGCAAACTGAAGGTCAATTGCAAGACTACATGAGTCTTGCAATAGACCTTCCATACTCTACAGTCTACACTAATATTCGGACTAAGGGCCAACCCACACGTACCACAACCACACGACATCGCAACGACAAAATGTCGTCGAGCAGTGGTTACGCGTGAATGGTGTCGCTGCAGCTTTTTGTAGTTGCGTTGTGGTACCGACAAAATGTCGACGTGGTTGCGTTGTCGCCAGTGGTTACGATTTGGTTGCGATGTGGTTACGTACGAAAGTCAATGAAACGGAGGGGGGGAAGAGCGCGGGCGGTGTGCGCGCACTGTCGTTGCATCGACGCAACGTTGTGGTTGCGATGTGGTTGCGATGTGGTCGGCCGTGGTTGCGATGTGGTCGGTATCTGACAAGTGGTCGACAACGACTGCAAAATGTGGTACGTGTGAATGGTCCAGTTCATTTACAATACGTAATATACGCCCGACCACGTGGTGTTGTTGTGGTTGTCGTGTGGTTGTGGTACGTGTGGGTTGGCCCTAATATTCGGAATAGCGGACGACCTCTGTAGCTCAATTGGTTGAGTGTGTGGCAGCTCAAGCCGGGGGTCGCGGGTTCGAATCCCGCCGACGGAACAAAAAGGTTGTATTTGCCTTTATTTGCTTGTTTGCGTATTCGTCAATAATGTTGCCAAATACAACACACAGCCAATAGCAAATACAAATAGCCATGTGTAGTGCCAGGCGCCAGCATAAGATTGTTATTATCTCGTCCGCGTGACCCTGCCTCTGGCTCTAACCAATTTTTGCAATTTCGAGGCCTCCAACTTGTTTTCAATATAAATGCTAAGATGTTTTAAGGGTCATATTATATGCCATAGCTGATAATAGTATGACAAACAACATTTTATATGTAACACAATGGTTGACTTCTACTTTAAATATACGTGGTATTACTAATAGTAGCAATTAGCTGATCTCTGAACACGCTGGACCGTATAAAAGTTATCTATCACAAGTACCTACTTATAAAATATTACGTCATATCTTTAAATAATACTTACACGGTATAAATATGTAATAATCCAATAAATCAATATGGCAACACTGTCACACAAAAATTCACTGGAAAAAAGTGTAATTTACGATAAAATTGCGAAACAATCACACCGAAATGATAGTGTGTACAAATTGAGACGTCACTCGAATGTCAAGAACACGTGTCACGCAGCGTAACCACTCGACTGGTCGGGTTATAGCGAAACGAACGACGTAGTATTGTGGCGGCCGAGAAGCGACTGTCTAGTGTAGTGTAAACATCATTCTTAATTTAGCGGTGTGCATATTAAAATACTCCACGCGTGATAATACATGATAACACTCTCAAAATCATAATTTTTATCTGAATTACGATAGTGTGGGCTAACAAGTAGAATTTTAGATTTTACATAGGCATACTTTGGACCTTGACTTGTGGGAATGTGTGCCGCTCGATACTAGGGTTGCAAAATTACGTAATTTTACCGAAAACGCTGGTAAAATACGCGTATTTTACGGTAATTTATATAAATTACGGTAAAATTACCGGCTACGTATGTATGCAGAATGGTGGTATGACGGCGGGCGGGGCGAGCGTGTTGCAAGTTGTAATTTGTGTACTGCGTGCGCGTCGCACGGTGTGAGTTGTGACGTTGCCGATTAGTGCTGTTTGCCATAATATTTTGCGCTGTTGCGACTTGTTGACAGTTGACGACACTCGACAGAGCATACAGCAAGCCGGCAGGCTGGCTATTATGTTGTTTTGACTTACTGCAGTCTAGACTTGCATTAAGTAACCTGTTTAATTGTTTATATCCACATTCTTAATGAAAATTATGCCACGAAATCAAATCTTTTTTTACCCAATTTTACCGTAATTTACCGTAAAATATAATATTTTACGTAAAATATCGTAATTTACCGAATTTTACGAAAGTAATTTTACCGCTTTACATCCCTACTCGATACCCATTACTGTGTTTAATGTCCATGTTATAAGTTATACATATTAGTGGTAGCGGAAAATTGTAGCTTCTCAGTATTTTGATGACTGTAGCAACTGTAGTCTGTAGTGCATGCAGATTTGTATTGTTGTATATTTCCCTCTATGCCCAATACCAAATAAGTTATTACTCTGTTAATATTAGCAGTTTTGCTGACATTTATCAATTTACTTAATTTATTTTGTGTCACATTTGAAAACAAAAAATATTACCTACATCTATCTCTAAGGGCCTGTCCACATGTCCACGTTACGACGTCGTTAACGTGGAACAGTGCGTAACGTGGCACGGTACGTTGTCGTGACGTGAAAATTTACGTCAACGTAACGTAAAAATGCACGTCACGATGAAGCAACATTGTACGTCACCATGCCTTGTAAAATTGCTACAGCCTACATTCTTCACTATAGGTCTACCAGAATCTGATGGCAATTTTTGACAGCAGATTTTTAAAAAATATCCATGATAATTGGATAAATTTTTATATTTGCATGTTTAACACACAGAATCAGCCGCTATAAGAAAAAAACTGATCAAAATGTTTTATTCCAATTACCCCCGTATTGCTAGAGTCATTTTATTTTCTCACTTTTTGCCATCAGATTCTGGTAGACCTATACTTATCTAGATAAATTATGGACCGCACAATACGTATTCTGCTTCTGCTATTGTTAAGAAGACGGAGAGAGAGATTTAAGAAAAAAAAAAGACGTAAAATGTTGCTACACCGTGACGTGCATTTTCACGTTACGTTGACGTAAATTTTCACGTCACGTCAACGTACCGTGCCAACTGCCACGTTACCGCACCGTTCCAACTTCCACGTTGACGACGCGCGTCGTGACGTGGAGATATGGACAGGCCGTAAGGCAACGTCAAATACTACTTAACCATAACCAGAAATAACTAAGTTTTAAATCTATCAATGTCAAAGTTTTTATGTCATAAGTAACGTCATAATATTAAGTCATAACGTAAAAGCGGGACCTAAGATTTTGTAACACTCTGTATCTGCCCGCGCGGGGTCGCGTATGCAGAATACATTTTTAGGGTTCCGTACCCAAAGGGTAAAACGGGACCCTATTACTGAGACTTCGTTGTCTGTCCGTCTGTCTGTCTGTCTCCAGGCTGTAACTCAAGAACGGTAATAGCTAGAGAGTTGAAATTTTCTCAGATTATGTATATCTATCGCCGCTATAACAACAAGTACTAAAAACAAAATAAGTAATAGTATTTTAAAAAGATTAAACCGACTTCAAAATTTTACGTAATTAAGAATTAAAATTCCCTATCTCAAAAACTACTGAATCGATTTTGATGAAACTTGCAGTATTCCTAAGTAGAACAATACCTAGTACAACAAAAAATTAAAAATATCGGCCAAGTGCGAGTCGGACTCGCGCACGAAGGGTTCCGTACCGTTATAGAGCGAAAATAGGCAAAAAATTATGTTTTTTGTTTGGCAGCCCCCCTTAAATACTTATTTAATTTTAATTTTATTTTTAATAACTTGATATACTAAGAGTTAAAAGAGAGTAAGTTGAAAAGAGAGAAGATAGATATAATAAGAGTGTTGTTTTGATCGCGGTAGCGAACGGTCGCCCACCGCTCAACAAGTAACAACGCACGCAGCAAATATTAATGAAATTAATTAATATTTCGTGAGTCGCGCGGCTCACAGCCGCTGCACCGATACCATGGCGCTCGTATCCAACGAGCTGCTGGCGTTCGTACAACACGTCGTCAACACCATGGACGAAGATAGCATCGTGCAGCTCTGCAGGTCAACCTACACCAGCGAGGAGATCTGCAAGGGCAGGCTGATGATGTACGAAGCGCTCGGCAAGACGGCGCAGATGACGTCCCGGAGGAGAGACGGAAGCGAACGAAGCTTGCAGGACATCATCTCCCTGCTCAAGCAGACTAATCCTGCGGAATTGCCGGTGTTTGTGGCCAAGCAGCTCCACAAACTGCCGGCGGTATCGACGGACCACGTCAACGTCTCCAGCCTGCTCCAGAAGTTCAACATCATGTGGGCAGAGCTGGACGAGATGCGAGGTAGATTGGATTTATAGCGGCAACAGATATACACAATCTGTGAAAATTTCAGAAGTCTAGCTATAGCGGACAGACAGACGGACAGACATGGAAGTCTTAGTAATAGGGTTCCGTTTTTACCCTTTGGGTACGGAACCCTAAAAAGAATCACTTAAATCGGACTTGTAGTTCCGGAGATATGCGAACACAAACATAAAAACATACATACATACATACATACATACATGCATACATACATACACTTTTGAACAAATGTGCCATTGTTCAGACGCTGATATAGACTAACATATTCGAAAATTGGGCGGTTCTGGAAATATTACATACATACGCGTCGAATTGATAACCTCTTTTTTTTGAAGTCGGTTAGTAAAAGTAATATTTAAGGGCTCCCATACAACAAACGTGATTTTTTTGGCCTTTTTTGCTCGATATCAATAATGGCAACAGGTAGGTACTTGAATTTTTTTCAAAGTCCTTAGTTATAATAAGTGTACTTTAATATTTAATAATAATAATAATAAAATAAAATAAATAATTAAGGGGGGGCTCCCATACAAAAACACAATTTTTGGCCAAATTTTGATCTATAATGGTACGGAACCTACGAATAATAAAAACTAAGGAAACGTATCTCCCATTATACTATTACCGTTTTAAATTTGGTTCCTTTCGAACTGTCATGTAACGTCAGCCTGATACCGCTGAAGGCCACCTAAATATTGCAAATGTATTGAAAATGTGTACCTAGGTACACATTTTTAACCGACTTCAAAAAAAGGAGGTTATCAATTCGACGCGTATGTAATATGTATGTAATATTTCCAGAACTGCCCAGTTTTTGTATATATTAGTCTATTTCAGTTTCTGAACAAATGTGCCAAATTTCAAAAGTGTATGTATGTATGTATGTATGTATGTTTGTATGTATGTATGTATGTTTTTATGTTTGTGTTCGCATGTCTCCGGAATTAACACAACAAGTCCGATTTAAGTAGTTCTTTTTTTGTTGTACTAGATATTGTTCAACTTAGGGAACACTACAAGTGTCATCAAAATCGGTTCAGTAGTTTTTGAGATAAGGCAATTTTAATTCTCAAGTACGTACAATTTTGAAGTCGATTTTATCTTTTTATTAAAATACTATTGACAAGTATTGTAGAACATGTTTTTTTGACGGAGTTACTTTTCCTTAGTTTTTATTATTCGTAGTACGGAACCCTTCGCGCGCGAGTCCGACTCGCACTTGGCCGTTTATTTTCATTTGTAATTTTTATGATTTTATCAAAATCAAAATATTTATTTCTAAATAGGTTAACAAAGTTATCACTTTTAGAACGTCTACATGAATAGAAGCAGCTTACAGTCAGACAGCTTATTTTTCCCAGAGTGTGCTATCATTGAGAAAATCAGTTATCTTATAATAAGCCCTAGCACACAAACGTTCTGTAACAACTTTTTAAATTTATCAACTGATAGATTTTGGACGTTTTCTAGGATTTTATTATAATTATAGACGTATGACCTTTGAAAGATTTGCTCACTTTACTAAGCCTGGTTATTGGTATATCTAACTTGTGCTTATTCCTAGTGTTCCTGCAGTGAATGTCACTTTTAGTTTTAAAATTATTTACATTTTTTCTCACGTATTGTTATACGTGAGAAAAATTAATGTAAATAATTTTTGTCCAAAATTTATTGAGAGATTACGGTCAGAATTCTTATTTCTTTAAATTTTTCCCTGAGAGATTCAAAGGTAAACATTTTATAAATAGATCGTATAGCTCGCTTCTGCAGCACAAATATCAGCAGCACTTCCCCATAATAGAATGCCGTAAGACATTCTACTATGGAAATAACTTCTAAAAAATCACAAATTTCTCTAATTTTTCTAACTGCATATGCAGCGGAACTGAGCTTATCGGCTAGTTTGGCAATATGAAGACCCCACTGCAGTTTACAATCTAGTGTTACTCCTAAAAACACTGTAGTGTCAACAAGATTCATTTTCTCATCATTTAATAGCAAATTGGTTTGCACTTGCTTAACATTTGGCAAGGTAAATCTTAAACAGTTTGTTTTATTAGAATTTAGAAATAAGTTATTTACATTAAACCAATTTACGATTTTTGAGAGAGTACAATTTACCTCATCATAATTCGACTGTTGTCGCTTCACTTTAAATATACCTAAGTGAAGTGTTATCAGCAAAAAGTACTAATATCTCATTATCATTATCCTTAACTAGATAAGGTAAGTCATTTATGTAGATAAGAAAAAGAAACGGACCCAAAATGGATCCCTGTGGGACACCTAATTCTATTTTGATCCCAGTGGACCTTTTACTATTGACATCAACCCTTTGAGACCTGTTCCTGAAATAAGATGTCAAAAGGTTGAGTGCCGAGTCCCTCATGCCATATTGGTGCAGTTTCCTGATGAATGTAACATGATCAACACAATCAAAGGCCTTAGAAAGGTCGCAAAATACACCTAAGGCATCCCGCGACTCCTCCCAGGCTTCAAATATACTACAAAGAACGTAAAATGTACTAACAATTGTTTTAAAATTATTTTTTTCAAATATTTTACTAAAAGTCGGTAGAATAGATATAGGTCTATAATTTTTCGGATCAGATTTAATTCCGGTTTTGAATAAAGGTACCACCTTGCTATGCTTCATTAAATCAGGAAAAACACCATTCTTTATACAGTCATTAAAAATATTGGCCAGATTGGCCAGAATTAAATATTTAAAATATTTAAATGATTTTTAAGATAGGTGATTTGGCACGATTTAATTTCTTCATAGCTAACAAAATGAATTTTGAATATTGCACGGTTATAGCACCTCATTGTATATTTGGTATTTAAATTAACAAATTTTTGCAAATAAAATTTTCTTATATTTCATAGTTGAATTTTTTTTATTGTTTTTACAAATTACGTACTTTAAGGGGCGATTAGTTTAAAATATTATGTCAGATGCTATAATAAATGTATTATTTCATATCGTATTTATTTATTTAAGTACAAATATCTACAGACTAAAGTCACTATTTTATTAGGTATACATTATTATATGTAAACAGAAATTTGCAGATTTTCACCAGTCCTCGATAGACCAACCGTAGATAAGCGGCCAAGGCCTGAAACATTAAAATAATGATTATTATTATGAAGTAGATATTATTTATGAATCACAATCAGTAACGAAGTTTCGGAGGCTGAGCTGTGTTAGGGCTGCCTATTGTCAAAATATCAATCGCAATTAAAAAATTTGTCATGTCAATATTTTGACGTTTATACTTTTTAAATTTACTTTAAGGATCCGAACGATCGCCCTCCCCGTATCCCCTTGACAATTAAGAAGCTCTAACCCGCGCTTGGGCGTAGTTCTCCGGGTGCTGCTGTAGGGTCGGAAGGTGGCGAAGGCCTTGTTCCTCTGCCGCTCTAGCCGGATAAGCCTCTTCCTCTCCCTCCTCCACCGCTTGAGGTACTCCTCGTGAGCTGTGGCCTGTGGTGATGAGTGATTGTACTTCGCTTCCTTTAGTGCTTTTTCGCCTGGAAGGTAAAATGACTGCAAGGTTTTGAAGAGCAAAAGAAGAGCATAAAGACTGCTGATTAAACCCTTTTAACTGTTATAGTAATGGTGCTAACTGATAAGGTTAAAATGTAACAGTATCTGGGTTTTTGTCGGAAAATGGCTAATGATTTTTTGGCGCCATAAACAGTTGCACTCTAATAATAAATAATAAGTAATATCAATATAGATATACTGCGTTATGTTTATTAATGGTGTCTGGTTAGATAACGTTTTGATCTTGTAATTTGTTATGCCACAGATCACTAATTAATAGTTACTACGTTATGCGACGTTTCTAACGTATCATATGAGAGCAAAACACTGTGAATAGTGAATACATATAATATGTATTATATAATAGTTAATTTCTGTAACGTAGCATGGATTTTTGGTCTAGAACTGCCTACGTTGAAACATCGCTACTTAATACTTATTTTTTGTTCACACCAATACTGCTATCACAGTCCACTCATCCACGCAGTTCTACTTCATATAACACGGTCACATTAAATTGACGCATGGTTTGATGACGTCATTATGGAGCGGGCATGTTATTGCATTCCAGCTAGGGGATGCAATCCCGATCACGCGGGATCCCGATCTCGCGAGATCTCGTGTAATTTTTCGGGATCAATCCCGAGTCCCGACGCATCATATGACGAGATCCCGTTCGAGATTGACGGGATTGGGCGGCAGTGGTCAGCGACGCTACACACGCCCACTCGGGGTGCAAGCCGCGCGCTGAGTGCTGAGTGCTGACTGACGGCCGCGAGCGGCAGGAACGCCAAACAGCGTTAGAAAACTATGAATCCGACTATTATATTTCCGAATATTAGCGACAGGTGACGAGTGGGATAGATAATATACAGGGTGTAACAAAACTAAGTGATAATACTTTAGGGTGTGTACGTGTTCCTTGTAAAGAGTTCACTGTGAAAGTAGCAGCGCTGAAAGACCAATTTTTTTTTTCACTTTTGTATGGGCAAGCGCCCCAGCATCACGAGTTTCCCCATACAAAAGTGAAAAAAAATTTTGGTCTTTCAGCGCTGCTACTTTCACAGTGAACTCTCTACAAGGAACACATACACACCCTAAAATATTATCATTTAGTTTTGTTACACCTTGTAGAACTGTGTCGAGTAAGTGAGAAAGAAGTATATTATGCAAGTAGTACCTATATTATTTAGTTGAAGTAAGAAGTATATTATATTTAGTTGGTAAGATTAAAGAATAAAGGTTTTTATTTTCTCTCGAGTAATATGTAACTTTAGTTAACCTCACTATCATAAACAAGCAGTTATTAGCTTTTTCAGTCATCCGAATTTAACATTTTTTTAAAACTAGACGGGATCCCGAAAATTCCGGGATCCCGCGGGATTGATATTTCTAATCCCGCGGGATCTCGAATTTGCAATCTCGAGTCGGGATTGCATTCCCTAATTCCAGCGATGCGTCAAGTTAATTTGACCGTGTTATACTCACGCTCAAATATCTCATCGTTCTCGAATATCCCCTTCTTCTTGGTCCTTCTGTATTTATCCTCTAGCACGCGCAGCATGTCGCACAGTACCGCTATGGCGCGCGCCTGCTCCAGGATGTACGTGTAGATCTGGAACACGAACATGTTGGGAGCTTCTGGCGTCTTCTCCAGCTCACCCGCCATCTTGTCTGTCACTAGTTTGTACATCTCGAGGATAAGGCCATACCTGCAACAGAAGGCTTACTGCCGTACTGCACCTAAGCTCCATACATTTTATGTTAAATTGTTCATTAAAGTTAAGCAATAGTTAAATGTCAATGATTCTCATCGTAAATAAGTATTTGTCCTTGAGTCCGGCTGTTAAGTTTGGAAGACATAAAACTCAACTTTTTAACCGACTTCCAAAAAAGAGGAGGTTATATGTTCGGCTGTGGATATTTCTTTTTTTAATTTTTCTTTTCTTTTTTGTATTCTCAATGATTACTCCGCCGTTTGTAAACCGATTTTCAAAAATTTTAAATAGCATTTTTCTATTGAAACAAGTGAAATTACTACTGTACAGTATAACAGAAACCATTTTGAGTCACAAATCACAATAAAACCATTTTAAGTCACAATAGTCATACCTAAATCATACGTCAATTGTATTACCAACATTTTCCTCTTCCAAAAAACCACCTCCACCCTCCACCACTTCACTGACCAGTTGACCACAAACATTATTCACGCCTGTTTTCTGCGAGGCCGTGGTGACTTACTTGTAAATGATCTCGTGGGTGAGGTAGCCGACCTCGTACTCCAGGGTGTTGGAGTAAAGGATCCTCATTTGGAAGTAGTCTCGTAGGTCGTAAACACTGAAAGAAAGAAGAATGGATGATGATGTAATTCAGTTACTTATATTCTAATTTCTAAGCAAGTAAGGCGTCATTAAAGAAATACAAGTTGTAACAAAACTAAGTTATAATACTTTAGTTAGGGTGTGTATGTGTTCCTTGTAGAAAGTTCACTGTACTTTCACAGTGAACTTTCTGCGCAGCGCTGAAAGACAATTTTTTTTTTTCACTTTTGTATGGGGAAACTCGTGACGCTGGGGCACTTGCTAATACAAAAGTGAAAAAAAAATTGGTCTTTCAGCGCTGCCAATTTCACAGTGAACTCTCTATAAGGTACACATACACACCCTAAAGTATTATCACTTAGTTTTGTTACACTCTGTATATAGGGGACCCATACACACCCTAAAGTATTATTACTTAGTTTTGTTACACCCAGTATTATATTTCGTAACATGCAAAAAAAAAATATGAAAATAATTATTAACGTACACTCCTTACTGCTCCAGTGGTTCTGTTCAAAAAATTGAAGGTAAAATGCAGAGCTGAAGCACCGAGGATTTCGAGGAGTATCATTAAAAAAAGACAAAATAGCAATTAAAAAAAATAGTTAATGAACAATTAAAATCTATACATATAATAAAACTGTAGAAATGAAAATTCTGTACATTATAGATATTCAAAAAATAATAAACGGGGGGTGTTACTACATCGCTATAGAAGCCAAAAATGTGGTTAGTTTTTTGTCTGTATGTCTGTCTGTCTGTATGTTTGTTCCACTATCACACAAAAACTACTGACCCGATTTGAATGCGGTTTTCGCAGATATATTTGTCTTCTTCCAACTTAACATCTGGTGTATAAAAAAAATTCCCCCCACCCCTCTAAAGGGACGAAAGAGACCCCCTCTTTCGTATTTTGTATAAGACTTTTGCTTTAACACGAAAACTGATCCGATTTGCATACGGTTTTCGCAGACATATTTGTCTTCTTCCAACTCAAAATCTGGTGTATAAAAATCAAACCCCCCCCCCCACCCCTCTAAGGGGAGCAAAGAGGGGGTCAGATTTTGTATCAAACTTTTTTCTTTAATGGACTTACTTCATATTATTAACTGTTTTTTCCAACTTAACATCAGGTGTATAAAATTTTTCCCCCCACCCCTCTTAGGGGACAAAAGAGGGGGTAAGATTTAAATACTTTAAATGGCAAAACAACGTTTGCCGGGACAGCTAGTTTAAAATATTTATGTTAATTTTGTCGGACGTTCCTCTCCACAATATGAACTTACAAGTTACAACATTGCAAGAATGAAGAATGAACTTTACAAATTACAAGTTGTTTTATATTTTTACTATCAAGACGATCGGAGTAAGATTATTTTAGATCTGTATGGTGGTGGTGTTGGAAACAGCCACGTATTGCGTTATAATTTACGTAGTTTTCTACAGGACCTCTTGCACGCCCTTTTGAATGGTTTCCATAAGAAACTCACGCTCCCAAGTTGATGCTGCTAATGGAGTAGCAGCTCCGGATCCTGTCCCTCCTCCAGCCGAAGCGGCGGCGGTAGTCCGGCACCCCCTCCAGCTGCAGATCCAGGGTGGACTCCCGAGCGCTGCTCCTCAACTCCTCGACGGTTAGGTTGTAAGCTGGAAATTGAGGGTCAAAAGTTCCAAAGTCAAACATTTTTATTCAGTACTTACGCATAATAAATAATAATGATTTTCTTACTCAACGACTCTCATCATGCCAGCCAAATCTAAAATGCCTTCGCCAAGGGAGTTGATGACAGCTAAGTTCATCATTTCAGCTTTCAAGCAAACAATTCGTTCAAAGACGGATTATTTGTCTGCAGAGCAATGCACAGAGTACAGACACGACGAACTGATAAACCTCTCTTTACATTGAGAGAGACATCTGGCTTGTCGCTTGAAAAATTGGATACACATTTTTCTAAGAGGCCAATGGTACCTGTGGTATCGTTGAGACTCATGATGACGTCATCACTCGCGCCCTCCAGGTGCAGCGCCGTGTCGAACCGCTTCGGCGTCACCAACACACATGCCACTGGGAACAGACTTAGGGAAGTGGGGAAATACCAGACACAGCTGCTCCCCCATATAATAGCAGCAGGCTTAGCACGGCCACAGTAGAAATGCGAAAGAATAAAAACGCTGACAGTTGTTGCGGACAAACTGGCGGATTTCCTTTGTTGATCCATACTTTACCGTAAGAATAAACTAGTGACCGACCGAAATTTCAGTTTCGGTTTCGGCTGAAAAACCAGTTTCGGTCGGACACTAGAATAAACCTTTCTATGGTGGCCATGCTAAGCCTGTGGAATTGATCCAGCCGGACTGACGCAGCGGCAGGTCGATTTGAGTGCTTAGTGCTTAGTCAAATTGCATTCGCCAGTTTCGATAGCAAACTTAGATGTCAAAAATGTATGCGATTGCCGATTTGACATAACGCATCGTCATGGCGCTTGCGAACGACGCCTTCGAAACTAGCGAATGTCATATGACTAAGCAATCTAAACGGACTCGCTTGTGCATTCCCGTGTGTGTACCCGAATCTCCTCAGTTTGGCCTTCGATCAGACCGACCGGAATCTCCGGTAATACCGGTACCTACCAGTAACCGGCGGGCTAGCAGGGCGATTAACGATTCGACACGGATTCGGAGACTTTACCGTGCGGCCATTGGTCAATGCCTAGCGCGGCGAGCGTTTATTGGATGTCGCGTGAACGGCGCGATGGAGCTTCCGAATCCGAGTCGAATTACGCATTGTGATTTGTGAATCAGGGCCCAGAACTCCTCCACCTCGACCCTCGAGGGTGGATAAGTTGTATCGGTACTCTCACCACTAAGGAACCGAAGTTAACTTTATGGCGAAAGTGCAGACGCTCCACCCATAAGGTGGTCTTCTCGCTTTATAGAGAGTTCACTGTGAAAGTAGCGCGCTTGTTACTTGATCACCAAGGATGTGGATTTTCGATTAGATGGATGAGACGTTTCCTACTAACTCTTGACTAGTACTTAGATTAAACCTGTCATTATAACCTGTAGACTATTATGAAGAACGGGTTTTAAAAGTCCACAGTCCATAACCTTGCAACCTAGATGAGTAATCGTGAATATCATGTAGGTAGCTGCTTTGTTATAGCCGTTAGCGGTTTGATAGAATGTCAATTTTTTCGGTAAATGCAACTAGAGAAGTTTCAAGCGCGTTTTAGGCTTTAAAGGCCGGCAACGCACCTGCAACTCTTCTGATGTTGCGACTGTCTATGGGTGACGGTTGTTTTCTGGTAGTTGCTTTCCATCAAGTGACCCAAAAAAAAAAAAACAAAACTTCCTTGGATGATGAATCTTTAGCCCCAATTTCACCAACGTCTGCTACTGTTAACAGCTTGTTTAAATGTCATGTCTTCTCTTTCATTCATAAGAAAAACAAAAGAGGTAAAATTGGGGCTTAGCAACACACAGCTTTTTAGGGTTCCGTAGCCAAATGGCAAAAAAGGAACCCTTATAGATTCGTCATGTCTGTCTGTCTGTCTGTCCGTCCGTATGTCACAGCCACTTTTCTCCGAAACTATATGAGCTATACTATTGAAACTTGGTAAGTAAATGTAGTCTGTGAACCGCATTAAGATTTTGATACAATAATGGAAAAATTATTAAAAATTTTAGGGGTCCCCATAGGTACAACTGAATCAAAAAAAATATTTTTTCATCTAACCTATGCGTGTGGGGTATATGGATAGGTCTTTAAAAATCATATTGAGGTTTCTAATATCATTTTTTTCTAACCTGAATAGTTTGCGAGAGAGACTCTTCCAAAGTGCTAAAATGTGTGTCCCCCCCTCTAACTTCTAAAGTAGGGGCATAATAAGTCTAAAAAAAATATATAATGTACATTACCATAAAAACTACCAACGAAAATTGGTTTGAACGAGATCTAGCAAGTAGTTTTTTTATACGTCATAAATGGTAAACCTTAATTTAACTTTCATTAAATCAACTGAAATATAAAAATAAATCAAAACCTTTTAATTTCATAAAAATAAACCTTATTGCTGCTGCTATTTCTGCATGTCGATTTTTTGAAAGGCCATGTATAACTGTAACTGAAAATACGTGTCAAAATTCTGATTAACACTTACCAAAACCCGAATAAACATTTAACAAAACAATTAAACATCGTAACATTCTTATTCAAATTAAAAACTAAATTACCGTAAACAGTTTACATAGCGCGTTTACTCTGTGATAATCTCACTTATTACGAGTAGCTGTAATAATCATGTGATTAGTAATCATTAAATCAAAAGAAAGTATTGTTAGTTACACCGGAAGGAATGGGACATACTGTATATATGATATTTTTTATTAGGCATGATGACTAATTTTTTTGTCTTATTGGTAATTGAAAGACCCTTAAAAATAGAAACATCGCTGAAAGAATGACTCTGATAGCTTAAAAATTCACCAAGATATGATAATTCAAACATCTCATAAAATAGACCTGCCCGAAATGCTCCATACAAAGTGCTACGAAAGAATGACGTCACTCTTTCGTAGTTTGTACGCATCGGGAGAGAACTTTGTTCGGTAGGTATATTAAATAGGTATTGCGTTTATGAAAGTGGTTGCATAACAAAAGTTGCTTTTAATTGCATAAGTTATCGAATGGTATACAAATATTAAGAAATTTAATTGAAAAAAAAATCGACTTGATTATCCAACTTTGAAGGCGCATAACAAGATAAATACAAATGCTATCAATCTGAAATTTTGGGAAAACTTATTTTTTACCGTGATTTCTTTATTTTTTTAACAAAATTCGCTAATCTTTGACCTTGTCATCATCCCTATTGTCCCAGAACTTAACAAAACAAGAGGGCAAGAAGGGTGTTTGGTTACTCCTTGCCACCAGGTGATGCTATGTAGCCTTAGGGTCTATCGTGTGAAATAGGCATATTATCGTTACACATGACAGATATATCTTGACATATGACAGCAGTTTGACACGATAGACCCATACTACATAGCGGGCGGCAAATAGAATATCAAACACCCTCAGTGAGAACTGCGAGTCTCTTTGAAAATATTGTACAATTATATTTTTGTCGATAGGGACGATGAAATAATTTGGTGTTGAAAATAGAGAATCATAGAAGTTTTCACTTGCTTACCTAAAATAACATTGTTAGTTTGTGTGCCAGCTACTATCGTATCCGGTAGATAAATAAAAAAAGTTATTTAAAACAAAGTATTTATTTCTCAGGTGCTTTCCATTTCCGAGATGCCCTTCGCGCTCCAATCATCTGGGCCATGCGAGGGTCCATAGTGGCCAGGATTTGAGGGTCCAAAGTGGCCAGAACTTGTGGGTCAATATTGGTCAGGAGATTTGGGTCAATATTGGCCGCTTCGGGTCCAAGTTGTCCGAACACCGGCGTTGTCCGTGTCCTGGCGGGCTTAGTGCTCTCGTGTTTCTGTTTTATTTCAGCGAACAGTTTGATCTCTAAGCGGATTTCGTAGTAGAGACCCCCTGTGATAATAAGAATACTTTTAAGCCAAACAACAAACAACAACAAAAAAAATTACGTTTGTTGTATGGGAGGCCCCCTTAAATATTTGTTTTTATTATTTGTTGTTTTAGCGGCAACAGATATACATAATCTGTGAAAATTTCATCTCTCTAGCTATTACCGTTCTTGAGTTACAGCCTGGAGACAGACAGACGGACAGACAGACAGACGGACAGACAGACGGACAGATAGACATCGAAGTCTTAGTAATAGAGTCCCGTTTTTACCCTTTAGGTACTAAAAAAATATATGATGTACATTACTATAAAAACTACCAACGATAATTGGTTTGAACGAGATCTAGCAAGTAGTTTTTTTTTTTTATATACTTACGTCATAAATGGTACTTAAACCTTAATTTTATTTTTTTTTTATTTTTTTATTTTTTTTATTTGTACAGAAAAACTTACAGCTAAACAAATCTCAATAATAACTAAGTTAAAAACAAACAGCCATTTACAAGTTTTTACATTCAACAAATATTTTAGTGAGTATGTTAACAGAAGATAAAATAGTAACATAATACACAATAATTGCTAAGAAAATTTCATTAGCTTACTTTATATTAATAAATAACCTATGTAACCTATGGGTCACTGAACTGGTTTCATACCAAATGGATACATGGGTCAATTATTCAGGAGAAAAGAAATCTTTATTTGCGAGTAATTTAATGTGTGAAGGTTTGAACGAAAAAGCATCTATATTTGAGTGAGCACGAATGAGATCATTAAAGTGGGCAGAAGACCTACAAATGAACGAGTTGCGATGATAATTAGTGTTAAAGGGTGGAATGTGGAAAGGAACAAATGTGCGAAAAAACCTGGTGGGTACATTGATGGTTATTTTGTTGTGTAGTTCTGAGGAGTCAATGAGATTGTTAATAATTTTGCTAAGGTATACAAGATCCGAGACTTTGCGACGGTATTGTAAGGGAAGGAAATGATATTTCATACATCTAGCTTCATAGTCGATAAGGTTATCACCACATTTATATTGTAGGTATCTCAGGAACTTTTTTTGAATTGACTCGATTCTGTAAATGTAAGTGTGATAGACAGGGTTCCATACTTCAGAACAGTATTCAAGTATACTGCGTACGTAGGAGCAGTAAAGAACTTTGATCGGCTTGAGTGCTCTGAAGTCTTTGCAGGATCTAATAATAAAACCAAGCGCCTTAGAGGCCTTCTTTACAGCGTGATCAATGTGGTCGTCGAAAAGCAATTTGGAGTCAACAATTATACCTAAATCTTTTATAGATTTCTTATGTGATAGGGCCTGATTGTTTAAAGTGTAATTATGTTTAATAATAGAGGTAAGGAGTTTGCGACTGAAGTTTACGACGAAGCACTTAGAAACATTGAGGTCTAGTTTGTTGAAAAAGCAATATTCACAAAATCTATTAAGGTCTTCCTGCAGTAATTGAACATCATTACTTGAGGTGATTCGTTTTATTATTTTAGTATCTTCGGCGTAAAGATAAAAACGTGAATGGAGAAAGCAGGACGACACATCGTTCAAGAATATCGCAAACAGAAGTGGCCCGAGAAGCGATCCTTGGGGAACACCAGATGGGACAGACATCCAGGATGAGATGAATCCGTTCAGTGCCACAGCTTGAGAGCGGTTATTGATGTATGAGGAGAACCACCGGAACAGATTTCCGTGTATACCTGCTTGGTGGAGCTTTTCAAGGAGTATACGGTGATCGATTCGGTCGAAGGCCTTACTGAAGTCGGTGTAAATAATATCAACCTGGTAGCCTGATTCCACAGAAGAGCTGACAAAGTCGTACGTGAGAAG
This sequence comes from Cyaniris semiargus, assembly GCA_905187585.1. Classification (NCBI taxonomy): domain Eukaryota; kingdom Metazoa; phylum Arthropoda; class Insecta; order Lepidoptera; family Lycaenidae; genus Cyaniris; species Cyaniris semiargus. Next base: position 12,672,169 of record LR994567.1, read on the forward strand.
GAGATTCGAAGTAGTCGAGCGTCCTCTCAGGAAACCATGCTGCTCAGGGATGAACCAATTTTGTAGTGCAGTATAGACCTGGTTATAGACAATGCGTTCAAAAATTTTGGAAAAAATGCATAACTTAGAAATTGGTCTATAATTTTTAATATTGGTTTTATCACCGCTTTTATGTACTGGGGTTATGAATGCTGATTTCCAGATGTTTGGTAAGTGACCTTCGTTCAATGACCGTTCGAAGAGTATACTCAGAGGTGCGACTAGGCTTTTAGCGCATTTTTTAATGAATATTGGAGAAATGTCATCAGGGCCGGCACCTTTAAGTTTACAGTCTCTAACAGTTTGAGAAGCTCCTCGGTGTTAATATTGATACTTCCTATATTAAAATTATTATTATTAAACGGATTAATGACAGGAGGGGTAACAACGGGTCTAGGGCTAGGCTGAAGAAAATTGGCATGGAAATGAGTCGCGAAGAGATCGCAGATTTGGTCCCCTGTTGACGCAGTTACATTCTCGAGAGTCATAGACGAAGGGTAGGTGGTCGACTTTTTATTGCTCTTAATGAAGGACCAGAAGGCTCTAGGGTCACATGTGATAGATTCTTGAACCTTATTAATATAAGAGTCATAGCAGGTTTTTTCGAGAGACTTAGCTCTTTTTCTGAGAAGTGAGAAAGTTGAGTAATCACTTTGATTCCCGTAGAGCTTAAATTTGCGGAAAAATTTATGCTTTTCTTTTAATACTTTGATGAGGGAGGAGCTATACCAGGGGGGGTAGGAATTTGGACGTACAAGTTTTTTGGGTATAAAGGAATCGCGGAGTTCAAACAACGTATCATAAAAGTATTTTAACGCTTCATCTAACGGTTTATTACAAAGTGACTCGGTCCAGTTAATTTCAAAAAGATTTTTATTGATTAAGTCGTAATCACCGGAGTTATAAAAATATTTTGTTCTAGTTTTATTATTTAAAGGACTACTTTCTTATTTTACTTTCATTAAATCAACTGAAACATGAAAATAAATCAAAAACCGTTTAATTTCATAAAAATAAACCTTATTGCTGCTGCGGAACCCTTCATGGGCTAGTCCAACTCGCACTTGGCCGATTTTTAATGAGATTTAGACCGTTGTTAGGTGCAATTGTATACATCAGGGGTTCTCAATCTTTTTCAGCCTGTGGCGCAGCACACGTCACACTATTTTGTCACGGCGCGGCGCGGCGCCCTTACTCTACTTAGCTATTACAAAAAGATTCACACCTTTAACGGCTATCCGCTTTAGTTAGGTTAAGCAGGTAAATAATTATAATCATCTGCCTGCTCTGCATAACTAATATTATAATTTAATTTTATAATATTTGCGATTTCGAATAATGATGGAGGATCGACTCACGGCGCCCCTCTTGCCTTTCCACGGCGCACCAGGGCGCCGCGGCGCACCCTTTGGGAACCCGTATAGATAGTATAGAAACATAACTTATTGCGCCAAAATTTGCTTATTGCGCGGGAACCGTACATTTTTCCGGGATCAAAAGTAGGTATTCTATGTCCTTTCCCGGGGCTCAAAGTATCTCCATACCAAATTTTATCAAAATCGGTTCAGTGGTTTGGGCGTACAGAGACATAATTATTGTTATACACTGGCGGTCGCCCGCGGCTCCGCCCGCGTGGATGTCGGTTACCGCTGCAAAAAGCCTACCCAGGAAAGACACGGTCAGCAAAATGATTTCCAGGTCAATTCACAGAAACCGACACTAACATCGGCGACGCAGTCATTATCCGCAGACTAGGAGCCGACCTCGCGTCTAAGGGTGGGTTGCACCAGAGGCGTGGTTAAAGTTAAAGTTATGGTCAAAGTTATGGTTATAGTTAAGGCTAATTTAACTTTAACCTTAACTTTGACCATAGAATTGGACAGAAGACGTTGCTGGTCCGACAAGGCTTTAAATAAACGTGGGCGGGAGCGCTGCTGGTAAAGATTATAATCCGATGTCTACTTATGAGAAACTGATGTAATTATGGGCGGTTGGTGTACCTACGGTATTTGTTTGGGCAGGTGGTCGTAATTTGTAAACTGGGCGTGACATAACAATTTCTCCGATAGTACTGCATAGGTACTCATAGCTTAAAAAATGTGCTGATTCATACAAAGCCATGAATGAAACAGATGTTTCATTAAGGAAAAATAGTGAATTAAGATTCAAGAGTGCTCTATTTCATGAACCCATTTAACGTTATTTATGTAGGCATCAGCTTGTACCCAAGGTCGATTCTGCTAAATGATCTTGCAATAACACAGTTTCGAAGCAGTCTCGATATAATAAAAGCACATATTATGTAGATGTTGTTCTCATGCCATAAATATTCGCCACGACTGCGCATGGCAACAATGTTGGATTAATTATAGTACACCAGATAAGAATAAAGGTTCTTCGTACTGGCAAAAGATGTAACAAAACTTAGCGATAATACTTTAGGGAGTGTATGAGTCCCATGTATAGAGTTCGCTGTGAAAGTAGCAGCGCTGAAAGAGTAACTTTCTTTTCATCTTTGTATGGAAAAATTCATGACGCGCGGGCGCTTGCCCTGGATACAAATCCCAAAAAAAAATTTGCTCGTGCAGCACTGCTACTCGCTATAATTATAAGGGACATATACACACCCTAAAGTATTATCAGTTATCACTTAGTTTTGTTACACCCTGTAGATGCTACTCAATACTCACGTATACTCGCATACTTGTCATACATGGTCCTCGTGTAGTAAGTATTGGCGGTGAAGGTCTGAAGATCGGCGTAGGTCTTGTATATGTGAATCATCTGCCAGTACCTAGGGCCGCATAATTTATTGTTTTTATGAGTATAGGGCACTTTAATTTTGCCGCCCCTATGGGTCAATTTATACTAGCGCAGAGTCGAAGCGCATCTAAGCGAATTACCAAAACTGAACATAACAAATTCAACGAGTTAACGCACACATTTCTTCTGAGAATTTGAAAAGGCGCGCGAATACGCGCGAATGCGCCCGGCCAACGCTGATTGGTCTCGGAAGGTTGAATTTTATATGTTCAGTTTTTGAAAATTCGCTTCGATGTGCTTTGAATCTGCCCTAGTATAAATAAATTGACATTATGTACGAACTCTGCCGCCATCCTAGGACGTTGCCGCCCCCCCTAGGACGCCATAGGACGCTGCCGCCCATAAACCATGGCCTATCTATACTGTCTATACATAAATCTAGAGCTGCCAGTACCGTTCCATCACACCAGCCGCAATGGCGCCCAGCTCGAACGTGATGCTCTTCTGGTGGATCTCACGCACCTTGTCCGCCATGGTCAGCTTTTGGGTTACATCTGAAACCAAAAAGCACCGTATGCCCCGAACGCACCGCACAGAAATGCGGCGCGTACGGTGTGGACGAATGTGCGAGGTTTCACATCATTTCATACAACTGTGGCGGTACCCACAATTCGCTTAACATTCCTGCATCGCGCTATAGAAGTTTTCTGAGCGCGTCAGTATACATATATACGACAGCTGAAATATATCAAGTGGGCTCCGGCCTGACCGAGCATAACACCTCGCTCGGTCGAGATCTTCCTTTGCGGCCTCCACGCATATCCCACATTGGTGACCCTCGACAGAACACGCCTCCTTCATCATCATCACTCCCCGCCCCTCCGCACCGCGCCAGCCAGCATCGCCTTAGCGGGTACCTCGTCCACTAGCCGCAATGTACTGTCTCTACACCGACCAGTCAGCAAGCAGAGCACATCTCTCCTGGTCAGCACGTAGCATCGGCCCCGCACGGCAGCTATCCGACTCACTGGATCCCGTGCAGCAGCATCACAGTTCCGACTCACTGGGACTCACTGCAACAGTTCCGACTCACTGGAACTCTCTGGCATTGGTGACTCAAGCGACAAGACTTCAAGATTCGACCTCCGGTCTTCGGGGGGAAGTGATGTGGCGGTACCCACAATTCGCCTAACGTTTCTGCATCGCGCTATCGAAGTTTTCTGAGCGCGTCAGTATATTATATACGACAGCTGAAATTTATCACGTGGGCTCCGGCCTGACCGAGCATAACACCTCGCTCGGTCGGAAGATCTTCCTTTGCGGCCTCCACGCCGAATATATCCCACACAACGAATTCTAAAATGCGGCGCGTACGGCGCGTGCGTGCTGATAAATGTGCGATCACCTTAAAAATGTCGCGTCAGTCTCGATAGCGAAGAATTCGACAAAACGCATCGCTAACGCCATGACACTGAGCGGTGCGTTATTTATTTATTTATTTTATTTAACTCTTTATTGCACACAAGAAAAAAAACATAAAGATACAATTAACATGGAAAGACGACACAAAGGAACTGCTTATTTCTAAAAGAAATCTCTTACAGCAGCCCTACGGAGAGATACAGTGTAGAAGACAGCAGATAGGACGTGCACAATTAACAGTCATTAACTAATTAAATTAATAAACTATAAATACAACAATATCAAAATAATTAATAATACTAAAACTATAATATAAAACCTATAAAAAATCAATAAATAATAATATGATTATAATATATAAATACTATATGTACACATAATAACACAAATTACAGTGATTGCGAGTGAAGGTAATGCTCTTTCAATCGTCTTTTAAACACAGCGATAGTCGGACTGTCACGAACAGTGTGGGGAAGCGAGTTCCATAATCTGACTGCGTGCACAGTAAAGGAATAGGAGTAGAAATTGGAACGATGGGATGGGAGGGAGAGGTTTGTTCTGACACTGGATCTGCATGGGATTTCAGGAGGGCGGGAAAAATTAAATCTATCGAGCAGATAGGATGGAGAGAGAGGATTGTACAAAATATTATAAAGTAAACAGAGGATATGGGAGTTGCGACGGAGACGGATAGGAAGCCACTTGAGCCTCAATCTGAAGGCTGATACGTGATCAAATTTTTTAAGTCCAAACACATAACGGATACAGAGATTCTGTAAACGTTCGAGCTTTGTTAACAGCTCCTCAGTGAGGAGCTGTTAACAAAGCTCAGTTATGTCAAATCCCATATATATTTGACATCTAACTTCGTTATCGAAACTAGCGAACGCGTTTTGAACACTCCGGTCAACGTACGTGTTAAGATGGTGCTGTCATCATACTTTGTACAGATAGAAATCGAGATTTTACTTACCATCTAGCAATTCGAGGGTCATGTTCTTGATGAGCAGCTCCATCTCTCTCTCCTGCCAGGCCTCTCTCTCCCACACCGACGGGAACCTGTCCGGCGACCACTGCGCTTGCGCACACACCCACACTACCACTGCCATTATAAGCCGACACATTATTAACTATATGGACTCGCCCTGGCTTCATGTGTCATATGTAAAACTTCGTATTAAATCTTTCTCTAATGCTGAAAAGAGAAAAGTACATTACGATCTATATAGATCCGTCTATTCCTCTTAGATTAGACTTTATAGGAGGTTCTCTACTCTAGGAGGAAAATACCATCTTCACAGGTTTTTTTGATTCGTCGCGCTATTTTGGGTTCAATGAACGTCTAATTAAACAGAAAAGAAGAAAACTTATTTTCACACCGTGTAGAAAATATATAAGGGCCTGACCAAGACCTTTTCTTTATCGCTTTATAGAATCGCCGATCAAAAATATGTATGGGATTGACATAAGCATTCGTTATTATATGACGTTGACGTTCGACTCGTCTAATGTCAATTTCATACATTTTAATCAGCGATTCTATAAAGAAACGATGAAAAAAGTCTTGGCTGCAGGCTCTGATTAAACATACCGAGGAGAGTGGCGAGACAGTGCACTCGGCCAAGCACTCGGTATGTTTATAATGTGTGTGCTCTGCCGAGGGCACTGCACCGTCTTGCCAGTCTACTCGGTACGTGTAATCAAGGCATACAAGATTACATAATCGTAAACTAAGTCATATTCAGTTCATTGAATACAATATTAGTGGAAACCTTAGCAACTTTTTCCCAACAAACAATTGAGATGTTTACATGTCTTCTCATCAGACAGTTTTGAGATCAATTAAAAAAAGTTGGACTTTGATTCGCAGGCAATTTTGTATTATTGTTCCGTTTTCCCTGTTACGCGCGTCGCGCTTACCCCGCCTAACGACTGGAAAACCCGTGTCTATTTTTAAACACTAAAATATAGACGACCAAGTTTTGGATAGACCATTATTTACATGTTACTTAAATGAATATTTACGTAACGAAGGTTTCTCAAAGTGGGATACGCGAACACGCGAACGTTCGCGACAAGATTTACACGATCTAATGGTGGCAACAGGAGTCATTATTAGAAATGTCCGTAGATGAAACTCTTCGAAGCTGATTTCAAAAGGATATCATTGATAGATTTTTGGGCAGCTAGACAGGCAGAGTATTTCGAACTCTCACACAAAGCGGTGAATTTTCTTTTACCCTTTGGCTACAAGATAATTAAGTAAGTGGGTTTTCACACCTGGTCACGATAAAAACTAAATACAGAAATCGACTTGAAGCCGGGTCAGAATTAAGGTTAAAACTGTCAAAAATTCCTCCTAACATTGAATTCATTTGCGACAAGAAACAAGCACACCCATCACATTAATAACTATAGAAAGACATTTCTTTTGGCTCTTTATGTGTTACTTTTTATTCAAATAAAACCTTTTATTCAACAGTCGTCATTAGTTAGTAAGGGGTTCGCTGTCACCTGGTAACAGGGGTTCGTGGAGCCGAATGTTTGAGAAACCCTGACGTTACGCATCGCGAGCTTGATTGTGAGATACGCTTACAACACGTCTTTTCTTAACAGAAATTCATCAAAAACTAATTTAAATTTTATTTTAATTGCTTTATTGATGACCATTAATAGTCGATAATGTTGATGTAATCATACAGCTGCTGTAACCAAATTTCATAGTACCTACCAGAAGTCCCTGAAACTAACGATGTATTAAAGTGATGAAAATGAAGATCGTTCTATGTATTATTTTGACGTGTAAGTTCTTTAAGTAATATGTTTAGGGCTTGTTTCACAACTTCCTGATAAAGTGCCGTATAGGCTATCCACAACTTATTTGACAGATACTTCATACTCTATCTGTCAAGTTAAGTGGTGGATAGCCTATCCGGTACTTATCAGGAAGTGGTGAAACAGGCCCTTAGTCTATTAACACTTAGATAATTATTGTAATAACAAACATTTAATACAAATAGGAAGAAAATTATTATTCTGATGTAAAATAAAATCGCTTTTGCACGTTGCGTCGTGTTAACTTCGACAGCCCGCGATAGAGCAATCTGAAGATCTGAATCTATGAGAATGCTCTATATTTTACCATTGAAAAGATTGCTTCTAACAAATACGTCAACGGTCAGGACATTTTAGGTGTCAGAGAACTGCTATCCTACCAGCTGCCCCAACTGAAGTGGTCGGACCACGACCCAGTCCGACGCCTCATCAACACCTCCTCCGACATCATCCAGCACACGGACCGCCAGGTGGCCATCCTCAACCCCATCAGGAAGATCCACTCCGACAACGCCGCCTTCGAGATCGGCTACCTCTCCTTTATCATCCAGGAGAAGTACCGCCGAATGGTCGACAGATACAACGTCAGCGCGACTAAAGGCACCAAGTTTTACCTGATGGAGCACGTTCTGTTCCTGAAGGAGATCGAGCAGCTGTACTGGGACGTCCAGCATTTGAGCAACATGCTGCACGAGGTGGAGAGGAAGTACAACATCTCCAGCCCAATGGATGTGGAATACGTTGAGGAGACGACGCTAGCGGAGAACAAGTGGGCGAGCATGCCGCATAAGATGAGGTGGAGGGCCACGAAGAGGAAGAAGTACAAACGGAAGCACAAGTCCCAGGCTTGGGAGGACCTGCAGCCGGAGCCGCCGAAGCCGCAAAACAAGAATAAGTGGTGGCCCATCGACTATGGCTGGGAGATAGATTACTACTGGTGAAATAAATTGTACAACCACGATTAGATTTTTCATTTCACCAATCACCGCACACTTAGGATAAAGTATGGAATACGTTATACGGCAGCTGATATAATATTATGCTGCTCTTTGATACTTTGGGATTATAGCTAGTTACTTGTCTACTGCCTGCGTCTTGAGCAAACTGAGTGCCATGGGCGAGGTTACACTAGGACTAGGGTAATACCAGATACAAATTTCAAAAGTCCTGACAAAATTCCTGATTTTCGGCCAAAATTCCTGATTTTCGGCCAAAATTCCTGACACGAGCTATTTATTCGTTGATTTTTTTAATTTTTAATTTGTCAATGTTGATTGATTTATGTTTATATCGTAAAAAGATAATTACGATTATTTATAAGTTACAATTTATGAAACTCCAAAGTACTTGTGCCTTAACCTTTTTGTGGTATAACATTTTATTGTTTCAATTATTTGCCGAAAATTCCTGACATTTCCCTTTTCCGGCCGCATTCCTGACATATGTCTAAAATTCCTGACATGTCAGGAAAATTCCTGACATCTGGTCACCCTAACTGCAGGGCCGGATTTATATTTTTATGAGAATAGGCCACTTTAATTTTGCTGCCCCTATGTACGAACTCCGCCGCTCTCCTCCTAGGACGCTGCCGCCCTCCTAGGACGCTGCCGCCCATAGGCCATGGCCCATGGCCTATACTGCCTATACGTAAATACTGCCAGCCCAGAGCTGCTTCGCTGAAATTGCATTAGCTAACCTGCGTTTTATTCTGTAGGTGGGTTCGTGTCCTGCTACCTAGACTTCAAGGAGCAGCACAACTCTGACGTGGGCATGCAGAGGATGGTGAGGCTGATGATGGACTACGCGCACAAGGCCAAGGTCGCCATTGATGAAGTCAACCCCCTGAGGGCTGAGCACGAGGTCTCGCCGCACTTCGAGCTCGGATACGTCATGAGCGAGCTGCTGGACAAGTTATTATGCAATTTTACACTGTATAACCTAAAACACATTTCCATATCTTCAACTCCTATGTTATATCAGGATAGACGGTGTTAAAATCTTTGTTGCTTATCCGACTGCATCTAGAAGAGTTACATTTTCGAATGTAAATATATTATTATGTAGATATTTCTGAGGCACACTCGAGTGTGAGTATATTACAGACTTGTCGGATTTGAGGTTAAAAGAAATTATCAGTCTTGGTCTTGGTCGGTTGGGGATCTTATTAATTTTTAAGGAAACCTTACTAATATTACAAATGCGAAAGTGTGTCTGTCTGTCAGTTACCTCTTCACGTCTAAACCGTTGAACCGATGTTGCTAAAACGGAGATACTTTGAGTCCCGGGAAAGGACATAGGATGCTTTTTATTCCGAAAAAATGTACGGTGATAAACTAATTCTGGCCCAACGGAGTTGCGGGCGTCATTTAGTGTAATTTTGATTCTCCCAGCACCCGTAGCATGGCTACAGTAGAAATACGAAAGTATAGACAAACAGCGGAGATAAACTGAAGGTGCCGTACCGATCTTTACCGCGGCTAGCCGCGATCAACAAAAATTCAATTGAAATGCCAGTTTATGACATAGACTATAGTCACTGACCTCCATTATACAAGTACGCTGGACTAATGATACCCTTTGAAATGACAGCTATTTTTTGTGCCTATTTGAATCGGAATCAGCTCCCCCAGTGGGAGGGATAGGAACTAAATTTGACGTAAAAACACAGAATACAAATTACTCACGGACGTAAAAATGACGTTTGAAAGTCGCCATATTGACGCTGATAGCAGTAATGGGAGTATTTGGAACAAATACTAGTGATGACAACCAATAACGATTAAGCGGCCATTTGCAAGTTACGTCAAATTTACTTCTCTTCCCTCTCACTGGGGCGCTGATTCCGCTTCAAATAGGCACAAAAAAAGTGGGTATCATAGGTCCAGCGTACTTGTATAATAGGGTCAGTGACTATAGTCTTCGTCATAAAGTAGGATTTTATTTGAACGTGCTACGGGTGCAGGTATCGTAAAATGGTGGAAACAGCTCGCCATCCGCTGGACTACAACTCCGACACGGTGATAGACACGCTGCGCGCGGCTGAGCTGGTGCAACGTCTGTTCTTCGAGATCTACCATCTGGTGAACATCATACACGAGATACCCAAGAAGTACGGACGAATGCCCGAATTCACCAGCCGTGGAGGGTACGTATAATAACCAGAGCATGTAGCCAAGACCATTTCTTTATCTCTTCTTTATAGAATCGCCTTTCAAAATGTACGGAATTGACATAAGCGTTCGTTAATATAACGTTGACGTTCGACTCGTCTAATGTCAGTTCCATACATTTTGATCAACGATTCAATAAAGAAGCGATAAAGAAAAAGCCTTATCTACAGCTGGCTTAGCTTAGGGTTATTATAAAGATTTCATACTGAGTGAAGTCGTTAAATGCAATGTATTTGTTTTTAAAGCGACTTCAATGTACCTATGACTTATGAGATAAGGATAACATTATGTAAACAAAACGTATCGCAGATCTTCAATATTTATATTAGTCGGGGGGTCACATAAATATTTTTAACTTTTAAAAGAAAAATAATACATAATTTCTATCCATGCTGACTGGGAGTTTAAGAACATTAAGATCACTGGGAAATAGGGGGTAGGTATTACTACACATTTTCATCAAATATTTCTACCTAGGTACGATCCGACAAAAATCGCGGACATGGAGAAGAGGATAGCGAGGTTGGAGCGGGAGAGGCGTCGCCGGAAGCGGAAGTGGCTGAAGGAGATGCTGAACATGCAGGCGCTCGGCCAGCTGGCGCAGATAGCGCAGAGGAAGCCCGTCAGGCCGGGAAACAAGTGGTGGCCGATAGACTACGGCTGGGAGATAGACTACTACTGGTAGAAGGGCAAACATACATAAGAATCTTATAAAAATAAATGCGAAGAAAATCAAAAGACAAAATGATAGTTTAGCTTGCTACAGTTGAAACCGCACTTGGCGTAACTGCGTTCCAACGGAGCGACGCGACACTTCAGAGTTCAGACTTCGTAGGATTGTAACGTCGCGACGTGGTTCCGCTGCCGCGTAGTGCGGTATCGTTAGATGTTATAGTGGTTATAGATACGGTTTCGTCAAAATAGTTTTGCTGTGACGTGTCGCGTCGCTTCGCTGCAGTGTTACGCCTAGTGCAGTCTGACCCTAACTTATTTTCGTGGCTTTTTGAGATTCTGCCTACAATAAGTCCTTCATTTTTAAGTTATACCTTTGTGCTTATTACTATTTCGCGTATTCACACATTCGTAAATTAGACCTGTCGTGGGTTTTTCAGTAGTAAAATAGTGACTCTGTGTTTATTTAGATTTTAAGGAAATCGGAAAACGCTCTTAACTCTCAAGGAAAATTTTGAGGGCGTAACTTCTCGCGTATAGTAAACAAAGTTCAGAGCCTGTAGCCAAGATGTTTTCTTTATCGCTTCTTTATAGATTCGCCGATCAAAATGTATGGAATTGACATGAGACAAATTGAACGTCAACGTCATATTAACGAACGCTTATTTCAACTCCATACATTTTGATCGGCGATTCTAGAAAGAAGCGATAAAGAAAGGTTCTGACTGGGTCATTTAATTAACAAAAAATTAAAACCGACTTCCAAAGTAAAAACAATAATAACATCCTTATAATATGAACTAAAAAGAATTAAATAATTTTTCCTATCTAATAGTCCCTATATAATACCAGATATAGCTGAATCTTCAGTTCTCTGACAGAATAGGTATTTGAAACTTTTGGAACTGGCACCGATTTCAAAATTATAAAGATTGAGTACAGAAATAGTTGAGTTTTAGCCGAATTCGAAAAAGGGACTATTAGATAGGAAAAATTATTTAATACTTTTTAGTTCATATTATAAGGATGTTATAATTGTTTTTACCTTGGAAGTCGGTTTTAATTTTTTGTTAAAAATAATAATTTCACTCTTTTTAGTTACCTCGATTGTTTTTCTTATTCCTATTACGATGTAGATTGTTTTCCTATGTATTTTCATACTAAGGGTTCAATTTATTACCTCGATCGTGGGAATCGCAGACACAATAGATTTTTAATTGTTATGCGGCAGCCGGGTGCCGCTTGAGCTTGATGGGTTAATAGTTAAACTAGTGTAGTACTTATCGAAGCAACTTACTTCTCTTTTTTCTTTCGAATCTCAAAAGTAATGTCAAATGTGTGCCTTACGCTCTGGAGTTAAGGTTGACTTTGTTATGTTCAATTTTGTGGTACATAAGTCGCTTAGAACTTGAATCATTTATTTTGAAACAACATTATATTTTTATTAAAATCGCTATGAAAAGTACCAATTATTATAAGGACATAACGTGATGATATAATTATGATGTTGTGGGGGCATATTGTATCCATATACAACCATGTGACACTGGTGACCCTGACGTGGTAATGATGATGATGATGATGATGATAATGATGATGATGATGATGATGATAAATGTAATTTGCATAGTAGCATATGCTTTCAGTTCTTAAAACAGCGCCTTAACCCCCAAACTTGTATCTAAAAGGAATCCGGAGTTCTCTTAGTATCTTCGGAACCATAGTATACCTTGGTGCAAAATCTTGCGTTTTGGTAGCATATGCTTAGGATACTTCTCATAAAACCAAAATCACCATATGTTTCCATATAAATTTTGAGGAGTTCCCTCGATTACTCATGGATCCCATCATCAGATCACCACTTTTGTTAAAATGGGACCAAATTGGAGGGAAACCTAATAGAACAAAAAAAAATTTTGAAAATCGGTTCACAAACGGCGGAGTAATCGTTGAACATACAAAAAAAAAATCCACAGCCAAACATATAACCTCCTCCTTTTTGGAAGTCGGTTAAAAATGCATCGCATTGCATCAACCCGTCACGGCTCACGCTGTAATCTAAACTGACCTTTACCACCATTTCACATCTTGGTGTGAAAGGGGGGTTAATCTTAATGAATTAGTAAACTTGTTACAGTCGTAAGACTTCAAAGTAAAAGTTGACGATTTTATTATGCATGCTCGGGAGTCGGGAGTCAGCTGTCCGGGACATCTTTATCTCCTTCAAAAAAAGTCAATTTGGCTCTGCTGCTGATGTGTCCTTAGGTATTTGTCCTTGTTATATTCCTTCATCTGTTCTTCCATCTTCGAGGGATCTAAAATTATTAACAAAATAATTATAGGTGCTACTAGACTGGCAAGCCGGGTATTTGCCCAGAGCGGCAAAAATGAGTGGCGGCAAAAATTTACATATTACTATCTCAAACCCTAGCCATTAGCCATTACACTCATTTTATTTCAAACTAGACGTTCCGCGCGGATTCGCCCGCGTAAATTAGATATTTCACAGACAAATCAGTCTACAAAAAATAGCCTATGATCCTTCACATGGTCTACTTCTTATCTGACCCAAATAACAGAAAAATTGCTCTAGTAGTTCGTGAGATAAGCCCTTTCAAATAATTTCCCCCGTTTTTTCCACATTTTCTTCTATTTCTTTGCTCCTATTAGTCTTAGCGTGATAAAATATAGCCTATAGCCTTCCTCGACAAATAGGCTATCTAACACTGAAAGAATTTTTCAAATCGGACCAGTAGTTCCTGAGATTAGTGCGTTCAAATAAGCCCTTTCAAATATTTTCCCCCCGTTTTTTCCACATTTTCCACTATTTCTTCGCTCATCATATCTAACACTGAAAGTTGCTAATACCCTGGACAGTAGATACGAACCTTCCATATTCTGTGGATTATATTTCTCCATCTCTTTCGCCCACTTCAATTGCTCCTGGTTGATGTTCGCCAAGTAGTTAGTGGAGGGCTCCAGGAGGCGCGGGGGCAGAGCCTCCAGCACGCGCACCAGGCTGTCTATCTCCACCTCCAGTGCGTGGATCATCTCCATCCTGATTGGTCATATCAGCCAAATCGTAAAAAGAAGAAGAACTTTTAAAGAAGTAGAAGGAAGAAGAAATATGCTAGGCGATTCTGGACTCTCCAAGACAAAGTGTGGTCTTGTGAACAGGCCTTGTACCATGAAACTGTTTTGAGACTCAAACAATCAGACGAGAATTTCTGCGTCCTACTCTAACAAACGTGAAATGACGTTGTTAGAGCAGGACGCAGCATTCTCGTCCGATCGTTTGAGTCTCAAAACAGTTTCGTAGTAGGCCTACAGGTTACACTGGTTAGGGCTGTGGGTTAATACTTAATACACAAATGCTTAACAGTGACCAGTTATGTCTGCTTTAATCCAGGTATTATAATAAAATAAATAAATAAATAAAATTAAAAAAAAAATACTATCCAATTCGGTCCAGTTTCTTCCACTTTTATGCAATCCAGCACTTAACGATATTTATGAGCCTATTCGATGCAAACGAGCAATTAATATGCTAATAATTCCCATTGTATAAGTATGTCTACTTTTTTAAATATATCTAATTATAATTCAACCGATGATAAAAACTAAAAACATGATTATTCTCAATAATTAATAATATCATAATTAACATCGCCCCATTAACAAAGAACTCCAGCACACCTCATGAAGTAAGCGTAACGTTTCCACCGGGACTGCGTTGCGAAGAACGTGTTGGCAGGAGAATAAAATATCGAATCGCTTCATTGGGGGCTACCGCGTGTGAATTTGCCACTAGAGGCGCTAGTGTCGCGCGAGGTCCAAAAAGTCTATTTTGTATTTTTGTACTAGTTTTAGCGGTCTTCGTGACACAAATTATTATTTATGCAATTCAGCTATTGAAAAGCGATCTCCTTCGTAAAATTATCCCAAAAAGTATTATTTGGCAATCAAAGTAAATGCTTTGAGAGCGAAATTAAGAAAAGAAAGAATAATCTTATAAAAAATATTCAGTTATTCAAAAAAATAGTAAAAGTAAAGGAGATAATATTATTTAAATTTAATTAAATAAAAAATTGGATTCTAGATTATTATAAATTAGTCGACTTTGATAGCTATGTTAGTACGGCTCGTTGTCCTAACAAAAATCAATTTTATGGTACCATCCTGAAGAAAGCACGAAACTGGGCATGAATGTAGCTGTCATGTATGTGCTTCAATGTAGATATGGAAGCACGTCCAGAAATAATGTCCCCCCCCCCCCCCCCCTTGTTATCTCCCTTATTCCGGTTTTTCGAATTTTCTACGAAAACGATAAGACTGAGGAGTTTACTCTTCAGAGAACAAATTATCGTCGATAAATTACCTACAAAACGATACTACATTATATAGTGGTAAGATTAATATATTTCTGTTTACAGACACCAACGTATTATGAAATTGTAAAAACATGCTAACTTTTTTTTTCTTGCTCCATTTATAGGAAAACGACAAGAGTGGTGATAAAATAAGCTAAAAAAGTTAGATACCTTATACATTGAGCTACAAAATGACACCTATTTCATGGTCGTAGAGGCATTACCTCCAGAGTTACAGCTTACCGCGTCTGACTCAAGTACTCGTTTTTTTACCTTTTTACAATTTCTTAGATTTAGAGCTAAGGGTTTCAAGAAATTCGTTAAAAATACAGTAAAATACAGTGAAAATTATGTAGTTGTCATATATGTGCTTTAATGTGGATATAGAAGCATGTCGACAAATTATTTTTTCCCCCCATTCCCCCCCTTCGTATGTATCGTATGATAAATCGTGGTTTTTCTTATTTTTTATGAAAACGGGTATAGTTATCAAAAAACTATCAAAGAATAATATGTTGTTTATTAAATTATCTACAACATTGTTTTTGGACGTATGTTGATAGAACTTACAGTTTACAAAATATGTACATGTAAAAAAGTAAAAAAACAGTACTTGAGTCAGACGCGGTAAGCTGTAACTCTGGAGGTAATGCCTCTACGACTACGAAATAGGTGTCATTTTGTAGCTCAATGTATAAGGTATCTAATTTCATTAGCCTATTTTATCACCACTCTTGTCGTTTTCCTAGAAATGGAGCAAGAAAAAAAAAGTTAGCCTGTTTTTAACCGACTTCCAAAAAGGAGGAGGTTATATGTTCGGCTGTGGATATTTTTTTTTTGTATGTTCAACGATTACTTCGCCGTTTGTGAACCGATTTTCAAAATTTTTGTTTTGTTCTATTAGGTTTCCTTCCAATTTGGTCCCATTTTCACAAAAGTGGTGATCTGATGATGGGATCCATGAGTAATCGAGGGAACTCCTCAAAATTTATATGGAAACATATGGTGATTTTGGTTTTATGAGAAGTATCCTAAGCATATGCTACCAAAACGCAAGATTTTGCACCAAGGTATACTATAGTTCCGAAGATACTAAGAGAACTCCGGATTCCTTATAGATACAAGTTTGGGGGTTTAGGCGCTATTTTAAGAACTGAAAGCATATGCTACTATGCAAATTACATTCATCATCATCATCATCATCATTACTACGTCAGGGTCACCAGTGTCACATGGTTGTATATGGATACAATATGCCCCCACAACACCATAATTATATCATCACGTTATGTCCTTATAATAATTGGTACTTTTCATAGCGATTTTAATAAAAATACAATGTTGTTTCAAAATAAATGATTCAAGTTCTAAGCGACTTATGTACCACCAAATTGAACATAACAAAGTCAACCTTAACTCCAGAGCGTAAGGCACACATTTGACATTACTTTTGAGATTCGAAAAAAAAAAAGAGAAGTAAGTTGCTTCGATAGGTACAGGGTACTACACTAGTTTAACTATAATTAGCCCATCAATCCCAAGCGGCACCCGGCTGCCGCATAACAATTAAAAATCTATTGTGTCTGCGATTCCCACGATCGAGGTAATAAATTGAACCCTTAGTATGAAAATACTTACAAAGGAAAACAATCTACATCGTAATAGGAATAAGAAACACAATCGCATTGAGTGTGACTCTTAACAAATTGTAATAAGATACGTAGAATATACGCGATGGTTTACTAGGTAACTAAAAAGAGTAAAATTATTATTTATCGAAAAATTTTGCTATTTCCGACATATATACTAGCGTACGATCGTGCTGCGGCTCAATATAAAACTAATTCGATCTCAACGGTTTTTCCCACTCCTGACAGCTATACTAGCGCACGATCGTGCTACGGCTCAATATAAAACTAATTCGATCTCAACGGTTTTTCCCACTCCTGAGTCCTGACAGCTATACCAGCGCACGATCGTGCTGCGGCACAATTTGAAACTAATCAGACTCCTAATCAAAATCGTATCAGTTTCGGGGGTAAGACTGCAGATCTCTCTTTTGCCATGGTATCTACTATCTGCACAATAGACAGAACGAACCAGTAGGCTGTCTTAGGCCCGTATTTTTGGTCAGTACTTAAGATGCGACCCGATCTCAAGACGCGGTTCGGCTCTATGATTGGTCCAAATTTTGACAGCCAACCAATCACAGAGCCTGAACCGTGTCTTGAGACCGAGATGCATCTTGAGTACTGACCAAAAATACGGGCCTTAGTATTCTCGAAAATACGCTTGACGTAGTATGTCATATCAGCCGGCGCGCGCCATGACACTGCGTTGCTGAGCCGTCATGTCAGTTTGTTTGAAGTCGGCATACTGCTAGTTCTGTCTACTATGGTATCTGCCTTACCTTACGATGTAATACAGGGGTTTGATGGTGGTCATGGCCGGCAGGGTGATGTCGGGGTTGTGCACGAACTTGTTGTTCGTCATGCGGTACAGCTCCATCATGGTTCGGTACTTGTCGCGGATTTTACCTAAAGCGCAAGGCGGGCGTTAGCCATATACTTTCGTTTTACGTTCTCGACGTACGACTATATTCTCTAGAAATATCAGAGACCTTGTATTGCTTAGTGACATAGCTGATTATGTCACTGTAATGCTAGAGACAATCCCAAATGCCTAGCATTGCTTACGTTATCATCAAAACCAATTACAATCCCTACATTTCTAACTTCGTCACAAAGTTTAGTGATTGCATGATGCATCTTAGCTAAGCGTTCTACCAGGGATGACCACTTACCCATGATCATACCAACTTCGAAGCCAGTCTCCCCAGCCAGCATATCTCGTATATTGTCAGTCTGGTGGATCTTGTTCTTGGCCTCCACCACCAGCTCCGCAGCCAAGCCACAGAGCTTCCAATACTCCCACCACTCCATGTTGTCGACGGAGGATGCCGTCGCACCAGTTATAAACACTGAAAACACTTCCTAACTAATATTATCATTGCGAAAGTGTATCTATCACCTCTTCACGCCTAAACGGCTGAACCGATTTAGATAAAATTTGGTATGAAGTTGCTTTGAGAGACGGGAAAGGACATGGAATAGTTTATGTTGCGCAAAAGTGTACGGTTTAGACGCGATAAGCAACGGAGTTATGGGCGTCATCTAATTTAGTAATAACACTTACCAAAACAAATTATAATCGCTTTGCACATTGTGGTCGCGAAAATGAGCGGAAAGTTTATGGTTATATTAGTAGATTATGAATAATTTTATGGCCAATACCATTCTATAATAAGTTTAGTAGATATTTGCATAACGTATTATGGTTCTTTTAAATAAATAACTATAAAAGACAGCGGGTCCGTTTCTTACATCTTGATCGTCGCTTCGGTTGCTGACTATCTCATTTGGGCGCTTTGCAGACGACGGGGCGGGGCGGGCTTTTTGTCCGCGAAGCAATAAAGACCGCGTCTGCCCGTCGATGTCTGCGGCTGCCCTCGCCGCGTACACAAAGCACACGACGGCCGGAGGCAGTCAGTTCAGGACGTTCGTTCTAGTGGAGATAGAGAGAATAGAGCTAGCCGCCCCGCGCCGCCGCACAGTGGATCGAATCGAGGATTTCGGGGACATAGGGACCGACTTTTGTTTTTCAAATTTTTATTTATGCCAATGGGTAGAGCTAATTAATGTTAACAAAAGTTATTCTTTGCAATTTTTTCTTAGGCTTATTATTTAAGTACAAAAAAACATATTTTTAAATTTCTTGTATGGAAAAACATATATAATCCCAAATTTTTGCCAAGTCCTGATAGATCCCGCGGTCAAACCTTTTTTTTCTTATATTTTGGCTACATTGCTAGTATTATGTACCATAAATGTGTGCCCAAAGTTGCAACCTTGCCAGAAATAGAGGTGAGAAAATTATAAAAAAAATTAATTAGTAACTATTGACTTTTCTAGTTTCTAAAATTATTGTAGGAACTTTTCATGCAAAAAAATCATTATTCTAGTAAAATAATGCTTAAAATTACTTAAAATAAAAAAAACTCGATGCCATGTAAATATTATCATCAAACATTAACTTGTAGGTAACTAATCCGTTTGACAATAGTAAATAGTCCTTTGTATTGTGTATTTTCTAACAATCGCTTAATGACAATGAACCAAACAACATTCAAAATAAAGAGCTCAAGTAATTGTATAAGGGCTTAAAATAAACCCTCATTAGCCAATTAGTAATTATAGTTAATTAGTGTGGCATGGAATATATTATCTTTGTAGGTCTGGAAAATTATAAAATCTCGTTTTGTTTAGCTAATGGCGTTGTGTTTTAAAAATTTGGGAAGGAATTTAAAAAATCCAATATTTGATACTTAAATTTTATTATTAAGTATCGAAGAAAACATTTAAAAATATTATCAGTATGGTTTTTTAACAATAAAGATTACAAACAGTAATATTTTATCCATTTTAGCGTCGTGTACATATTCCCTATTAATAATAAAGTTGAAAAATAAAAAGTAGTGAGTACATAAAAATTACGATACCATACATAATACAAGTAATAAAATTATTTCTAAATATGTACATACTATCTTTAATATACAAAACCCAAATTTAAAAAGCTTACTCACTATCAGAATCGTTATCCTGTAATTTGTTAACGTCAATAAACTCTATCTCAGAGTCTGTCGGCAAATTCAACAGAAGCTCTTTAGCCCGTGAAGAGAGAGCTATTTTGTTGTGCTTTGATAGTCTTGGTCTAAGACTTGTGATCTTTGGATCTGAGGATATCAAAAGATTATGTAATATATCCTCATTTGTGGCTTTTCTACTTAATTTTCTGGAATAGCTCTCCCTGAATTTCCGAAAATCTTTGTTACGAGCTTCTGCTGCTTCTTCTGACAGATTGCCGATAGGTATTGTACCAAAATGCTGAATAATATCAGTGCCATGTATTAGGAGTTTGTGTAAACTAGAAGGCATATAATACCAGGGATATAAATTTATGTAGAGTTCTGCAGTCTCTCTACAGAATAAAGAAAATTTAGAAAGGTTGACGCACTCTCCAGATGCTATAGTCTGAAGTATTACATGTAACCTTTCTATTAATTCCTGGCTTATACCAGTAATACGGGCTGCAGTGTCTGCATCCCTGAAAAATCTTCGGGCAGTGTTGCCATCATTAGTGGTTCCGTCTCCTTGTTTCACCTGGTCTATTAGTAAGCCGCAATCTTCTCTAAATGCTCGTTGTATTTCAGACTTTCTAAGCTTAATTTTTTGTTGATTTTCACCCCTGCCACTCCATTTTTTAAACTCCATACGATATGCTGCATAAGAAAAATGGGACATTATTAATAATGAAAATGAATATTTTGTAAAAGAGGAATGACTCACAGCTGTAAAAGTAATTAATAGCTAAGGTATGATAAATAAGAATAATTATTGTTACCTATGTGAAGAAGGCACTCCATACACCTGATCCAGCAGTGTAAAGATGACAGTCCGTACTGGTAAATTTCTTCATTCTTGTGTTTTTGGTCAAGCAGTTCAATATTGTTCATTTCCGATGGCTTTGCTTTGCAAATATCGCAAACGGCTGTCGACGTATCTGATAAATATGACGTTATCTTTCCGTCAATCATCGTCAAAAGTAACTGGTGAGACACTTCAATTTGATTCAGTCTTGATGGCTGAAGCGCTTTAATTTCTTCTGTTATTCTGTTTTTAATTAACATTACAGTGGTATGGGTTTCTTTCGTAAATTGAAACATTAATGGACGACAGTAAAACGTGGATGATGGTATTTCGTTTTCCCAAACAATAGTTCCATCCGATTGTTGTAGCCTAACTGGCACTAGACTGGCCATAAAAATACTGGAGTCTTCAAATTCTTTGTTTATTTTTTGCTTGTACACACTTTGACCAGAAGCTCCGTCAAAACCCCATTTACTTACAAGCTCTAAATTTATTGTTGCGTCCAAATCCATAGATATTGCATCCAAAAGTCTTGATACAGTCAAATTGAGTAAAGCTTGCAGTTTAATTGAAGCCCCGTCCTCAGTAATACTTATATCCTTTTTATCTGGATAACAATTCAATTTAGCTTGTTGCAATTTGTAATACGATGGATACAACTCTGAACCATTTTCACTCGCAGACTCTCTTAAGTTTATATATTGCCACTTTGACAACTTTAGCGAAACTAATAAAGCTAGTGCCTTATCAGGTGAATACGTATCACTCTTAACCTTCTCGTTGCTTAAGCATGCCTTGACTTTATTTAAATCTTCTGGGTGATTGAGTAAATGGTTCATTATTTTTGAAATTTCTTCGTTTCCACTGTTTTTTAAATTTCTTGTTGATATGGCAGACATTTCTTCAGGAGAAAATGAAAGATCTTTATTTATTTCATCTAAACGTCTCCGTTTTTGTCGATCACTTAAATCTTCAAAAGGTTTCCTCGGAGTAAAGGTAGATGTGGATGCGTCTGAAGTGGAAAGTGCTGGTGGTAGATTCTCAGTATTATCATAAACTTCGAGTTCTATTGGTTCAGTATTGACAACTTCAAAATTGATTTCTTGGGGCCAATTTATTGACGATTCTAACCAATCGCCATTATTTTTAATAAATTTAGCTAATGTTCGGCTACATTTTTCCCATCTGGCACACACATTTGAACAAAAACGCGTACAGAACTTTCTAAACACGGCACTATTTTCTTCAGTCACATTTATTTTCGATTGTAGAAAATCAAATAGTTTTTTACTATCTGACAAACTTTTCAATTGGTCTCTTAATACCATAAATAAATCTATATTATTCACAAGACCTTCCATTATACCAAAATAAAGAAAATTAAACACTGTGAAATGATGTATGTAGTAGCACGTTTAAGCATTAACTAATTTTGAAATATCTATTACGGTCCTTTTATATTTTTCCAGACCTAACAAAGATAATAAGTTCTATGACACCCTAATTAACTATTAATGATTGGCTAATGAGGGTATAGTAAAAGCACTTAATATGCCATTACTTAAGCTCTTAATCATGAGTGTTGTTCGGTTTATTGTCATTAAGCGATTGTTAGAAAATACACAATACAAAGGACTATTTACTATTGTCAAACGGATTAGTTACCTACAAGTTAATGTTTGATGATAATATTTACATGGCATCGAGTTTTTTTTTATTTTAAGTAATTATAAGCATTATTTTACTAGAATAATGATTTTTTTGCATGAAAAGTTCCTACAATAATTTTAGAAACTAGAAAAGTCAATAGTTACTAATTATTTTTTTTTATAATTTTCTCACCTCTATTTCTGGCAAGGTTGCAACTTTGGGCACACATTTATGGTACATAATACTAGCAATGTAGCCAAAATATAAGAAAAAAAAGGTTTGAACGCGGGATCTATTGGGACTTGGCAAAAATTTGGGATTTTAAATGTTTTTCCATACAAGAAATTTAAAAATATGTTTTTTTGTACTTAAATAATAAGCCTAAGAAAAAATTGCAAAGAATAACTTTTGTTAACATTAATTAGCTCTACCCATTGGCATAAAAAAAAATTTGAAAAACAAAAGTCGGTCCCTATGTCCCCGAAATCCTCGATTCGATCCACTGTGCGCCGTCTGCGTTACTGCATGTAAACTGGTTTGTGTGATCCACGGCGGGCAGCCGCGGACATGCCGCGCCGCCAGTGCCCGCCGGGCACCTGCGGCACGATCTTTTTGCCCTCTGTGTGCGTTGGTAATATAGGATTCCCTTTGTACTATCGTTCGCGGCGAAATTGACCGGCCCGCCCCGCCCCGTGGCGTCGTGTGTAAAGCGCCTTACAGTCGCATACTGTCTCATGAGCGAGTGCATGAGTAACTTGTGATCGAAACATTCGAGGTACGAGAATCAGACTCCTTGATGGTGTTCGAGCGCTATAAACATAAAAAATATATTTTCGATCAAAGTTCTTTCACCTGTGACCTTTGTGTTCAAAATAACTCTGATCGGGTATTTTCGTTAGGTACATAATTTAAGCCAGTGATCTGTTTGGTATGCTACAACATCATTTCGAGAAATAAAAAATTAAAGTTTCAGGTTCTTAGACCCTCAGGATTTCTCCCAAATTTTAATAAAATCCGTCCAGCATCGGATAATTTGGCAACAAACACCGCAACACAAGAACTTTACATAAAACAGATATTTAAATATCTGAGAGCTGAATGCAAATGGCATCTTTCTGGTTAAAGGTGGCTCCGTGCGAATTAGTTACGCCAATTCTCTTGCTGGCTACTTCCCGACCCGGTGTTAAGACATCATAATATTGTATACTTTCAAGAAAATATTTAAGCCGCCTACAAGCATCGGCCAGCCGCACACGCGTCTGCTGATGCCCCTCTTCATGTTTGCAGGTGTAAATATAGATACTTCCGCTGACGAGTACGCGTTTTAAAAAAAAACTCACGCTGAATAAAGTTTCGACTGGGTGGAGTAGCAACAAAACAAGATTGTACAATTTTCTAAAACTAACTTTTATTTCAAAACGATCTGACATAATTATGGCATATATAGTTTGTGATATATTCATTGTAAACGAACAGACAAGACATCAATTAGGGAAGAAAATGTTAGAAATATAATTGAACTAGCTAACACTTTGGTGTTTTTAATGAATAAAGACTAAAAAAACCGCGAAAATTCTTCTTCTTCAAAATGGCATCCCTTGAGGAATTGCCAGCGTGAGTGTCAAATACATCAAATCTCTTCACCAATATAAAAAGTCAGTTAAGCCGACACTTGCATAATCTTAAAAAAACAATAAAAATTGGCTAAGACATTGGCTCAGTCTTTGTAAGTCAACTATAAAAAGCACTTTAAATATTATAAATAATGAGGGTAGTCACTATAGTCAGCGTTCCCTAGAACAATTTTTTTTTTGATTACTATCAAGCTAATTATTTGTGAGTAGCTTCATTTTGACAAGACGAACAACATTTTTATGTGCGATAAATCTCGAAAGTGGTAGCTAACAGAGATAGAAAGGGTTTCATACTTTGATTTGATGGTCCTAAAATATGGATTGTTCTATTTGTAGGACAATGTTACTCTTAAATTATATAACTAATAACCTATCAATATACAAAAAATCAGCTGGTTAGGGTTCCGTAGTCAACCAAGTTTTGTTGATTACAGAACCCTAAAAAAATTGTTCTAGGGAACCCTGACTACTAGTCAGATGGCCAGATGTTTTGGCAGACATTGTTTGAGTCTATTCATTTACAATAAACACATCAATATAATAATCAGAATGAACCCCTAATACAAATAGATTTCGTTTTATAAAATAGCGAGATACACAATTTCTATTATAATGGCCATAGAAACCACTATGACACTACATCATAATATTGTTTAACATAGTAAATGGGTAATAATATAAGGAGAGTAAATAAATATCATACCAGAAAGCTAAGATTGCACGATTTTTCTTTACATTAAGTAATTTATTTTATCTAGCCTCACCAAGGATACAAAAAAAGTCAAAATTATTGCAAATATTTTCTCCTTCTTTTTAAAAATGGCTCCTTAGTAAATCGCCAATGTCAAAGTATATTGACGAAGAGTACGCTGTGTTGGTTTTATAAACCTGTGCAAGGCTGCATTAGCAACCGGTAAAAGTCAGTATCTATATAAAACAAGTGACACTTTGTTAAGTCTCACTTGAGAGACAATTATTACACATCCACAGTCTCCGGTTAACGTCATCCAATCGTTTTGAATGTGGCCGCATTATGGATTATTGCTGGCGTCATTTTAACAACCAGCTATTTAGCATCATCGCTCCCATGACAATGTCGACAAGCAAAACCATCCCTGTAGTCTTACAACCTACCCTCAAAAATAAGATTTTTATTTCCCTGGTCAAGATTTCAATAAAAGTAGGGATGTAATATCAATAGTGGCTTCTATTTGCCTATTCTATTGGTCGGATAACTCACTCACGTATTTTGTCTCTATCGCTCGACATAAAGTAAGAAAGAGACAAAACGTGTGATTCTGTTACCCAACGCATATTCAATGTTTATACAGGGGTATACAAATGATGTAAACGATAACGAAGTTCGAAAAGAAAAAGATGTTGACGAATTTCGTTTCCATATCTTGAACTTCATTATCGGTTCGATATTGCAGTTTGTCTAAGCCCCCAGTTTATAAAGTTACAAGTTTTATTGTGTATCTATGACGTTTTGGATATATTTTACGGAGCCTGACGTTTTTGAATCCATAGAGAATAGATTGCAATCATAGAGCTGATAACGCTAAAAAGAGTTGAAACGATCATGCAAGCCATGGAAGAAGGATAATATTATATGGAAGTAATACAAGTTAAGCCGAGATATATGTTTTACAAAACAAAAAAGGCAAAAAGCAACAAGAGTAAAAAAATACATATCTTTGCCTCTTAGCTTTTTTTAACAAATTGTCCAAGTTTTGGAGTTCAAATTAAGTATTGCTATCAATTTTAAAAGAAACTTATCTATAATGCAATCAACTCGTAATTCCAACGTCGTAAAATTGGTCTTCAAACTATCTGAGAACACAAACAGATATTTAGAGCTCTCTATTGCTTCTCTATGCTCTGAGTTACAATCACTTTTTTTTGTTTACATAACCTTTAATTTGATGGCTAGAAATGGCTAAAAGTTGCTTCGACTCTTTCTAGCTTATTATCTCTGAAAAACAGTGAGATATCTCCAAGAGGCGAGAATACTGACTAGTATCCTTTCTAACTAATAAGTATTGAATATTGGAAAGAAAATGACATCTGGCAAGTTACAAAATTTGAAACATACAGTAATATTGGCCTTAAGTTACAAAAGACAGTCACAGCACGGCCTTTTAGAAAAAAACTTTTGCACATTTACATATTTGTTTATAAAAAATTACAAAACCTATGATAACGACAAACATGCTCCCATACAAAAGAAAGTTTCTTAATTTCTGTTTACTATGTTTAGACTCTCTAGCGAAGTCGCTATCGCTAAAAGGTACAACGAATAACTCACTCGATAATCTCAATACAACTCACGAAGTTCTAAAACGAAAATGTAGCGTACTTTTGTCGCTTGCTTATGACAAAATTTATAAGTTTTTTTCATTGCATCGTTTCTTTCAGCGATGGCATCTAGGCTAAAGTCTGATCTGTTTTGCAAAATATTCTACTTGAACCCCATATTAATTCATCAAGCCCCAAGCGGCCACATGCGGCCGCGATAACAATAGATAAGCTATATATATTGTGTCTCGTTTTTCCACGATCGACGGGTTAATTATTATTGTCAGACTCCGTAATATCCAAGTAAGCACAACTTCTTATACGTATCTACACCGCTATTCTGTAAGTACATAATATTTTTAATCTGTGGTTTCATACTGAGGATTCACATTGGATACTATATTATTACTCTACATTACATTTACAAGAGAAAAAAATACATCAATTTGATGTATAACATGATCTTTTTACAAGAAGCCACAACGCGCCCAGCTACTAAGGCCACGTCCGTAAAAAGCGTTAAAGACGCAAAATCTTATATTAGCCTGTATATAAAACGTCAACTGGCATTTAAAACCTGTACATTATTTTTTACAATAAATTCACCATAAATAAAAAATATTCTTTTTTTAACATAATACTACAAAAAATGTACAAGTGCGGACGAGCGGGCGCTCGTCCAATACCCGTGCGACACGAAGCATTCCCGAAAAAAAAAACTAACTCGTCTCGCCTTATCTGTGGCCGCGCTTCTCGCAGTCGTCGAGGCAGCGGCAGTCCTCGGTGATGGAGTCCAGGGACATGAGGGACTCCTGCGAGGTGCGCAGGCACGCCCGGCAGCGGGAGTCCACCGACGTGCCGCTCTGCGAGTTGGCGTCCTCCGACACGGACTCTAGCGAGCGGAGGCTCTCCACGGACGTGAGCTTGTATGAGCGCCGGAACTCCGCGATCTCCTCCTCGCTCATGTTCAGCGCCAGCAGCGAGTCCCGCGCCATCTTGCCCAGCGAGGAGACCTTCTTCTTCCTCTTGAGGGAGTCCATCTTCGTCAGGGGACAGGGCTTGTTCAGGCTTTCCGGCAGCGACTTGGGGCTGGAGCCGCTCCGCGTCCGCAGCTTCCGCCTCGTCTCCGGGATGTCGCGCGGCGTCGTGCTCTCGGGGACCTTGAAGGCAATGGTCTTAGTCTTCGGGCTGCTTTTCTCCTCCAGGGGTGGCAGCTTGGACAGGTCCTCGAGCGAGTTGGCCCTCTTGATCTTGGCCCGCTCGGGGATGACGGGGGAGTTTCTGAGGCCCGGCAACTCCACGGCGAACACTTCGGGGATCTCGATCGCCTCGTCGACGACCAGCTCGGGGGACAGGTCCAGCAGCTCCTTGATCTCGGCCTCCCGAAGCTCCTCCGCCAGAGCTTGGGGCTGCTCCTCGGCGCCCCTCTTCTCGTACGCCAGGTACGACAGGGCGTCCCTCGCCACGTCGATCCGCTCCAGCTCCTCCGTCTCCTCCTCGACTCGTCGGCAGTCGTCGTGGACGTCGTCAATGAAAGCTAACTGCACGCACTCGTCGGCCGCGACGTCGCTCATCTCGTCGATGCAGGCTATCGGCGCCCGGTCGGCCTGTATCTCGGCGTCGACGGGGCCGGCCACCGGGTCGCCCGAGTCCCGGCCGACGTCGTCCGGCGACCTGCTCCTGCTGGGCCTCCCGCTCATCTCCCTCTCTAGCGCGGCGGTCATCGACGCGGTCAACGTGTTCTCGGGGCTTATGTTCTCCTTGATGCCCATAATGACCCTGAGGGGGAGCTTGTCGACGGGCTGGCCGGCGTCTGCGCTCTGCTTTTCCTGCGAGTTCTGCGAGCCGGACGCTTTGAGAACGGCCGCGAACGTCCGCGGTCGGATGTCCCCGACTTTGTCCGATTTGTCGTCGTCGAGGTCGGGCAGCGGGGGCGGGGCGGCGGCCTCGTCGGCGTCGGCGTCGCCGGAGGCCATCCTCCGCACGTTTCTGTTCAAGTCGTTGGGCTCAATGAGATCTATATTATCACACGCCGTCGGCCCGGCCGAGCCGGCGTCCGCGCTCCTATCGCTTAAAGCTAAATTGTTTTGTACTAAATTTTCATCGGTGGTTGAATCGGTAACTTTAACACTCTCGGTCGAGTTCGGGAACGTCTGGAACTCGCTCAGCGTGTTATCGGTGTCGGTGGAGGGCGTCTTGCTGTCCAGCTTCCTCGAGAACGACTCGTCGACGAAGGAGACCTGCACCCGCTCCGACAGGGTGGAGTCCGTCGCCTCCGACAGGCTGTCGGTGTCCTTGTCGTCGCGTTCGACCTTCTCGACGGCGGCGCCCCACGACCAGAACGAGCTTGTCAACGAGGAATCCTTTCGGGGTGGCGTACTCGACGTCGACTTCTTCTCGTCGTCGCTGCCGCTCCGGGAGAATAGGCTGCTCGGGTGCTGGAACAAACTTAGCAGTTTTTCTAAGTTCGTCTGCTGCTTTATCTCCACTTTTTCTTCGGGTTTGGGTATATGGAAGCTGGCGGACGGGGTGACCCAAGATATCTTTCTCATTCGGTCCAGGCCCTTGGACTTCAGGGCGGGGACGTCCAGCAAACTCGATGTTCTCTTCGGTGACGTAAGAGTATCTTGGTGCTCCTTTTTGATCGGCTCCTTACCGCTGGAGCTGTACGTCAGCGTGCCCTCGTTGGACGAGCTATCCTCCCTCATCTCCGACGGATGCTGCAGCGAGTACTCTATTCCGGAGTCGGCGGATGTGACCATAACTTTCTCCTGTCGGGCCGAATCGAGCGAGCTGACACTAGCCTCCAGACTGGACAGGGAGCCGTGTATTTTCTTCGTGCCGCCGAATATGATGGGCGATACGCTTTCGTTGGAACTGACTGACGTGTTCAGGTTCACTGGAGTGACGTCACTGGTGGACTCCATGCTGCTCTCGGTGGAGAGGGTCGTCCCTCGCGGCTCAATCTCCTTGATAGATTTCGGAACTCTACTCTCTATGATGTTGAGACTCTCCACGGAGCTTCCGGAGATCTCCAACGACGAGCTGCTATCGCAAAAGGCACTCACTGGCTTCCTCATCAACCTAGACACCTCTAGATCCGGACTGTCTAAACTCGATTCGCTCTTATTCTTCTTTAAAACTACGTTATCTCGATTACCAGGTACAATGTTTATATCTAAGCCTACACCTAAGTCTGTAGCGTGCTTGATGCGCGTCTTGGTGGACAGGTCTTGCATCTGTTGTATGAGGTGGTCGAGGTCCTCGGTGATCGCCTCTATCTGTTTCATCGCTACGTCGCCCTTCTCGTCCCTAACTATGACCCTATCGATACTCTCGTTAGGTACAATTTGGTCAGACTGTACTTTGGTTTTCAAACTGTTCGTTTCACTTTTAACAACAACTTCTACTTTAGTTTCGACTTTTTCAGTTTCACTCACCGATACACTACTTTTAACTAGCTTAGTTTCGGACTTGACTCTTCTGTCGTCGTCCACAAAGTCTACTGTCTCATTATGAGACAACCGCTCAGTTTTATCACTGTATGCGTCAGTTTTTATATCTATTAAGTTTATAACACCACTAGGCACAGTTACACTGTGTCTACTATCACTTACATTAGACTCACTGAGTTTAGTCTTTTCAACGTCTTTATCTACGACCATTACATTCGCTGAATCATCCTTCTCACTATGTACAGCGGCCACATGTTTAGCATCACTTTTAATTTCTTTATCTGACATGAAATCTTTGAGCCGACTCAAATCGACCGTAATTTGGGGCCTAACTTCAAATTCTATTATAGGTTCACTTTGTAATATCACATTATTACTAATACTATCCGTTTCGAGATACCTAGCGCTTATCACAGTTTCGTTTGCGGGCTTGGCTTTCACGTTTTGTGGGTTAAGATCGAAGCCAATTATAATATTCGGATCTATGTCGCACTCCTGCACGACAACTCGGTCGGTATATTTCTCGATACCAAAGTCGTCTTCGTGTTTGGTTTTGGAATTCGTTACGTCTAATTCTTCTAATTGTTTAGTAGCTATATTTACAGGTTTATATGTTTCTATTCGTTTATCACTTGGGGAAGTTCCTTCTATATCGCTAGTTTTTTCTGATTCGTCGTTAGAATCGCCTTCTGACCTAACAATGATTTTTGGTTTGACTATATTTGTAATATTATCTAGCTGCGTTCTCTCTTTGTGCACCTCCGTATTGCTCGCTTTATTTTCTTTGGGTTTGTGTTTATCTGGCCCAGTATCTGTGGGTACACCAGCTTCTACTTTGATCGTCTTTATATCGGGTTTCGTGGAAGGTGGTGAGGGAGACGTCGGATTGTAAACTGTATCGTAATTTCTCGTTACTGAGAATCGGGAACCCTTTTTCGGCGACGGCGGAGGCGGGGGGTGCGGCTCTACTACCTGTAAACGAAATGATTTAATTAATAGTTATGATAATATTATTGTAACCGAATAACATGAAGAACTTGTTTGTGGACATGGTCTTGTGCACGCATACAGCAAAATTGCGCCAACGAATACGGCTAATATCAAACATCTTAATTTGTATTTGTTTCTTACTTAGGTAGCTTAGCCAGGCTTTGGTTGGTTGATAAAATATGGACAAACTTCTATAATATGAAATTAGATAAATTCCAGTACATAAAATTTATAATCTTAATGTTATTAAAAATCTTTTTTTTAACCCATCAATCCCTGCCGCATAACAATTGAAAATCTATTGTGTCTGCGATACCCACGATGGAGGTGTTAAGAAATTTACTCTAATTGACATTTGACAGTTTTGTTTAGGTAAAGTTACAACAATATGATAAAATATGATAATTTACCTGTATAACTTTGAATCTGGAAGGTGAAGGGCTGGCGCAGGGCCGCGTGGGTGTTGGAGGGTTTGAACTGTCCGACGAGTCTCGGTCGGGCGTCACTCGGGTCACCTACGATATGAAACAACTTATAGAAAAACTAGATGACGCCCGCAACTCCGTTGCGCTAAAATTTGTTTATCGCGCGGGAACCGTACATTTTTCCGGAACAAAAAGTATTCTATGTCCTTTCCCGGGACTCAAAGTATCTCCATGCCAAATTTCAGCAAAATCGGTTCAGCGGTTTGGGCGTGAAGAGGTAACAGACAGACAGACACACTTTTGCATTTATAATATTAGTATGGATGAAGGAGCTATAATGGTGCTTATTAAAAATTTGTGACATTGTTATAAGTATGATAATGACAATGGGCTACTTGACCTATATTTAATTTCATTGAACTAATGCATATTTCTAGTAGAACTTGGCCTAGGAAACTGTATTTCACCCTTATCATCAAATAAAAGCTTATGATTGATAAATAAAGTCGATTGGAAAATATGATTTTATGAAAATATGATTTGTACTGACGAAAACGCTTTTGCGGTACTTCCGATTTGGATGTGACGTCATCACATTCGTAATTTAATATCTTTTATTTATCGCGCTCGTTATATGTAAGTTTATTTGTACATAAATAATAAGAATAAGCCTAGAAAGATTTGTAAAATATATTTTCTTGAATAGTTCAAGTAAAACATCAGTTTTATATATTATCTCCATTTATTGTAGTTGGGAAATGAAATGGACAAAACTTTTCTCCAAAAGTGTTCAACATTACAAATGATTTCTAAATTCTTTTCGAATTTTTTGGCACTGTTAGACTCGAACGCTTAGCACATAAAACTTTTTCCAATAAAGAAAGTATAAAAATACAAAAAACATGACGTCACACTATGGCGGCACAATGGCGGGCAGTGTTTTCGGCGCCATATAAAAGGCATATTTTTTAATCAACATTTTTATGGGTTTCTACTGTTTAAAATATTAAAATATTAGTTTTTTTGGTGAAAATGAATGATTAAGAAGCGTTTAGAATGAAGAAAAAAAGTAGGTCAAGTAGCCTTTCGATTCAAAACAAGCTCTTTTGGCGAGGCGGACATCATGCCCAATCGCGTATCAAAAGCCAATGCCGATAATGAAAACCTTAAAAATATAGTTGTACCTCACTTATTAAAATCAGATTAGCGCTGTGGTGGAACTTTATACATGCTTTATACTGCCAAAATTACCCCTTCATTTGGCTTCCCTGTAATAATACTAAATAATAGAGTATAACAGTCACTGTTTTGTATACGTACGGAGAATCGCGACGTGCCGTGCGGTGTGGGGCTGCCGGCGGGGGAGGGCGCGGGCGACGGGGCGGGGGACCGCAGACGACCGCGACGCTCCTCCTCGCCAGATAACATCTGTAAATATGTCAAAAACGTCAGTATGTTAACATTTACTAATATAACTAAGCACCTAGCCAACATGTTTCTTCTTTATATAATATCGCTTCTTTATAGAATCGTCGATCAAAACTATGGAATTGACATAGGCGCTCGATAGCAATATAAAGTCGACAATCAGCTCATGTCAATTCCTTCCATTTTGTTCGACGATTCTATAAAGACGCGATAAAGAAAACGTGTTGCTAGTGCACACAAAGGGCACACTGCAGCGTATACGCCCGCACTCGCGCGTGTATCCACTACATACCTTGTGGTGCGTCGGCGGCGGATGCGGCGGATGGCAGGTGAGGGAGATCTTGCGCAGCAGTCTGTCGGGCGGGTGCGCGCGCGGCTCGTTGCGGCGGCAAAGCGCACGGATGTCCGCCACCGCGCGCGCCACACTCGCCGCCTCCGTGCACGCCGCAGCGCACACGCCCGCACCGGTGCGTGTGTCCTGCAAACATAATAAGGTAGAATCAATACAGAAACAGGATAAATAAGTGATTTAGTGTATAAAAAAGTTTGATTATCAAAACAGAATTATAAGTTTGAGCACACAAATATTGATGGTTGACTGACATAACAAAAACCTTGTTCTCCTACTTCCGATCTTTCGTTCTTAGACTATGGTTACATGGTGGTCAGTCTGGCATCGGTACAGTCTGGTTAGGAATGATGGGAGAGTGATCGTCTAACCAGTTGATTGACGGACTGATCATTTATTTTATTACATATCTACTTCTCAGCTTGGACTTGGACTGAACTGATGCTAGACTGACCGTGTAACCGAAATCTAAGGTGACCCATACACGGGACAATTTGTCGTTTCGATCGATCGTCAACAAAATCGTACAATCGACCTTTTGACCATAAAATCGTTTGCGATATTGCCACACACGTACAATTACTCGTTCGATTTTAACATCGAGGCGACAAATCGTCACGATAATTGTCCCGTGTATGGCCACCTTAAGGGTTGATTCAGACCGTAACGCGACGTGTAGATGCATTTCTAAATATGTATGGATTTGACAAATTCGCAAGACGTCTCACGAAATTGAAATCTGTCAAATCCATACAAATTTATACCCCGCCGCGCCTCGCCTCGCCTCGTCACGTTGCGGTCTGAATTGACCCTTATTGTCTAAACACACTATGCCGAATTTCCGCGGCGGAAGTTCGGCTTGATTCCGCCTGTAATATATTTTAAATTACCGATGACACACCATGCCGAAATTCCGTAGCGTTATATTGTATGCGTTTGACATTGCTGACGTAATCAAGCCGAACTTCCGCCGCGGAAATTATGCATAGTGTGTTTAGACACTTAGATTATAACTTTACATTTACCTGTGGTGGGTCGTCGAGATCGATCTGCGTGAGCGTGGTGTTGTCGCGCA
The DNA here is from genome assembly GCA_905187585.1 of Cyaniris semiargus. Taxonomy (NCBI): domain Eukaryota; kingdom Metazoa; phylum Arthropoda; class Insecta; order Lepidoptera; family Lycaenidae; genus Cyaniris; species Cyaniris semiargus. Next base: position 12,706,233 of record LR994567.1, read on the forward strand.
TCGCCGCCAGGATCGCCTGCAGCCCGCCCGCACCCAGGCGGTTGTCGCGCAGGTCCAGCCGCTGAAACATATAAATTACCATTAACTACTTTACTGATAATAATTGAATGAGTTAAAAAAAGTTATATCCTAATGTGTTGTAATTACAAATTTACAATTATTGAAAGGTTTTTTATTTTAAAAACATTTAAAAAATATTTAATACAAAGAGCGTGCGTGTATGTCTATGAGTGAAGGCAGATACACCTGCAGTAGCTGCGTGCACGTGTTTGATAACGGACGCTCCTGCAGTCGAACGAGCCGGCGTGCGTTCGTGTATGCGTGAGTGCGCGTATGCGTGTATGATAACTAACGCTTCTGCAGTCGAGCGAGCATGGGTGCGAGCTTGTGAGCATGCGTGCGTGCGAGCGTGGAGACGTGTGTGCGTGTGTGATCGCCGACGCTCGTGCAGTCAAGCGAGTGTTCGTGCGTGTGTGTGTGCGTATATTTCGGCGTACAAGTAGGCAGTTGTGTAATGTGTATTTATGGAAGTACCTGCAGGCGGGTGTCGGCGCGGATGAGATCAGCGATGGCGGTGGCGGCGGTGGGCCCGAGGCGCGCCGCCTGCAGGCCGAGCATGACGAGTGCGTGCGCCGCCTGCCCGAGCCGTAGCGCGCGCACGCACTCGCAGCCCAGCGCGTTGCGACCAACGTTCAGTACGCGCAGACTTGGGGATTGCTGCAAATATCAATGAAACTGTAGTATACATTTTGCTATAATATTTGTGGATCTTTAAGATGTATGTGGAATAAAATTTTTGTTACTTGATTAAGCGCTATTAGCATTGTCGTTGATCAAAAATCATTGGCAAAAAGCCGGGCGTTTATGAAAGAAGTTGTTTTATAGAACAACCTTGTAAAAAGTCATGTTGCGGAAGCATTGAAAAAACAGTAACTTTAACTATTAATTATTAATTCAATTATACAAACCATAATTTTAGCTAAGTACACGTAACAGTCCTTTGTGAGATAATTATTCCACAGTACCAGAAACGCCAGCCCGCGAGACTCGAAGCCTGCAACAGTAGTGTGTCGATCACTTGTCTATCCGCTTCAACAATGCAGGAAATCATCAGTAAATGCCTAAATTAAGCATTGAACGTTTATATTGCAAGAGTTATCTTCTAAGGGCGCTTTTCCTGTCATACATATCATCGCCCGCGAGCGGATCTTGTCCGCATGCAAGTAACACGCATCGTATCATTTACGCATCGTATCATTTGATCGATGTTTTTCCTGTCATGCGGGCAACACGCGCGCGGCTAGGAGTTTTCACCCGCATGCGAACCAGATCCGCGCGCGGGTAACATCACGCATGGCAGAAAAAGCCCTCTACAGCTTCTAAACTATCCATACACAAACACGGAGCAATTTTGAAGTGCGAACACGTTACTTCGATTCAGACACGCTTGTATGTATAGCTTTAAATCAACTTGCGCCGTGTTAAAGTATCTTTTTAGGGCTGCGTACCCAAAGGGTAAAAACGGGACCCTATTACTGAGACTTCGATGTCTGTCCGTCTGTCCGTCTGTCTCCAGGCTGTAACTCAAGAACCGCTATAGCTAGACTTCTGAAATTTTCAAAGATTATGTATTTCTGTGGCCGCTATAACAACAAATACTAAAAACAAAATAAAAAAAAATATTTAAGGGGGGCTCCCATACAGCAAACGTGATTTTTTTTTTGCCTTTTTTGCTCGTAATCAATAATGGTAGCAGCTAGGCACTTGAAATACAATATTTTTAATTATATTTGTAATTTAATAATTAATAATAAAATTAAAATAAAATAAATATTTAAGGGGGGCTGCCATACAAAAAACACAATTTTTTGCCAACTTACGCTCAATAACGGTACGGAACCCTTCGTGCGCGAGTCCGACTCGCACTTGGACGATTTTATTTGATTTTTCATACCACCACTTTGTCTTTCATACACCCGAATAAAAGTGGCAACATATCAACCAAGCGTTAACTTTAACGCAGACAGACGTAAGTGCCAATAATTTTGATAATTTTTGTTGTTGTGTTGTATCAAAATAATAGAAAGTAAATAAAAGTATAGAGCAGCCTTTCCCAAAGTGGACGATAACGCCCCCTTGTGGGCGCTGAAGGTCTAAAGGAAGGGCGGTGTGGGACCCAGAATGAAAAATCTAAAAATCATGAAAATCGTGTGACATACTTCATGTCCACAGTCTAATTGCTAATTGATACTATTGGCGCCATCTGTTGTCTGAATATGCAACTATGTACCATCGAGGAAATTGATTCCTAGGCAGTTGACAGACCAACGTCATTTGGTCGGATCATGTCAATTCAATGTTAGCTGCGATCTGTCGGCTGGGTTTGACGTAACGCGACCAAACTACGTAGGTCCCCCATCTGCCTAGGAATCAACTTCTCTGATAGTACATATTTATTTTAATTTGTATCTGTAATGCATCCCTGCTTCATCCCTTAATTTTGAAATTAGTCCTTTGCAAACCGTGACGTGTTTTACTAAAAAAAATGACAAACTAACCGTAATCCAGCGGGTCGGACGTGGATGGCGAGGAGGCCGCGTCCTCGTATATCGTTTCCGCCAGGTAGCCCAAGCCCGCGTCCTGAAAATAAAACATAACAGTGGCACAATGTTTTGTCCTGTCTGAAAGTCAGAACAGATTGACAGACATCTCATATTATTATCATATGCATCATATGCATCATGTGCATATTATAAAAACCAAAGTATCTCCACACGAAAATGTAACAAAAATCATCTGGGTATCCATACTAATATTATAAATGCCAAAGTGTGCTTGTCTGTCTGAAACCTTTTCACGCTCAAACCGCTGAACCGATTTTGCTAAAGGTGTGGAGATACTTTGACTCCCGGGAAAGGACATAGAATAATTTTCTCGGAAAAATGTACGGTTCCAGCGCGATAAACGAATCTTGGCGCAACGGAGTTACGGGAGTCATGTAGTATAGTATAATATTTTATTCCAGTAGCGCAGTTTTGAGGATTTTTGGACAGCAGTTTATGTATTCAACAGCGTGATTTTCTAGTTTCTATCTTGACGCTAGCAAAACAGAATTCCCTGTCAATAGATAAACTTCAGTCAATCCTCGGAAACCTGTAGTGAGAACCTGTGAAAGTAAGTCATTTTCCAGCACTCACCTGTATAGGATTATTGGACAGGTCCAGCAGCTGTATCCTGCTGTTGTACTTGAGCAGGTTGGCGATCTGGTACGCGTCGGACGGCAGCAGCCCGTTGTCGCACAGACGCAGTTCACGAATTGAGGTATTCGTCTTTAGCACCTTCACTGGAAACGGAAATTATATCTTAAATAAATAAATAAGTCTTTATTTGAACCTAAAATTTAAATTGCTTACAAAAATTAACAGAAGAAAGAGACCAAATCGGCCGCCTTACTGCTGGAAGCAGTTTGTTCCTGGCTTACTACTATAGTGATATAAAAATGAATAAATTGTGTATAAAAGTGCCAGTCTAATTGCCCTCTACAATCAGATTTTTTTATATTTAATTTACCGCTAGAGGGCGGACCCAATACATACGAAGCGCCACCTGGTGGAGGAGTCGTATTTTCAAAAACTGTCAAGAATTTTACGACACTACCTACCAGCCACCAGGCGGTGTAAGTAGCCGTAAGGTCTTTCGTGTCAATTTCTGTGATAGACAGACCTTATTTCACGACACACTGCAGTACTCACCGAGACACATCAGAGGCTCGCCCTGTAGCGCAGCGCGTTGCAGACACAGCACGCGCAGGCGGCATCCGACCGGCTTGAGCGCGCGCGCCAGCACCGTCGCGTGCGCGCCCTCCACGCCGCCCTCGCACACCTCCAGCTCAGTTAGCTCAGCACTCTATCGAGAAAATTGATCATTGATTGTTATATAACTAAAGAACATTGGGCAAAATAAAGATACTGATACTCTCTTTCTTTCACAACGTGAAGAAGTAAATTATATTTTTTATGGCAAAGAAACAGTCTCTGACAAATTATGTAACTCGACAACATGTCACCAGTCAGTAATCACTATGTGAGGACAGGACATTCGTTTTAATATGGACTTCAGCGAGTTGATTCATAATTCTCATTCGACTCTGATTCGGAAACACAACGAGCGGTTATAAATCAACAAAGTACGACACATTATCGGCTGTTGCGCATGAAGGTCGAGTCCTAGTCAACTTACGTATTGTAAATCAGCTGCATTACTTCCGACAGAATCAGAATCGAATCAACTAGCGCAAAATCGTGCCGCGGCTGAATTTGGAACTAATTTCATCTCAACGGCTTTTCCCACTCCTGACATCTATACTAGCACACGATCGTGCTGCGGCTCAATTTGGAACTAATTCGATCTCAACGGCTTTTCCCACTCCTGACAGCTATACACGCGCACGAATTTTCTGCAGCTTAATTTGAAACTAATCAGACACGTAAATCAAAATCGTATCAGTTTCGGGGGTAAAATGGGCCTATAAACACTCACATTTTTGATCATGCGCGCTGCGGACTGCCAGCCGCGCACGCCGAACTGTCGCTCGCCGGCGATGCTCAGCGCGCACGCGCTCTCGTAGTACTCCACTATGTCGAACAGCGCCTCCTGTGGGACAAAACATAAAACTTTATATTTATTAATTTAAATCAGGCTACGTAGGCCCATACAATATATACCTTAATGACTAACATACATAAAATTATATTATATACTTAACAATTGCACTTTATCACGAATTAACGGCGACGTGACGCGCGCAGCTTCATTCCGGAGTCTCCCCCGGAACCTTCGGTAGACCACACCAGTCGGCCAGAATTCCTCTGCTTCAAAGGTCGAGAGAAGATGCGTCGGTACTTTCACCACAAAAGAACTGAAGTTGACCTTATGGCGAGACTGCAGACACTCGACCCTCAAGTGGAGGGTGGTCTTCCTACTGATGTAGTCCACGACGTCCTCGACCTCCATGGACCAGTACAGGCGGGATATGTACAGGGGCGTCGTGGGGACCTCGCTCCGCAGACGCAGCTCAGGTACATAGGGCGCGGTGCCGCAATGGTTGCGGGCGGCGGGCTTCTTCTTCATTCTCTCCACCATTATTAAGCCCTCCTCATCGCAACCCCTGCACTCTTCCTTGCTAGGTCGAGAAGACTTAGCCTTGCGGCTCTTCGTAGCTTTGCGGCTCTCCGTAGTCTTGCGAATCTCCGAAGCCTTACGGCCCTCATTGTCCCCATATTTACGCGCCCGCGGGGGAGGTGCGGCGACCAGCAACCGTCGTGTAGTTTTGCTGAGTCGCCTGTGGACTCAGCGTCGGCGCAACCGGGAGGGGAACGCGGGCGGGGGCGGCAGCGGCGGTGTTCGTTGACCCGTCCGATAATGCTGACGGGCTAAACGTGATCGCCTGCGCACCTCGACGACGTTTGCGGCGTCAGGTGACCTACATAATGAATTATTACTTTTTAGTTGTGATAATTCACTACGTAGATCACTAATGATAGATTGACATACTTTTAGTGTGTTGTGCATTTTTAAGTAAGGAAAAGTTTACTCGTAACACGTTACTCCGCTAGGTGGCGCTAGATGTAAGTTATGTAATGTACTGAAGATTCACTTTTTGCAATTGGCGCTAGCTGTATCAGCTGTACTGGAGATGAACTTCCCACTAGGGGGCGGTAGGCGTAGGTACAGCCATGTCCTGGAGATGGACTTTTCACTAGATGGCGCTAGCTGTAGGTACTACGGTGTTTTGAAGATGGACTCTCCGCTAAGTGGCGCCAGGTCTAGGCACTGCAGTATACTAAAAATGGAATTTCTGCTAGGTGGCCCTAGGTTACCAGGTGTAAAGAAAATTGACTATGCTAGGTGGCGCCAGGTGTAGGCACTGCAATGTACTGAAGATAGAATATCCGCTAGATGGCGCTAGGTTACCAGGTGTAATGAAGATAGACTCTCCGCTAGGTGGCGCTAGCTGTACTGAAGATGGGCTCTCCGCTAGGTAGCGCTAGCTGTACTAAAGATGGACTCTACGCTTGGTGGCGCTAGTTGTACTGAAGATGGACTCTCCGCTAGGTGACGCTAGTACCCACCGCGCCATCGTCGTCGATGTCGGCGTGGTCGAACTCCAGGCGGCGGAACTGCACCCTGCGCAGCACCGCCTCCAGCGCGTCCGCCGGCGCCGTGCCCATCAGCGAGCAGCACGACAGCTGCAGCCGCGCCGCACGGACGCATCCTCCTATCGTGTTCTCTGGCAGCTCCTAGAAAGGAGATTATTAATTAAATTGATTTAATAAAAAAAATATATGATATAGGGTAAAACTTTAACTTGGTAAAACATTACTTTAAAAGTAATCGCACGCGCCGAACGTGCCGCTTTTTAGGATTCGTTGTATGAAATGATGTAAAACCGCGCACATTCGTTCGCATAGTACGCGCCGCCACTGTACTATGCGGTGCGATCGGCGCGTAGTGCGTAGTCTGCGTACGGCGCGTACGGTGCTAACAAAAGTGCGATCAGCTTTAGGCTTAGGCCAAACCTACGCGACCAAAGCGACTGCGAAGCGGGAGCGTCTACCGCGCGGCGGACGCTGCCCATGGCGCTGTGCACACCTGCGCGACCGCAAAGCGGTATGTTCGCGTCGGCAAAGCGGGACGTGCGCGTCAAGTTGTCAGATGTGTGTTTTGAAGTAATCATAACTAGACTTCTTTTTAAAACCTTTTTTATATTATTTTGTACAACTCGTTGTTTTATGATTTTTTGATTTGTTTACGTTTTGATAGATTGTGACATGATATTAAATTAATTTGACTTGACCATTGTGGACGTGTTTTATTCCTCTGCACCTTCCAAGTCAAAAGCAAGCTTAGTACCTCCCAACCGACTCTGATGTTAAGTATGAGGATGATATTACCACAACAATTTAGCATAATTTGCACCAGATAAAGTCGCGCGTCTTCAGTGACTGTTCATTGACAAATGAAGTTTGACGGTTCGCACCGTAGTCGCGCAGGTGTGCACGCCCAGTTTCGCGTTGCAGACGCTCCCGTATCGCGTCCTGCGTCACTGACGCGTAGGTTTGTTCAAAGCTTTAATCAGCTGTACGGCCTGAAGTCAAATAAACTATACATTCGTATTAAACAATTTGTTTGTTTCTCTCAAACACGACTCTCAAAAAAATTATAACATAAGTTAAAACAAGATTGAGGTTACAGGTGTTAAAAATATTTCTACAAGCGGATATGTCATAAACAAGAATATATTAGTTTAATTTTTATTATCACATTTGCATATTCTTAATTTAAGAATCTCAAGAATTGTATTCATGTCTTGCAGGAAAGGTAAGTTTTTTCTAATTACTTTATAAAAACGTGTGACTCTGACATGAAATATTACTTTGTTTATATGAGAGAACACCTAACACCTTAAAGTTAAAAACATTAAAGAGAATCTTCATTTAAATGAGCATAATTTAAAAATTTCTTGGTATCTTACAATAATAATAATTTTTAATTATTATTTTTTTTATTTTGGTCTATTTACGCTTCTCTGAAATATTTTTTTCTCTATAATTTTAATACAAGCTAAAAGTAGCATATTGTGTGTTATTTTAATGCGAGGAATTGGCTCTCAGAAAATGTATTTAAAAGTTTATTAAAAAAGTTAAAGACGAAGAATGGGGGTGCCATGAATATGTTAGTCACTTCTGTGTCCAGAGATGGTAAACAGGCACAGATCCTACCGACTAAAATGTATATACATAACTACCTGTCCCGGCAAACGTTGTTTTGCCTGTTTTCCTGCTTTTCTCTTGAATTTTTTTTTTGATTTTTTTTTTCTATAAACCTCACGGAGCCCGAGACCTTTCCAACGAATGCAAAACCGTGGAAATCGGTTCGTGCGTTCTGGAGTTATAGCGTCAGGAAGGAAAACCCGACTTATTTTTATATATATTAGATATGTACCACCATAAACAAATTTCTAGCCACAACCTGAAGTGGTTCTCTAATTGATATAGCCTGGTAGTGTAAGTAAACACGCAATAAGTTGAGCATTTAGCGCAGAACTCTTTTGTTTTATAGACCACTTTCAAAATTTCTCTGGATCCGGTGGTCCTTTCCTAAGCTGCATTGCTCCAATTCTTGTATCATCTGTGGGAATATGCGTGGTGGCCACAAAGGAAGATCTTCCGACCGAGCGAGGTGGTATGCTCGGTCAGGCCGGAGCCCACGTGATACATTTCAGCTGTCGTATATATACTGACGCGCTCAGAAAACTTCGATAGCGCGATGCAGGAATGTTAGGCGAATTGTGGGTATCGCCACACATCCTACCAATTTTCATGCACTTACGATTGTGAACCCCCAGTTTTTGTCACGCTCAATGTAGACCCCCGTGTCTCCCGTAGACCCCTGGGGGTTCACCTGGTCAATAATTTTGGGAATTACTGATTTAGCGTAATCTTAAAGCTTTTATGAGCAAATTGCCACAGTCCTCACACGTACCTTGAGCTGAGTTACCACTGTTGATCCTGGCGACACAGGCAGTGGCGGCCCTAGGGAGTGGCGGCCCTAGGGAGTGGCGAACAGGGCAATCGCCCGGGGCCTCGCAAGGTGTTTTTTGGAAGATAAAGAGCCTCACAAAGACCTGCCGCCCAGGGCCTCGCAAAGACCTTCGGCCCGGGGCCTCGCAATGGGCAAGGCCGCCACTGGACACAGGAGTGCAGTGGTGGGAATGTGTAGTGGGCCATTTGCCCGTTTAAAAAAAAAATACCTTGAGCTGCAGCAGCACGGAGTCTATGGGTTGAGTGCGGTGTCGCTTGCATGCCTCCAGGTACTCTGCTATCAGCTGCACTCGCGTCGTCGACGGCACTGGAAAGAGATGATAATGATGAAACAGAAAAGTACTGTGTTAAGAACATAAAGTTAATATACCTAGCGGAATAGAGCAACAATCTCGAGCTGTCAAACGAAACCGAAATTGGTTTACATCTGTGTGTAAAAATATGTATACGTATACACTTACACAAGCATGATTGAACATGAATTCTATGAGATTATATTGTCAACGTGCCGATAAGTGCCGACTGGACGTCAAAAAAAGAGTTCTGCTGTCATGTATCACACGTCTCTTTTTACCACGCAGTGTTACTGATAGTGACATCTCGCTTGCTCAGGCCTTTGTTTCTCTATTCCGCTAGGTATATTAACTTTATGGTTAAGAAAGGAGTGATTTGAAACTTAATAAGTTATACGGTCAATATAGGTTCAAAACATAACAACTCTTTTGGTGTCTTGAAGAAATCGCTTAATGTGGTTAGGCCGGCTATATATTATACTGAATAGTCTTATGTTGTTTTGTTTTTAATTGTCATACAGTTAGAGCGAGACCGCACTAAAGTGTCACATACGTGTCACCTTAATTGCTAAAAAAAACTCTTCTTGTCGACAAGTTATGCCAAAAACCCTTCTTGTATTAAACATAGCGCGTCGGGCGATAAGTTTTCTTGGCAACGTTAACTTCGAAAAAAACTATATAATCAGAATTCGAAACCCAAAATATGATAGGCAGGGACAGTTTAGGCCCCCACGCATCCTGAATTCAGAGCACCTTTGATACGCCATATTTACTGGATTCAGGATCTTATAGTCCTAAGTGTTCTGTGATGAACTGATGCAGAAGATAGATAACTCCGCTACAATGTATTTAACAATAGCGCAATCGCTTGCCATCAGGTCAGCGTAGGATCATTTATTTTAACTGAGTCATTTAACATATTATTCTCGGTGCAGCAAAAATAGCGACTAGACTTCAGCCATATGACATCATATTATATCTTATGTTAAGAATACTTTATTACATCATCCTAACCACTAAGCTGTTTTTGGTTTGAAGCCATGAGTGGATAAAGTGGGTAACTAACATTTTAGAACATACCCAACTAGCACATTAGTGATAAAAACAGCCAACGTTGCAACTTTTAACTGTACTATGGCGCTTTAGGGAAGCTTGAAGCAGTTTTTAGTTCTACTAATGCTTCCGTTACTCTTTAAGACTGAAAATGCCACTAGGGGTCGCAAAACCTGAACCTAATGCCACTCTAAGCGAAATAGGAGATTTTTGGAACCCATTTGGAGATTATAGATTTAAAACAGAGCTACAAATGGGTCTACTGCCGCAGCTGTACGCTTTAGAACTGGATAAAGACTGATAATGCAGACTCCTTGAAGAAATAGTTTAAAAGGTTTTTTTTGTCACTTTTCTGTAGTTAAGAGTTTCATTGTAAAAATAATTTTCACTTTTGCGCAGGTTTAAGTAGCAGTTTGATTGGTTGTCTTTATAATAGAAGCAGTATCCTAATATTAAGCGTACTGATTACTCATTCGATTTCTACTGTTTCCATTACATAAATCATATTTTATAACATATTTGAGACCACTCAAATAAATATGGATTTAAAAAAATGGAAGAATAAACAAAGAATGGGTGGATATCGCAACAAAGTGCATTATAAAGTTTATAAAAATTATAATTGTAATTTGGTAGTATGGTTTTCAACTAAAATGCTGCTTACTTATTTGAATATGCATCAATAACTAAAATACAAATAATTTGACGTATTTTTTTTATTCACAATATTATTATTAGTACCTAGGGGAGCTCGGTACTTCTTTTTTGTTATATCGTAATTTTACATAGTAAATATATCGTAATATTAAAATATTAAAAACATCTTAAAAACAAATGAGAAAATCTAATAAAATATAAAATTTAAAAATATTTGTTCCGTCCGACTGGAATCGATCCTACTATATATAGACTACACGTATTACCAAATTAGCGTTATCTAGTTATAATCTAGTTTTTAACATAAAACCGACCGCCAATCGCGGATCGACTAATGGGGCATATGGTTTCCAAAAGGTTCCAGGTTGCACAGAGAGATGGCGCTCTGACAAAGAGAGATGGTGAAAAAAAATAACAACTTTCTTAACCGTATGGTGTATTATATTGAAAAAAAAAATATATAATTGAGGGTTTTGCTTATTCTTGGGTTGGTTTTTTTATAAAATTCCATCGTCCGGTGGCACACCGCTGCCGTCGCCAGCGCAGCGTTTCCAACGTGGCGCAGGAGATGGCGCTTTCCGGACTTGATCGCTAAAAACATGGCGGTAGATTACTATGACTGCTAGATTATGCATGGGTGCTATTAGGGGATAAGATTAACGCTCAGACCCGCAGTAAGGAACTATTAAGGATCATGTAGCTGCTTCTTGTGACGCCATTTTAACAAGACAATTATTGAACAAAATTAAAGGTTTTTATCACAATTTATCATAAAATGCATCTAAATATGGAACCAGAACATCACAAAATATTATTTAACTCAACCATGTGGTTGCTATATCGTTAACGGGGTATTCTAAAATATTATGTAAATATTTCCATTTTTCATATTTTACGATATTTTGAGGTAGTTATGAAGGCGCGTTAAAAATACTCCAATAATATCAACTTTATAGACGATAGACATACCTGCGTTTTTAAAATAAGTCACATTGTTGAAAAACACTTCACTTCACTGATTAGTTATTTTATTTGTATTTTAATAATGGCTGATTTCGTAATGCACACGTCATAATAAAAAATGTGACTGAGGCCGGTGAATGATCATATTTTGTTTACTTACTCTGCTTTGTAGCTTCCCTTACGCTATAGGCGCCGCAAGAGGGTCAGTGTGGTGCTGACAAATAGTTGCAGCTCATGTATGAACGTAGTGCCACTATTCTGGAGTTCCAATGGAACGTAGGGTTACAAAAGTTGTGCCTATTTGGCTGCAGAGTGCCTGCTCTAGGTCTGCAGAGGACGCTCTAGTCCTTGAGCTTGGCGTCTTTGGAAATAATCGGATTAGCTCCGAAGCTCTTATGCAGTAAGTTGTGCTCCTTGGGTAGCAGCAATTAATATTTTTTCCCTTATAATTTGAACAAGCTTTGTAACTTACCTACTTCGTCATCTGGCTAATATATCTAGCTAGCTGTACACAGAATCCATATATTTTTTTATTTCAAATCATTTTCTTGGTCCTAAAGCCTCCATCTATGCAAAAAAACGTCAGTTTTCAAATTGTTAGTTACCACTTCATCAACTCATGTCTTCATATTTATTGAAAGTGACTAAGTGTTACTATTTTGAGGCATATCATGGACACGAGTCCTGTGGTCAGTTCACTTTAGCCACTTGTCTGCGGTCTTGTACAGGGCGGCGTGATGTGGGCGACTGCCCACGGCCTCGCGCCCCTCGTATTTTAATGTACCATCGAGGAAATTGATTCCTAGGCAGTTGACATACCAACGTCATTTGGTCGGCTGGGTTTGACGTAACGCGACCAAACTACGTAGATCCCCCATCTGCCTATGAATAAACTTCTCTCATAGTACATTGATTATGGCCTAAAACCTTCCTCGATATTGGCGCTTCTACTGTTATGCGTGTCGTCGCCCGCGCACATCTCTTCTCCGCATAAAAATTGTCCGCATCATTTCACAGATGTTTATTCTATTTATGCGGACAACACGCATGAGGCTAGGAGCATGTTGTCACCCGCATGCGTACTAGATCCGCGCGCGGGTGAAAACACGCTTGACAGGAAAATGGAAATGCGCTCTAAATGGACTATCATTCAGTAACGCCTCCGTGGTCCAGTGGTTTAGAGCGTGGCTCTTGACTCGGAGGTCGTGGGTCCGATTCACTCGTTGGAAACATGTTATTTCCAAGTTTGGTTAGGACAATGCAGGCTGATCACCTGATTGTCTGACAAGTAAGACGATCCATGCGTCGGATGGGCATGTAAAAAGTCGGTCCTGCACCTGATCTCTCGCCAGTCGTGTCGGTCGTCCGTCCCACTGGGTTATGAGAGTAAAAGGAAAAGAGAGTGCTCTTGTGTACTGCGCACACACTTGGGCACTATAAAATTACTCCTGCGTAACTAGACTGGTTTCAATGAAGCCGACCACCGTCACCGAAACCGGTGTGGGAACTATTATTCAGTAATTCCAGAGACTAGCGCGTTCAACTCTTCAATAGATTTGATACATCTTGGACCAAGTCCTTAGATCTCTGATCGGCATTTTTCTTTGATCATTCGTGATGCTAGAACTCATTTGCCAGTCGTATTTATTATATTGTACAGAACTTTATCGTTATCGGGTAAGGAAAATCGCTATCACACTATCTAGCCGCTAGCGTGACCTTCGCCTAGTCAATACGCTAGTCTACGGCTACGCTAGTCAATTCTACTGGACACACGCATCAAAATATCATTGAGTCGCCATTATAATGACATTGATATTGCTGGGGTGACGCCGCGTTAAAGTAAAAAACCGTGTTGGATATGTTGTAGATTGCTTGTGTCTCAATGAAAACAAGCAATGGAACAGCAAGAAATGGAAAGGGCGTAAGCGACAAAATGGTTTTTGTCGCGTAATTTAAAAACCATAAATATATTTCATATAAGCTATGTGCAAATTAAAGTGTATGCTTGAACCAATCTATGTACAAATTTTGGAAGCTTAAATCACTCTCCTCTGTTGGCAAAATTAGAATCCCTTTTTTTACAGAGGTCTTTTTGATTGATTATTCTGTGTTATAAAAGTTGACCAATCGTGTTATGCTATGGGTAATTCAAAGACAAAGACATGATGAATACTGACAATGAACTTTAATTTCTTAGCTTTAGTCATTGCTGAGAAAAATCGATATCGCTACAGCCAAATTATCAAGGCGTCGCCTTAAAGAGACTGCTGAGTGCTGAGCTTGCGGAGCTTCTCTCGAGTAAAAACATTGTTCCGCCGTAATCGTACATTTTCCCGTATTATTACCTAGTTTATGCGCTACGGAACATACACAGACTGCACTCAATATAATTTCGGCTTTACCGCAAAATAATTCTATCTTAATTTTAGAATTGCTAAACTTTAGCAGTAGATATGAGAAGGTAATCTATTATTACATATTATCCAACTCCAAACTCTGAAGTGACAGATACAATCTACAACACAATATAAATGTGTAATATACAGTAGGCCATCTTTATACTAGACACAGGTTACTTTACTGTATTATTATTATTTTGTGAATATAAGCCACTATCTGGCTGATATCCAACATTGGGGTTTATAACTTTTGAAGAGTGCTTCAGTTAAGTTTCATTTCAAAGTGTCCCCAAGTGTGCCCACTTCACTATTGATTCTTGATTCCCATGATTCTTCTGAACTATTTCCTAGCAAGGCTTAGAGCCCCTGCAGACTACAGACTTTTAGTCGACCGATAGTTTGACCAAATTGGGGTTTCAGTACATTATTATCGGCCGATACAAATCGTTTAGTGTGCGCACCTTCATACATCTTCATACTGATTAAGCTTTCGATCAAACTATCGGCCGACTAAAAGTCTGCAGTCTCGATTTATGTGCGGCGGAGTGAACGCGCGTTTTGGCCGCTGCACCGCGAAATCACAAGTGATTGTAATTTGTATGTAAACGACAGAGCGACCGCACCGCTATTTAAATAAATCGTTCCTGGATACGTTTACTTGTGATTTCGCAGTGTAGCGGCCAAACCGCGGGAACGAAATATAAAACTAGACTTATATTTAATGAGAGGAATTTTGGCGCGTGCCACCTAGCGATAGCGCGAGCATGCGAAGCTATGGAATAGTTTGGAACTAGTGTTTCGATAAGACTATACTAATTTAAATAGGTGTATACAACCTAGATCACATTTAGATAAACTATAAAATATAATTACAGTTTTCATACATTGTTTTTCTGCTTAAGGTTTGTATTTAAAAAACCTAAATATGAATATAGTTCGTTCCAGACGTATTGACTAGTTCACTCCTCTTGGCTTGGCTTGGCTTAAGTTGCGAAAATCTTGGGCAAGCATTAAAAAAAACCTCTTAAAGTCATAGAATCTTAAAGGTTGTAAAGATCTTCCACGAGTCACAGTGGATTCAAAAGTTTTAAGGTTATTTACGCCCGATTCCTCATTTCAACAGCATCGTTGATTGATCAATTTTTAAAGTTCGCCAAACAAAAGCTTTAATAAAACCAAAGACTTCTCCAAAAAAAGACTTCTCCTCGGAACCGGACATTAATCATCCACAACTTACAACGAATGCAAGTTTTTTAAGATATTTAATATGGCTAATTCTAGAAAAGCTTCAAATTAGTTTTAATAATGTCTAGAAATGCTTATACGAAGGCTCGGTATTCAAGGTTATTTCCACCTTGACGACATGTCACAAGTCACAACTCATGCACGCTCGGACAATTAATATTGTTGAAACTTTTTGTAAATTATTTTCAGGATGTATTAGCCGTAACCAAAATTTTTGTCATCGATGCTTCAGATACTGTTAAACGCGAGGAAGAGTAAACAAGGGATCTGGGAGTTGGGACCAAAGTATCTCTATTCTCTATACCTCTCCAAATCGATCAAGCGATTTTGGCTTGAAGAGCTGTTAATTCTGAGAGCGCAGCCTGGAATGCAGGCAGGCACTGTAGGACCTAATCATAAATTCTCCGACCGGATTATTTCGTCCGCAACCTCCGATAAAAGAACGCCGTGCCAGGCGGTGACCAATAACGGCAAAATGTTATGAATCCGAGTTTAAAGGGGACTGTGAAGCTATCGCAGGAGTTCTTGACTCTAGCTGACAGCTGTTATTTCTCGGAAGATAGAAACTTTCCTCGGAATCCTATTCTCTTTCGGAGAACGGAACAGCTCACGCCCGCGCCAGTATCATGTGACTAGTGGTGTTTGCAGTTCGCCCACTATCACGAAAAGCAAACATCCACAACGGACTTGCCGTATCCACCTTGACAGTGATATTTCACCAAGGCTGGATATATTTACCCTGTGAATAATACACGAACTAGTGACTAATCACACCTTTTCGCAGTTTCTTGGCAGAAACGCTCATTTGGAATCACCTGAGCCATCCTTTCGGGTAAAATTAATATTTTCAACTCTTCGTGATTTATCTGGTCCGCTTTAGCATGGGCACTTCTGTCTACTTTAGTATCTGAAGTAGCACCAGGCTCCAGGATGATAATTTTTCAGAGTAGCAGTGTTCAGTGTTCAGGTATAAGACCAATATGCATATCGGTCAGGTTTCTTAGGGCGCTTTACCTGTCCTGCAAAACATGCTCCTAGACGCGCGCGTGTTGCCCGCACGACAGGTAAAATATCAGCTATGAAATGACAGGGCAACTTTCATGCGGACCACCGCGCCCTTGCAGCAGAATCTTATTGTCACCTACGAGACATACAATGTAAAAGAACCAGTCAGAACAATGCAATGTAAAGACGTGTGATTTAAGTGAACCAAGGGGCAGTTCGCCACAACAACCACCCAAGTGATCCAAACGATTTGTATTTGATCAGATCGTGAACTATTGGCTTGGCATATTGTCACTGGCTTCTTGAACATTGACCTTAATAAACGCCCATACTCAGGCCGTTTGCCAAGAAGCGGTCTTTCACCGTTTTAACAATTGCAGAGCTGAGCTCGTCATTATCAAAAGTTCATTCATTTTATGACTAAGCCATCTTCTCATTATATTGAATGGCGCGTTGACCCATTACTCTGATGAGCTGTTCTATCTTAATTTGAGTGGTTAATAGAAAAGTATCAAAGTAATTAAAATGTCGGAGATTTTTAATTACTTGTTCATTCTTCTGTAAGTACTAAATTTAAGTTCGCGCATAAATTTAATACCTCGAGGGGATAATTTATTATGATGCGGCATTTGTTGTGACTTCTGAGTTCTGACTTACTTATGGCATAATATAAATTTACACGTGGGAGAGCCATGCTTCGGCACGAATAGGCCGGCTCGACCGGAGAAATACCACGTTCTCACAGAAAACCGGCGTGAAACAGCGCTTGCGCTGTGTTTCGTCGAGTGAGTTTACCGGAGGCCCAATCCCCTACCCTATTCCCTTCTCTTCCCATCCCTACCCTCCCCTATTACCCTATTCCCTCTTAAAAAGGCCGGCAATGCACTTGCAGCTCTTCTGATGCTGCGAGTGTCCATGGGCGACGAAGTTGCTTTCCATCAGGTGACCCGTTTGCTCGTTTGCCCCCTTTATTTCATTAAAAAAATATATAATATTTCCGTATAAATGGCAAACTGTACGGTTTGTCCTTTCCTGGGACTCAAAGTATGTCTTGATACCAAATTTCCAGCAGTTCGTGAAGAGGTACCAGACAGATAGACCGACTATTAATAATATTATTATGAATTTATAACAAGGAGTTTTTCGGTATGACGTGCGTGGAAACATCAGCGATTTTTGATGATGAAACTAGAAACCAGTTGCAGAACTTATTATTGGTATTTTAACCGACTTCAAAAAGGAGGGTTTTTAGTAAATATTATATCGAACGAAGGCTTCCGCGAGATTAATTTGCGTTTTGCGCAAGTCAGTCGCAGGCATTCCAAACCATAAACACGGAAGAATTTACAGAAAAATCCGTCGCCCACCCTAATCTTGGATTATAAGATGACGATGGGATTATGTGGATCCACATCGGATGATCGCACGCCAAAACTCCGCAGACCGCGTGGCCGACGACTAGAAATAGCTGCGCACGTGCTCGGCGAAAACAACTCAAATCATGGAAATATTTCAAACTAGAAAATACGCGCGGATCCGCTCGGGTCAAAACAGTATCACACGGTAGGCGTACATTTTTCCGGGATAGAAAGTATCCTATTGTATTTCCCGGGAGTCACAGTATCTCCATACCAAAGAACAAAATCGGTTCATAAACAGACAGACAGACACACTTTCGTATTTATAATATTCGTATGGACTAGGGTTGCCGACCTCAAATTCAAAAAAACAGAATTTGAAGTTGGAAAACCAGGACAATTCAGTTTAAAAACAGGACGCCTGAAAAAAATAATAAAGTCAATATTTTAGAATAGAATATCAAAAGAAAAGCGTTGAAGTTCGAAACTTATGATTTAATTATTTTTTTGAGGTTGAATTTCGACCATTGGGAGATCTCTACTCTCTAGTAAGGGTGAAGCCAAACGAACATAATAATTTGTGAGTTGTGACTTGTGAGTCGCAACTCGCAGAATTTCTGTCGCGTAAATATCTTTTCATACAAATCATGACTCACAAAATTACGCTCCTCGTGTGAATCAAACAGGACTTTTGTATGAAACTGAATGCAGCGGAATTTCTGCCAGCCGAAATTCTACGACTCACAAGTCACAACTCACAAATTATTACGCTCGTTTGGCTTCACCCTAAAAAGACCCTAAATAAAGGATATCATCAAGTGGCACGTTGCGCCTTTGTTTTGAAACAGCATGGCAGCGCGGCAACGCAATTACTTGCGAGTAGCGTAAAAATTTGAGAAGAGGCGCGTGAATTTTAAAATTATAAAACCCAGGACAACCCAGGACGTTGCTTAAAAACTATTCAGGACGTCCCAGGACACTACAAAAACTAGGACATGTCCTGGGAAAACAGGAGGGTTGGCAACCCTAGTATGGACTATATGGACAATTAGTTGCGCGCGGATCGGCTTGCGTTAAAACAGTATCACGCGGTAATCGCGTACATTTTCGGGCAATAAAAGGATAACCATGGAAATGTATTAGACTAGAAGATGCGCGCGGCTCCACCCGCATAAGAACGCGCGGTAATCGTACATTTTCCCGCAATAAAAGTATGTTCAGAAGAAGATTCAGTATTCTCATTAGAAAGTCATGCTACTGCAATAGTGAGTCGGCTCGACCAAACCATGGTCTCATCGATAACCGGCATGAAACCTTGTCACTGTATATTTAAGATTTAAAAAGACTTGAAATGCCACTTGCATCCCCAGATGACCTACATGTGTACAGCAGTTTAGGGGTAATAGTTTACAACACATATTCTGATGTTGTGACTTGAAATCAAGCTGCAATGATATTCACAACACCAATGTAACATAATATATTTCATTCATTACACCCATACTAATATTATAAATGCGAAAGTGTGTCTGTCTGTTACCTCTTCACGCCCAAACCGCTGAACCGATTTGGCTACAATTCAGCCAAATCGGTTCAGCGGTTTGCTTAAGCTATGGATATACTTTGAGTCCTGGGAAATGACATATTGTATCATTTTATACCTGAAAAATGTACGGTTCCCGCGAGATAAACGAATTTTGGCGCAACGGAGTTGCGGGCGTCATCTATTAAAATATTAAAAAGCAATGAACAAGCGTTTTGTTCAATATTTGATAATAATTTATTTTTTTCTGAAAATGGACGGCTGTTGTAATATAACTCTGTTGTTTAAATACCATTGCATGTTGATTGCTATCATAAGTTCATAACACAACAATTAATAATGGATTAATTTAAAGTAAACCTTATATCTATACTAATATTATAAAGCGGAAGAGTTTGTTAGTTTGTTTGTTTGTTTGTTTGAACGCGCTAATCTCAGGAACTACTGGTCCGATTTGAAAAATCCTTTCAGTGTTAGATAGTCCATTTATCGAGGAAGGCTATAGGCTATATTTTATCACGCTAAGACTAATAGGAGCGAAGAAATAGAGGAAAATGTGGAAAAAACGGGGGGAAATTATTTGAAAGGGCTTATTTGAACGCGCTAATCTCAGGAACTACTGGTCCGATTTGGAAAAATTCTTTCAGTGTTAGATAGCCCATTTATCGAGGAAGGCTATAGGCTATATTTTATTACGGTAAGACGGGGAAAAAACGGGGGAAATTATTTGAAAGGGCTTATCTCACTTTACTAGAGCAATTTTTCTGTTATTTGGGTCAGATAAGAAGTAGACCACGTGAAGGATCATAGGCTATTTTTTGTAGTCTGATTTGTCTGTGAAATATCTAATTTACGCGGGCGAAGCCGCGCGGAACGTCTAGTAATGAAATATTGCTAAACTTGCAGCATTATTTAATATTATAATATTAGTAGGATTATTTCATCTATACTATTATGCTGTAATATAAAAAGCCAGAGTTTGTCTGAACTACTGAAGACAAAAAATTAAAACCTTTGAAAATATAATCACACTACAGTATAAACATTAAACAGACTTCCTGTTTTCTATTTTTTTGCCGTCAAAGAATTATTTTCTACAATAACAACTATTTTTGTCTAAATCCCTATTTAGAGTAGGTATCTCCGAATTCCATTAAAATGAATTCAACTATTTAATTCATCAAGCCCCAAGGGGCCACATGCGGCCGCGATAACAATAGATAAGCTATTGTGTCTTGCTTTTCCATGATCAACGGGTTAAGTAATAAAGACTTGATAAAAGTATGGATGTAGAATGGATTGCAAATAGATTGTATAGTTTATTTACTAATTCTTTATAAATTTTAGCTTGTGTATAAATATTTTACAGAAACTGATAAGGAATAATATAGCCGCATGCTACTTAAACCTCTTGACCTTTATATTTAGTATCATTATATTGCCGTGTGAGAAACAATAAGTCATGTGACACATATTTTTTATGTAAAGCACAAGACATCCATCAAGTACAATACATTTTGAAAAAGTACAGTATGAAATAATTAATGATAAATTCTATATAATATTGTGAATTAAAAAATAAACAAAAGTCATATTTTAAATCTTCTAAGAAAAAGTAAAAAGTTATGAATTGTTTGTTTCTTTAGTAGCATTTATTACTGTTATTCTAGTGCAAAGTTAAGATCTTTCAGGGTTATTTCAGTTCTGAGTTTCCATAATTGTGATCTTAGTGTTGTCCGCATAAAATTGTAAGTGGACATTACAAGTAGGGTATAAAACCCATCATGTGATGTTTAATTTTTATGAGCAAATTCTGTTTAAGTATGTTTTATTACATAAATTGTCACTCAAGCGTTCAGAACCAATGTAAACAACCGCTGCTAGAGCTGGCCTTATTACATAGTGATCTCTGATAACAATGACAGCTTATTTTTACATTCCTTCCGTTCAATTGACAGCCAATAACATATGACTGCGAGCGGTTCTCAGCCACCTCTGAACGTCGGTAGCGGCCGACGAGGTGTACCGAATGTTTTTACCTGGGAATGACGCAAAGACAACTAACTTTGAAACCGTGCCAAAGGCCCGCCAAGCACACTCACCGTCTAGCCAAGGGTTCGCAGGCTCGAAGTACTGCGTGACTAGGTGATCATCGGGGAAACATACTCTTCTGTCCGACTTTTTTTCCTTTTTCTCACGAATTTCGTCATTAGCAACTTTGTTCGCCTCCTCGCTCGATACATCGGTTGTATTACTCACGCCCGGGCATGTAACTTGATCATAGGTAGACATATCTATCGGAGAGTCTACGATCACATATCACCTGCGAGCACATTAGCAAAATATCTCACAATAAGAATTTAAACACACAAAAATAAAACGATTATTGACACAACGCGCACCCGAACACGGTATGATATTTTTTTCTCACGACGGCACATTCACAAATAATGTGACCATTGTAATATATTTTTCGATTCAGTGGATCTTCGAGATTTTTAATGTTAAATTCGAATCAAAACATTCTAAACCTTTATCTACAGTTTACCGCCATATTGGAATTTAGATTGAAGATGAAGACAGACGACCAAAGGATTTTTCTTTTTATTTTCACTAGGTGGCGCTGATGTCTATGTTATCATTGCCATACTAAAATAATATTTTTACATATTATTTTACCAAACTTCCCGTATCGTGATTCGTGATTCGCGAATCGCGAGTTGCTACTTGCGATTTGCGAAGCGATTTTAATTCATAGTTAATCATGCTGAGGAAGTATTAGTTTATCAGAAGGTTCTTTGTTAATATCAGTTATCTGAGGGGTTAGTGCGAGTTTTATTCACAGATTAATATATGTAGCAAGCTAGTTTTATTCGATCATACTCATCGAGCGCATACGCATCGAGCGCGTAAACGCGAATTTATATGGGATCAAAGCAGTATCCACGTTAGCAAGTAGATGGCGCTGCTTTGATCCCATATAAATTCGCGTTTACGCGCTCGATGCGTATGATCGAATAAAACTCGCACTAACCCCACTGTACAATACAATGGTACAATATGATAGTGATACCGACCTTAGTTTTTTATGTCAATGTACCGACCGACGGTCAAAAGCACAGATTTTAGTATTCATTAATTTTTAGTCTGTTTTCAAATCACATTATAACAAAGAAAAGTTCATCCTTTCGACGCTAGATGACTCATTCTAAACATGTAACTTATTACAGAGAAATATTGTCTCTTTTCATTAATAGATGGCGTTCACTACCTCACATTTTTCATGGTGAATCGAGTTGAGACATCATAATAATATATTCGATAAATACAGCTAAACAAGACCCCAAAAGATTTTATATAACTCATCAGAACTTCAAATAGTGTCCTCAGATGATATCTCGGATTTCGTTAGCTTTAAATCTACTTGTGGTATGGTAATTAAACATTTTTAGACTTAAAGAAACGGAAAATAAAACAATAAGAAGGTAACTAAATGTATATTAAATTGAATTTAACATCACATTAATTTTCGTAAAATTCCAGTTTTCGCAGTTTTATACGACTAGCTAATGTAACGTTCATTATTTTAAAACAAAACATTTCAATATTTAAAACAATATAAGTATGTATTTTGTATAATAAATTTTTTATTGTTAAAAAATTTAATTAAAATCTGTGCAAATCTTGGACAATTTTGTAACAATCAAAATATAGGTATTAATGTATGTAACAAATATTTTAAAAATATACATATAATATTTTACAATAAGGACACTGTAGTGCCTGTTGAGTCATAACGTTAAAGCTGCCTCTTTAAATTTATTATTCATAAATAAAGATTATATTATTTGTTTATACTATCGATATTTATTTTTCTTAACATTTTTTCACATTAATTCCTAATTTTATTGAAATTATGGTTTCCTGATATTGTGAGTAATAAAAAACACAAAACTTAACACTATAGTCCAGTCGCCCTAAGGTATTGTATAATACGTGCACAATATGTATTGACTTACGGCCTGTCCACATCTCCACGTCACAACGTCGTCAACGTGGAACGGTGCGGTAACGTGGCACGGTACGGTGACGTGACGGGAAAATTTAAGTCAACGTAACGTGAAAATGCACGTCACGGTGTAGCAACATTTCACGTCTTTTTTTTTCTTAAATCTCTCTCTCCGTCTTCTTAACAATAGCAGAAGCAGAATACGTATTGTGCGGTCCATATATAAGTAGTGAAGAATGTAGCAGTTTTACAAGGCATGGTGACGCACAATGTTGCTACATCGTGTAAAATGACACAAACGTTGTAACTTATACGTTCTTAGCGCAAATAGACTATATCCTGACTATTTTGATGTTTCTTTTAAAATATTCTGACAGTAACATGTTTTGTTATTTAGTTTTCACTTTTTATACAATTCGTTGATAACTTAAGCTTATAGAATCTAAAATCAAACTGATTAAAATATTTTCAACAATTCTGTGATGATTATATTACAATGTGTATCTTCATATAGTCCAAACCATGGGGCGAGTCACAAAACTACCTAATTAAAATTTCGTGACTATCTTCGTGGTTTCGACCATATTATTCATTAAGTCTAATGGTCCGTACACCGTAACAAGCAGATAGAAAACATTTAGGGCCAACCACTGACCTCCATTATACAAGTACGCTGGACCTGTGATACCCACTTTTTTTTGTGCCTATTTGAAGCGGAATCAGCGCCCCCAGTGAGCGGGAAGAGAACTAAATTTGACGTAACTTGCAAATGGCCGCTTAATCGTTATTGGTTGTCATCACTAGTATTAGTTCCAAATACTCCCACTACTGCTATCAGCGCCAATATGGCGACTTTCAAACGTCATTTTTACGTCAAATCATAGACAAATATATTTGGTCAATGGTCAAATTTAGTTCCTATCCCTCCCATCGGTCGAGCTGATTCCGCTTCAAATAGGCACAAAAAATAGCTGTCATTTCAAAGGGTATCATTAGTTCAGCGTACTTGTATAATGGAGGTCAGTGGGGCCAACGCTAAAACACGGGCGGATGCGGGCGCTGGGCGCACGCGTCGGAAGACCGCCGCGGGCCACGAATCCGCGAGCAGGCACCCGTCGCGTGCGCCCAATACATTTACCGCTTCTAGTATAATTTTGATCTCGAGCGTGTACAGCTGTGTCGAGTAGATTACCATGGATTATTTACCAATTTATTATTTGGCAAAAAGACGTCAACAGAAACAAGGTCGATTGCGAAAAGCGTGCGCCCGCGCCGTCCGCCGCGCGTGAGACAGTCCATCGCCCGCGTCCGCGCTCCGTCGCACGCGCGCCTGCGCTGCCCATACTATTTTTCATCATTCACACGCGAGCGTGCGCCTGTGCGAGTTTTAGCGTTGGCCCTTAACAGATAAAACATACTTTTAAATATAGAACCACAGAACGCTCTAGAGCCGCCATTCTCATAGTGTGCTCCGCGGAGCCCTGGGGCAAAGGCCTTGTAGGGGGTTCGCGATTGATACATAAACTGTTTTTATAAAAGGCATTAGACACTAGCATGAAACAATTCATTCAAAGACGAACAATATTTTTTGGGGGTCCGTTAAAAAATTCACTTCTTTCTCTTTCCACCACCAAAAAAGTTTGAGAATCGCTGCTTTAGAATATATTTTATTATTCTTCATCTAAAACTTTGATCACCATGGTAGTTGTTTACTGATTTTACATAATAGGCTTCATTTTTGTACAGGTAAAAATAGTGTTCCCCTAGGAATATGGTTTCGACACCGGCAAAACCTAGTTTACTAGTTTACCATGTATTAAGTTTTATCTGTTTAATATTTTTCATATATTTTTGGTCTGTATGTGTGTTGAGTCTGTCTGTGTCACTCAGGTTCCTTTTTGATCGAGAAATCGATGACCCCATCTGCAAAAGAAAGATTTTAAATAAGCTTAAAGGTTTATAATAAAAATCGGCCAAATGCGAGTTGGACTCGCGCACCAAGGGTTCCTTACCATTATCCTATTTCCGTAAAATGTGTTTTTTGTATGGGAATTGGGAGCCCCCCTTAATTATTTATTTTATTTAAATTTTATTATTAATTATTAAAGTATAAATACAGCTGAGTATTTTGTGTACATTTCAAGTGCCTACCTGTTGTCATCATTGATACCGAGCAAAAAATGTTTGAAAAATCATGTTTGTTGTATGGGAAGCCCCCTTTAAATATTTAATTTATTTTGTTTTTAGTATTTGTTGTTATAGCGGCAACAGAAATACATAATCTATGAAAATTTCAACTCTCTAGGTATTACCGTTCTTGAGTTACAGTCTGGAGACAGACGGACAGACATCGAAGTCTCAGTAATAGGGTCCCGTTTTCCCCTTTGGGTACGGAACCCTAAAAATGAAGTATCATTTTTATACCCTAATTCTTAATTTCTAAGTTATTTATACTGTTAATATAATTTTAAAGATTAAAAAGTGTATCTGTCTGTATACTTCTATACACTCAAACTCTGAACCGATTCGCATCATATTTGGTAAGATTTAGCTATAATAATAATAATAATAATAATAATAATAATATCTATGGACGCTTCACACCACGTCAGTCTGGCCCCGTGCTAAGTACCTGAAGGACTTGTGTTACAGGTACCAGACAACGGAAATATATTTAATACTTTTATACTATACATATATTTAAGATTTTTATTATATCATACACATATTTAATACACATCCAGACCCGGGAACATTGAAAACTTTTTTGTTCCGTCGGCGGGATTCGAACCCGCGACCCCCGGCTTGAGCTGCCACACACTCAACCAATTGAGCCACAGAGGTCGTCAATATGTTGATGCATTCTTTTCAAAGCATAGGCATTAGGCATATATTTATTTTAATAGGGAATATTACGCAAAAGTCGAAGCAGGAGAGCTACCAGCACATACAGTAAATATCCAATCAAAATCCGACATATTGCACATGTCATATCAGTATATTTACTGTCTATACTGTGCAGAGGCAGCCTCTAGCGTGAAAACGTTGCGGTAATATATCCTATTAAAATTCAAGATTGTGGTAGTTGCGGACAACATCTATATCCATAAAAATATTATAATTTATGTGAGTCTTCACACCCAAACCACTTAAATTTTGCTGAAAGGAGAATGGGCAATATTGTATGGAGCGTGGGCTATCCGCGGCCAAAAACAATTCTAAGATATATTCATATTTAGCAGTCCTACAATTGCAGTGGATAAATCTCATCGCCGAAATATACTTCAAAGTGGATAAAATACATTTTTATTTTTTAAGATGATATGCATAATTTAATAAGTATCTTAGCTTATGTTTAGAGCAAAAAGAGGAAGGTAAGGTGAAAGGTTTTTATAAGGAGGTCCAGCGTTTATTAGTACTTAATCGTGTTCAGTAATAGCACTTAATTCCGCTGCTGGTAACCTAACCTAACCTAAACCTAACCTAACCTAACCTAAACCTAACCTAACCTAAACCTAACCTAACCTAACCCAACCGAATCACCAGACCATGCAGATAACAGCAGCACAAACTGGTTTTATTGTATTGATTGATTTGGAAGTTTAGAATGATGCATTAGCATTTAGGTAAACACAAAAAATAAATAATTACTAAGCAATATTGTTCTATGCGATCACATTATTACGCATTTAAGTATTTCCTAAACTAAATGGAACACAATAACACGTCCAAAGCAAAAGTTGTTCCTAAATATCAGTACTTTCATTTGACACTAATTTCATCAGTGGCCGCCGATAGCCCAAATTGCCCATTTTCCTTTCGTATGAAGGTACTTTGAGTCTCGGGAAAGCACATAAGATACTTTCATCCTGTAGAAATGTACGCTTCTCGCGCGATAAACGAATATCTGTGTATCGGAGTTGCAGGCATCAACGAGTCTAGTATATTTAACTCATCAAGCCCCATACGGGCACCGGTGGTCGCGACAACAATAGAATACAATAGCATTTCCAAGAATCCGCGATCGAAGGGTTAAAAATACTCACCATCATTATCGGTGAACACGTACGTGATCCTTTTCGGTGCCAACTGCTTCCGGCCATGGCTTCGCCTCCTCTCCTTCACACAGAGATTCAACACTCCATTCTGCTCAAATCCCGCCAAACTCACCGGACAGTCTGGCTGAACCTTCGTCTTGTCATAGTCCAACTTGTGATAGTCCGATGAGTCCGTATCATACTCCACTTTTATTTCCGGCTTCCCATTTATTTTCTCATTTAAAGTTTGCTTAGTTTTGCAATCGAGTGGACACTCTAAACTCGAATCGTATTCTATTTTAATATCTATATCTTTAGGTACGTCTATAGTTTTTGTGTCTAGGAACACTGTTTTAGCGGAGACGATTTTCTTTTCTTTTTCTTTGTATATGTGGTTGACGCTCTGCTGCACTAATTTCTCTATTCTACACTCGAACAAATTCTCTTTCTGCTTTGAAACTGTCTCCGTGACTGGTGGTTCGCACTTTTTGTTTGTTTGAGATTCTATCCTTTCTACGTTTATATCTGGCACTGGAGTCGGGTCTGCCCTATCTTTGAGGACCTGAAAATTAATATTTATAATTAACAGTTAGCTACTGATAGCACCTTTCGTATCGCCTTTGTGTAACGCAACTTTGTTCATAACAGCTGTTTAAATTATAATAAATAAAATAAAATAAGCCTTCATTCAGATTCATTTACATCTTTTATATTTTATTTAACTTTTGCTTTAATTTTTACTATCTACATCTGATTGCCTTATGGCAAAGGCCTTCCCTAAACTCTAACATAACAGCTGTAACAGCTGTTTATCAAGTGACAACTAACAACTTACAAGACGGTAGTAATAGTTACAATATCACGCACCGGTTTGCGTCATCGCAATTACTCAAGAGTGGCATACATCTGCGTTGCGGCGACGCCCGACGTCACAATACAAGACGGTGACAGTGCAGCGCATTCACCCTACAGTGAGACCGCACTGAGCGACATAGTGCAGCTTGCTTCATAATATGATTTCATACACGGAATATTTGACCATGACGTGTAGTGCCGCTTCGCTGCCGCCTAGTGTCGCTTAACGTACGGTCTCACCCTACTCCTTAATCTCCTAAATTCCGTCAAAACATCTTGATACACAAAACTTATAGAGCTCTGTTTATAATTATATTAAGGCGGACTACACCCTTACCTGCACAATATGGTCGCGCAGCATCTGACAGCGGCCGCGCAGCTCGGCGTCGGCGGCGAGCAGTGCGCGTCGCTCGCACAGCGCGTCGCGGCGGCACGCGCGCACCGCCCGCAGCTCGCGCGCCAGCCGCCGCAGGTGCTCCACGCTGCGCCGTCTGCTGTTCTGGGAAGCAACCTGTAAGCGTTAACTCGCGATAAGAGTAGAAAAGCTGGGCACTCACTTAGCAGTGTACCATGTTATGTATCTCAAACAGTATCAAGTGAGTACATAGGCACGAGCCCGCCGCGAGCCGTTCGCGCGTGTTGCGCTGTAAGGGTGAAGCCAAACGAGCGTAATTTGTGAGTTGTGAGTCGCAGAATTTCTGCCGCGTAAATATCTTTTCATACAAATCATGACTCACAAAATTACGCTCGTGTGAATCAAACAGGACTTTTGAATGAAATCGAATGCAGCAAAATTCTGCCGAACCGAAATTCTGCGACTCACAACTCACAAATTACGCTCGTTTGGCTTCGCCCTAAGGGCCTCGTTACACCTACCGAGAAGAGTGGCGAGACAGTGCTCTCGGCCAATCAAAATGTTTGCATTGTCTTGCCACTCTACTCGGTAGGTGTAACGAGGCCCCAAGCGGTACGACCACAAAGGCGGCACGAAGACGGCGGCAGCTCGAATTTAGATAACAAGTTGATACAGTATCTGATACGTTACATGCAACGCTGCTAAGGGAGTACCCAGCTAAAGGATTACACTGTTCCGACTATAGCCCGCTCGCGATGGTAAAAATTCCATGACCTAACGTTATCTCTTTTACTTGCGTACGAAAATATTGCTATATCGCTCGTTTCGCGCAATAGAAACGCTGTTAGTACACCGACGTTGAGAACTGCAAGAAAGCGACGAAATATAAGCGACAGAGTGCAACATTGACGTGTGGAACACGATCTTACAGTCAATCGGCCCAAAGTAGCGATTTCTAGCAGGAATATACGAATTTGGTGGTAGCAATAAACAAATTTTATTGGCCACAAGGCCCCTTGTAGGGGTTGTCCCCCACAGATGATAAATATTGGATGCTGGATGATAGTGTTGATGCTGATAGTGGAGTCAAATGATACACTCTTGATGCTTATTAATGCTCTGCTTTATTTTTATGATTGCTTAAATTTATACACATATCATTGATGATACGGCACAACGTGCGAGTTCATCGACACGCTCAACCGTACACCCCTAATTAACTATTCGCAATTCGACTAGGATTCAAAAAGTACATCGCGCGACATCCAATACACGCTCGCCAAACGCACGGCAAGGTTTCCGTATCCGAGTCGATCGAGATTCGTGAATCGCCCTGCTGGCCGGTTTACGACGCGAATTTAGAGATTCGAATCATAAGATCAAGCTAATCTTTAGTTAAAATCTAGCCCTATCGTGTTCGGTAATAGCACATTCAACACAGTATTGGAATGTGAACTTTAGATGAATCATGCGGTCTGTCGCG
This sequence comes from Cyaniris semiargus, assembly GCA_905187585.1. Taxonomy (NCBI): domain Eukaryota; kingdom Metazoa; phylum Arthropoda; class Insecta; order Lepidoptera; family Lycaenidae; genus Cyaniris; species Cyaniris semiargus. The sequence continues at coordinate 12,736,094 of LR994567.1, forward strand.
GTTGGCGGTGTTAATTCCGCGGCGTCGGATTTCGTTTCTCAGCGTATCATGTGACAACATAGGCATTTGTGTACTGACAACAGAATATGGACATTTATTATTAATAATAATAATATTCTTTATTTGCAAAATAACTACTTTATCTATCTTCAATGTAAAGAAAAATGAATTAAATTTTTTTTTAGTCTCGCTTAAACTCGAGAATGGCTGAAACAATTTTGCTAATTCTTTTTGTTGGGTTTGCTAATATCGGAGGAAGGATCTTATGAAAGAAACAAAAAATTAATTTGGAAAATTAGAAAAGATAGGAATAATAATAATAATAATGTCTATGGACGCTTCACACCACATCAGTCTGGCCCCGTGCTAAATACCTGAGGACTTGTGTTACAGGTACCAGACAACGAAAATATATTTAACACTTTTATACTATACATATATTTAAGATTTTTATTATATCATACACATATTTAATACACATCCAGACCCAGAAAAATTTTGTTCCGTCGGCGGGATTCGAACCCGTGACCCTGGCTTGAGCTGCCACACACTCAACCAATTGAGCCACAGAGGTCGTCAAAGGAATACTTTACTACCTTGTAGAATTATTTAAAATAATGTAGGTAATATTATATTTCAAATCAATCCGACCGAAACTGATTTTTCAGCCGAAACCGAAACCGAACTTTCGGCCTTACTCTCAGTTTCGGCCGAAACCGAAACTTGATAAAACATTTAAAATGACGATTATTTACTGAAATTTACTGTTATGTAACATTTGTTAACTCATAAGAAAAAGTGCCAAATTGGATTTTTTACTTTTTGTGAGATTTCTTAAAGTAAATATTTCAGTACGTATGTGTATTCATGTTCAGTTTTTTTATCCGATTCCGAGTTTTTAATGTATTAGAACGAATGATTATTCTATAAAACAGGAGGAGCAGTATGTTATTTCAAGACAGTTTTCTTTTACAGAAACTTGCAAATTTTGAAGAAAACCTGAATTTTCTTCTTTCAGTTATGTATCAAAATTCAAAAGAATGTAAAATAATATTAGTATTTTTTTATTTATATCGTTGCTTATACTCCCAAAATAAAATTGAAAATATATAATTTATATTTAAAAATTCATATTTTTTGTATCTAGGTGAGCATACCCCAAATATTGTATAGGTATGTGGCACTCCTATTTTTTTCTGGCGTTAAATAGGAAGTTTAAAATCATTTCATAGGCTTGACCTTGTCTTTTATTTGTTGATGCAACTAACTTTTTAACTCTTATTTTAATAAATTCTCCGCAAATTGAAAACGTGAAAAGTTTCTGGTTAGTTATCAACGCAAATAATCGGATAATAGTCATTAGGTAACAGGCACAAGTAAAAAATATTTTTTGTCGAATTGTGTAATGAGGGCCGCAAGTGTGAAGCTTACGGGGAAGTGGGGTAGATAAGATTCTAGCAGGGTAGGAACGGTCTGTGAGACTGCGCGTCTATAGTTAAAGGTTAATTATTTTAAATATAAATAAAACGCGTGGTAAAAGAAAAAGAATGATACGAGATGACTGACTAGAAAAATCTCGCAAGCCATATCTCATAGTCAAACAAAATTATTAAGTAAATAAAGTTCACACACAATATAATTAATTTATCATATCATTTACTTAATCGTTTGTTTGGGAAACATTGTTAAAATACATAATATTATTATAATATATTAAATAAACGTGCGTTTGTCGTTTAGAAACAAAATTCAACAATATAATGTATAGCTTGGCAAAGAAGAGTGTGGATTAAATGAGTGCTTTTCTTTAAATACAGGCAACCCTACGCTTCACTTTTGACACAATATATACTAGAGTTGACAAGTAATGTAATGTTGTCATAAATAAAAACTCTTAGTTCCAGCTGTCACCGCGTCAGACTCTTCTTTGCCAACCTGTACCTCTAATGTTCGATAAGAATAAGATTAGACAATTTGATTAAAATAAAACGATGTTCTAATAAAAACAAAATAAATACTTAGTAATTTGGTACTAATTTGCAAAAAATAACCACAGAACACGATTAAATGGACGGTGACGGATGGCAAGCACAAGTAAACTGCGAAGTTTATCGAACGACGCACGAAAATTCACGAACAGACAGAGTTTCGGCAGGGCCGCAAGTTTCGGCTATATTTTGGCCGAAACCGAAACTAAGGCCGAAACTAGATTTTTTGGCCGAAACTGGCCGAAACCGAAAGTTCGGTCGGTCACTATCACAAACAAATACAAAATACTGCAGAGTTATTAAGTCTGTTCATAATTTGTATCTTTTTATAAGTAAAAAAGATACTTAGGCCCAATTTCACCAGCATCTGTTAGTGTTAACAGCTTGTTAAAATGTCATGTTTACTCATTCATTTATGTATATCAAAAACAAAAGAAGTAGTGTGATACCAATTCGAGCATTCAGGCTGGTTTTATTGCTAAGCGTTTCAACAGCGCTGTTGGAGCGCGCACATTCGAAGATGTATGGGGGTAGTAGTAGCGTTTTATAGTTGAGCACGCTGCTCAAGTAAAACCAGCCTAACTTTATCAGTTGTTTGTGAAATTGGGCCTTAAGGTTTTTGTTACCACACAGAATTACATAAAATTATTTTACATAATATTAATTCTTGCAAATACCTACCCGATTCTTGATTCTTCTCCTCAAGCATTTGAGGAAGACCAGGTCATTTTCGCTGAGATTCAATGACTGAACCCGCTGTGAGTATTTGCCCGTTGGCAGGCCGGCCACCTCCTCCACTGTCATGTTGATCCCACGGGCTGAAAAACAATAAATACAACTTCAAGCATGTTCAGTTGTAAGAAACTTAAATGGGCATTGGTGATTCGAAATTGTAATCTTTATTAATTAAATAAATGTCTTTGTTTTTAGGATTAAAAGTATAATACTTATGTGTTTTTTAAATGATGAAATACAATAGCAGATTATATTGTGCCTAAATGACTTCCAAAAAGTTCAATTAAAATTTTAAAAACCTAAACCCAAAGTCTAATAATGATCTTTATAAGCAGCAGCCTGCAAGAATAGCCTTAAAATTTCCACATGCTTATATTGTCTAAAAATCAAGTTTTAAAACTTTGAATGACTATTTATTCAACATATTATTTTATTTATAAATGATGACTACCTAGTACCTACTTACAATTAAATAAAGTTAATTTGAAAGAAGTAAAGCTATGCTGTTAGTTACAATGAACTTTCTTCTAACGTATTTCTTTAAAGCTTTAAACTGTTTACTGAAATATTTTTTAAATTGGTTTAATAAAAATACCTATTGGCATGATACCTACCTCTTACAGGATGCAAGTTCCCAATATGTCTGATTTACATAACATACTCAAAGATAATAAAAAACATTAGTAGCAACTAAAATAAAAGATAGGGATTGAATTTTATGAACTCAATTTATTTCGAATGACACAACTTCAAAACAAAACTAGCTCATAAAGGAAATTTGCGTCACACATTGAATACCTGTTGATTCTTAGAAAAGGGGTGCTTCGAGTATACGACGTTACAGCCACTCACCGTCTAATATATCCTGATCCAATTGATATGAGGGTGCATTCTTGATCAAATCATCCATTCTTCATAATAGCAGATGTTATAAATAAGATAAAATTTATAAAAAACTACAATAAAGTTCTCGGTTTCACAAACAGTTGCACATTAAAATGTCAAATGTCATCTGTCAATGTCACAATTCACAAAGAAAAAAAACTTTTAAAACTCTTTTGTCTATACTTTAAAAACACAAATGCTCAACGTGAACGTCTCTCGTAAGCAGGGCTTCATAACGTTATCGAATACCAGTAAAAATATCGTTACGTACCGTTATGTTCATAATGGTAGCCAGATAACGGTATTTTTATAAACGATATATAGTAACATAACAAAAAAATATCGTTATAAAATACCGGTATTTTTACCGGTAAATATATCGATATTTTCTGGTATGCGACGTTGCCAGCTCGACGCGACACACTTTATTTTTACCGGTATTTTTTGGTATGCGAATTGCGACGTTGCCAGTTCGACGCGACACCTTCCGTTCAATGTTTGTAGATGCACGAAATCAGCATTCTGCAATCTCACTCGTAGCCCAACTTTTCTTCTTCAACAACCAGAGTTTTTTTTTGCGAGATTTGTGCTTACCTACTTTTAGGAGTTTAATACATAGAAAAAATATAATAAAAATACTAGTTATTGTTTTGGAGTAAAAATGGGCCGTAAAAAGCAAAACACTGTATATAGATACTTTGACTTAATAAGTCAAGATGGTGCTGCAATTTGCGTAGTCAATGAATGCAGAAAATTATGCAAGGTATGTCCGTATTTATTTACTTGTTTTAATTGTGGCGAATGCGGGGAATGGGCTAAGTATAGATAACCATATTTTTTATGTCTTAGTTTAGAGCCAGTGCACACGGCGCGTTGAGTTGATAAATACAAATATTTTAACACATAGCCGGCCACACGGGCGCTGTGCCATCGCAGCGTTATTACGAAGCACTTTGCGACGACGCAGCGCGCTGTGTGTATACCTTAGTTATTTGTATGTAAAACAACGCAACGGCAGCACTGCGCCGACGAAACGCTGACACAACGCGCCGTGTGGACTGGCTCTAAACTAAGACATACAAAATATGATTATCCATATTTTGCCCATCCTCCGCATTAGCCACAATTAAAACAAGTAAATAAATACGGACATACCTTGCATAATTTTCTGCATTTATTGACTACACAAATTGCAGCACCATCTTGACTTGTTAAGTCAGTGTCTATAAAATCGGCCAAGTGCGAGTTGGACTCGCGCACATAAGGTTCCGTACACAGAAATAAATCAAGATTTCTTTATTTATTTCTGTGGTTCCGTACCATTATAATTATCTCGAGCAAAAATGATGGCTAAGGTTTAGAATCATACCCAACGATTTTGGTGGTGAGATGGGTTGAGGAGGGATGGATTGGATGAGGAAAACCCCCCCGTACCACTCCCACCCTCAGGAGACCCTCCGTTTATGAGAAATTCGTATTTAAAATTTTCTTAATTTCGAGGTTAGGTCATCTGTTCTCTGGTGTTTAAGAAATGTTTCCAAGGCATCACAAGGCTGTGGTGAGTGGAGGACTAATATTTCATCATTCCAAAACTATATACAGGGTGCAATTAAACCTTTCTGCCAATTTTTTTTCCAGGGCTTAGGTATCATTAGGAGAGTCCATTTAACCAAAAAAAATTTGGGTGTTATTTTTTTAATGACATATTTTATCCCATTTAAAATCGTTGCAGAACGTTTTTTCAAAAAGTTGGTATGATTTCTGTTAGTTGAAATCTCTACTTTCCGATGGTGAAAAAAAATTTACTATAGTAAATCTTCTCAGAAAATGCAAAAAATCGAAAAAAAAAATAAAATTCAAAAAATTATTTTTGATCATTATGAATAATTTCATACATAGGTCTACCAGAATCTGATGGCAAAAAGTGAGAAAATAAATTGACTAGCAATACCGGGGTAATTGGAATAAAACATTTTGACGCTTTTTTTTTCTTAAAGCGGCTGATTCTGTATGTTAAACATGCAACTATAAAAATTTATCCAATGATCAAGGATATTTTTTAGAAATCTGCTGTCAAAAATTGCCATCAGATTCTGGTAGACCTATAAAAATGTTATTGCTGCAATTTGTTTCAATTAAAAAGATGATTTATTTAATTTTAATTACATTCCTGTCATAAAAAATCTCATTATATTATATACATAAAATATAAATGTAAATCTATACTTATAAAATAACATGTCCTGACTGACTGACTCATTCATCATCGCTGAGCAAAAACTGTTAAAGTTACAGCCACAAAATTTGGTGAGTAGGGTTGTTTTATTAAGTAGACGTAGACACCCACTAAGGAAGGAATTTCGGACATTTTTCACCGAAGGGGGCGAAATAGGGGTTGAAAGTTTGTTTGAAAGTCCGTCATTTCTTAAGTTAGAAACGTGAAAGTTTATTTTTGAGCAAGTGATTAAAAATGAATGGATACGACGTATTTAAGCGTTTTTGGAAATTTTAACCCCAAGGGGGTGAAATCGACGGTCCCTACGTATAAAGAGACATGTCAAAAGTAGTGGTTTTCAGGAGAGCGTTTTTAAGATTCAAACTGTTACTGTAGATTACCATAAAACATAAACACAATTATTTTTGTTGATCTGTAAAGCTTAATGTAGATGTAGGCCGTTTGTCATGATATAACACAATTTTAAATATTTACTGTATTTTCGCCAAAATTGCAAGATGACCGTTTTTACGGTGACAATTCAAGACTGCCCATAACGGTTAAGTTGTACATGTCCGTTTTTACTTTGGAAGAATTAAAATATTATATTAGGTCCTAAATTCATTCAGCACTATATAAAATGATTCGTATTGTCATAATTTATAAGTTTATAACATAAAAGTAATACAAATTCTGTGTCTTCAGTAAGAAAAACTAAAAAACACAGACATATCTTTTTATACGCTGCTAATTTAAGTAGTTTTTTCTATGTCATAATGAAAGAATAAAAGGACATGTCATCAATTAGTTTAGGTCCATAATGAAAAATTCTAATAAAATGTGATTATTTGATAAATTAAACTGTTTAGTTTTAAAAAGACTACAAATTTTAGTATCTATGTATTAATTAATTCTGTTTTACTAAAGGGTAAAGCATAAACATAGTAATGTTGAAGATAAAGAAGTTGCATTTTATTTGTAACAAAATGCATCGTTGCTATGATTTAGATTTTTTATATAATATTTTTGAAAATTTGTCAATGATACCTGCTGTAGAAAAAAAAACTTTTAACATATTTTAAATGTCGAAGATAACGAATGCTCAGATACTTTGCCTTTTTCTTCTTCTTGGTCATTTCGGATACTTGAGCAAGGTCAATTTCTTTTCCAATTTTGAGACCTAGGTGACCATTCACGAACTTAGACTTTTATTGCATCTTACATGAGTAAATTCTTTGAGGCTTCGTTATAACTTCTACGGTGGACAAGTCTGGACAGTAAAATATATTTCTGAGTCGATTATTATATTCAGCTTTAACTGACTCTTGAGCTTTTCTGAAGGTCATAATTTTTAGTATTACCGTTGAATACAGAGCTGCATTGATGTAATCGTCTAACACGTTCCTCACAGGAAGAAAATAGTATTTCATCCCGATTTGCGATTGCCAAATTGACTACAGAACACCTTATCAATTCTATACTAATATTATACAGCTGAGATTTGTTTGTTTGAACGCCCTAATCTCAGGAACTACTTATCCGATTTGGAAAATTCTTTCAGTGTTAGATAGCTCATTTATCGAGGAAGGCTATACGCTATAAATTATAACGCTACAATTAATAAGAGCAAAGAAACAGGGGAAAATGTGAAAAAAACGGGGAAAATAATTTAAAAAGGCTTATCTTACAAACTATTGGAGCAAAAAAAATAGCCCATAAACTTTTTAATTTCTAGGTTAATCATGCACCGATGTCACTTTAGATTATTTAATATGAGCTTTTCCGGAATTTTTTTCAACGCCTTCTCAACCCTACAACCAAGCGATACCGCGTTGTAGAGGGAGTCCATCTATAAAGTGAACAAGGAGTGTTCTTAATAGTTTTTTATTAATTTTATATAGTTTATTAGCGTTTTTAATACTGTTTTATATAAAATAAATAACATTCATATTCATAATTAAAAATACATATCAGACTTCGCTTTCTATCTGTCGTCCGTTCGTCTATCACCAAGCTTTATCTCAAGAACCATAGTAGAAAAAGAGCAATACTAGAAATTTTCACAAATTACGTTTTTTTGTTGGTGATACTTAAAGAAATATAGTAAAATAAAATAAAATAAATGACTATTGTGGGGCCTCGTACAACAAATGCGATTTTTTTGCTCTATACCGATGTTCATCATGAAAACAAGCCTCAGCCTCCGTTGCAACTATTATTTCACGTTGCTGATTATTTATAACACTCAGATGCTCATATTGGTTTGAAATTAATTGAATTTGTGCCACGAGTCCCACTGAAAAAGAACTAAAGTCTCATAATAACTGAACGTAAATGATAACAAGTCTATAAATAATTCGCTACCTTAGAGGTAGAAACGGACATGTGCGACATGACGCGGAATGGCGTGTAATTTCCAACGCGGTACAAGATGGTAAGTATAGATGTCCGTATATACAACAGTAAAATCTAAAACAACTCCCAACTTGTCCTCATTTACGTCTTTTTATCTTTGGAATTACTTGTGATAGAAAAATAATAATAATGTAGGAATATGCGTCTCATAATATACGGAAATGCATGATGCAATAATTTTTTTTTGCTATTTTGGACATGACTTTTTATACGTAGGGACCGTCGAAATATTGGTTGAAAGTTGAACTGAAAGTCCGTCATTTCTTAAGTTATCAATTATCATGTACTTTAGCTTTTAGTTTACTACTGATAATGTTTTAGATATTGATATGTTGTATATTATTACTAAATCTCAACTGGATAGTTAAAACTATTATAGTTAAGTCATTTGTAGTTAACGCCGTTGGTTCCGTAGTAACTAAGTTTCTGTTTATATATACAAGACTAGACGTTCCGCGCGGCTTCGCCCGCGTACATTAGATATTTCACAGACAAATCAGTCTACAAAAAATAGCCTATGATCCTTCACGTGGTCTACTTCTTATCTTACCCAAATAACAGAAAAATTGCTCTAGTAGTTCGTGAGTAGGGATTGCAATCCGGATACTTTGAAATCCGAAAAATCCGGATAATCCGGATTTTTCAGGGCTACGAAAAATCCGGATTTTTATGTATTGTGTAATATCTGACATACAAATTCACATTTGTTTAAAGGCGCTATTACAAATTTGCGTGGTCAATAGGTACCTAACTCAGTACTTCGTATGTCCAACATTGCATTGTTTAGTTATTTGGCGGTTGTAATTTTTTAATCTTATTTTAAAAAAAGGACGACATTTTTTAATTTCTTATGACCTACCGTTTATTTAAGTACAATATTTTACTATTTAATAATATTAATGATAAGAAATGATTAGAAATGTACAATAATTCTTTTAGAATATTGTCACTATTGATTAAATGTTTTTCTATAAATTCTTCTGATTTGTAAGTCTAAAGGAAAATAATAAGATTTTATAAAATAATAAAATGTTGATTTGACCCTTCGATCGCGGATTCTTGGAAATGCTATTGTATTCATTGTTGTCGCAATCACCGGTGCTCGTATGGGGCTTGATGAGTTAAAGCTTAAATAATTATTTTAAGTTATTTATTCTTTACAATAGCCTATATTATTTAAATGCTGGGCAAAGGTTCCCTCAGGATCTTCCACTTATCTCGCTCCAGCGTCACCGCTGATATGCCTCTAAGAAGGAGTTTGCAACCATGTTCTAGGCTTTGCAATCATCGGTTGCTCACTAGAGAGCCAAGAGATGGCCGTATTTAATAAAAATATTTTCATCTTCTCTGACAGTCAAGATGCACTTAAAGTACTGACTGCAGCAGAAATTTCGTCCAAATTGGTTGTAGATTGTGGTGATACGTAAAACATGCTGAAAGGGAACAACAATGTCTGACTTGTATGGGTACCGGGTCACAGTAACGTCTTTGGCAACGAAACCGCTGACGAGCTGGCTAGGCTAGGGGCTGAGAATCTCATATACGGTCCAAAAGTGGTCTGTGGAATATCTCCCAGTACTACAAACCAAGTGCTCGAGGAATGGGGTCGCAGACTAAGCAAACAGCAATGAGCTGAGACCCCTGGCCTGGTAAATTCTAAGGCACTAATTCCTGGCTTTTACAAAAAACTGTCAGAATTAATACTCACCATGGTAGGAAATAAATAAAAATCCTTACCTTTAAATAATAAGTGTTAATAGAATTACGACTTGCAGATTCTGCGAGGTAAAGGGCGAGACACCTTTTTATCTTGTTTTGTTTTTACCTCGATGACTCTCCTACTCTACTACACAGCAAAAACTCACCCACTCTACTAAAGAAGTAATTAGTGGCACCAATTCCAACCACATCGTTCAATTAATGAGGATTAGGGAGTCACAAGAGATCCTTGAGGGTCGTCGTGGCATCAGAGTTACAGTAATCTGCCCTCGGAGGGAAAAAATGCCTCTAAGAGTGTCGAGCTATCTTTTCCTAGGCCTAGATACCCACTCTCTCGATATCCAGCCTAGATGCATGAGGATAATACGACCAGTGTCACTTTAGCTTGGCCGTTTTGACTTTTAAGTATGTGATTCTTGTTTGGATGGATTTTTTTTATTTTGACGAGACGACTTACTTCCAAGTTACTGCGCTCCATTGCTCTTTGGCAGACCCCGAGTTGGATTTTGTGTAAATCAGTCAATGGAGTTTGCGTATTGTTGGTTAGGAGTTAGGACGAGCGAAATACTCATGTCGATGAATCTGCGCTTCACTGATGTATTTCCGGATAATCTGGATTTGAACATGTCAAAATTTGAAAATCCGGATTTTTTTAAAAATCCGTTTTTTGCAATCCCTATTCGTGAGATAAGCCCTTTCAAATAATTTCTCCCGTTTTTTCCACATTTTCTTCTATTTCTTCGCTCCTATTAGTTTTAGCGTGATAAAATATAGCCTATAGTCTTTCTTGATAAATGGGCTATCTAACAATGAAAGAATTTTTCAAATCGGACCAGTAGTTCTTGAGATTAGCGCGTTCAAATAAGCCCTTTCAAATAATTTCCCCCGTTTTTTCCACATTTTCCTCGATTTCTTCGCTCCTATTAGTCTTAGCGTGATAAAATATAGCCTATAGCCTTTCTCGATAAATGGACTATCTAACACTGAAAGAATTTTTCCAATCGGACCAGTAGTTCCTGAGATTAGCGCGTTCAAACAAACAAACAAACAAACAAACGAACAAACTAACAAACTCTTCCGCTTTATAATATTAGTATAGAAGTATAGATTTATAATTATGTACTATGGTTACTGTTTGTTAACTTCAATAAATAAATAAATAAATGTAATAAAATGAAGGAATTAAACTTAATATAATCCAATTAGCGACATTAGGCATAGATTGAAATGCTAACTAGTTGCGTAGTTTATAAAGTTGCATTTTATTAAAATTTACTTATTTACTCGCATCACGCATGTCGCGGATCTCTGCGGCCATGCGACGCTGGCCACATGGTTATTACAACGAGTGACTTAGACCAAAATGATAGCTATAATCGTGTCAATAAAGTAGCATTTTACATGAATCTGATGATGGGATCTATAAGCAATCGAGGGAAATTCTTGAAATTTATAAAAACACACATAGTGGTTAAGATGTTTTTTCTAGTAACTCAAGCATATATGTTACAAATAAGTGAAATTTTATACGAAGGTGTCTCTGGATCCAAATGTGTCGAGTATAAATACTTATATGAAGAAATTAAATAAATGTTGAGAGTACAAAACTTTCTAAGTTTTATCATGTTGTTTAATAATAAGGATTAAAATTGTAAAAATATGCAAAATATACCAAACCTTCTAAGTTTTTTATACTTTTATTGTGACTGATAGTGATAAGACCTTAGTCTTCCAGGTTTTATTCAGCAATAGGTTGTTAATTAATAGATTTAAATAAAAAAAATAATTAAAACAAACAAATCATTCTAAGTTTTATTAATATTAATTTTTATTATGACTGATAGTTATACTTAATATTTATTTATATTTGTAGAATAAAAGCCTAATTTATAATTATACTCTTAATGAAAAGCCCATAAGATTTATTAAGAGTATATTTTGGTAATTCATTAGATTAGATTTAAATTTTAAAAATATTTCAAACATACCAGAACCTATGTTGAATATAAGTTTGAATAAATAAAATAATTGTTAATAGAACAAATTTTTTAAATTTTTTTATACTTTTATTGTGACTGAAAAACCTTATTATTTATTTGTAAGAATAACTGAAAATTCTAGTCCCATTGGTTATTTACTGAGAATAGGTTGTTACATAGGTTTAAATAAAAAATATTAAGTTCACATACAAAGCATTACTTTTATTATACGTCGTGTGCTTTGTGTACCTACGCGGCGAGGGCAGCCGCAAACATCAACGGGCAGACGCGGTCTTTATTCCTTCGTGGACAAAAAGCCCGCCCCGCCCCGTCGTTGCAAAACAACAGAGTCCGCCCGTCAGCCAGCGCATGGCGCACGTACTAGCAATACAATAATTTACTATACAAACCATAAATTAGTAATATTTGAACAAAGATACTGAGTACTGAACTACTGACCATGTCATTCTCATTGGCGTCATTTTCCTATATACCTTTACCTACTGGTCACCAGACACGTCTAGTTTAACTTTGTGCAAACTGCATACTGAACTGACTGATTAAATTAAGTATTTTACAAAAGGTAACGTTATCAAAGAACATATATTTACCGTTATAAATCCTTTTTACCGATATAACATTTACCGGTATAAATTCCAATTTTTACCGTTATTATTAATACCGGGTAAATTTTCATACCGTTATCTATGCCCTTGAAGCAGTAACGTTATGAAAAAATACCGGTATTTGAAGCCCTGCTCGTAAGTCGTAACTCGTTTTGAATAGTATCTCTATTTTGTACTACGAATAATAAAAACTAAGGAATCGTAACTCCCATGCTATTACCGTTTTAAATTTGGTTCCTTTCGATCTGTCATGTAACGTCAGCCTAGTACCGCTCAAGGCCACCTAAATATTGCAAATGTATTGAAATGTGTACCTAACTACCTAAGGTACACTTTTTTGACAAGTATTGTGGAGCATGTTTTTTGATGGAATTACTTTTCCTTAGTTTTTATTATTCGTAGATTTTGTACCATTTTCCAACTAGTCGAATAGACTTAAAAGCCATTACTCCAAAACAGAAAAAAAAAATTGGCCTTCGAAATTTCAAAATAATGTCATTTGTCAATTTTGACATTTCGGCTTATGGCCGTTGGCGTGTGCGTGCGTTGCTGTTTTATAAATTTTGTTAGGCACGAGTTTCTTGTGGCGTTTTATAAAACAGAGTTCGGTTCGGTAAGTGTTTCATTTCCTAAATGTTTTTATGATAGCTTTGTATAAATTCTGGCACAACTTACAAAATATACTTCAAGACATTCAACTTTCAAGAGACATCGGCTTGGTGGCTCGCTCTTTTTTTTACTATTTTATTTATTGTTGTTTAAATTCGATCTGGATTATTCTTTGTCTTTCTCTAAAATCATTAAATAATTGCTTTAATCTCGTCGTAAAAATGACTAAGCAAATTGTGTATGGTATGTATACAACTTTTATTTTCTTTTAAAATACAGAATAAATATGTTTCCTCCTTTTTATTATACTCCTAAAAATAATAGTTGATAACATATATCAAGGTATAAATTAAAACTTCATTTCTGATCTGACAAAAACATTACCAAGCAAACATAACCAATGGTTTCTTTGTCTGATGGTGTAATTTTTCAAAAAATATTTATGTTTAATTTCAGACTAAAATGCCTTGGAATAACCCGAGGAATGATTTTGAAAATGCTTTATATGACTCCCAATATCCTGATGAAAATGCAGAGTAAGTTTATGAATATTATTAAAGTTATTATTTTAGTAGCACCTCCATCGTGGGTATCGCAGACAATAGATTTTCAATTGTTATGTGGCAGCCGGATGCCGCTTGGGGATTGATTGGTTAATCAAAAGAGATACAAAAAAATTACACAATACTTATACTGTATTACATATTTTAATTATACTTTAAATATTATAATACCAGATGACGCCTGCAACTTTCTTGCACCAAAATTTGTTTTCAGGATAAAAAGTATCCATGTTCTTTCTCGGACTCAAAGTATCTCCATATTCAACAATCTGTTTAGCGGTTTGGATGTGAAGATGTAACTGACAGACAGACACACTTTTGCATTTTTAATATTAGTATGGATGTATTTAAAAGGTGAAAGAATGAAAGACCAATGGGGGCTACCATTTTTTTGCTCACTAGATGGCGCAACTGTCGACTAAGATCCGAAGTATAGCTATTAAAGTCGACTTTATAATTATCTAGAATCCCATTTTTTTATTAAATTAAATTTAAATAATTTCTCCTTTACCTTTGCTAATTTCTTTTAATAACCGAATATTTTTTAATACGATTATTATTTCTTTTCTTAATTTCGCTCTCAAAGCATTGACATCGATCGCTAAATAATACTTTTGGGGATAATTTTACGAAGGAGATCGCTTTTCAACAGGTAAATTGGATAAATAATAATTTTTGACACGAAAACCGCTAAAACTAGTACAAAATAGACGTTTTTGGACCTCGCGCGACACTAGCGCCTCTAGCGGAAAATTCACACGCAGTAGCCCCCGTTAAGTAATCACTTACTGTACTTATGTAGCAACTCCACATTGGCAATAGTACCTCAATTTTATTCATAAATACAAACTCCCTTAATGCAATACTGAAGTACATAGCTCCAATCCTTGTTCAATCCAATCTTAGTTTAATTACATTGGTTTGACACTTCTCAAGATTACCATTTTGAAGATTCATAGGAAAACAAATGAAACAAGACATTAAGCTGCATTAAATTTGCAATATTGTGGTACTTAAGCCAATAGGTCGGAACATGACATGAGTCATGAGTCATGACCCAGTATAAGGGAAAGAATTATTTCATTGCATATACATATTGTCCCTGTTGTGTCATAATTAAATAACCGATAAAACCAAAGTTTCGCGATATTAAAGTTTTTTTAAATTTTTTCATCTGCATCAGCATCTGCTGTATAACATAAAAAGACCTACAGTAAATTTTCTTTACCTTAAAAAGTTATCACTATTTTTTTATGAAGATAATGTCTCGGAACTTTGTTTTTGTTATTTAATTTTCGCACGACAGGGACGATATAATATTATCTATAAAGTCCTCATCACAGACATAGATCAAGATAGATACCGCATGTGTATGTACTTCGCGTGCCATATCGCGTTCCCAAACGACGAGCAATGCTCCTCTTTCGAAAGTCTGTTCTTTAGTCTGCTATCGGAATCGCACGTCAATCGGAATTTTAAAAATGCCTAAATGCCTAAAAGTGCCGTATTGAGCTGTAGAAATTCAAATAGAAACGTTGGCCTTGATAATGGACACGTTTCTTATCATCGGTACTTCACAGTGGTAGGAAAAAAGTGACACGCTCGTTTTCATACAATAGGAGCGACATGCGGTATCTATCTTGATCTATGTCTGTGGTCCTCATTATACTTACAACACTATATCCAGTGGTGGTGTCCAGTTGGATCACAGCAAGCTGTATGTGACAAATTTACCCAAGAATCTCAATGAGCAGGGCTTGACAGCTTTGTTCTCCAAGTTTGGCAATATTGTGAAGATTCACCTGAGCAGGGATCCAACAAAACGATATGCATTCGTCTTTTTTGAGGCAGCAAGGTAATTTTTTTTTATATAAAATAAGGGGGCAGTTTTTAAATAAAATTAGGGGGCAAACAAGCACACATCACCTGATGGAAAGCAACTGCCGTCGCCCATCCGTCGACGTTTGCAACATCGGAAGAGTTGGAGGTGCGCTGCAGGTGGTGAAATTAGTGGGACAACTAACAAATTATCCTTTTATTTGGACTCAAAATCACAAAAAATAAGGCTATTATATATTTAGAAGATGTTGCAACTTTGTTGAGTTGAATTTCAAAAGTACACCAAGCATTCACAATAGGTAATTGTTTGGAATAATTTTCCAAAAACCAAATTTCATCATAGATCAGGTTTTTAACCCTGAGGAGGTAACAGACAGAAGACACAGAAGACCATGGGCGTACCCAGTTAGGGGCAGGGGGGGGGGGGGGGGGGGGCAGCTGCCCCCCCTAGAAGATAAAATAAACGTCAATTTTCCTGTCAAGTGGGAATTAAAAACGTGTTACCTACTCTGCGCAAAATGAAGTGTTGGAAATATCTTTTCAGTCAGATTAATAAAAGTCAATTTTCATGACATTTTGTTTCAATATACCATACCGACCATCTTCTCGAAACAGGTATGCTGTTTCCTAAAATCCTGGGTACGCCCATGCAGAAGACACTTTGCATTTATAATAATATTAGTAATGACTAAGGAGATTAATTCTTTGCCAGGAGTCTCTATTATCACATTTTTCATACAAAGTATAATAGTAAAGATCCAATTGTTTTTCTGTGTTTAACAGTCAGGCACGAGTTGCCATGATGAAACTGAACAGGACCGAGCCCCTCAAACTCAACATTGCCATTGCACATAAGGTATGTATTTAATTATTCGGAACATATCTATACTAATATTATAAAGCTGAAGAGTTTGTTTGTTTGTTTGTTTGAACGCGCTAATCTCAGGAACTACTGGTCCGATTTGAAAAATTCTTTCAGTTTTAGATAGCCCATTTATCGAGGAAGGCTATAGGCTATATTATATAATATTAAGCTAAGATCAATTGGAGCGAAGAAACAGAGGAAAATGTGGAAAAAACGGGAAAAATTATATGAAATTGCCTATTATCTTATCTTAAGAACTACTGGAGCAATTTTTCTGTTATTTGGCACACATGAAGAATAAACCACGTGAAGGGACATACACTATTTTTTTTTGCGGAAAAATGTACGGTTTCCGTGAATTTTTTAAATTACGTGGGCGAAGCCGCGCGGATAGTCTAGTTTTACTGAATAAAAATATTTTTAAAAATCACATTCTTTATTATTATGTTAATACTGTATATTTTTTTGTTGTTACAGAAAAATAGTCAGGATCAAAATGAGAATAACAATTCAAGGTCGTCCAGAAGTTTTGACAGACGATCTATGGCCGATGATTATGGATCAGAGGGAAGATCAAATAATAATTGGTACGTATTTTATTACTATCAGGGGGGTGAGCCAACATCTTTAACCGACTAAAAGGAGGTTATCAATTCGTCGCGTAATGTATGTAATATTTCCAGAACTGCCCAATTTTCGAATATGTTAGTCTATATCAGCGTCTGAACAATGGCACATTTGTTCAAAAGTGTATGTATGTAAGTATGTATGTATGTTTTTATGTTTGTGTTTGCATATCTCTGGAACTATCGTTCCGATTTCAGTAATTCTTTTTTTGTTGTACTAGGTATTATTAAACTTAGGGAATAGTGCAAGTTTCATCAAAATCGGTTCAGTAGTTTTGGAGATAGTGAGTTTTAATTCTCTATTACGTACACTTTTCAAGTCGGTTTTATCTTTTTAAACTTCAGTTATTTCTTTATCGCTTCTTTATAGAATCGCCGATCAAAATGTATGGAATTGACAAAAGACACATTGCAAACGCTTATGTCAATTCCATACATTTTGGTTGGCGATTTGGCTAAATGGCCAGAGAAGTTGATTCATAGGCAGATGGCGGACCAACGTTATTTGGTCATGTTATGTCAAACCCAGCTGACAGATCAAATTTACATAGCCTTAGGGCGTTTTCCCACGAGACACGACACGACACGACACGACACGACACGATTTAAGAACTACACGACACACGGCACACAAGCTGTCGCTTGGACGTTTTCCCACGAGCGACGATTTCAGCGGCGACACCGCATTCACTTATTACTGGTTTACACGTATTAAGTAGATAAGTAGTCAACTAAATTTTAACTTATGACTTTATACTTAACTAAATTTGAACTTGCTACAAATGTTAAAAAAATTTAAGCTTTCATCCTCCTTAATATCTCCTTCTCCAACTCTTATTTCTAACTCCTTTCGTTTTAAAATATTATATTCGTCATATAAAATCTGAGTTTGTTGCAATTTATTTTCTAATAATATCTTAGTCCTTCTTACTTTAGGTACTTAGCTTAACTAAATTTACTCTAATGCTTTTTAGCTCATCACAAATATCGATAATTATCAATAGCGTATTATTTCTACTTAGATTTTTGTGAAGTCAACGTGATATGAGGCTGGGACAAAGAAGACTACATTCCCGGTTAACGATTACTTTATTACTCCTAACTTATTCCTAATACCGTGTGCCGAGTGTGGGTTTTTTGTTTGACATTCGATCGTGAACGCGTTTTGCGTTTACTAAGATTTTGTAAGGGAGCTGGGCTCACTCCCGTGAGCATCGCTAGGTGGCGCTGTACAAATGTCATACAAAATCTTAGTAAACGCCAAACGCGTTCACGATCGAATGTGAAATAAAAACTCGCACTCGGCACAGAGATTACAGGTGTTCTTATACTAATACATCATAATCGTTAACATGTATACTTATTTTTTTTTATTATTAGTTACTACGCCACACTACTAAATTTTGTGTTTACAATTTACAAATTTAAAATTAAGTAAAATTTTATTTAACTACTTATTAACTTAATACGTATAAACCAGCCATTAGTACTTAGGGTGGGTTGCACCAACTTACTTTAACTATAACTATAACTTTAACTATAACTAACTCTACAATGCAAAATGTCAAATCTTTCGTGAAAGTCAAAAATGGCGCCATACTTAACCATAACCATAGAGCTCGACAAGGCTTTAAATGAACGTGGCGATTAAATTAAGAAATTAAAAAAAAACCCCCGCATGAAATATATGAGCCCAATTATATGATATGAGCCCAAGCATGAAACCTCCACCCTGGGTTCATACGGAGCTCGGCTCCTATACAATCCAGGTGATCATGCAAATATTTACTGCTTATCTACGTCTTATTGGTTGTTGCAATTAAAATGAGCCCAAACACGAAACCTCTGCTCTAAGTTGGTGAGGAGTTGGGTATCCTATTGATTACCAGGTGATGCTGCAGCACCAGGGTCAACTTTCCATTAATATGTATATATTCATAAGTGTCACGAACCAAAATGCAAAATTTAAAACCCATCAAACGACTGCAAGTTGCTAATCGGCCTATCACGAACCAGATAAACCGTGATATTTCAGCAATGAGCAAGCTGATGATGATGAACTATAGCTAAGAACACTCTCGATCATGTCATTTTCAAACAAAAAAAACTAGATCAAAATCGGTCCACCCGTTTGGATGCTACGATGCCACAGACAGACAGACAGACATACAGACAGACAGACCGACAGACAGACACGTCAAACTTATAACACCCCTCTTTTTGGTCGGGGGTTAAAAAAGGAACTAACGCTGTCATCATACAAAAACGCCATTTTTGACAGTTCTCCTTCACCAGCAGCGCACCCGCCCACGTTCATTTAAAGCCTCGTCGGACCAGCAACAGACATCTGTCAAATTCTGTGGTCAAAGTTAAGGTTAAAGTTAAGTTAGCCTTAACTATAACCATAACTTTGACCATAACTGTAACTATAACCACGCCTCTGGTGCAACCCACCCTTAAAAATATGTCATCTATGGGTTTTGTACTTAAGATAGTTTAAGCTTTATTAAAAAACGTAGTCATATAATATTTATGTATAGTATTATTATATGGTAATATAAAATATATTTATATTATATTACCATATTACAATACTAGGTAAGTATAGGTAATATAATATGGTAATATGGCGGCGTAATGCTCGCCGGCATACCGCTATGTAGTTTCAAGTTTGGCAGGCTGTTAGAACTTAGATTATGATTTATCATTTATTTAATACCAGCTGTGCCCCGCGGTGTTACCCGCGGTTTAAGTGATATATAAAAGACTATGAAAAGTAAGTACCAATAATAGGGTCAAAACGGGACGATACATGGCTCTATAATGGTTTATGGTAGTGATGATGATTAATGTAATTTGCATAGTAGCATATGCTTTCCGTTCTTAAAACAACGTCGAAACTCCCAAACTTGTATCTATAAAGAGTCAGGAGTTCTCTCAGCACCTTCCGAACCATGGTATACCCTGGTGCAGATCTTGCTTGTTGGTAGCATATGCTTAGAATACTGCTCACGAAACCGAAGTCACCACATGTTTCCACATAAATTTGAGGAGCTCCCTCGATTTCTTATGGATCCCTTCATCAGGTCACAATTTTTATGAATATGGTACCAAATTGGGATGATAACCTATACACCAAAAGAAAAATTTTGAAAATCGGTTCACAAACGGCGGAGTAATCGTTGATCATAAAAAAACGAACATAACAACTTCTCCATTTTGAAAGTCGGTTTAAATTGTAGCCTATGTGTTATTCTGATGTATAAGCTATATTATTGTAAAGTTTCATTAAAATCCGTTCAGTAGTTTTTGCGTGAAAGAGTAACAAACATCCATACATCCATACATACATACATCCAAACTTTCGCCTTTATAATATTAGTAGGATATTTTTCAATAAATAATTTATTTATTTATTATCTGTAGACAAAAAACGTGACGACATAGCGGATTGTCGTCTAAAAATCGTG
This sequence comes from Cyaniris semiargus, assembly GCA_905187585.1. NCBI lineage: Eukaryota > Metazoa > Arthropoda > Insecta > Lepidoptera > Lycaenidae > Cyaniris > Cyaniris semiargus. The sequence goes on from LR994567.1 coordinate 12,756,628, forward strand.
TGTCGTGCTGTGCGGTGTCGTTTCGTGTGTAAACGGTACATAGAAATGTATGGCGTTCGGAGTCGTCACCGCATTTTGTCGTGTCGTGTCGTGTCTCGTGGGAAAACACCCTTATATTGGGTAAACTGTAAAGCTCTTTACTTTTCTTTATTTTTTTAATTTTTTTACAGATGTCACAGATTATACCGATATGTTTATGCTAGATTTATAAACTATTCAAAAATAATTTCCTTTTTAGGGTTCCGTAGCCAAATGGCAAAAAACAGAACCCTTATAGATTCGTCATGTCTGTCTGTCTGTCTGTCTGTCCGTATGTCACAGCCACTTTTCTCCGAAACTATAAGAGCTACACTATTGAAATTTGGTAAGTGGATGAAGTCTGTGAACCGCATTAAGATTGTGATACAATAATGGAAAAATTATTAAAAATTTTAGGGGTCCCCATAGGTACAACTAAAACAAAAAAAAATTTTTTTCATCTAACCTATGCGTGTGGTGTATCTATGGATAGGTCTTTAAAAATCATATTGAGGTTTCTAATATCATTTTTTTCTAACCTGAATAGTTTGCGAGAGAGACTCTTCCAAAGTGCTAAAATGTTTGCCCCCCCCCCCCCCCCCCCTCTCTAACTTCTAAAGTAGGGGCATTATAAGTCTAAAAAAAATATATGATGTACTTTACTATAAAAACTACCAACGAAAATTGGTTTGAACGAAATCTAGCAAGTAGTTATTTTTTTATATTATTATATTAAAAAAAAAAAAACATCTAACCCATGCGTGTGGGGTATCTATGGATAGGTCTTCAAAAATCATATTGAGGTTTCTAATATCATTTTTTTCTAACCTGAATAGTTTGCGAGAGAGACTCTTCCAAAGTTGTAAAATGTGTGTCCCCCCCCCCTCTAACATCTAAAGTAGGGGCATGATAAGTTTAAAAAATATATATGATGTACTTTACTATAAAAACTACCAACGAAAATTGGTTTGAACGAAATCTAGCAAGTAGTTATTTTTTTATATTATTATATTAAAAAAAAAAAAACATCTAACCCATGCGTATGGGGTATCTATGGATAGGTCTTCAAAAATCATATTGAGGTTTCTAATATCATTTTTTTCTAACCTGAATAGTTTGCGAAAGAGACTCTTCCAAAGTGCTAAAATGTGTCCCCCCCCCCTCTAACTTCTAAAGTAGGGGCATGATAAGTCTAAAAAAAATATATGATGTACTTTACTATAAAAACTACCAACGAAAATTGGTTTCAACAAAATCTAGCAAGTAGTTTTTTTATACGTCATAAATGGTAAACTTAATTTAACTTTCATTAAATCAATTGAAATATAAAAATAAATCAAAAACCTTTTAATTTCATAAAAATAAACCTTATTGCTGCTGCGGAACCCTTCATGGGCGAGTCCAACTCGCACTTGGCCGGTTTTTTACTTTAGTTTACATAACTTCTTTCTTCTTTTGAAGTTGGTACCTGCTAAGTTCTATGTTAAGTAGATATCTCAGTTCTGGGCTTGTAGTTGGTACCGACTTCAAACGAATGAAAATTGAGTATAGAATTACTTGAGGTTTAATCGAATTTTGAAAAAGCGACTAATGAAGAATAAGGATTATTTCATACTTTTTAGATCATTTTAATGCCCGGGCCGCACCTGCGTTTATCGTCACGAAGCTTCGTGCTATGAGACGGTACCATTGGACAATTTTTTTCATTGTTACAATGAAAAAAATTGTCCAATGGTACCGTCTCATAGCACGAAGCTTCGTGACGATAGACGCATGTGCGGCCGCGGCATAAGAATATTGTTTTTATATTGGAAGTCGGGTTCAATTTTTTGTTAAAAATAATAATGGCACTTTAGACACGAACATTTTGCACTTATCTCATTAAAAAAAACCGGCCAAGTGCGAGTTGGACACGCCCATGAAGGGTTCCGCAGCAGCAATAAGGGTTTATTTTTATGAAATTAAAAGGTTTTTGATTTATTTTTATATTTCAGTTGATTTAATGAAAGTTAAATTAAGGTTTACCATTTATGACGTATAAAAAAACTACTTACTAGATCTCGTTCAAACCAATTTTCGTTGGTAGTTTTTATAGTAATGTACATCATATATATATTTTTTAGACTTGTCATACTTTAGAAGTTAGAGGGGGGGGGGGGGGGGGGACACACATTTTACCATTTTGGAAGAGTCTCTCTCGCAAACTATTCAGGTTAGAAAAAAATGATATTAGAAACCTCAATATGATTTTTGAAGACCTATCCATAGATACCCCACACGCATAGGTTAGATGAAAAAAATTTTTTTTTTTTCAGTTGTACCTATGGGGACCCCTAAAATTTTTAATAATTTTTCCATTATTGTATCAAAATCTTAATGCGGTTCACAGACTACATCTACTTACCAAGTTTCAATAGTAAAGCTCTTATAGTTTCGGAGAAAAGTGGCTGTGACATACGGACGGACAGACAGACAGACAGACAGACAGACATGACGAATCTATAAGGGTTCCGTTTTTTGCCATTTGGCTACGGAACCCTAAAAACGGTGCTGGCTGCTTTGACGTACGTCCGCACTATTCGTTATCCATCTGGTTGATGGGCGAGGTGGTGGGGCTTACTGGACGCAAAAAACGTTGTGCACGTCTTGCAAGCATTTAATAATAATTATTGATGTACATCAAGCCTATTCGTCTCAGAGCCAGTCCACACGGCGCGTTGCGTCAGCGTTGCGTCGACGCACCGCTGCCGTTGCGTTGTCTTACATACATATTGATACAAATAACCAAGGTGTTCACACGGCGCGCTGCGTCGTCGCGTAATGCACACATGACGGACGGAGGAGGTGTTGACGTTAAGACTGCTTTGTAATAACGCTGCGATGACGCAGCGCCCGTGTGGCCGGCTATGCGTCAAACGGCAGCGCTGCGTCGACGCAACGCCCGTGTGGACAGGCTCTTACGTACACTATCGTTTTGCGTGGTGCGTCGTGCTGCGTGCATGACATTGGCGGGATATACGTCAGGATTAGGGCATCGAAACCCGGACCCAATTTTCAAAACCCGGGTTTCGGGTTTTTTGTTTGATGAAAACCGGGTACCCGGGTTTTTCGGGTTTTTTAACAATTCAAAAATTAACAATGCGAAAATACTTTACACATGATTTTCTGCGATTGCCATCACCTATCCAGTAAAATACTATTTAAATACCATTGTCTGGGGTCGCAGCAGTGCCCAACCAATTCTCGAGTAAGCTGGCACGGCCGTATCATACTTTTATCGATGCGACTATTTTACCTCTCCTATATTTTGGATCTTATCAAAGCTAGGGATTAAGATTTTCGGGCCAAGATTAAGTATTACAACAAGCTTCACCTCCAAATTACATATATTATTTAATGTATTTGTATTTTATGAAATATATAAAAATGTATCCAGAATTTTTGAAGACATTAAATGGAAGAATAACCTTAAATATAAAACGTATGCCTATAAATAACCTTAAATATAATCTTTTACATTTTTATTGCTGATTGTCAAATTATTAGTAATCATTTAGTCCTAATTGATGTTGGCATACTTTATACCTGTAATTAAATTTTTGTGCCTAGTTTTTACCTGAAATTGCCTTTTGTCTGCCTTGCTACGCTATGAAGCCGAATGTTCTTTGCAATTTAAAGTTACTTTTCGCTGTCATCTAACTTACTGGAAAATCTTACATTACTGAAAAATCTTACATTACACTACACCTCAAAGCTTTTTGTAGTTATTAGTTCTAGTCACAATAGACAGAATTCATGTCAGATAACCATGTAATTGATCAGAACAGACCACGTGGCAAATGCGGAAGGTTGCTTTTAATGAGTTTGGAAGATTAACCATGGTGGCATGGTGTTACACACAAGAAATTATCTCTGGCGCTGGTGCTGATAAAAACTCGGCTTATATTTCATCTGGGTTCACTAAAATCACGTGTTCTAATAATTCCGCAGTGAGTATGACATCCACGGACGGCTAAGGAAAGCCATCATTCGTCCTATTATATGTTACCAACATCAGACTCTCAAGCAATGAAAAGCAATCTGCCGCATTTGCCAGACTGCAATTTCCAGTATTGCAGTCTGGCAAATGCGGCAGATTGCTTTCACATCATACTTGATGGAAACTCCTCTGCATGGTTTTGTCAGTTTCTAGGGGCTCTCTTGGAACCTTTTTACTGATTGCATTGTCTTAATATTGTCGTTATTTTTTATATTGTGAATATAACAAATAATGACAAAAAGCATAACGACAAATATAATCTCTTTTAAAGTTTTTAGTAAGTTAGACGACTGAAAATAATGACTTTAAATTGCAAAAAAGACTGGGCGTCATACCGCAGCAGAGCACAAAAAATATTTTTTAGTAAAAATACTGTATGCCCAACATCGATCAGTATAAATTATTACTATTTATTTAACAATCAGCAATAAAAATATCTCATTCAAATGAAAATTTCAGTTTATAAAACGAAATAAAGATTTGTTGACTTATCATTGATTTATTATGACTGTAGAATACGACGATAAAATTTGGAAAAGTGTTTTAATAATATGTTTTATTAAATACCAAAAAATAAGCTATCATTGTTCCATACACACTGCCTTTAAAAATTCCTGACAGGTTTGTAGATATTCGAAAATACAAATATCCCTAAGACTTTGTTGATGGGTGTATTTTATCAGCAACGGTCCATACAAGTTCCAACGTTTTGTCACTAACTAGTGACTTGCCCATCATCAAAAGTCTACGGTACTTTCAGCAGACTTAGAACCCTTTGAAGCTGTCCACACCTTATTTTGTAAGCCTTTGATCACATAATAAAGAAAACTGTGGTCAATCACTGAATGTTGATTGAAAACTATAAAATAAGTTTAACAAGACTTGCTTCTATGAAATTTGAAAACTTTTTGCGATGGATAGATTGTTTGAAGAGACTTGGCTTTTTTACATTGAATAGTTTTGGTAGGATTTTCAAAATGTTATTATTAATAAATATTTTTGTGACAATTAGTCTCTAATGCGCTTGAAACGAAACTTTTAGGTACTTTAAAATATTATATTTTGTTTAATTATGACCAATAGAAATAATTAAACCTATACTTATATTATAAAAATAAAGAATTTGTATGTTAGTTTGTTATAAATACCTTAAATCAGGTCTTGCCTTTAATAATTATCAAAAAAACGAAAAACCCGAAAAGCTCGAAAAACCCGGGTTCCATTTTTGAAACCCGGGTTTTTTCGTGATCCCCAAAACCCGGGTTTTCCCGGGTTTTCGGGTTTCGGGAAAACCCGGTCTCGATGCCCTAGTCAGGATGGATGGTCAGTAACAGGCTTAACTAAAACTATTGGAGATTTGCGTCTTCGTCTGTCATGTGACTTTTCTAATATGCCAGAAAAAGGCAAGCAAACAGTAATCCATACTTCCATACTAATATTATAAATGCGAAAGTGTGTCTGTCTGTCTGTCTGTCTGTTACCTCTTCACGCCTAAACCGCTGAACCGATTTTGCTGAAATTTGGTATGGGGATACTTTGAGTCCCGGGAAAGGACATAGGATACTTTTTATCCCGGAAAAATGTAATTTTGGCGCAACGAAGTTGCGGGCGTCATCTAGTACCTGATAATTTACAAGGGATATTATGCAAGGTCAATTAAAAATCACTGAAAAGAAAATATTATGTTGTTATGATTTAAAAGCGTGGAATCAACACTCGAGACATTCCGGTTTCGAATTTCAAAATTCAAATGAGTGCGTTCCCTTACTCGAACAATATACTGGCCATTAGGGAAGATGCAATATTTTTCGCAGCAAATAGCAATATACTACCAAAACTGAATGAAACTTGGTGTTTTAAAAACATTCCGATCCACGTTTCTTCAAATTCTTAATTTCATCTAAAAAACAATGCTGATTCAGTTGAAAACATTACAAAGCGTCTACTTTAAAATTATCTTTACATTGTAGTTGCAAAATAAAAATATATTTTTATGCCCGGGCCGCACCTGCCTTTATTGTCACGAAGATTCGTGCTATGAGAAGATACCATAGGACAATTTTTTTCATAGTCCAATGGTATCGTCTCTTAGCACGAAGCTTCGTGACGTTAGACGCATGTGCGGCCGCGGCATTACATGCATCCTCCATATACGCCTGATTTACAGATAAATATTCTGTTTTATTATCAAACGAGGATGAAAGGTTGTGGTCGTCACTCGTCAGCCAGCCAGCAATGTTTCCGATTTCAAATTGCGTCATACTGGGCATTATACACTGGAGTAAGAGAACGCACCCCGAAATGTCAAACGTCTTTTCTCTAGTGCATAACTATCCGATTATATTCTCTTTGCCGGCGCCATTTGGAATTTAAATTTCGAAGCTAAAGTTTACTTCTCAACTGTTGCAATTTGCAAAGTGTTCATAGAAAGTTATAAAACGATAATAACAATCATAAATTTATACAACATTGTTTTCGAGAATGTTAAAAAAATACTTGAAGTCCGTACAAGACTGTGAAATGTACGTTTTTTTTTGTTACCTTTCTCCGTAAAATTTACTAGATAATTAAAATCTCAGGTTTCATTCTATATTTTCCATAATTTCTAATAATGGATACATAATATGGTTAGGTATTTCTTGTAATGTGTTTGTCTCATTTGGATGTTTAGTATTTTTTGTTTACATAAAAAAAAAAAATTATACCCTCAGTCCATATGGATTATCACATATCAGAGAATTTGCAGTGAAATTATTTAGTGGGCGTGTAGTTCTCGTATTCAATATTTAATTAAAGGACGCCATAAGTTTCAATATTTAAAACGGCCAATTCAAAAATATGTAACCAACTTATTAAGTTATGCTTAGAAATATAATCAAAACTATTCAATATTCATTCAAGTGTTTTATTACAGGAATAATTCAGATTGTCAGAATGATGTTTATGAAGAAGAATTGCTAGACGATGAACTTGTAAGTATAAACTTTAGTCATACAGTTATTTTAAATTATGAATTGTTAAAAGGAGCACTTGTCTAAAAAGAGTAGACACTGTACACAATTGAAATCACAAAAAATATGAAAACCTTATTAAATTGAGATAAAAATGTGTAAGGTGATATATTTAAAGTGTATAAGCGTTCTCTGTGGAAATACAAAGAGCAGAAACCACCTTTTGAGCGTGATTATGTTTAGAAAATTTTGTACTGCGTCTACTCTTTCTTGACAGACTGTGTTTTTGTGACCCTTTTATTTTCCCTCATGATGGACTAAAACAAGCGTTTATAAATAAAGGCAAAATATTTGTCATGATTTTCTTGTATATACTATAACAGGTCACGAAATGGCGGACCGCCGACCCATTGTGTGCGGACCAAGCATTATCGAAGATGAACTTCGTTAAAAATAAATTTCGGTCTCGACTTGCTGATGAACATCTCCAGGATTTAATATCAATAGCTTGCACCAATTTCACTCCGAACTTCAGAGAGATAATTTGCTCTACAAAAATTGTCACTTTTGTCATTGATATACAGTAAATAAATACCATTGTAAATTCCGTAATTACCTTGGTATAATATTTATTTTTTAATGTGTGGACCGCGAAGGTCATTTCATTTCTTAATGTGGACCCCGAGCGAAACTAATTGGTGACCCCTGTACTATAATAATCAGCTTTGTTTAATTTTTTGGGAGTGTGCAATTGTTATTAAATGTCTTTATGTAAGCAGTTGATCATATGCCCAAAATACGTGTTGATTACACCACATTTTATTTTGGACACACTGATAAACATCCGTTGTCAGATAAATGGTGTGATTGTAAGGTTATAAAGGAGATATTGTATGGCATAAGGCATTCTACAATGTAGCTACAAAAACGCTATTTAGTAAAACATAAGATGAATTAAAATGTGTACTGCTTAAGAATTTTTTACTTGTAGTTAAGTTTAATAACAAAAATATTTTAATGAACAAAAATCTAATAAACATGATGACTGTAAAGTACTAGAATCTAGTAGTTGGGGAACTTTACAAACATGTCCCCTAAGTAATCAAAATATTTACACAGCATATTATTATTCAAGACAGTGAGAACTGATTTTGTCTGTTATGTGACTTCTCCAAAGTGCCAAACAAAAACATGTAGATCTTGTAAAGTTATTTGCTGTCTAAATATTTTCTTAATCATGGTTTATATTGATTGAATTGACGACCTCTGTGGCTCAATTGGTTGAGTGTGTGGCAGCTCAAGCCGGGGGTAGCGGGTTCGAATCCCGCCGACGGAACAAAAAGTTTTCATTGTTCCCGGGTCTGGTTGTGTATTAAATATGTGTATGATATAATAGAAATCTTAAATATATGTATAGTATATAAGTATTAAATATATATCTGTTGTCTGGTACCCGTAACACAAGTCCTTCAGGTACTTAGCACGAGGCCGGGGCCAGACTGACGTGGTGTGAAGCGTCCATAGATATTGTTATTATTCATTTTCATGTAAACAATAATTGTAACTTGACCAAAATTATAATATGGAACTAGATGACACCCGCAACTTCATAGCACCAAAATTCGTTTATCGCATGGGAACTGTACATTGTTCCGGGATAAAAAGTATCCTATGTCCTTTTCCACGACTCGAAAGTATCTTCATACCAAATTTCAGCAAAATCGGTTTAGACAAAGAGGCAGACAGACACACTTTCGCATTTATTATATTTTTATGGATTATATTTCTTTACTACACACTTATGTGACATTTAAATTGGTAGCACTATACATTATTCTTTTAGGAAATGGAGGAAGACCTAGATTTAGATGTGAGACTCCAGATGCTGAATCTGAAAGAAGCTGAGATCAAGCTTAAAAAGAAAATACTCTTCTTGAACCAGCACAAAAAAATGGTGAGTTCAAATTGTTGAATTTGTGAATGCAAAATTCCAGGAAAAAGCAGCTAAAATATCTTTGATGAAACAAAGAAATTACACAGAACATTTGCTACTCTGACGCTGGCAACTCCTAAAACTCCTAAACTCCTAAACATACAAAATAAGAAGAAGAACTAAGATGGTTTAGCTGCCTTACAAAGTACACTCAAAATATGATTTATGTAATTGTATCATCATGTCTGGTCTCTTAACTTACATGAATCTGCTGTTGTAATATTTGTTTATGAAAGGCTTTCTTACTTTTGAATAAGGTTAAAGAAAATTAGCCTTTATGGCACCTGGGCATGATTCTGTCGCAAGTAAAGTAGTGACAGAAACTCTCAGTTTACAGAATTGTACTATCAGAGAAGTTGATTCCTAGGCAGATGGCAGACCTAAGTAATTTGGTTGCGTTAAGACAATTAAGTTTTTATTTTATTATTATTAAAGTCAAACCTATCAGACCGATCAAAGCTAACATTGAATTGACATAAGCGGACCAAATGACGTAGATCAGTCAACTGCCTATGAATCAATTTCTTCGATGGTACCACTGTAACTTTTTTTTAAATCACTTTGTTTATTTTAGTTTTTTTATTAATTATATTTTAAATGCGTTTCAGAATCATCAATCTCCGCAAGGCAATCGCAGTATTTTGCCCGACGGAAGGATAGTTGTGCGGAACATTGGAGAAAGGTAATTCAGAATTACTTCTAAATTATGCAACATTCATGGCTGTACCTATCTTTTTTGACACACCAACATGGACTTATTTAGACTTGTAAAAGTCTTATAAAAGTATTTCTTACTATACTAAAAGTGTTTCTTCAAAGCTGATTTTGTAATTATTTTGCTTATTTACATCTCTTTTAATATAATACTGCTCGCGAAATTATAACTGCAAAAGAATACCTATTGTAACAAACTAAATTTCATCAAAATCAGTTCTGCAGTTACCTGTTCAGTGGATATGTTCTTGTGTTAATACAAAATCATGTATTATTATCATATTCATTCAATTTATATTTGTTTTATCAGAGCAAAGAGCGGAAAACATGTATGTTGGTAAGTTTGTGAGTGATGTTTACAATGCACTATAATCACTGTCCATAGTATAGCATGAAGCACTTTTATAGTTTAATGGCCGTGCACAGAGATATGCTATTACTTAAGTAGTTAATTAATTATGATGTTTAAAAATAATAGTCTTTTAGTACAGGGTGTAAAGAACAAAGAACAGGGTTAAATTAGCAGCTTATTTAAACTATTGTATGTGTAAATTTATGATGTTGTATACATAGAAATATAGAAGTCAAACATAACTCTTTCAGGGCAAATACTTTTACAGTGAACTCTATGTAAGAGATTCATACACATAAAGTAATCACTTAGTTTTGTTACGCCCTGTATATTAAAAATCATTTACCATGTAACATAATTAAAAAAAAAAAACATTTTATGCCTCGAAAGTCAGAGTGCGTCTGTTAGTTTTAAAGTAATTGATTATAAATTGTTTTAAAGCTCTTTTATTGAATTAATTTTTGCTCGGCGTGTTGCTATATGAATACCGATGATGCTAATTAAGTTGCTATATTATGCATTGTTTTAATTACTTTCTTGTGTTGCATATGTGTGTTATTTTATATTTTTTGCTTCGTGCACTAAAGAGGGAACGTGCGCAATGAAGGTGCTGCGACGGGTGTCACCAATCTAAACTTTACCATAATTATTCACGTGACGGGTTACCATCTATAGTTCCTGCACGTTCCCTATTGTAATTACTATGTTAAAACTTTAAGTTCAGTAAGCAGACATGACCAATGGGGCTGCATGCGGCCATTTTATTTTTTTATTTCTAAAATGAGCGAGCCAATGTTTGGACTGTTACATTACATTGATGCTTATAATTTTTTATGTCAATAATTCGTGTGCGGGCTTAGTTTACGAATAGTAGTTTATCATTATGCATTTATTTTAGTTTTTTTTTTCATAAAAATTTCACGCAATTTAGGAATGGTTGATTACGCCTCTTTATCATGCTAAATAAGAAAATACTATTAAATATATACTAACAAAAAGGTTGTTTTACAGGGCTCCTGTGCAGGAGAATTTCAGCTCTGCTCCTGATGACTCGGTAAGATATCAACTTTTTTATTCTTTACATAAACTTGTAACATAAGATACAGCATGCTGAGTTATGAGTTATGACATGGCAGCCCTGTTCATAACATGTATTAACTAAAGTTTCAAGAAATAAGAGATGCTTATAAAGTAATATGTAAAACATTTATTTATTTAATTTAATTAGCAAAATTTGAAGTGTCCTAGCAGTATTAGTCTTCTCATGCTAATTTAAATGAGAAAGTTGTCAATATTAAATTTACAAATTTAATTTTATTGGTCTACATTTAGGGTGTTTTTAATATCGTGCACTCACAAGCAACTTTTTGTTAAATAAAATATAGAATATTATGATATAATGTAATACATAATGTAAGGACCCACAATTATTGTAATCTTTCGAATATATATAATATGTGTAATCTAGGTGTTATCTATAAATACTGTACATAAAGATTTAAGATTCGATGTTGTAAGGGCTTAATTAGCACATGGCGTATTTAATATTTTAAATACGCAGCATTAGAAAGGCGGAGTCTGCACTTAGTCAGTCTTGTTTTAGCGATAATCTCTTTTGAAGCGCATTTGTACTAATTTCGCTTTTATATACGCATCCTACGCGCATATAAAATACTCCGTGTTCCATAGCTCTAAGGGCCGACCCACATGTACCACAACCAAACCACAACCACACCACGTGGTCGGGCGTATATTTCGTATTGTAAATGAACTGGACTGTTCACACGTACCACATTTTGCAGTCGTTGTCGACCGCGTGTGTGATACCGACCACATCGCAACCACAACGTTGCGTCGATGCAACGACAGTGTGCGCACACCGCCTGCGCTCTCCCCCTCCCCCTCCGTTTCGTTGACTAAACTCATGAAATTCGAAGAGGAAGCTTTATTGTTGCTATCCTTGCGAGAGCGAGAGCGACGTGCGCGCACTGTCGTTGCATCGACGCAACGTTGTGGTTGTGATGTAGTCGGTATTACACACACGGTCAACAACGACTGCAAAATGTGGTACGTGTGAACAGTCTTATTCATTTACAATAAGAAATATACGCCCGACCACGTGGTGTGATTGTGGTTGTGGTACGTGTGGGTTGGCCCTAAGGTATTATAAGTTATGGTGCTTAGTATTTGCAAAGCTTTTGAAAACACAAGACAATTCTTTAACAGAAAACGCCCAGTTCCTGTGAAGAATCACCAACATGTGTTGTGGACCGCGGACAAAAAAACGAAGACAAAAGCAATCGTAGAGATAGTGATGAAGTTGACAGTACCTTAAAATGTTGCCATGATATAGATGATGGTATACTTCAAGAAATTACGGAAGCAGTATTCGATGAGTATTGTGATATAGACATTCCTCTAGATATAGTTGTAGATCATAGAAATGAGGTAGGCTGTGATGAAAGTAACGTTTGTGATATACATAGATTTAGGGCAAATGATTATGAAGATGTTGACGGTGATTTAAAGTTTGTAATAGCATTTACTGGCTACCCAAAAACTAAAATACAATTGCATGATATGAAAAGATTCAGTCAATGTGTAAAGGACATAATTGGTTTTCAAAAAGCGAGCGAATTGCTTAGAAATTCCCCAACATTTCGAGATTGTTATATCAATAATGGAGCGATCGTGTGTGTTTTTAATGATTTTGAAAGTAAAAGATGGTTGCTTATGGTATTACCTGGCATAAAAGAGCGTATGAATTGTGCATTTTTATTAATGAAATGTGAAACAATTCGTTTGTGGTTAACTTCAATCGTAACACCAGTAGAGTATTCAAAATTCGCCGAAGAGTTCCTACAACAATTGCAAAAACTCAATCCTGACTTAAAAACAGGTCAGTGGAAAATAGTTAAGAAAATAAATGTTTCTAACGTCGATTATATTTCTATTGTTATTGATAAAAATTCATATGAAATCATAAGGGGTTCTACTTTTAAAAATGTAATAGATTTCAATGAAATGGAATTTGAAATAGATAGCTTAATTGATATTTATGGTAAAACCTTATCACTCGAAGACGATTTCTCGAGTATAGCTTCAAGAGTTGACATTTTAAAATCTTTAAATGCTGCGCACACAAAATTTGTAAAGGATGGTGAAAAAAAATTAAGTAAAGCCTCTGACTTACATGAGATGAAAGATATAAAGAAAGAATTTGACGAATCATATGAAATCAACATAGATTTTAAAACAAATATCCTTAAAAACCTAAGGATAAATGATTATGATGAGATTATTATTGATGAACTCAAAATAGTGGTGGCTTTGAGTGATTACCCAATGTCTAAAATAAATTTAAGGCATATGGAATTATTTAACAAATCCTTGAAAGATATTATTGATATGCAAAATGAATCGAATTTGCTTAAGAATACTCCAAAATTCTTGGATTGCTATATCAACAAAGGGGCTATTGTGTGTATTTTTAACGACCTTGACAGTAAACAATGGTTTTGTCAGAGTTTCCCCTGGTCTTCAAGAACGAATGAATTGTCGCCTAAAATTTTTCAGAACAGAATCGACTCGTCTACATTTAGGCGAAATGAAAATTCAGGAAGGACTTTGTCCAGCTGCGGTTATCGATGTATTCAAAAAGATGCAACTTTTTAATCCAAAAATACACAAAGATAACTTTAAAATTATTTCCAAACAATGTATAAACGGTAAAATACACGCTTTGCATTTCTTGATTGATAACATTTCGTATGAAACTGTTCGATCTTTTACCTTTCAAAATGTCGTAGATTCTGATAAAATACAATTTAAAGTAAAAGCTGGCGAGCTTGTCTATTATAGAGAAATTTCCTTCGAACCGGATTTGTTAAGTTTTCAATCAAGAATAAAAATTCTAAAAGACTTAAAACCAGACGTTTTTAAAGTATCTGATCTAAAAAGAAACTTATCAACAGAAAATGATAAACCTGATGAATGCGATGAAAGTAATATTGACGAAGATAGTTCAGATGAAATGAACAATTCTTCTACTACAAAAACAGCTGTAAGTCCGAGATCTGAAGAATTATTTACTGTAGACAGTTCAGACGAATTGTATACTGAATACGCCGAAAGAGGGTTACAAAAAGAATTAAATAGCAACGCACCTGATATAAAATCAGACGAAAGAGAATCAGTGACTGAAGATGAGGATATTTTAACAAATTCTAGTAAATATGGAATAAGTAATTTGGAGGAAATTTGTAATAGAGAATCACTGTCATTCCCAGATACATATGTGAAAGAATCTGATAGATTATTAAAAAGCTCTTTATCAGAGTCTGCAATAATAAGAGATAATGTTCTTTGTGAATTCATTACACAAAATAACATACAGAAAACTTCAATTAAAAAATTATCTGAAGTATGTTCTAAAATAAACACAAATAGAGACATTTCAAATTCACGGGAACTTCGGGTTCGAAATTCAAAGGCTCACGACAAAGAAAATGTAAATGAATTTGAGTTTGAAAATCCTAATAATATTAATAACTCTAATACAGAAAATACTGATAAATTTAACAGCACTGAAAAAATAGAAAATGTTATAACAGTAGGTGACGTGAAATCAGAACAGTCTTTCAAAATTGTTCATCAAGAGATAGTAAATAATGGTTTCAATATGGATGATATCGATTCTAATCAGAATGTAACAGCAAATGAAGTAAGTTCTTCTTCAGTTAAATTAGTAAATGAATCTCCAAACGTCGCAATTTATATTTCGAGTGACTTGAAATGTAAAAATCCAGAAATAGACGAAGTCAGTACTTGTGAAAGTTTTGTCCTTGTGAAAGACGAAAATAGAAGTTCGCCGAAACAACAGACAGGAAATTCTAATAAAATAGTTGATTCTTCTGATCTTGACCGTGCTATTTGTGATGAACTTGATAATCACAATGAGCCTGGCGCGCTAATTGCATCAGAATTGTATGTCCATAAAGATTTTAAGAATGTAGATTTTACTGGAGATATCAACTTTAAATCAGCTGCAAATATTGACGATAAAATTTTATTTGGTAATACTGATTACTCTAATAGTTACCGAAGAAAAGAACTATCCTATTACAGATGCACAAATTACTTGCATGTCGATGAAGAATTAAAATTGGCTGTTGTTTTGGAGGATTATCCTACAGCGAAATTACAAAAGAGTCATATGCGACAGATATCGCGATTATTTAACGAGTGTCTAAGTAGAGACGATGAATTGTTTGTTGATGATATTCCGCTATTTGAAGACGTCTATATATCAAACGGTGCTATAGTATTTATTTGTGAAAATATAGAAACAAAAGAGTACTTCGTAGAACTCTTACCAGAACTGTCCACGTCACTCGGCCTTAAATTGAAGCTTTACAATATAACACGCTTGGTTAGATTTTATAGAGTATCTATGACATTACCGACAGAAATGTCACAGCTCGAATCCAAGGCAATATTACCTGCCCTCCAAGAGTCATATTCAAAGTTGCAAACAAATGCTTGGAAGATTTATTCTGACGTACCCGGAGAACAGACACGTGTATTTGGAGTGGATGGCAGTTCCCTTAGGTTTCTAAGAAAGTCGAATATGACCTTAGAATATGAAGGACATATCATTACATGTGAAGAAATAAAGAAACCGAGGCCTGATATCCAACCGAATGTTATAAATACTGATACTGCTGAAGAAATAGAGAAAAAATTAAGAGAGAAAATAATTAAAATGATGTACTGTGAATTGGATACCTCAGGCAGGAAGACATCATTGAACGATCTTAGAAACAAAAATAGAAAAAATAACTACAGTGATACGATTCCTGATGATTTCAAACTTTACATAAGTGCTACCGAGTATCCAGAAGTACGTATAGATGAAATGAACTTTAACGATATAAAACAGGCTTTGGAGGACCTTGTAGGAGACACTTGGGGTACTTTTGATGCATTTATTCCGAGAATTTACGATATGTATTTGTGCGAAGGTGCCATTTTTGTAATCTGTAAAGATATCCAAACGAGATTTTGGATTGAAAGTAACATCAGCAATATTGGTCTCTCTTTAGATTTTACCATTAAGGCAACAGAATATCGAGGAGTTGTAGGTATCGTTAACATGAAAATAAAAAGTAAACAAAGCTTTGAAGAATTAGTAGCGATATTGCAGAATCAAAACCCAAGATTACGTACCAAGTATTGGAGGCAAACCACAACAAAAACAAAATATCCGCAAGTCGTTTTGCAAATGGATGCCCTATCTGCACAAGTTATTAGAAGTGACAGTTTCAATGGTGAAATAGATGGACAGACCCCAGAATTTGATTTTGGATACTTACTTTCTATCATTAAAAGAAGACCCAGTCTAGAACCATTCAGCAATGATGATTATAAAAACATCACAATTGACGCTGATATCGATGTAGTTAACAATAAGGAGAATTATAAATGTGATAAATGTCGCAATGAAAATGATACCTTCTACTACAGCGGTAATGAAAATTACAATATAATGGAACAAATGGATGCCATAGATAATGATGATTATTGTAAGGTAGATTTGAAAATACCACCGGTCATTCTGACAGCCAAGGGTTGTTTGGATGTAATTTTTGGAGTACTGAACGAAAAGAATCCGAAACTCAACACATTTTTGTGGAAAATAGAGCCATCCTCTGATGTAGGGCATTTTACTGTATTTGTTGACAAAACGTCAGCTCAAGTTATGAAAGAAGAAGGTTTTGATCCATTATTCGCTGGAGAAAATTTAGAATTCCAATTTTGAAATTTGCATTCCATTTTATAAAACAACATACCCAATTTATGAATTTAGATTCTAGAATCTAGATTAATGTCATTGGTTATTTTATACGTGTTTTTATTATGTTATGTAGTGTCATAAGACACTACACTTTCTAATTTTTCGTCACTATATTGTATTGTTAACAATAATATGCTCTCTAAGGGCCTGTTTCACCACTTCCTGATAAAGTGCCGAATAGGCTATCCACAACTTTTTTGACAGATTCTCCATACTCCATCTGTCAAGTTAAGTGGTGGATAGCCTATTCGGCACATATCAGGAAGTGGTGAAACAGGCCCTAAATCTATCAAAAAAGTCTATTATTTTTTAAAGTTTAGGTGATAAGTTTTGTTATACTATTATTGTAAGTATATCCATTTCATGCTAAGTGTACCCACCTCTATTTTTAGTTCCTCAGTTTGTTTAACACAATTATAATGTGTTATATACTTTTTGTCATGATTGGTTAGGATAACTAGATTTTATAATTGGTTGCCATATTTTAAATGTGATAATTAAAACACACCTCTTGACATAAATGAATGTTCAAAGTGAATACTGCCTAATATAAAAATAAAAATATTTCTGTGATCATAATATTATTGTGATGAAGCAAAATCGATTGTTTGTTTAAAAGTTGCTTGTGAGTATATCTTTTCTTGCCACAAGGCTACATGTTTTAAATCATGACTATCATATTAAAATTATCAAGTTTTATACTAGTAGCATTGCCATTTTTTTACATTTACAATAAAGTGAATTTTGAAAAGTCTCTTAATTATTTATCAGTAATCCCAATGTTAATAGCTAATAAGTAATAACATATTCTAATCTTTAATTTACCATATAATTATTTATCGTAACAATATTCTTGGTATGAAATCGTATGATCCTAGCTGTATAAAGCGGCAGCGGAGCTACGCGACACGTAACGTCAGAACTATGGAAAGCGAAGTGTCGCTCAGCTGCAGCGTAATGTCGCTTAGTACGGTCTCGCCTTAATTGTCGCTTAAGGTAGCATTCCGATCTTCATAGCACGCGACTGCGACCGAAAATAATTTAAATAAAATGCCACTTTATGAACTAGGCTATAGGTTTCATATTTCTACGTTACTATAAAGCAGCGGCGGCATCGGTCGCTAGAACAATGTCGGTAGTCGGTACAAAATGAAACCTATAGCAGAGTATTTCTTGTTCTTTAATTATGGCGGCCTCAGTGAGTTGGCAATGTCAGAAGCAGAGTTCTTAAAGTGGCATTATATTTGAATTTTTGTCGGCCGCGGTCGCATTCTTCGAGCTACGAAGAACAGAATGCTACCTTTACATTTAACATTAGAGTCTTGGTAGAAAAACGCTTTATGCTTGGCGAATTGCGATTAAACCGATAAACATTGATACAAGCGGCATGCGCGTCCTCAGTTGTCAATCCCCGCACTACAGCGCGATGCGTCGTGCGCGTGCGTCGTCTGCGGCGCGCCCGCCGAGGCGTTTTGCTCGCGGTGCGGCCACACCCCCTACTGCGGCGTGCGGTGCCAGCGCGCGGATTGGAACAACCGCCATCGCTCCGTCTGTCATAATTTAGCGCGGTGAGTGAGTGATGATAATTAAAATAAAACTAGACGTTCCGCGCGGCTTCGCCCGCGTAAATTAGATATTTCACAGACAAATCAGTCTACAAAAATAGCCTATGATCCTTCACATGGTAATTTCTCGTTTTTTCCACATTTTCTTCTATTTATGCGCTCCTATTAGTCTTAGCGTGATAAAATTAGTCTATAGCCTTCCTCGATAAATGGGCTATCTAACACTGAAATAATTTTTCAAATCGGACCAGTAGTTCCTGAGATTAGCGCGTTCAAATAAGCCCTTTCAAATAATTTCCCCCCGTTTTTTCCACATTTTCCTCTATTTCTTCCCTCCTATTAGTCTTAGCATGATAACATATAGCCTTCCTCGATAAATGGACTATCTAACACTGAAAGAATTTTTCAAATCGGACCAGTAGTTCCTGAGATTAGCGCGTTCAAACAAACAAACTAACTAACAAACTCTTCCGCTTTATAATATTAGTGTAGATACAGGGAATAAGAACAGTATAATATTATCTTTATACAATCGGATCGTGATAGGTTTATCGGATCGGGATAGATGTGTGTGCTGGTGTGTGCTGGATGCCTATCCACATGCACTTACCACCATGCCAAGACTAACTTTTTTCTATTTTAGATATTTCAAATAGAAGAATTTAGTTGATACATTTACTTTTTTTACAATCGCTTGATGTCTCTGTTGTATGAAGTAAGCAGCGATAAAGCTGATCCTTCGCTACTCAACATTTAGTAAGTCATGTGAAAAAGGTTCTTAGATTTGTTTTTTTTTTCAGCATAAATGATGCTTCTCTACCTGACATGACGAAAATTGACGCAGAACCTAGGTAAGTGTTATTAGTCAGTAAATATTCATACAATCTACACTAAAACCTTTAACAAGTATGTTTTATCAAAGAAATGGTCTTTGCTATCATTCTTTATCAGATTTTTAGATATTTCATACAATAGCCGACGTCCGTAGACTATCTTGAAGTGGATGACCAAACATCCAGTTAACTTAATATAATGTTGTTGTTTCCAGCGTGCCCCCGGCGCAGCCGCTGCGGCCCCCGCGGCCGCTCAACAGGTCGCAGAATCTCAACTCGAGCAGGGACCGAGGCAATGACGACTCTGATTCACAGAAGGTAAAAAACTTTAACTGGACTTATCACACTGACGGTTGATATGACTCGAACTCGGTGGTAGGCCTCATGTAGACGTTCTAAAAGTGTTAACTTTGTACCTATTTAGAAATAAATATTTTGATTTTTTATTTTGACACGTTACATGGGCGCCGCGCGACCGCTCCGTCTGTAAACCGCTAGTGTGCTGTGTGATAAGGCTAAGCTAAGGCTGCGTTTCCATCGGAACTAAGCTAAGCTGCGTTGCGAGGGATGTGTTTTCAAGATACAATAGAGCCGCTGCGATGAGCGAGTTAAGGCCAAGAAGCCGTTGTATTCTAACAAAACACATTCCTTGCAACACAGCTTAGGTCAGCTGTGGTGGAAAGGCAGGCGGCAGCCTAAGTCAAATAACTTTTAAAATGACAAAAGATTTTGTAAAACGCATAAAGTTAATATACCTAGCCGCTAGGTATATTAACTTTATGGTAACTTTGTGAGTTATTATCTGACAAGTAATTTTATCAATCAAAACCTTTAATAATAAATTTTTTACTAATAAAATTTTTATTTAGCTATTAAAAACATACCCCCTTACTAATAAACGCTGTATAAGCTTTGAATAGTTATACAGTGTTTTGTCTTCTTCAATCCAATTAAAAATGTCACTTGTGTGACAGGAACAAAACACTGTATAACTATTCAAAGCTTATACAACGTTTATTAGTAAGGGGGTTTGAATATTAAGTGCACTTACATTGAGGTAGTAGTCTAAAAGGTGGTGTTTAAGAGCGTTCACGCCGTTCACGCTCAATTTGGCTTTAACCTGTACTTTTCAAGCTTGAATAAATAATCAACAACTTATCTTTATAAAAATGTTGATTACTTATTTTTATAGGAAATTTCACTGTCCTTATAGTTAGTAGAGAAAAAAATACGATTTATAGAGTATTTGTACATTAAATCTCGATACCTTAGTAGACGTTTTCTTAAATTCCGTTTTAGTATCAGTTTCGAAGCTTAAAATTTACGAAACCAGCGACAGATCTAATTAGAAAAAAATAATAACCTATTGACAAGATCCTTAAGCAAATAGTTAGCAGAAAAAAATATATCATTTAGGTATTTAACTATAAGTAATTTAAATTCAAAGAATGAGAAATATCAAGGAATTAAAACTTTATTTTTACCTATTGATCTTACTTATTTCAATATAATAATAGCTTCATATCATAGAAGAACACTTCAATTAAAAACATACTTTTTAAATATCAACAAATAGTTTGTTATTTTTTTTTCTACAAATATTTTAAAACTACTATAAATCGCTGCGCGCAAAGCAATTCAAATTAGTCCGCCGCGAGGCTTGCTGGAGAGAGGACGCGTCGCTCCGTGCTGCGCCTGACCTTTGTTGACCTTTGTCGCGCATACTAGAGTAGTGAACATTTATAGCGTGTTCGAAAAATCTTGGTACTTTGGTAAGTAAAATATTTTATTTTGTTGGTAATATATATTATATTTCATGTATGTATTTTTTTATGGCGGAAAATAATTTTACTATTAAAACACATTACATTACAGAACTAATGGGAAACAAAACGAAGTTATTTTTAGCAAAGAAAAGAAAACGCAAAAATGTAGAAAATTTGGAAAAGGCAAGAGAGGCTAAAAGGTTGCTATAATTATCACTGTTATCCTTATTATCCAACTTATTTTTTTTTTCATTTAATTACTTACAAATAACATGTTTTTGTGCTTTCTGTTTTTATTTCAGGCAATATAAAAGTAAATCAACTGAAGAAACAATATCGGAAAAAGATGAATGTGAAAACCAACACGAAGAAAAGGGCTTATTGAAATTAAATGTCCAATTTCAGCATTTGGTATGAATGCTGAAGATGCTATCAAAGCCAAAAAAATTAAGTTTTGGCTTCCAAACGGGACTATCAACCGTCGACACGAGTGGTATTTTCAAATTCAGGGACGGACGGACGGACAGGAAGAATTTATGTTTATTTGCTGTCTGGACGGGTGAACAATTTCCCTTGAAAATTGAAAAAAATCACTCGGGACGATGAATTTTGGCAAAACGAAATGCAAACTAGATTGTATAAATAGTAATTGTAGACCCACGAAAGTCCAGATCGATGCCACTGAGAAGCACTACCTACTAATTTTTGTATCACATCTATATATATATAAAATCGGCCAAGTGCGAGATGGACTCGCGCACGAAGGATTCCGTACCACAATAAAGCAAAAATAGGCTGAAAATTGTGTTTTTTGTATGGGAGCCCCCCTTAATTATTTTATTTATTTCAATTTTATTAAAAATTATTAAACTACAAATGAAACTGAGTATTTCGTGAATATTTCAAGTGCCTATGTATTGCCGTTATTGATATCGAGCAAAAAATAGCAAAATTTAATTTATTATATTATAATAGCAATTTAATTTATTTTGTTTTTAGTATTTGTTATAGCGGCAACAGATATACACAATCTGTGAAAATTTCAGAAGTCTAGCTATAGCGGTTCTTAAGTTACAGCCTGAAGACACACAGACAGACAGACGGACAGACATAGAAGTCTTAATAATAGGGCCCCGTTTTTACCCTTTGGGTACGGAACCCTAAAAATGGATTTCCAATTGTGTTAGTAACGCTATAACTCGATAACGGCTGAACCGATTCTGCTAATTTTAGTCTTAAAATAATCCTTGAAGTCCAGGGGAGGTTTTTAAGTGACACAAAGTTCACCGGGATAGCTAGTCTTTTTAATATTTATATTTCATTATTAGCTTTTACCCGCGACTTCCTCCGCGTAGATTTCGATGTAAGTAACAAAAACGATTTTATATTTTTCTGATCAATAATCTAGATTGGTTAGATTAGAACATTGGTAGAATCTAGGACTTTCCAATTATTTATTTAACTTTTAGTACATAACCTAAATCTTTTTTATTGGAATAAAGCTGTTTACCAATTATATATAGAAATACCTATAATTTTTGTTCAAGTTTTTAGGTTTGTTTTTACTTGATACTTCGCATTCTGACTGAGGTAGTTGTGGGAAAAATATGTAAAGTGCGACAAGGCTTTAAATGAACGTGCGGCGCTGATGGTAAAGAACTGTCAAAAATGACGTTTTTGTATGATGGCAGCGTTAGTTCCTTTTTTCGCCACGTTAATTTAAAGCCTTATCGAGCTCTAATCCTTCATTTTGTCACAGCAGCCATCTTGGCTTTTTTTTCATAGTAAATTCTATTCAACTAATTAGGTCCTTTCATTTGACACCCATATTAAGGTAGATGTAAGAAAAACGTGTAATCCGCAATTTTGTGGCGGCGGCCATCTTTAATTTTATTTTTTTTCAGTGATCTCTATTGTACCAGTCAATCTCTTTCATTTGATACCCATGTTGAGGTAGTTGTGGGAAAAATTTGTAATCAACCATTTTGTCGTAGCGGCCATCTTGGTTTTTTATTTCATTTGATTCTTATCTATATTCGACTAATCAAACCCTTTCGTTGTATATTCATATTGAGGTATTTGTAATAAAAATATGTAATCCGTAATTTTGTGACAGCGGCCATCTTTAATTTTATTATTTTCACAGTGAATACTATTCTACCAATTAAGTCCTTTCATTTGATATCCATATTGAGGTAGTTGTAAGAAAAATGTGTAATCCGCAATTTTGTGGCGGCGGCCACCTTGGATTTCCACAATGTGTTTATAAATTGTTGCCTATGTGTTATTCTGATGATTCTGATGTATAAGCTATATTGTTGTAAAGTTCCATTAAAATTTTAAATCCATTCAGTGGTTTTTGCGTGAAAGAGTAACAAACATCTATGCAGACAAACTTGCGTATATAATATTAGTTAGGATTACACTTGAATAAATAATATAAATCCTTTATTTTATTTTAATACAATGATAAACATTTGATAATTGTGTCTCACTACGACAATCACTTATTGTACCTACTTCAAATTACAACTTTGCCCAAAATTTCATATCACTCATTTTATGTTTTATGAAATAACATAAAACATTTAACAAAATGCATTGGTGGATTAGTAGTAATAGTATGCTAAAATGTAATGGTAAATCAATAATAAATCGACTCGCATTCAACCGCTTAGTTACAATATTGCATCCCCACGGATCAAAATCTTTTGATTTGAGTATAATGCACCAACTCACGCACACAGTCGCACTTGCTTCTGTGTGAATAAAAGTTGCACTGAATTACCTGAAACTTGACAGTATGCGTTAGACGTAAACGCTCTTAACAGGCTGCCTTTCCGTTTTACAGCTACTATTAAGTAATTAGCAAATAAAAGTAATATTCGACATTGTTGTAAATTTTTATTATACAGAAATACCAAACAAGAGATCCTAGAGGGCCGAGGGAGAGGAACAATAGTCAGAATAATCAGCACAACAATCGCAACAGTCCTAGGAATCAAAACGGCCGTCCGAACATGAGACAGAATAATTCTAGACCTGCTGACGAAGAGGAAAGTTTTGAAACCAACAGTAAGTTCTAAAGGGCTTTGTACAAAATTTTATAGTGAATAAAGGATGGTAGTGGGTGAAAGGGATAAAGAGTTAGAAAGATAGTTTGTGAGATTCTATACTAATGCACAATCGTTTTTTATCTGGACTGGCTCAAATGGGTATTTAATTATTGTTTTAGTTAGTTACGAAATTGTTTTTAAAGTATCGACTGTCAAGACAATTATTAGTTACTAGATGTTCCGCGCGGCTTCGTCCGCGTAAATTAGGAATTTCACGGAAACCGTACATTTTTCCGCAAAAAATAGCTTATGTCACTTCACGTGGCCTATTCTTCATGTGTGCCAAAAAGCATAAAAATTGCTCCAGTAGTTCTAAAGATAATAAGCAATTTCATATAATTTTTCCCGTTTTTTCCACATTAGTCTTAGCGTGATAAAATGTAGCCTATAGCCTTACTCGATAAATGAGCTATCTAACACTAAAAGAATTTTTCAAATCGGACCAGTAGTTCCTGGATTAGCGCGTTCAAACTAACAAACAAACTTTTCAGAATTATAATATTAGTATAGATAACCTTGAGACAGTTTTAAAAAGATTTTTATATTTCTCTAGGTCCAAAGCCTCTAATGTCCATGAACATACCGAAGCCAGAAGAAGTTAAACCGGAACCAAAAACTACGAGGCAACCGGTAAAACCCACAACCGCTCCGGAACCTGGACCTTTGCCGAAGCCGCAACCCGCCAGGCAGTCCACGGAACCAGCTGCGATTCCCAAGCCGCAACCGCTCCGACAACCTGCTCAGGAACAACCCGGATCGTCACCGAAACCGCAGCCGGTGAAACCAGCTGCCGCAAACCCGCCAGCGGTGCAAGAAACGAAAATTACGCCTAAGCAGTGAGTATGCAAGGACTTCCACACATTAACTGCGAATTTGCATCGTATCGCAATTTGATTTTTATTACGAGTTGCCGCATATATTTGGGATGAGAGTTTGCAGTTATGTGTAAGAACCCTTAGAGTCTTTTCGGGGCACATTGTTTGTTTCTATTTCTACTAAGTCTCATTTACTGAACTGTACAGCATGGCTGGTGAGACATGTTCAATACTTATGCCCGTTGCAGACGATGCGCAATTGCTTGCGTGAGTACTAATACTAAGCATATATTTTCATCGTGTGAACGCATTTTGCTTAGTGAAAGTGCGAGTGTAAGTTGCTTAGTAGCACTCGCTTTGGTCCTCGCGCAAGTGCGACTCTTTTGCCTCCGCTCCGTCTACTTCACCCCCGCGCTACTTGCACTGCTCATCGTTTGAACATGCGTTGACCAGTACTAGCGCCAGTTCAGTCTGTTGTTTTTGTTGACACCGATTCTATTCAATAAAAAATTGAAATTTTCTATTGTCTTATAACTTTATGTGTATTCTAACTTTCTGGTATTCTTTTGTATCCTCCAAAGCTAGTTCTCGCATTAATAAATTTGACCCCCCAAGTAATTTCCTTCTTGCAATCCATTCTCACCCACAATCGTTTTCCTTTTTCTAAATTCTGTATTTCCTGCATCAGTTCCTCTGCTATCACTCACTCCATTTAGCTATTGAATTAGGCACTTAAAAAGTTTATTCAAAACCATACGCTTGTCCATGGTTGTCTACTATGCACTGGCACTATACAAAGCTACTTCGCGTCATCTTTTTACGTTTGAACGCTGGCGCAAGTACCTGCGCAAGTACTCGCGCAAGCTACTGCGCATCGTCTGCAACGGGCATTAAGGAGAGTACTCGGTACTTGATTCTCATTATAATTATCTCATCAAGCCCCATACGGGCACCGGTGGACGCGACAACAATAGAATACAATAGCATTTCCAAGAATCCGCGATCGAAGGGTTAAGTAATAAAATTAGGTACTTAATTTTTGAACAAATTTCCCTTTAAATAAATGAATAATGGACATAAGTAAATTACTATGCTGCCGGCGCGGCGCGGCCCACCCCGCCCCGCGCCGCGCGCTACTCCTCCCGCGCGCGGTGTCCATGCGTTGGGTAAATAATTATATAACTTTGAGCTACATTTACTAAGTGATCAATTGATATTTTTTTTTTCATCTAATATAATAGCCACATATCACGTCCTCGAGTATTGAACATGTCTCACCAGTCATGCTGTATATTTGGCTTATTAGTTGTTACTTTAGACGCAATTTTGTAAGTGACGATGAGAAGTGACAGGTAACTACTTATTTAAAGTAAATAACTTTTCAATCTGATATCCGACATTAGGTTTTTGTGAAACAGGTTTACAAAAATACATCAGGAAAAACATTTATAGTCTCTTTATGAGTTCATACTACAGAAAACCCTGTTATTGGCCTAATATTTTGAAATACACAACAAATCTAAGTTGCCAATAGTGGGATGACTGCCAACGCTCTTTCGCTCTATTTTATGACCTTACCTCCTCAGATACCTACCGGAGGCCCTCGCTATCGGTTCGACCATGATGCTGTCACTGGAAGCGGCCGCTAAGACGGAGCGGCCGGGCTTCGTGTGCGTCGCGTTGGCGGAGGACGCCGCTGCGACTTACCAGATGCTGTGCGAAGACTACGCAGAGGACTGTGGGAAGACTAGTGAGATATACAAGTTAGTATCAGTATTGGATAAAACAAATCCTTACCAGTAATCTGTAGTTAAAACAAACAAGACAACAATACAAAAAAGTAATCTTCTATAATATAAAATAACTAAATGTGTCGTTAGAAGCTAACCTTTTATTTCGTTTGTTCATGTCGGAGGAAAGTTTACTAGTTTTATTACATGGAAAGTTGATTTTTTTTTATACTTGCCCACACTATATTATGTTTGTTGAAAGGGTAAGCCACTCATTATAAATTTGTTTGTAGTAATTGCCTTATATAAATGTTCAAGTCACCAGTTTGTGAGTTATGAAGGTTTTTGCTGTCAATCCTTAACATTGGTAGCACGGAAAGAAATTGAAAATGTATTACTAAGCACCAGCACACAACAAGGGTTTTTTATTGTAACACCTTTTTGTAACATATTCTGAGCAAATAAATGAATTATAGTACGGGAGCCCTAGAACATTTTTTTTTATTACTATCTAGCTAATTTCTTGTGAGTAGCTTCATTTTAATAAGACGAACAACATTTTTATCTGCGAAAAATCTTGAAAGTGGTAGCTAACAGAAATAGAAAGGATTTCATACTTTGACTTGATGGTCCTAAAATATGGATTGTTCTATTTGTAGGACAATGTTACTCTTAAATTATATAACTATTAACCTATCAATATACAAAAAATCAGCTTGTTAGGGTTCCGTTTTAGGGTTCAGTAGTCAACCAAGTTTTGTTGATTACAGAACTCTATAACGGAACCCTAACGAGCTGATTTTTTGTATATTGAATATTGATAGATTAATAGTCATATAATTTAAGAGTAACATTGTCCTACAAATAAAACAGTCCATATTTTAGGACCATCAATTCAAAGTATGAAATCCTTTCTATCTCTGTTAGCTACCAGTTCCGAGATTTTTCGCAAATAAAAATGTTGTTCGTCTTATCAAAATGAATCTACTCACAAAAAATTAGCTTGATAGTAATAAAAAAAAAATTTGTTCTAGGGCTCCCGTACTATTATGAAATACACAATATTATGCAAAAGACCAAAACTGATGTTTATCAAATTCCCCAGGCCTACGCCAGGAGAGACGTTCTCGTATCTCAACCCAGAAGACGGAGCGTGGTACCGCGCCAGGTGCCTCAACCCCACCACGTCAGCGCTGATAGACGCCGGCAGCACCGTCACTACACGGCCCGACAACTGCCGCCGCCTGCCGCACAAGTACGAGGACGTGCTGGAGTTCTGCTGCCAGCTCGACGCCGTGGGAGTGCAGGTATGTGCTAGCTGTCTCTCTCCCACCACGGCAGCGCTGATAGACGCCGGCAGCACCGTCACAATGCGGCCTGACAACTGCCGCCGCCTGCCGCACAAGTACGAGGACGTGCTAGGGTTCTGCTGCCAGCTCGACGCCAGAGGAGTACAGGTATACCCCGCGCACAACTTCAAAATTGCTTGACCAAACTCGAGGGGCAATCGGCGCGTGAACAATATCTGCCAATAACGTACCTACAATAGCTGTAAAGTGTCAACGTCTGATCTGATCTACCAATAGTGTGTTCCCTTGTGCGCAAGCGCCCTGCTCACTCCACGCCCCACTGAAGAGTCCTAAAAATTTTAACATTTCACAATCCCCTATCATTTTTGTCTGCGGCGTATATCGCTAGCTAGCTATAGCACGCTGCAGTACTTGTAGGACCAAAGGAGCAAAATATGTTTCAAATTTGTTTTAATGTAAAAGAAACCATGTTTCTTAAGTATGTCATTTAAATTTCAATTTCCTCCTACAGGTTGGAGACAATCTTACTTGTACGTTGGTGGAGAAAGTTGGAGACACATTCAAAGTGAGCCTGGCCAGAGATGGTGCAGATATAGGTACGGGAGAGGTCTTCCGATGGCTGCCACCTGTTGAGAAACCAGCCACACCACCTGCTGCTGTTGGTAAGTAAATAATATACTTTTATTATATAAGTTAGTTGATACAAGTTGTAGTCAACAACGTCGTTTCGCAGCAATGTGTTTCTCGAACGTAAATAGTATATTTTTCCGCGATAAATGTTCTTTTCGGGACACGGAAGTTTCTCCTTACTTTTAGCGGTTTAGGCATGAAGAGGTAACGAGTGGCATGTTAAAGTGTTATCTAAACGCTTTTCCATATTTTATAAGCGTCCATCCACGCATCATTACTAACATCATGATTACAGTGCTCCCAAAGTGATAATGCGCATAGAAATTTTCGTCATTGTTCAGCAACGGTCGTATTTCCCGAGCGTCGTAAGACGATAAGTATATAGAGTGGTTAGTTGCATTATCTTATTGCATTGCGTTTAAGATACATGTTAGTCAAAGTTTGTCTTAACATTCCTGTAGCTTTTGTAACACGTTCCTGAATTTTGTTAAAATAACCATCATGGTCTCTTTAAAAAACATTAACTTCATTTAAGAAATAAAGGTACACATTAAAAACCATTTGCCGCGCTTGTGACTTAAGCAGGCTTCACACGTTTAAAAGTATCCATTTTGGAAGAATTCATCTGAAAGAAAATGGTATGGGCGGAGTTAGGCATATTTTTAATTTATTTGTTGTATTTCTGCATTTAGTATTGAAATACTTTAAAATATTATTTATTTTCATATTATATTTATGCATGTTTATCTTTCTATTTTTTTATTATTATTTTAAATTTGAATAAGGTGATTAAAATTAAACTCACCTTTGAAAACAAAACCAAGAAGGGTGTGTAATAGTTGCTCTAAATAATTCCACACAGAAATAACTTTGACAATTGACGGACCGGCGACAGCCACCGGGCCGGGCCACTAGGCGACTATTATAATATGATATTTACTTCTATTTCTTTAGATTTAGAACAAGGTGCAAAATACAAGTGCATTTTTTGGGGTTCTTACGTTTCATAGATTCGGGTGTTTCCGTGATTACGACAATTAGTGAAGATTTGCATGCGCATTATTAATTTGGGAGTACTGTACTACTTTTTATTTATGTCATGCGTGTCATCGCCGGACGCCGATTTGGTCTGCGTGCAAGTTGCCCGCATCCTACATTTCATAGATGTTTTTCCTGTCATGCGGGCAACACGCGCGCGGGCAGGAGCATCTCGTGAACCGCATACGGACCCAGATCCGCGTGCAGGTGAAAACACACATGACAGTAAAAGGGCCCTTAAGGTATTTAAAAAAGCGTAGAGACATCAGTCGCTAAACAAGGTGTCAATTTCCTACTCTTTCTATATTTCAGTGCTGCCGGAAGTGGCCCGGCCGGACGTGTCGGCGGGCGGCGTGGTGGTGGTGGAGGGGGGCGCGGAGCGGACGTTCGTGCGCGCCGCCACGCCCGCCGCGCTCCACAGCTTCAGCCAGGCGCTGGAGGACGTGCTGCACGCGGGCATGCAGGGTCAACGTGAGTGCAAACTGCCTAAGGGTCAATGACGCACAGACGGCAGACCGCAACGTAGATGAATTTCTAAATTTGTGTCGAATTGACAGACTTCAATTGCGTGAGATGTCATGCAAATCTGTCAATTCAATACAAATTTAGTCGCGTTGCGGTCTGAATTGAACCTTACTTCCGACAAAATCAGAATCGATCTCAAAGCTTTTGCTACTTCCGAAATAAATACTAGCGCAAAATCGTGTTGTGGCTCAATTTGTAACCAATTCGATCTCAATATTTATTCGAATATGGGCTAGGGGCGGCGCGGCGGCGTCATGTCGTTGCACGGTGACGGCGCCGCGCCGTGTATGATAAATTGGACTAAAGCTGTTCGCACATTTGTCCGCACCGTAGGCGTCGAACGCACGTGCGGCGCGTACGGTGTGGACGAATATGCGAGGTTTCACATCATTTCATACAACGAATTCTAAAATATGGCGCGTTCGGCGCGTGCTTGATGATTAATGTGCGATCACCTTTACGTTGCATCAAATGTTAGTATGTAGTTTAAACATTTTTATATTGCTGGATTCTATTTCAAATAGCTTTCACGAGTTTTAAACTTGATAATCATTTTCAGTGAAACCGCTGAAGGCTCCGCCTCAGAAGGGCGACGTGGTGGTCGGCAAGTTCACGGACGGCCTGCACTACCGCGCGCTGTGCAAACGCACCAACATCAAACAGAACAAGTATATGTTGGAGTATGTTGAGTACGGTATGTAATTTCTTTAACCCTTATGTTCAAGGTATTTAATATTTAATTTGCCGCCAGGTGGAGCTATGTAGCCGTAGGGGTTTTCGTGTCAAACTGACATATGACAGTTATATTATGGCACGAGACAGTTCCCCCGCATTGGGGGCGCTGATTCCGCTTTAAATAGGCACAAAAACAGCAGTCATTTCAAAGGGTATCATAAGTCCTGCGTACTTGTATAATGGAGGTCAGTGGCTACGTAGCTCCATAGTCCATCTAATAGCAAATGAAATATTGAAAACCCTCATTGTAAGTCTATTGGCTGAAAATACGCCGTTAAAGTAGCGTATAAGTAGCATAATTATGTATTCTAAAGTCATTTTTTACCTGGTGAACCATAAAAAGGTATGCTGCTGCTTTTACATTAATTGACATCACTTCTACATATTGTTACATTATAAAATAATCTCTTTTTATGGTTGTTACGGTCGGTCCTCGCATCAGGGTCTTAGGCCTATATGTCGGGTGCTATAGTCATTGTCAAACAGAAATGCACTGACAAGCGGTGACTATAGAGAGAAGATTCTGCTTAGCATGGACTTAAACTATTTTAACACATTTGCAGGCAACATCGAGATATCCAAGCTGGAAGATCTATACGAGTGTCCGCCGGAGTGCACACTGGAGGCCAAGCCGACTGTCGTCTCCATGGTGAAGCTGCAGCTGCAGTCTAAAACGCTGAGCGAGACGGCCATGGAATACCTGGGGACTTTGAGAGATGAGAATACTGAACTGACACTGGTATGTTTCTACCGCTATGATCAGGGGTTCTCTTGGTCAGAGACCATCTCTATATTTTTTTTGTTAACAGAGGCCACTATAAAGGTATAATAAAAATAAACTATAATAATAATCAATCTTAAACAATAAAAACTCAATACATAATTACATAAAAAGAAAACTTTAATATTTTTGGCAGTACCCACAAACAGCCTAACATTCCTGCATCGCGCTATCGAAGTTTTCTAAGTGCGTCAGTATATATACGACAGCTGGAATGTATCACGTGGGCTTCGGCCTGACCGATCACCGAGCATACTACCTCGCTCGGTCGGAAGATCTTCCTTTAGGGTCGCCACGCATATTCCCACATTGGTGACCCTCGACAGAACACGCCTCCTTTACCATCATCACTCCCTGCCCCTCCGCACCGCGCCAGCCAGCATGCTTCATCGGGTACCTCGTCCACTAGCCGCAATGTACCGCGGTCTGTGCGACTCCGCATCGGCATCATCGGGCTTTCTCACTACACCGACCGGTCAGCAAGCAGAGCACATCTCTCCTGGTCAGCACGTAGCATCGGCCCGCACGGCAGCTATCCGCTCACTGGATCCCGTGCAGCAGCATCACAGTTCCGACTCACTGGAACTCTCTGGCATTGGTGACTCAAGCGACAAGACTTCAAGATTCGACCTCCGGTCTTGTGGCGGTACCCACAATTCGCCTAACATTCCTGCATCGCGCTATCGAAGTTTTCTAAGTGCGTCAGTATATATACGACAGCTGGAATGTATCACGCGGGCTTAGGCCTGACCGATCACCGAGCATACCACCTCGCTCGGTTGGAAGATCTTCTTTTAGGGTCGCCACGCATATTCCCACAAGTATTAAAGTAGTTCCTGAGATCGCATCTTTATCAAAGGGTCGGCTATTAAATATTAAATTTAAAATAATTCGCGGACCACATTCTGACTCCTGGGGACTACTTGTGAGTTGTGGCTCATGGACAGCTGGTTAAGAACCAATCCCAATATGCTATTTAGTGACATATGACAGCTGTTTGACACGAAAGGCGCTACGGCTACCTAGCTCCATTAGTTGTCAAATGACATATCAAAAATCCCTATTGTCGTAATCCGATTAAGTAACGAAGGTCTGACCGACCAATTTATTAAATATATAAATTAAATAGAGATATCATTATCTCTACTTCACAGTCTCTAACCAACGGCGCGTCGTCCGGTCCCAGCGGCAGCGAAGTGGTCCTTACCTTGAAGAACGAGTCCATTAACCGTAAGCTGGACGACCTCAGCTTGCCGGAGTGGAAGAAACTAGAACAGCAGGGAGTGGATATAGTCGGTGAGTGAGTGAGCACGGTGTATGCTTAGGTAAATCTACATATTACGTCACAACGTAAGTGGAAGGGAG
Organism: Cyaniris semiargus; assembly: GCA_905187585.1. Classification (NCBI taxonomy): domain Eukaryota; kingdom Metazoa; phylum Arthropoda; class Insecta; order Lepidoptera; family Lycaenidae; genus Cyaniris; species Cyaniris semiargus. The sequence continues at coordinate 12,789,760 of LR994567.1, forward strand.
GGGAGGCCATGTATAGGGTATGTTAAAAAAATTCAAAAAGCTATATATTATATAGGGTAAAAAAATCTGGACTTTGCGTGACGTAATATGTGGATGGCCCCATAGCTTCAGCTTCGACTCCTGAAGACAAAATGATCTTGTTAAGGCAAAAAATCAGCTTAGTGTTTTAAGTATTGTTTCGAAAATTTTTGATGACTTTCTTTCCTTCTACAAAAACATTATTCGGTACCACTACTTTGAATCATTACGTAACATAGTACTTGATAGCTCTCTTAGGTTAGTGAGTAGTGACAGTAATTATCAATAGACATATTATCTATACTCAGGTGACAGCTTGTTTGCAAGTTTTTCTTTACTGTATATCTCTTATTGTATATAATTTTTGTCATTTTGTGGTAGCTAAGCGAAAAGTAAGTGATAGTTTATATTGCGCTAAATCATGACACTCGATATTCTACCTCAATTTTCATTAACATATTATTATTGTTGAATATGAAAAGTTATATAAATATTGATAACGCTTGCTAATAAAATATTCACAGCCAAAACCTACGAAAAAATTCTATTGCCTTTGACACAGACGCAGATGCGACGCATCTAAATATATTATTTAGTAAATATTTTTATAAGCAAGAGGTAAGATTATTTTCTAGAAGAGAAAATCATAATATTTCTATTAAATATATATGTATACACTAAGTTTTTCATTCCATTCTCAACTCCCTCATACATAAAATTTTGTATGGATTTAGGAACGCTTGAATCTTCAAAAGTATTTGAAAAAGACTATAAATTGATTAGCTAAACAGTAATTCAGTCCTCTGACTGATAAAAAAGGTACACAACAAAGAAATTTACCATCAGAGAAATTTCTTCATAAACAGATAGCGGACCTACGTAATATATTCGGTTTATATCAAACCCATGCGACTGATCGTCTTTGACTTTACATAACACGACCAAAATAAAGTTGGTCTGCCATTTGACTTTGAATTAATTTCTCTATCGGATTTTTTTTATTAGTAAGGAGTGTAGTATATATTTTATGTATGAGGTGGTATGTGTTTTTTCGCAGGTAAGTATAAGTCTATTGAGCAGAATAATACCATTTTTTTCCTACTTTACATTATTGTACCCGTGCCAGAAAGAAACGGTTATTTTCTTTACTTTTTGTAAAAATAAAAGACATTTAAGCAAACTTTAATATTTAGTATTTAGGACGAAACGATTTCCTAAAATAATAAGATAAGTATAAAGTAATAGTTCTGTAAAATGTAATATTTTCTCAGTATTAAAAATCACATAACTTGAAGTGCCATTAACATAAACATATTTTCAATACTTTTATAAACTCCAATATAGAAAAATCTCATTTTGTTTTCTCTTTTATAATTGTTAAGTTACTTTCTAAATCATAAACTTTAGAATTGAAATAATAAGTTGTGACTTTTGGTTGTTATACATTTAACCCCTTTACTAAAAAAAGAATTTACACAGCAAATAACTATAGAAGTGCTGTTTGTCTTCGTCTGTCACATTGATAAAGTCATAAGACAGACAAGGACAATGGGCCTTGAAAAGATAACACGAGACGACTCGACATTTTACGTTCCATAGAACTGACGTATTACAAAGGTAAATGTAACGTCATACAAACGTCAGTTATATAGAAAGTGAAGTGTCGCGTCGTGTCGTGACCATAAAGTTAATATACCTAGCGGAATAGAGAAACAAAGGCCTGAGCAAGCGAGATGTCACTATCAGTAACACTGCGTGGTAAAAAGAGACGTGTGATACATGACAGCAGAACTCTTTTTTTGACGTCCAGTCGGCACGTCTTGACAATTTAATCTCATAGAATTCATGTTCAATCATGCTTGTGTAAGTGTATATGCACACATATTTTTACACACAGATGCAAACCAATTTCGGTTTCGTTTGACAGCTCGAGATTGTTGCTCTATTCCGCTAGGCATATTAACTTTATGGTCGTGACGCTTAAGGGTCAATTCAGACCGCAACGCGACGCGTAGATGCATTTCTGAATTTGTATGGATTTGACAGATTTGCAAGACGTCTCACGCAATTGAAATCTGTCAAATCCATACAAATTTAGAAATGCATCTACGCTTCGCGTTGCGGTCTGATTTGACCCTTAGTGCGGTCTTGCCTTTATACTGTGTAAATATATCTTTATTAGTAAGAGGGATTTTTTTTGTAAAACTTTTTTTTTACTTACACCATTGTTGCATTTTGATGTTTTGTATTAATTGTAAGAAAGAAAATAAATTGTACCACAGTAACTTATTGTTTCAATTACTAATCTCTAAAAATTACCTAATCCAACAAAATTTAAAGCTAATCCCGAAATTTTCATAATTCAAAGAAAAATGTGAAACTATTGAAACTATTGCAACGACAATTATTCCTTTGATATACATAATCTTTCTAACTATGCCTAAATTGATATATATGTGTTTGTTAATAAAATACTTAATCAGTCATTACAGAAAAACTAAGAAAGAATATAAAAATAATAAACAATAATAGATAGAAATTAATTTGTTATTGCATTTCTTTATTTTATTTTCATTATAGCCTAAATACTATGCTTTGATTTAAACAACAAGAACAAGGGTATGGTGCAGATTTCTCTTTATTATATTTTCATCATTCCTTAGATATGCTTACAACTTACAGCTTTGCAACATACGCTTGTCAAAAAGTTATAGTCACAAGTATATTTATTTTATTTATTTATTTATTCTTCATGCACAAAGTTACAAAGACACATTTAAAAGTTTGTAATAATGCATCGGCGTACTTATCCCTTAAAAGAGATCTCTTCCAGCAAACCTTATAATTTTGTGGATGTATTGTAATAGAGGGGGCATGTACACAAAGAGACAAAAAAAGAAATCAAACAATCATAAACCTATTCTAACTTATAGTAACTAAATCTTAATTAAAATATAGATAAAATTATACTAATATATGATAATAATTACTTACATACATACGCAAAATACAATATACTAATACAATACACATACATACAATAATTATTAACAATGGTTAAAAATTAAAAAAATACAGAGAACTGCTTTAATATCTACATTAGTAAGAGGGCTATAATATTTATTTGGTACTAGATGACGCCTGCAACTCCGTTGCGCCAAAATTCGTTTATTTAAAAAGGATCCTATTTCCTTTCCCAGGACTCAAAGTATCTCCATACCAAGTTTCAGCAAAATCTGTTCAGCGGTTTGGGCTTGAAGAGGCAACATAGATAGACACACTTTCGCATTTATAATATTTGTATGAATGGCTACTGTGCTTTTCTGGTTCTTCTCGCCGGGTTAGTTCCCGAACCGGTGGTAGGCATCATGTAGACTTTCAGAAAATATTTGCAAAAATTTATTCTGAATAAAAAAAATTGAGTTTGAGTTTGAGTTTTTTTAAAGTTAAGGTTTTAAAGAGGTTGTAATGTAAGCCTTCGTATGTTGCAAAAATTCTCGGCCACCTCAGTATCCATATTAACTTAGCAAGTTAACCTCTCAATAAGAAGTATGATATATGCAGCAGACATCCCACCCATGATGATCAGCGACGTGAAGTACATGGAGCTGCCGGCGTCAGGCGAGGTGGAGGTGCTGGACGCCGCCATGATCGATGAGGGCACGCTGTCCGTGTGCCCGCCGCGTACGGAGACCGTGCGCCGCGCGCTGGCCGACCTCGGCGAGCAGGTGTGTGTGTGTGTGTGTGAGAGAGAGAGAGTCTGTGACATCACAGCTGCCGGGGCTAGTACATGGAGGTGCCGGTCGCGGACGGTGCGCGCTTACGTGCGTACATACGTGACGTCACAGTTGCTATTGCGGCGTGAACTACAAGTTGTTCATTCAATCTACTATATTGCTTTGCCGTAAAATTATGTAAAGTTCACAACATTTTGTGACACGCGATTTTAAAATTGCAGATGGAGGAGTACTGTAACAGCAAACTCGGTAGTGCGCCTTACCTGCCTAGGCCTGAGGAGCTCTGCATCGCCAAAACTAGTAAGTCGATTAAGTATAATGTTATTCGCTGTGTGAATATTTTTAGTAAGAGAGCTATTAAATTTAATTAAGAATTGCAAAAAAAAAAAACCGGATATAAAACTCTAATAAGTGTCGGGAATAAGAATGCAAAATATTGAATAGATCAAACTATTCAATATTTTGCATTTGCTTACCGGGAGATGCTTACAGACTTCAAGTAACTAGCTAAAATCCAAATTTTGTAGCATGGACCGGGTTAATGATAATGAGCAACTTCTATGATCATTCTCAGTCATATCAGCTTTCAAGCAAAAAAGAAAAAACTACAAAAAAATCTAGTTGCTACATCTAAACTGGTGAACTGATGCCACGCACAAATACACTCAAACACAGACAGATATACATTTGAAACTTATAAGACTCTTCTTTTTTTTTTTTGGTATTAAAATAACATTTCATTAACTTTCAGGTTGTGAGTGGATCCGCGGTGCGTTATGCGAGCAGGCGGGCGGGGCGGGGGGTGAAGCCGCGCGCGTCGCCCCGCTCGACGGCGGCAAGCTGTGCGACGTGCCCGTGCCGCTGCTACGCAAAATGTTGCCGGACTTCATGAAACTGCCCGCGCTAGCCTCGCTCGTTGACGTCAGAGGTACGTGAACAGGAGTAGGATAAAGCATGTCAGTAGCCTAAGCCCAATAGCGCGAGCGGCCAGGTCGCGGCGGCCTTCGAGTGTATGGTGTGGCCGCTGGCCGCGTGGCGGCCAGGTGCGCGTGGTCTATGGCGGTTTCATACTAAGGTATCTATCTCGATCATAAAGTTAATATACCTAGCGGAATAGAGCAACAATCTCGAGCTGTCAAACGAAACCGAAATTGGTTTGCATCTGTGTGTAAAAATATGTGTCCGTATACGCTTACACAAGCATGATTGAACATGAATTCTATGAGATTAAATTGTCAAGACGTGCCGACTGGACGTCAAAAAAAGAGTTCTGCTGTCATGTATCACACGTCTCTTTTTACCACGCAGTGTTACTGATAGTGACATCTCGCTTGCTCAGGCCTTTGTTTCTCTATTCCGCTAGGTATATTAACTTTATGATCTCGATGGCCGCCGCGACCTAACTGGCCATGTGTGGGGAAACGTAGCCAGGGGCTTTGACCCTGTGGGTGGATCCGCGGCACGTTGTACGAGCAGGCGCCACGCTGTGCGACGTTCCCGTGCCGCTGCTACGCAAGATGCTGCCCGACTTTATGAAACTGCCTGCGCTTGCCTCGCTGACGTCAGTGGTACGTTGACAGGAGAATGAGAATAGCTCGACATACTGAAGTTATATGTTTTCCTATTGCAGAGATAATGCGACTCAGTGGTGCATAATGTCGAAATGTGCTACTCCTTAATTGGAATGTGAATTAGCTTGATTGTGCGAAGCATTGCTGTAGTTGAAACATTTAACATTGAGCATTATGCGGCATAATGTGCTCAAGTGCGGCAATTGAAAAGCACGCGATGTGTGTATCCGTTGTCTGATTGCCATAACACAACCTTAACTTAGCATGGGATTAGACGACGTGATGTACACTGCCTGCTTTGTGCTATTGTGTATTATTGTATGAGAATGATAAAGAATTTGAATGTGCATTCCGTTTCTAACAATCTCTACATACTTCTAGGTTTCCCGAAACAACCCACGGCGGAGCAGCTGCAAGCGGCGCGTACGCACATGAAGCTAGACAAACACGGTCAGGGCTCCCTGCGTATATCTCGCTGCGATCGCGTCGAAAAGGGCTTATACAACGTCGACGCACCAGAACTACTTAAAGCTATGGGACTGTAAGCGGCTAAGGAACAAGTCAGTAAGCTATGAATAATAAATACTATAGAAGTATAACTGAGTCAAAAAATGGTTGCAAGAAATGTTGATTTGCAACTTTTGTACTTTCAGTTGGTTCAATTACATATTTGATTAGAATTATTTTTTAAGGTTTTTAGATTATTATTGAATTATTGATATTATCACTCTCACTCAGGCTGCCTTCACACTTGCGACTTAATGTGAAGGAAGCCTAACATAAAGATCCTCATTGTATACAGGTTGTAACAAAACAAAGTGATAATATGTACCATCGAGGAAATTGATTCATAGGCAGTTGACGGACCTACGTCGTTTGGTCGGCTTATGTCAATTCAATGTTAGCTGTGATCCGTCGGATGGGTTTGACTTAACGCGACCAAATTACTTAGGTCCGCCATCTGCCTAGGAATCAACTTCTCTGATAGTACTCTAAGGTGTGTTCCTTATAAAGAGTTTACGGTAAAAGTAGCAGCGCTGAAAGAGTTACTTTTGACTTCAACGTTTCTATGAGAAAAGCGCCAACGTCATGAATTTGCCCATACAAGTTTAAAAAATCAACTCTTTCAGCACTGCTACTTTGGCAGTTAACTCTTTCTATCGTTCACATACCCACCCTATCTATTTATGACATATATGGTAAGGTTTTTAGATAAATGACTTTATTTAGGGAATATGCTAGTGGCACTGACCTCCATTATACAAGTACGCTGGACTAATGATACCCTTTGAAATGACAGCTATTTTTTGTGCCTATTTGAAGCGGAATCAGCTCTCCCAATGTGAGTGATAGGAACTAAAGTTGACGTAAAAATGACGTTTGAAAGTCGCCATATTGGCGCTGATAGCAGTAGTGGGAGTATTTGGAACTAATACTAGTGATGACAACCAATAACGACTAAGCGGCCATTTGCTAGTTACGTCAAATTTAGTTCTCTTCACTCTTACTGGGGGCGCTGATTCCGCTTCAAATAGGCACAAAAAAAGTGGGTATCATAGGTCCAACGTACTTGTATAATAAAGGTCAGTGGCTAGTGGTTAATAAGAAAAATATGCTCTACATCAGGGGTTCCCAAACTTAGTTTGTCTACTGCCCACTTTGAGAACAAAATATTTTTAGCGCCCCCATTGTTTCACCTACTTTCTTATTTTTATTTAAATTAAGGGGCTTTTGCCGCAAATTTTGTAAAAATAAATACAAAATGTTAAATTAGTCGTTTTCAAACTATATTTTTAACATTACCACCTACGAATAATAAAAACTAAGGAAACGTTACTCCCATACTTCAATCGTTTTGAATTTGGTTCTCAAGGTTCTTTTCGCACACAATAATATGGCAATAGCTACGAAACACTACATTCAAATTGACGAAATAAAGCCGTTGACAATAATTGTCACTTCTATAATTACACTAAATTCTTGAATGTATTCAGGCCTTTTTGCATAAAGTATGCATGTATTCGTGTCACATTTCGTAGAATCGGAACAAATTTTTTGACACAGTTACTCTTCCTTAGTTTTTATTATTAGTAGATTACCACCGACTTAATTTGCATTTCCGAATCTTCTTCAATCGGGATTTAGGCCTTCAGCGCCCACAAGGGGGTGTTATCGCCCACTTTGGGAAAGGATGCTCTACATTTTGTATATTTTGTAAAAAGATGTTCGTGAAAATTTCATACGAAAAAAAATCGGTTTATACTAATTTGTTTATAGAATTCTTAACTTCATACGGCGCAGCCGAATGTTCTGAATTTGTTTTCCTACATTGTTGTTATACTGGGTATGTGCTTGATGCCATAAGGCTATCTTCTCAAATCCCACAGGCTTATTTGCCTAATTATTTGGACAGAACTCGCAGAATTCCGATTACGAAAGAGTTTCTACTTATCGTATCGGTTTTTTTGACGATTCCTCCATTGGAGACCTGTTTTTGGATAGCCTGATACCTTATTGATATGTTTTTCTCCTTGTTCTTGTCCGTTCCCAACTCCCATTGGTCAATTATACCTAAAGGTTAAATTGCTAAAAACTTTTTGCCTCGTCTTTCGAAGCGATTGCTTCTTGTATATTCTGCGTAATTCTGATACAGACATTTGCAGAACGTCAAAACCTTTCCCGTGTCCAAAATGTTGGAATTTTAATCCCTTTAAGGTACTTTGCCGGAACTTGGTATTTAAACTAATATTACTGAATATAGTTTTTATCACAGACCAAATGAAAGTGAATACTGAGCCTTGACGACAAAAAAATTAGGCCGCTTTTATGCATGTACTGCGCTCTTACTATATACACACCACGACGCTATGCCTTATTTTTTTATTTATTTAAATCAGGCATCTTGGCCCATATTATTACCTTATAGACTAACATACACACATTTATACTAAAACTAACACTAAGCACTAAACACGGTCTGCGACGTGGGGCGCGACGTGTCGGAAGTCGTCCTCGGAATCCCTGTAGACGACTTCATTATAAAGGATTAAAAAAGAATTATAAAGGCGTTGCTATTACAGTAGTTTCCCTGGCCTCAGTTTGTGTTTAACAAAACACTGTCTTTGCTTTTTTGTGGTCTGTGGTTGTTTCTTTCTTTTCAAGTCTTCTATTTCTTCTCCTAAAAACAGTTTCTGGCAAATGTAGCATGGCGATGTTAATTTCTTTGCCAGAAACGAATAATGTTTTTGGGAACATCTGTTTCATTTATATACAGACAATCCACTAATATAATAAAAATATTTCCTGGGTTATAATATAAAAAAGTGTCCCAAATCAGCAATTTTATTACTTTCCATACTTTCCACCTCGTTTGGGGCTTAAGTCTGATAACTACACAAGGTAGACGACACTATAAATGACATACAGTACATCATCTTAATACACTCAACTCACTCAATATACAAAATAAATAATCCTGCCGTGAGCGTGCTGATGATGATGATGATGAATTATACCTAATTGAACACTCTCGGTCATGTCAAATTTTTAAACAAAAAAAACTAGGTCAAAATGCTCACGCGTTGGGATCCTTCGATGCGTCGGACACACAGACGGACACAATGTGTTCGTTACAATCACTTACAAAGTGCAGTTTCAAATCGTGGGCGCTTAAAACTGCTTCTGTGTTGAGAGTTTGATTTCCAGGACGTGGGCTGAGGTACTCTCCTGTACGATATTTATAATAATATTCGGGTGAATTGATTTGTTAGTGTATTTCTTTTCGGATTGCAAATAATATTTAAATTGGTGGACGCGAGTCACGAAACAAAAATAAATTTTGTTAAAGGCCAACTGTACTTCGCTTTCCCTCGCGCTCGAATTTGTTGCTGTCTCGCTCCCGTGGACCCAGATCACCAAATATTTTTTTTTCTCTTTATGTAAAGGCATCTTAAGATTAAGTCGGCCCTAAATAGTTTCTTGTGGAAACAAATAGGCGATAGGCCTTTTCAAAATGTCGCCCTTTTTGGTGAATCGCGTCTAGCAATAAAGCACGCTATTGTTTCTTTGTTTACGTTTAAAGACTAAAGTATATGCTCTTGTAATGCGGATTTTTCATGAAAATTCATGTTTGACAGTAAAATACAGTCTTGTACTATTTCCACACTTTGTTGTATTTGCTACTTTCATATTAATGTTGACTGTGTTTTATTACAACGTTTAGAAATAAGAATGTTTTTTTTTTGTTAAGAATGGCCATAACACATTGTTGTCGCAAAGCGGTGTTGTGGTCTCACTGCATCTTGCCCGTATTTTTGGTCAGTACTCAAGATGCATCTCGGTCTCAAGACACGGTTCAGGCTCTGTGATTGGTTGGCTGTCAAAATTTGGACCAATCACAGAGCCGAATCGCGTCTTGAGACCGGGTCGCATCTTAAGTACTGACCAAAAATACGGGCCTTAGTGTCTAACGGCCGTTCCCAATATTCAATCTATCTCTGGTTTGACATACAACCGATCGCAGCTAACATTGAATTGACATAAAATATATGTCTCTAATGTCTAATGAGAGCTATTCCTATCTCTAGTAGGGCAAAACCAGAGATAGATCAAATATTGGGAACGGCCGTAAACACACCATGCCGAAGATACGTGGCCGAAGTTCCGTGGCCGATATTACGTTCCGACGCATTCGGCTGATATGACCCCCGATGAGAGTCGAAATTACGCGGCGGAAATTCAGTTGCGTAACTTTGTCCGAGTATTCAGTATTTCGAACGCCGCCGAATTGACGCCGAAAAAAAACATTACCGCCGAATCGCTGCCGAACTTACGCTCGACCGAAGTTCGGCTGTACGCTATAACGCGACGTTATTTCGGCATGGTGTGTCATCGGTAATTTAAAATACATTGCAGGCGTAATCTTGCCGAACTTCGGCCGCATATTTCGGCATGGTTTATATGGCATTAGAAATAAGGACAAATCTGACATTTAAATAAATGTATTTTTTCTATATACTGTGTTTTCTTTGTACAGAAATGTAAATAACTTAAAAAATGCGACTGCACTAGTGTAACTAATCCTTTAAATCACAACTTAAGTCACACCTACTAAGTAAACAAATTGACAATTCATAATTACTCGTTGACGACATAAACAATACACTGCCTATGGAAATATCTAATTATTAATATTATTAATTCATTGACTACTATATTAATTGCATTCAAATTTATTAACATTATTTTATAACTCTATTTCATTTAATGTATCTATTTTTATTCTATATGACGTCATGTCCTTTAAATTGTTATGAGAATTGACATTTAAGATTAGTATAATATAATTAATATAGCATTTATTAACATGACCTTATAAGCGAACCGTTTTCTTACCTTTCGTTTTGCAAGCCAAAGCGGGGTGGTATTTTTATTGGTTCGCTGGATATCATAACCCCATAATTATTTATTATCTTATGGTCCAGTAATCGCGCCGTGCATCCTCAAAGTACAGCGTTTACTCGTCACCTTAGTCTCTAAAATTTTTTTTATCTATTTATATAATATGCATATACTACAAAGTAAACTTATACTACACAAATATGTGTAATCCATTATATTTATCATAATTTTATTATTGTATTGTTCCCACACTTACCACGTCGTCGTAGCCGCAACATTACTTAATTACTTGTTACCTACGTACACGGTACACTAATAAGTAATTAATATTTTAATAACAAATAACAGGTGTACGGACTGCCTTGGTCAGGCTTCGTTCACGGTATGCTGCGCGCGCGTCGCCCTTAACGCCCTTATCTCGTCGCTATGTAGGTCAGTCGTCAGCTGGGCGCCACCTGTTTTGATCTATGACGTGACGTCTTATTGCAGTTGGGATGAGAGGGAACTCTAATGCTATTATATAATATTTTATTTTTACACTATAAAATCATTCTCTAATTTGCCTATATTATATGCCATTTTGCCTATATATTATATATATATCACATCAATTTTAGGCTTATCTACTATTATTTTTTTAATTATTATGTATTTTTAAAGTTTTTATATATCTTATTATTCAGTTTGTGCTGACGCCAGTGTGCATCTGTCGAGCGATTGACAATAAGGCCTCACATAACACCAGGGATCGCGGTATAGGTATTATACCGTGATCATTACCTGAGTGGGGTCCTTTTCGGTGGAATTCGCATTACACTGCAATGTATTTTGTAATTTGTACCCAAATAGACACTATTTATATTATGTCCGTCTGCTTATTAATGTTCTTTTTTATGTTATTTTTGTTTCTGTGTTATCTATGTTTTCTATATACTTACTGTCTTTTTTTGTGAAATGTTTATTGTAATGTGGTGTAATGTGTATGTGCTGAATAAACGCTTATTATTATTATTATTATTATTATTATAACTAACTACACTACGGTGAAGTGACGCGACACGTCAATAATAACCAGTGGCGGCGCAAGACCTAAATTTTATGTGGGCAAAATATATTTTGCGAGGCCCCCTCATGGATAATGCAAGAAGACGAATTTTGTTAAAAGATTTTTTTGATACTCGTAAATCCTAAAAAAAAAACGCGCTGTCCAAGGGGCGCGAGGACCCTAGGACCGCGAGGCCGTGGGCCGACCGCCCACGCCTTAGGCCGCCCCTGATAATAACATCGGTTTCGGTTACGGTGGCCGGTTTCATTGAAACCAGGCCAGTTACGCAGGAGTAATTTTATAGTGCCCAAGTGTGTGCGCAGTACACAAGAGCACTCTCTATTCCTTTACTCTCATAACCCAGTGAGACGGAAGACCGACACGACTGGCGTGAGATCAGGCGCAGGATCGACTTTTTACATGCCCATCCGACACACATGGATCATCTTGTCAATCAGGTGATCAGCCTGCATTGTCTTAACCAAACTTGGAAATAACATGTTTCCAACGCGGGAATCGAATCCACGACCTTTGAGTCATTAAGAGCCGCACTCAAAACCACTGGACCACGGAGGCGACGGAGGTAATTCCGATGCCGCGTAAATCGTAATGCAGTTTAGAACATACAATTTCATACAAGGAATATTTGGCCGTTATAGGAGGTAGCAACGTTTTCGAGAAAGTTTTTCAGGTCGGCTGATTTTGTGATATGTCGTCATTCTTGCTCTTCTGGTTAAGAGTCCGGGCGGTCTGGCTGCCGGTAGTGGTTGCGTTCATTAGTGCGCAAACTTTTTGTCCAGGCTATAATCCTGGATTTTAAAATCATTTTAGTGAGCAAAGGGTGCTTAACACGTTCATTGCCATTACGATTTTTTCACAAAATGCTACCTCCCGTACCATGATGTGGCGCGTCACTACGCTACATTTTAAATAGGTTGGTGAAAAAATAGAAAAAAGCGAACAGTCTGGCCCGAAATACTTAAAAATAAAATTGCATTATATTTTAATAAAAAAAATAGAAACTATCAAGGAAAATATCCCATAAAAATATCAAGTATCCCTAGAGTGAACTATTTTAGTTGCACCCACTGACCTCCATTATTTGTATAATGGAGGTCAGTGGGTGCAACTAAAATAGTTCACTCTAGGGATATAAGTACGCTGGACCTATGATACCCACTTTTTTTGTGCCTATTTGAAGCGGAATCAGCGCCCCCAGTGAGCGGGAAGAGAAGTAAATTTGACGTAACTTGCAAATAGCCGCTTAATCGTTATTGGTTGTCATCACTAGTATTAGTTCCAAATACTCCCACTACTGCTATCAGCGCCAATATGGCGACTTTCAAACGTCATTTTTACGTCCGTGAGTAATTTGTATTCTGTGTTTTTACGTCAAATTTAGTTCCTATCCCTCCCACTGGGGGAGCTGATTCCGCTTCAAATAGGCACAAAAAATAGCTGTTATTTCAAAGGGTATCATTAGTCCAGCGTACTTGTATAATGGAGGTCAGTGGTTGCACCATAAACCAAAAGATGGACGTTCTAATGGGTTGTTTTCTTTTTTTTTTATCTCCACCAGACGGCGCGACGATAGACACTTCTAGATTTTCTATTGGTTCCCCACCGATCTAAAATTATCTGCAGGTTGGCATCACTGACTACATATGGGTTGTGTTTCTAAAAAATGTCAAGTGTGACATAAATCAAAATATCTTAAACCTAGTTTCCGTTAGCATAATATTAACATAAAACTGTATGTATTTATATATTTCCATATATTACTATTTATTTATTTATTTAACATTTATTGTACACAAGACACTTATTCTAAAACAATTGACATGGAAAGACGACACAAAGGCACTGCTTATTTCTACAGAAATTTCTTACAGCAGCCCTACGAAGAGAAACTACGATGTAAGAAAATGGACAGAGCGTGCACAATCACAAAAGAGTACTTTAGATATACTTACATACTAAAATAATAATAATAATAATACTGTATTATAACCAAAATAAATAATTTAAGATACCATACTAATTGAAATAAATGCAAAATAATTCACCTATAATACATAAATACTATATGTATATTTAATAACGGTATTTATATGGATTCTTAAAGATAATGCTCTTTTAACCTTTTTTTGAATAAACTGATAGTGGGGCTATCGCGAACAGCATGAGGAAGTGAGTTCCACAATCTGACTGCATGAACAGTGAATGAGTAAGAAAAAAGTTGGAACGATGTGGTGGGAGGGAAAGGTTCATTCTAACACTGGATTTACATGGGATATGGAGGGGTCGGGAAAAATTGAATCGATCGACAAGGTAGGAGGGAGATAGAGGATTATACAGGATATTATATAGTAAGCTAAGGATATGGGAGTTGCGACGGAGACGAATGGGAAGCCACTTGAGTTTAAATCTATACTCAGAAATGTGATCGAACTTTTTTAGGCCAAAAATAAAACGGATACAGAGATTCTGCAGGCGTTCTAATTTTGTCAGTTGTTCCTCATTCAGGTCTAAGTAGCAGGAATCGGCATAGTCGAGGATAGGGAGAATGAGGGTTTGGACAAGGAGAATTTTGGTGGGAATAGGCAAGAAATTTTGAAGGCTCTTCATCATGTGCAACGAGTGGTGTACCTTTCTGCTGACTTCATTAACCTGAGGTTTCCAACTAAGATTACTGTCCAAGATGATCCCTAAATTTTTAACTGAGTCAGCATAGTCGATAACAGTACCATCATATATGACTGGAGGCACATTTCGTAAGTGTTGAGTCCTGTATTTGCTGTTAATTAAGATGGCCTGCGATTTTCTCGGATTCACGAGCAAACCGAAAGATCTGGCCCAGACGGCTATTTGTTGTAGGTCGATATTAATGCCAGTAATCGCAGAAATTATATCTTCGATGGTACAATGCCGGTAAATTTGCAGGTCGTCTGCGTATAAATGAAAATTTGATCTGATTAATGTGGCGATAACATTGATAAAAATAGAGAACAGGAGGGGAGAGAGAACGCCACCTTGAGGAACACCCGCTTCAATATCGCACCAATCTGAGGTGGCCTCATCTGAGCGGACACGTTGCGAGCGTCCTCGAAGGTAGGTGTCGAACCAGTCCACCACTGAGGGAGATATGTTAAGGGAACGAAGGATAGAAAGGATGATATCAAAGTCTACAGAGTTAAATGCGCTGCTAAAGTCAAGGAGAACTAAGATTGAAATACATTTGTTTTCCATTGCCAGTTGGAGATCATCTGTGACTTTTAGCAGCGCTGTGACAGTACTGTGACCTGGGCGGAAACCGGATTGGAGTGGAGAAAGTAACTTATTAGAGGATAGGAATTGGGAAAGCTGTTTATGGACAATGTGTTCAAGGATTTTAGAGAGATAGGGTAGTATGGATATTGGCCTGAAATCGGAAACAGAAGATGGATTTGGTGTTTTAGGAAGTGGAATAATATTAGCACGTTTCCGTGCTGAAGGAAAAGAACTCATTGTCAAGGAGTAGTTAAGGATATGTGTGAGAATTGGCAAGAGTTCGGGAAGGGTAAGTGATATCATGCGAGGGCTTAGGTTATCATCGCCTGCTGCATTAGATGTTATAGCCATGATGTGTTTACGTACTTCATCATCAGAGACAGGCGTGAATGAAAATGGGGTACAAGAAGGGAGAGGAAGAGAGCGAAGATGGGATATGGTATGGGCTTTAGTGTTCTGGTCGACAACTACTGGTGGGACAGAGAAATGAAAGTTAAGCTCATTTAAGTCAATCGTGTTATTGAAGCTGGCGGATGATTTGCCAAAACCTAGTGTCGAAAGAAATCTCCATAGTTGAGAAGGGTTACTTTGTTCAATAGATGAGTGTATGTAACGTCTCTTAGCCTCCCTACACATACGACTGCAACGATTTCGTAGATATTTATATTTTAACAAGTTCTCATTAGTCGACCGTTTTTTGTACCTACACATGACACGGTTACGTTTGGCCATCACAGTAACGATATCTTGCGTTGCGTTGCCGGTGCATGTTTTACTCTTGACTTTTTTTAGAGGAGCATGTTTGTCAAAAATCCTGGTTATAATTTCAGTTAAAATTGTCACCTTTTGGTCAACATCCGAAGCCGAGTAGATTGGAGACCAGTCAGCGTTGGACACATCATGTTTAAAAGCCTTCAAATCAATTGCCTTTATACTTCGTAAAAGAAGAAACTTGGGTTTACGTCGAGGTGGTTTGACTTTCAGGGAGAGGAAAATTAGGTCGTGATATGAGAGGTTGGAAGGAAATTGTCCGTGGATTTTTATGAGGTCAGGAGAAGATGTAACAAGGAGATCCAGTAAGGTTGGGGTACAGTTTGGAGCATGGTGGGTCGCTGATAGAGGAAGTAGGTAAAGGTTAAATGACGTTAATAGCGCCCGAAGTTTGTGAGCACGTGAGTCGGATCTTAAAAGACATGTATTAAAGTCCCCTGCAAGTAATGTGTAGTCATAATTAAGGCTATGCGTAGCTAAAAGAGATTCTAAGGTGTCAAAATAGTCAACGCGTAATGATGGGCTATAGAGCACACATAGCAGGACTTTTTTATGGTGCAGGGTGACTTCAATCATAGGTATTCAACCGTGCAGGAGCAGCCGTTTGACGATGCTGCGATAAGTTTGCAGTCTATGTCGCCACGCAGGTAAATGGCAACACCACCACCGCCCTTTTCAACTGGATCGTTGCGGATGAGTTTATATCCCGGGAGAGCATAAGCTGCGGACGAAAGTGAAGGCTTAAGCCAAGACTCGGATACTAAAATGGCGTCAACGTGCAAATTTGTACCGAACATCGCGATGAGATACGAATAATGACGCGGGATACTTTGGGCATTAATATGTACTATGTTAAAGTTGTTTGGAACAGAGGAAAATACCCTATTCAGTTGATCATGAGCAGAAGGGGAAACCAAGCTACCATCACCAGTGCTGTCCACACTAACAAAACTGTCTGACGATGAAGAGCACGAAAAAAAGTCATTATTTTACCTATATATATATATATACATATATATAGTCTTTAGTAGTAAGTTAGTTTTATATTATAGTGAGTAAGTTCTATATTTATTATTATTTACGTATACATATATTATATATATATATATATATATAATATATGTATACGTAAATAATAATAAATATAGAACTTACTCACTATAATATAAAACTAACTTACTACTAAAGACTATAATTTAGCTTTTACAACCCTATCTTAGCTCACCGCCACTACCGGGAAAGAGATAATATGAAACATTCACAAAACCTTATCTACTAAAAATCACAAATAATTTAGATTTATGCACTTAATAATAAGTATTGATAAACAATCATAAA
Source organism: Cyaniris semiargus (assembly GCA_905187585.1). NCBI lineage: Eukaryota > Metazoa > Arthropoda > Insecta > Lepidoptera > Lycaenidae > Cyaniris > Cyaniris semiargus. The sequence continues at coordinate 12,806,910 of LR994567.1, forward strand.
AAAAAAAGAATTATTTAGATGAAATGTATAAAGATACGTGGGAGAGCCATGCTTCGACACGAATGGGCCGGCAACGCACTTGCAGCTCATCTGATGCTGCGAGTGTCCATGGGCGAAGGAGGTTTCTTTCCATCAGGTGACCCGTTTGCTCGTTTGCCCCCTTATTTCATAAAAAAAAAAAAAAAAAGATAACCGTTATCAATAGCCAAATGGCCATCACAGCAGCGCCTTAAAAATCCTTAAGACAAAAAAAAAATGTAACATGACAGGTGACATTGACAGCAATTTTTTACAGAATTGCAAAGTTGTTGCAACAAGTACCTAGGTTTAGTTTGTCAAATCAGAACGAGATTAGTTTGGAATAATTATAGTTATTTAAAAACAAAACAGGGTGGAAAGTGTAAAAGATAAAACTACCTTGGAGTTGGAAGATAGAATAAAGCACGAAATAATCACAAGACATAAATAACAATAAACATGAACACACACAATATAAGTACTATTTAAAATAAACCGCTAACTGGCTGTATGGGCAACGCTCCCTTTGCCTGTCCCGACCGGGACGAATTAACAAAAAAAAAAAACCGCTAACTTCACTGTGGACGTGTGGACGCACAAATTAAATCTTTTTCACTCGGCGAGAGGAAGATGCCGTTCTGCTAGTCGGTTTATCGTCTGCTATTGCGGGCTTTGCCCCTATACACCATGGCCACTCGTGGTATCCAATGGCGGAGCAGCTACCTGCGATATCTTTTCAGCGGGAAACAAGATCGTCAATTTTTTGAGTTCCTGCATACTCTCTATCTTACGGCGTGATTTGTCAGGCAACATGACCGCAATCTTTCCCTCGGCGGACCAGCAGCTACGCACTCCAAAGTGTTGGCGAGCAGTCATGAACACCTGGTGCCTAGTCTTTGTAAGGAACTCCGAGATTACAATGCCAGTATTTTTGAGGGTCGACTTCGCATCCCAGACCAAGCGCCGCTGCTCCAAATCACGAAACCTGACTAGAATGGCACGGGCTTTCGTCTTGGGAGCGCCAAGACGATGAGAAAATTGTATGTCATTGCAGGTGAACTCCAAGTTCATTTTGTCAGTTATTACCTTTGCAACTATATCATAAACATTTTCACTTTTTGTTTCAGGTATGCCATGAAACAGTAATATTTTCTTGCGAAGAAATTTTTCGTGCCTGTCAAGGCCTAGAATTAACAAATCTAGCTGCATTTTCAGTTTTGACAAAGTTTGCCATACGAATGACTTAAATTCCATAAACTCACTGCTTAGACTGGTCATGTCAGGTACCACAGTTGCAGGACCAGCACTCTGGAGTCTCTTTTCGTAGGCGTCCATGCGTGACTGGAAAAGTTTAGCCAGATCCTCCAAATTTGCTGCAAGTTCTGATGACATGTCCATAGTTCTTGTGAGGTTATGTGACTATTCAGTTTTTATGGTGAAAGTGAAAAAGTTAAGGATACTTTATATTGTGGCGAGCAAAGAAGGGTTTTAATACTAATTACTTAAATACATGAATAAATTTGAAAACTGTAAATAATTTTAATTTATAATTTTAGTTCGGAATAAATTTTGAGTGTTGATGCTACGCCTACCCGCAAAAAAAAAAATACTATGTTTTTTGCTTCGTCCCTCTAGTTTAAATTTCACGAAGAACATACGCCTTACGGCCGTTCCCAATATTCAATCTATCTCTGGTTTGACGTACGACCGATCGCAGCTAACATTGAATTGACATAAAATATATGTCTCTAATGTCTAATAAGAGCTATTCCTATCTCTAGTAGGGCAAAACCAGAGATAGATCAAATATTGGGAACGGCCGTAAGCGATCATTGGCCTAAGCGATTAGGCCAGTTTACTGGTAACAGTTTAGGAACACGCTGACTGAAAACTGACAACTGAAATAGTTTTGGCGGGCATGTTACTTTGACACTTCTTCTACTTTTTATTGTTGGTGTGGTTTTTATTATTTTTTCCCAAATTGTGTTATTTGGGTTTATGATGTTCATTATTGGTAAAATATTAGCCATTAAATATCCGTTATCTTGCACAAGTGCAGGTAAGATGTTATCAAAACCAAAATGTATAATTCCTGTGACATTTGGTGTGAATAACGGTAAATAGGGCTATTTCTTCCGTGAGTTTTAACTAAAACATCGTTATAATAACTTTATTATCCTATAGACGTTCCGCGCGGCTTCGCTCGCGTAAATTAGATATTTCACAGAAAAATTAGTCCACAAAAGAAACCCCTATGACCCTTCACGTGGTCTACTTCTTATCTGATCCAAATAACAGAAAAAATGCTCTAGAAGTTCATGAGATAAGCCCTTTCAAATAATTTCCCCCGTTTCTTCCACATTTTCCTCAATTTCTTCGCTCCTATTAGTTTTAGCGTAATAAAATATAGCTTGTAGCCTTCCTCGATAACTGGGCTACCTAAAACTGAAATAATTTTTCAAATCGGACCAGTAGTTCCTGAGATTAGCGCGTTCAAATAAGCCCTTTGAAATAATTTCCCCCCGTTTTTTACACATTTTCCTCTATTTCTTCGCTCCTATTAGTCTTGGCGTGATGAAATATAGCCTATAGCCTTTCTCGATAAATTGGCTATCTAGCACTGAAAGAATTTTAAAAATCGGACCAGTAGTTCCTGAGATTAGCGCGTTCAAACAAACAAACTAACAAACTCTTCCGCTTTATAATATTAAGTACTAGACGTTCCGCGCGGCTTCGCCCGCGTAAATATTTCACAGACAAATCAGTCTACAAAAAATAGCCTATGATCCTTCACGTGGTCTACTTCTTATCTGACCCAAATAACAGAAAAATTGCTCTAGTAGTTCGTGAGATAAGCCCTTTTAAATAATTTCCCCCGTTTTTTCCACATTTTCTTCTATTTCTTCGCTCTTATTAGACTTAGCGTAATAAAATATAGCCTATATCCTTCTCAATAAATGGGCTATCGAACACTGAAAGAATTTTTCAAATCGGACCAGTAGTTCCTGAGATTAGCGCGTTCAAATAAGCTCTTTCAAATAATTTCTCCCCGTTTTTTCCACATTTTCCTCTATTTCTTCGCTCCTATTAGTCTTAGCGTGATAAAATATTGCCTATAGCCTTCCTCGATAAATGGACTATCTAACACTGAAAGAATTTTTCAAATCGGACCAAGTAGTTCCTGAGATTTGCGCGATCAAACAAACAAACAAACTCTTCCGCTTTATAATATTAGTATAGATTCGTTGGAATATTACTGCGTCTTTTTCAAATTGAAATGTATCAAGTTTTACATTCTTTTGCCCAGTTTTGTAGCAATGGGGCATTTTCTTATTTTTTTAATTTGATTGTCAAACAGTTTCCATTTTAGTAACTAGATGGCATATGGGTAGACAACTATCGGTAATACTATATAAACAATAATAATTGCTACAAAACTGGGCAAAAGAATGTAAAACTTGATACATTTCAATTTGAAAAAGACACAATGATATTCCAACGAATAGAATAATAAAGTTATTATAACGATATTTTAGTCAAAACTCACGGAAGAAATAGCCCTATTTATCGTTATTCACACCAAATGTCACAGGAATTATACATTTTGGTTTTGACATCTTACCTGCACTTGTGCACGATAACGGATATTTAATGGCCAATATTTTACCAATAATGAACATCAAAAACCCAAATAACACAATTTGGGAAAAAAATATAAAAACCACACCAACAATAAAAAGTAGAAGAAGTTTCAAAGGAACATGGCCACCAAAACTTTTTCAGTTGTCAGTTTTCAGTTTGACAAGTTTTTATTATGTCAGCGTGTTCCTTAACTATTACCAGTATACTGGCATACGGCCGTTCCCAATATTCAATCTATCTCTGGTTTGACATACGACCGATCGCAGCTAACATTACATTGACATAAAATATATGTCTCTAATGTCTAATGAGAGCTATTCCTATCTCTAGTAGGGCAAAACCAGAGATAGATCAAATATTGGGAACGGCCGTTAATCGCTTAGGTTTAAGATATTTTTATCTATGTCACACTTGACAGTACACTGAAATTTTTAGAAACACAACCAATATGTAGTCAGTGATGCCAACCTGCAGATAATTTCAGATCAGTGGGGAACCAATAGGAAATCTAGAAGTGTCTACCGTCGCGCCGTCTGGTGGAGATTTAAAAAAGAAAACAACCCATTAATGATGGTATTACCGATAGTTGTCTACCCATACGCCATCTAGTTACTAAAATGAAAACTGTTTGACAATCAAATTTAAAAAATAAGAAAATGCCTCATTAAACCGAACGTTATCGGTTTGACGTAAAAATTACGAAGACGCCTAATAAATGTCGTAAAAATAAACTCAACTGTAGGGCCAACCCACACGTACCACAACCACACCACGTAGTCGGGCGTATATTTCGTACTGTAAATGAACTGGACTATTCACATGTACCACATTTTGCAGTCGTTGTCGACCACTTGTGTGATACCGACCACATCGCAACCACGGTCGATGCAATGACAGTGTGCGCGCACACCGCCTGCGCTCTTCCGCCCTCCGTTTCATTGACTTTCGTACCACATCCATTTACATTTAACCACATTGCCACTGGCGACAACGCAACCACGTCGACTTTTTGTCAGTACCACAACGCAACTATAAAAAGCTGCAGCGACACGATGTTGCGATGTGGTGTGGTTGTGGTACGAGTGGGTTGGCCCTATAGGGTAAAATTAACTGCAAAACTAGCCTATAGTTAATAGTAGGGAGATAAGTATGAAATAACTTAACAGACAGCTAAAATAGAACATTTAACTTAAGAGAACAATTTAATTTAGAGAACAAACAATTCACTATAGAGAACAAACAATATACTATAGAGGACAAACAATATACTACAGAGAACAAACAATTTACTTTATAGAAATACCAGGCTTACAAGATTGTTTTATGTCTTTTCCATATTTGATTTTAATGGTTCCAGTAAATTTCTTATCAGTGTAGTTTTCGGAAGCCATTTCTGTTATAACAGGTTCGCTTGGGCATCTCTGGGCAGCATCTTCTAGAATCTGCTGTTCCTGCGCTGTCACTGTTACAGTATTATTCAGCCAAGCTTCGTAATATAATTTTGCGTGTTCGTCTTCCAACATTGGTATTAATTTTGTTTGTGAACCATTCTTTGGTGACTCATTTTTTTTTACATTTTTCCTCTTTACATGCTTTACTTTTGCGTTATGTAAAGTTGATTTTTTCTTGTGATTATTACGATTTTCGTCCGTTCCTATTGTTGAATCAGTCTTTAGCATTTTGGGTTTTTCAGCCTGTATTTTTGCACTGGTACTTTTATTATTATTGATAATATTTCTTGTCGGCTTTACACCGCAGTTTTCGGTTGTTTGACTAACTTTTCTCCTTTGAAAACTGTTTAATATTGGTTTTGGACTTACTTGATCTTTCGACACCTTTGGTTTATCTGGAAGCAAATACTTATTTACGATATCTCTACTAGAGGACGCTTATCATTTATCGCACGGGAACTGTACATTTTCCGGGATAAAGGTATCCTAAGTCCTTTCTCGGGACTCAAAGATTCTCTATACCAAATTTAAGCAAAATCGGTTCAGCCGTTTGGGCGTGAAAAGATTACAGACAGACAGACAGACACACTTTCGCATTTATAATATTATTAGTATGGATAATGGATATGATTAATTATATCTCTATAAACAATACCAACCCTCCCAGGCTTGTCAAAAGTATTACTGTAATAGGAAATCTAACTATAAAACTTTGTAATTTTGAAAACGTGTAAGAATTTTCCTCGTTACCCTGTATTTTGCAACCGCTTGCTTGTTTTGGTAGATTAATAACGAGTGATTTATTTTTCACATCATTACTAGTCGTTACTACATCGAGAGGTGCCTTTGAACAATCTATTTTCTTTCTAAAATTTACAAGCGCCTTATCGTCTTCTTTAGCAGTTTCATCCTTGTATTGTTTTTCTGGTTCCTTAAGTTTTGTGTCCTGTTTGTTAATGTTACTCTCACCAGCCACTTTGCTACTTTCGTTGACGACTTTACGATCAGTTGATTTAGCATTCGTATTTATAAAATGAATATTTTCTTCTATAATTTTATTTATGCTTTCCATAATTTTGTTATATTTCGTCTCCCGTAAGTTATTACTATTAAGCAATTTCATTTTATCTTTACTAGCTTCTGCTTTCTTTATAATAGCAGTTTTTGTTTCATTAGCTTTAGTTAAAATATTTTTAGTATCCTTTGCCTGGCTTTCAATTTTGTTTTCCCTATTCTTTTCAACAACTATATCGCCCCAATCAGGTTTACTGAAGCTATCCTTTGCTTTTACATAATTACTGATTTTCACGTCTTTTGCTTTAGAAAAGTTTTCTTTTCCAGGCTCGCCGGCATCACTTCTGTTAATATTCTTCTTGTCTTCCATTACTTCTACCCTTTTTAAGTCTTTACTCTTGCCTTCGACTGCTGACTTGCTATTCATATTTCGATTGATTTTACCAACAGCATCTACTTAAGATTTGTCTTTTCACATAGAATTTAGTTGTCGATTTAATCGCTTTCGATAAAAACATAGAATATGGATAAATGTAAAAAAAATATTTATCTCTAAACGAAAATAATAATTTTGATATACAGTTTATAAACAAACAGTCAACTAGATCAAACAGAATATAAACTACGTTACAAACATAGAGAAAAATAATACATCGGGTAGTTATACTCACTGACCTCTATACTGGACTGGCTACACAGATTAGAGTATATATTATTGTAGAACTGGCTATGCCGTACAAAATGACAGCTATTTCTTGTGCCGATTTGAAGCGCCGCGGTGAGTGTACTGTGAACTAATTGTGACATAAAATGCAGCGGCCATTTGCAAAATTCTCATTATCAATGACATTTCTGAGGGATGTCAAAATTGATATCGATAATATCATAATAATATTCATTTATAGCGACATTATTTTTTTGTACTTAAACGAACATAATATTATGTTAAGCAATAAATAATGTTTAACATTAAATACCATACACTATAGCACACAGACATATATCAAGATTAGATACCGCATGTGTATGTAGTTCGCGTGCCATCGCGTTCCCAAACGACGAGCAATTTCAATCTTTCGAAAGTCTGTTCTTTAGTCTACGCTCCACAAATAGCGTAATATTTTTGTCCTAATGGTCGACATTATCTGAATCTGGAAACATTTCATCGATAATAGAAAAGACAGTTGTACATCACTAGTATTAGTTCCAAGTACACTCACCACTGCTGTCAGCGCCAATATGGCGACTTTCAAATAGGAACATTTTATTTATAGTAATCGCCGGTCCAGTGTATTATCGAGGTCAGTGCCTCCATTATACTTGTATAATGGAGGTCAGTGTACAAACTAGATTTCACTGTCAGACGTAGTTTATATCCTCTTTGGTCATAAGTGTACTTTTATAACTTCCTCAGGCAAAAGATTAATTATCGAGAGATGTGCCGTGTGGGCTGTGGCCACGAATCGAATGTAGCTACAGTTCACAAGTTATGGTTATGCAGCTATTGACCAGACATATCCAGGATCAACAGACAAATCGACGGGTGCAAAGTAAAAAAAGTCATCTGCAATTTTGAGTTTTTTGTTTTTTTGTAGAAACTAGCTTAAAATATCCTGTTCTACAACATAGCAAAAACAGAAATTCAAATATCACCATAGTTTTGGTAATTTTGTCACGTAAAAGAAGACTTCTACACCTGTTTTGTGAAATTGCACGATGTAGATGCGAATAACTACCGCTGGTCGCCTATACGCGGGCCGCGCGGGGGCCGGCGGTCAGTCATATTGCGTCATCAGGCAGATGACACGTGCTTCGCCGGCCGGCACGATTATTTGTTTATTTTGGTTTGCAAAGTGATAAAGAACGTCTAAAAGTGTTATCATATTAGTAAACAGTTTGAGTTCAACACAATAAACATGGAAAGACGTAAATTATTGGTGAATTTGGGCAAAACGAGACGACAATGCGCTATTATGAACCGAGAAGATCTATTACAACTTATCGATGACAACCGTGAAACTAGTTCTGGTACGTAGTTTTTATAATATAAGTTTAATATTATTGTAATTTTGAACTAAAATTCATATTTAGTAGTTGTAATTATGAATATAAGTCAACCATGATATTTCTTGTTACGACACGACGCATAAACGACTACCTGCCATATAGCTTTTTCTACTTTGCGATTGTTGTTTAGATGTCTCAATTTACTTTTCTAAATTAGTATTTTTTGTTATGTTTATGAGTACCTATCTATGTTAATTCTTATTGTTAGCTATATTAATTGACTTCTAATTATAAATTATAATTTCTTACTGTTATTTTTACTATTGTTTCATGTTCAGAAAGTCCGAAACGACTTTTTAAAGAAGATGAAAGCTTCCACAACATAAGCAATGGATTTTTCGAGCAAAATACTGTGTTGGCCGATGAAGTTATTGAAAATCTTATAGAAGACCTTGATGTTTCCGCGATGAAGACAAATGAGTATCAATTAACTTCACAAGATAAGTCCCCACATTTTGTGTATTCTAGGTCAGGCACACCAGTTCACTCTCAATCTGAAATACAAAATAATTCTGAAAATTCAGATGATGATAATAGAGATTCTTCGAGCAAACTAACGGATACACCAATGCCCTCAGAATATAATTCATTTACTTCAAGTCCGCCGCGTCCATTATCAGTATTAGATCAAAATATTTGTTTAATAAACTCAAGCAGGCCATCGAGTATATTGTCTCTTTCAAACTGTGAAGGTATAAACAACACCATTGATACTTCTTCAGCAGCGGAGGCATCAAGTGAATGTTCTACGCCTTCCTCGTTAAACGGTAGAAAAAGACGTCAGTTCAGTATTGATAGATCAAAGAAAAGAAGATTGAGAAATACAGATAAATGGATTGATACGAGACGTAAATTACTACTTAATTCAGGTAAACAACATCAGTCCAGAAATGGGAAATTGCAACCTGCGAAACATCTTAAGCCGGCATGTGGTATAAATTGCAAGTTTAATTGTAGCGCAAAAATATCTCACGAAGATAGGAAACTTATCTTTGACCGATTTTGGGATCTCTGTGATCATGAGAAGCAATGGGCTTTTATAGGTAAATATACAAAACGTAGTATGAAGCGAAGATTTACTACAGAGAATAATTCTAAACGTCAATACAGTGTAAACTACACACTTCCAATAAATTTAAAAGAAACCAGCCCTAGCACTGTAAAAGTATGCAAAACAATGTTTAAGAATACACTGTCAGTAAGTAATCAGTTTATACAGAGTGCTCTTGATAAATATGATAAATCTACTGGTAACTGTGAAAAAGATTTCAGAGGTCGTCATAACAATAAAAACAAGGTTTGTACAGCCGCCATAATAAAAGGAGTCTGTGATCATGTAAACTCGTTCCAACCAGTGGAGTCACATTACACAAGAAAGGACACAAACAAAGTTTACTTGGCTGATTTAAACTTTTCCACGATGTTTAAGTTGTACCAGACTTGGGTAGAGGAAAATAATATTGTGGATAGAGTACAGACAGCGCGCCAATACCGAGACATAGTTAATAAGGAAATGAACATAGCCTTTTATATTCCTAAAAAAGACCAGTGCGACGTCTGTATAGCATTTAAAAATTGTCTCTCTTCCAACCAGACAACCAATTCACAAGATCAGTACAGTAAACATATACAAGATAAAAATATAGCGAGGTCTTTGAAGAAACAAGACAAAAATGTAGCTACTTCTAATCCTGAAACTGTAACTTCGGCTACCTTTGATTTTCAAAAAATTTTATCGACACCACACGGAGAAACTAGTTCATTTTATTATAAGCGAAAACTTTCTGTCTTTAATTTTACTGTTTTTGATATGGGACTTAAAAAAGGAATATGTTATATGTGGCCTGAAACTATAGCTAAGCGGGGTTCAAATGAAGTGGCTAGTTGCCTTTATAATTTTATACAAAAGTCAATTGACAGAGGCATCAAAGATATCCGCCTGTGGTCCGATAACTGTTGCGGTCAAAATAGAAACCGCATTGTATTTCTGATGTATGTATACTGCTCTCAAAAGTATAGCATTGATATTTCTCACAGATTTTTGGAGAAGGGTCACACCCAACAGGAAGGCGATAGTGTCCACGCATTAATTGAGAAATCGTCGAAGGGAAAATTCATTTATTGTCCTGAAGAATGGTATACACTCGTCCGGTGGTGTAAGACGTCTGGCGATGCTTATGATGTTATAGAAATAACACAAGACCAAATTTTGGATTTTAAAATGTGTGTAAATGATTTTAAATTGACAAAAAATACCGAAAATGAGAATGTTAAGTGGAATCAAGTTCGAGAAATAGTTGTTAAAGCAGATAATCCTTACACAATATTTTATAAATATGATCTAAGTGATGAAGAACCCAAGCGAATTGACTTGGTGCGAAAAGTAACTACTCGTTCTCACCGTGTCTTTAATGATCCCAAAAAATGTTACAATGAACCCATCATGATCACAAGTGCCAAGTACAAAGACTTAATAAGCCTCTGCCAGCAAAATCTGATACCTCCTAGATATCATAACTTTTATAATAATTTAAAACATAGTTCCTATACTGACAATGAGACTGAATAATTTTTAATTAGTTTTAAAGTAATTAAAGTATCGACACAGTATTGAATTTTTGTTAAGAATTTAATTTTCTACTTACTTTTATCACAAGTGATATTATGACTTCCTATTTTTATTTAAATAAGTTTTCGAATAGAACGTACTTTAAAGTTTAAAGGATTTGTTTTTATTTTTATTATTGTGAAATCTAAGTCATATTGTGACTTAAGTTATTATTTTTACTTAGCATATAAAAAGTTTACAACTCTGTTTAATATTATAATTTCAGTTGTTTATTTTTGTTAAACGAAGTTTATATTATAACTTTACTGTTGAATTCTAAACCAAAGTTCCTGAAATTGTATACCTCATAAATGATTATCAGTAAGATTTTTGTTAAGTTTATTTTTGTTTCCAAATATGTATAAGAAATTACATTTTTTACGATAGTAAATGAATGATTCCTAAGTAAATATTTCATTTAACCTCCTTCTAAATCTTGTACCTTGCACCGAATCAACGACGTAGAAAAAGATATCTGTGCAGTTATGTTCTAAATTTGATGTATTTAAGACGTAAAATGGACATTAACTTTATTTAACAATACAAAGGGTTACATTTCACATATTTACTGATATATTATACTAAACGTATTTCAATAAATCTATTTTTTTAAATTCCAACGTAGAAACGACCAAGTGGTAGTTAACTCTCTTGTCACATTTTTAAGAGCAATGTAGATGAAGACAACTACAATATCTCGTAAATTAAACATAATTAGAAAAAATGAAATATACATGCACATATATTAATAAATAATTAAGTAATGACGGAAATTTCAATAAATTAGGATAAAAATTGACAAAATGGGAGCATTTTTTCCTATTATGCGCTCTCCTGAAAAGTTGCTGTTTTGTAGATGACTCTTTTTACTTTGCACCCGTCGAAATATTAAATTTGTTTTTACATTAAGGCCATCCCCCGAGCAAACGACCTTGACCATACATTTGACGCGTTGCCGAGATCGCACAAAAATCCTTTTTTTTTTACTTATCTTAGTTCAAAATTGATCTAAAAAAAATTAAAACGGAGGATATGTAGTTAATGAAATTGTCTATCTATTGTCGTGTGTTTCAGATAAATGTAATTTGTAAATACTAGGGAGATGCTGAAAGTATGCTTCAATTTTAATAAATTGGTATTACTTTGGAAGCTAATATCAAGAGTATAATAAAAAAAAAATAGAAAATTTAAAACGGGGAAAGGAATGTTGATATACCTACTGAAGATTATTGCTGTATTTTTATTATAACTTTGTAGCTTTAAATTATGAGTTTATAAGGCTCTAAATACGGTAAATTACGGAATCTCCGTAAGGAAAGGCCCTTAAGTAGTGATGTTGTTATATATAGCTTCAATCATTACTCATTAGACATATAACGATGGGGTCACCTTGCAAAGTGTAGGCTAGGGCTTAACTCATATTAATGATTATTCTACTTACCACTAGATGGCGTATTTAAAAAACTATTTAGATTACAAAGCCAGTCAGACAAATATCAAAAGAGGATATAAACTACGTTCACTGACCTCCATTATACATTGTATAATGGAGGTCAGTGACTATGTTACATCATTGACAAGATTTGAGTGATAATGAAAATAATGTAGGGTCATGTTTGGAAACAATTAAAATGGATAAAATCAAATTCAATTCAAAATCAAATAGTGATGTCAGTCATAATATAACAGAAAGAAAAAGCGTAAAAGACCGCAAAGATAATTCAAAAACAATTAGTAATGTAATCAAGAAACGAGGGGTATATGTTGAAAAATTCTCAGGTAACGCAAATGGCATAGGCTATCTTACTACTCTGCCACTGTGTATTGGGCACACCTACAGTGGCTAAGTAGTAAGAGGAACATGGAACATTTTCCTAACTTTTATCATAATTTCATCACCAGGTATAGGACCCAACAGAATGGAAGAATTATCACAAGGAAGCAATAAGAAGTTATTAGAGTCGGTTCTATCTCTTACTAAATCTTCAAAAGCTACACAATGGCCAGGCGAAAGAAATATTATTAAATTGAACAAGGAAAACGCACAGCAATTTAGAAAAAATAAACTTGAAAGTAAAGAAAGAACACCAATTATTGTGCTAAAACCAAACAGCACTGTATATAAAACAGAAGCAGTAATACCAAGTTGTGGTGTGGGAAAATCACTAGCTAAAACAAAAAATCCTCTAAAAACACCACGGCCAGCTAAAGTCAAAGTAGAAGCGGGGAAAGCACCAACAAAGTCGAAAATTACTGTTAACAGGACTACTGTAGCAAAATATAAAACTGCCGATATCAAGACTGCTTCGAAAATTCCAGAAAATCCAGCTCCAAACAGTACACACCAGTATGTAGCTCGCAGAGTTAAAAGATACTTGCTTAGACAAGCTTCTCCTGATAATACACTGATCAGTGATAAAATAAAAAAGCCGGAAGAAAATTCATATGATATTGAAGCGAAATCGGAAGACACACTAGATGATACTGAACATGACGCAAAAATATACAGTCTCATCGAAGATTACCTGGAAAATGCTATCAATATTTGTTGCGATAATCTCAGCGAAAAATCCAATACAAACTTGCACATAGATGAAGAAGTTGCTAAGAAATTGATGATAATAGGGAGTGATGATGGCAGTCAACGCAGTCTCATATATTGTCCTTATACGAAAAATTCCAGCATGACTACTGTAAAAATATGTGTAGAAGACATTTCAAAAACCTTGGAAAAACAACAAAATAAAAATGTTGATAAAGAGTGTATGGCTGAAGTAAAAATTAATAAAGAAGAAAATATTAAAAGTAAAGGATATAGCAAAAATACAAAACCTATTTTTATAAACGACAAATCAAACACATTGGAACCTCCAAAACAAAAAACTCGAAGGAAACTGGCTCCGAACTTTGTAAACAGAACAGACTTTCTCGTTCAGAACATTTATAACATACAATTAAATTCACATAAGCTAAAAAGTAAAAAAATCGAAGTGGTCAAGCATTTAAAAAATCCAGCAGTCTTTCAGAAGCCTCAAAACTTTTTTGAGACACTATCGTTAATTTTGAAAAACAAAAACAAGACTTACAAGTCACTTTATCCCAATATGGATTTAAAACTCCAACATCTGAAGAATTTTGAAAATAATAAAAAATTTAAATACAAATGAAACAAGGTAAAAATATTATGCATATATTCACATTGACATTTTTAGTTATGATGTTAACAATATCAAAACTTATATAGATTAATTTTAATTCATGCAATTGTATAAAACTTTAATAAATATTGGCATACACCATTGCTATCATTTTTTATTTACAAACATTAGGGTTTTATCTATTATAAACTAGATGACCCGGTGAAAGTTGCATCACTTCCTGAACTTCCATGTATATTTCAAGACTAAAATTTTATTAGTTCAGTGGTTTTTAAATTTTTATATTTAAGACTGTCAAATTTTAGAACCAATTTTTATTAATATGGATAATGTTGGATAAAATTGGAATTTATCAAATACTGATATATTATCATTCTTAGTATGGGAGTTTGCCTTAGCTACATTTTAGTCTTTGTATTGTTTAGATATAGTTATTCAAATTTATGTGTAAAATTAAGTGCAATAATTTTACTTTCTAAAGCAACTAGAACTGTGTGTTGATTGTCTCCCTCAACAACATCTATCTGATGTATACGGACAGACAATTCACCGTTAGTCTTGAAATTATATTCTTTAATTGGTATCTTATCTACAAAAGATAGATCCTCATTGGATTTTATGTGATATATTCTAAAGACCCCATACTTTGTGCCCACAAAAACAATATCACCATAAGTTTTTATGCTAGTTATATCTCTTTTACAATTGTCAGGTACGGAGTGAAATGCTTTATGATTCAGCCATAGAAAGTTAACATTATTATCGAGTTCATCAAGAAATCTATATCTGCGTAGTGTGTTGAAGGGATTGTTTGCATTTTTAAAATTAATAAAAATAGTTAACTTACTTTTATCTATGTCATATACATGTATGTTACACCTTTTGGTTAGTATATAAATATTATTTTTGTAAACAGTGAATGTTAACATACCATCTGGTATAGTACACAGAAAATGACTTAAAAAGTTGCTGTTGTTCAAGTCACATACACACAGGTCATCGTTCCACCTCACAAAATATAATAATCGGTTCATGAGTTTGAACTGTTTAACATCATCAAATGTGGTATTGTGTCTAAAATGTTTCTGCAACACATATTTTCTCACCACAAACAAATGGAAGTATATACTCTGGAACACTAAAGTATCTTCATTCTCCATGTACTTCAAGTAGCACCCGGTCAGTATAGGAACATCGACTGGTTGTAGATCCTTCACATAATAGTACACAATGGATTTTTGTTTGTGAACACCTACTACGCCTTTTTGGAGCACTTGAAAGCCGTAAACTTCGTCGCTCTCGCTTGTGACGACGGCGAATTCGTCACTTGACTCCTGGGAGCGGTCAAGCTTGGGCCACAGCGTCAGGCATCGGTATATTCTGCGCCAAGTTGAACCGCATTGCGATTTATAATAAGCGGTTTCCGCGAGGTCTCCAAAGTCTTTTAAGCAATGTCGATGCCAATATATTTTGTCATTTGCCAAGACGCGATCAACTATGTCTTTCCATCTTGAGCACACTTGACTGCAGCAACCCAAAACCTGAGGTGAGGAATGCAAGAAGATGTGCATCAAAACCTCAGTCGGGAATTCCTGAATACTAGTAATGTGATAATCATCAGTCATGTTTATATACTTTGCGCAAAGAAAATTTTTACTCCAGCGAGAAGAATGACAACTCAATAGACAAGGAGTCGAATTTTTTTATCGAATATATATCTCGAATATATATATATATATATATATATATATATATATATATATATATATATATATATATATATATATATATATATATATATATATATATATATATATATATAGCTGTTTACCAATGTTCTTATCCTAAACAATTTCCCCGAATAACATTGCAATGGGATATTATACGTGCATTGTATTGCAGTCGAAAATATAAATTACCCGAATAATCATGCAATAGACATTAATGATCAGAGCTTGACCTACTCCAGAACGATAAGTTGCATTTTGCTTTATTTAAAAAAAACCTTTGGTGGTAATTAAATACTGTTAAGATAGCAAGATAGGTAAAAAAATTAGCTTTCATTTGAGATATAAAAAGTCTTTGATGCTTTTTTTTTGACGGAGTTATTAACAAAAATCAGTTTTTTGGCTCTCCTGAACATTTTCATTTTTACGATTGTCCGGTTATTCGGTGGGGGCGTCGATAGGTATTCTTTTCTATATCATTCGTTACGTATTATCTGTCGCATTCATTCTTGTAACCTATAGATATGTCAGAGGTAACTATGTATATGTCGTATAGGAACAAAATCTGAGGACCAATTTGTATGAACATATTACGCTATCTTTACTAAAATATCATTGGCTGCTATAAGAAAAAAAAAGGATCAAAACATAGAGATACTATGTACTACGTACTAGAGGCGCCATTGCAAACAAAAAACATGTCACACTTGAGGCATGAGCGGGGTGAGAGGCGGGGCGGTGATGGCTATAGATCAGTACCGCAGAAGTGACAAAGTTTTGTGCCTACACTCGAATGAACGCAGACTCTATTTGAGTAAGTGGATAAAATAAAACAAAGATTTTTACTAAACATTATTAAAAGCTTTTATTTAACTTGCTCTGTATATTATTATGTACATATTATTAAATATATTAGTACATATTATTATGTAAGTTCGGGTGGAATTTTTGAACTCAATTTCGAAGTATGTATGTGCATATAATATTTTAACCGATTGAGCTGGAATTTTGTATACACGTTAGGTTTGAATGACAATGCACGATACAGTATGACATCACTATAAATATAAAATGGCCGACCATCCAAGATAGCGGAATAGTTATTTTCTTTGCCGTCCTATAATAACAGTATGGATATTATATGAAAGAACTTTTTGAGAATAACTCGAAAACGAATGTAATGTCATTCTACATCCAATATGGCGGCTCATCTTAGAAGAATACAAACAAAGTTTCGTTTATTTCTGCATGACTAAAGAATTGGATTTCAGTTAAAAATAGTTAAGTGAAATCCAACTTTTAAGTCATGCAGAAATAAACGAAATAATAATATAACAAGTCGCTAAATATAGACACGGTTTTTTCACTAATCAACATCAAGTACGATTTCTCAAAGACATAGAAGTTAATTAGATTTTTTATATAAAATAACGGGGCAAATGAGCAAACGGGTCACCTGATGGAAAGCAACAACCGTCGCCCATGGGCACTCGTAACGTCAGAAGAGCTGCAGATGCGTGGGAATATGCATTCTTCTTAAAATGCTTCTGGCGATAGTTCGTTCCACAGTTTTGCAGTGCGCGGAAGAAAGTTACGCGAAAAATGTACGGTGGAAGACCGCCACTTATCAAGGTGATGGGATGGTCCTCAGAGCACTCCCCGTGATACAACTGATAGAGGATGCAGAGCGAAGCTACATCTAGGCACAATTCCAAGAGGTCCAGCCTGTTTAAAACACTATGGCAGTCAACAATTCGACGGCCCTTCGTTCAAATTATTCAATACTCGTACAATAATACACAATAGCACTTATTAGGCAGCGTGGCAGCGGCACGGCGAAGTGATCGTTGAACATACAAAATATATGACCTCCTCCTTTTTGGAAGTCAGTTAAAAAACATCATCATCATCACTCTACTCCGAAGGCATCACTCCGAAGAAACACTCCGCAAATTGCCGAGAATAGAATATGACGTAGCCTCAAAATTCCGAAAATTTCAAAGGTGAATACAACTCGGTCGAGTTAACTCCGTACCTGGCGGCCATACTTATACAAACCCCCCAGTTTTGGAGCTACAAACGGTCGAGTTAACTCCGTGCCAAGGATTTCGAAAATCGGACCACAAACGGCTGAGTAATCGTCGAACATACAAAAAATAATAAAAATAAACATACATACAGCCAAGCGTATTACCTCCTTTTTTGGAAGTCAGTCAAAAACCAAAATATTACATACCAAAATTTTGCAAAACCGTTACAGCGGCTTGGGCGTGAAGAGGTAACAGACACAGAGAGAGACAGACAGATAGACGGACGGTCAGACAGACGGACAGACAGACAGATGGACGGACAGACCGACAGACGGAGGGATAGACAGATACACTTTCGCATTTATAATAATTATATTATAATAAGTATGGACCCAAAGTCCACTACATACTTACCTTATTTAAATTACTTAAATATTTATAAATACAATTATAATGTACGCATGTATAATGTACACGTAATACCATATTTATATTACCAAAATACAAACTCGTCTACGTGAATACTTCATTCATCGTCGTCTAATCATAGATATCCGTATTCTGCCTACATTCCCCTCTGAATCTACTACTCTATGACAATGCGAAATGGCGCGCGTCTTCGCCTAGTAATTTAATGTTCGTATTTTAATTGAAAATAATTAAATAAGAATACTAACCGATGAAATGTTATTCCGTCGCATTTGGAAGTGTTTTTGGAATTATTTTTACAGTATCTTAAGACACACCAAGGCATTTTTGTGACTTTTATTTTGTTTTTTTATAAATGTCATACGTCTGGTGCGCATAAGAGTTTGCGGCCGACTACACAGATTAATATATGCAGTGTTGCCACCTTTTCCAAAGAAAAAGTTGCTAAGCATACGGTAAAAAGTGGCTAGTTTCGAAATAAATTACTATGTTAAAAGTTGCCAAAAGTAGCTAAACAAAAAAAAACCAATAGTGGGGTGGGTTAGGCCATTTAATTTTATAAGTTTTATTTTTTTAATTATTATTTACAGAATATATCTTCAAAATCGATGTCGACATCTTGTGATGTTGAAGGTCCGGCTTCGTCATTTAGTATGGGTTTCTTCGTTTTTCCCATTTCTTGAAGGATACTTGACATACCAAAACAGTTGTTGCATTCATTCACGCCTAAGTACGTTTTACGTATCAAAATTGATTGAACCAATACCTAGTGGTAACAGTGTTAAAAGTAGCTATAAAGTGTGGCTAAAAAATTTAGCTATTGTATTTAAAAAAATGTAGCTAACTATTCCGTAAATCTGGCTAGATCTAGCTAAAAATTGGCTAAAGTGGCAACACTGAATATATGTAGCAAGCTAGCCGACTAAGTGCGCTGCGGCTATATAGATTCTGTTGAATGTGAGTTGTGACCAAGCATTGCGTTGCGGTGTCAAGTCTAGTACGTAGTACTTATATGTCAGTGGATCAAAATGTTTTATTCCAACTACCCCGGTACTGCTAGAGTCAATTTATTTTCTCACTTTTTGCCATCAGATTCTGGTAGACCTATAATTATACTAATGCGAATTGTACTCAGGTATGGGTCTACCAGAATCTGATGGCAAGAAGTGACAAAATAAATTGACTCTAGCAATACCGGGGTAATTGAAATAAAACATTTTGATCCTTTTTTTTTATAGCCGCTGATTCTGTGTGTTAAACATGCAAATAAAAAGATTTATCCAATGATCAAGGATATTTTTTGAAAATCTGCTGTCAAAAATTGCCATCAGATTCTGGTAGACCTATAGTAGAATATTGATTTATTTAAAAAAAACATGTGTGGGGAATTTATGGTGAATCACATAAAGTTAATATACCTATACGGAATAGAGAAACAAAGGCCTGAGCAAGCGAGATGTCACTATCAGTAACACTGCGTGGTAAAAAGAGACGTATCATACATCCACGTCCAGTCCGGCACTTATCGGCACGTTGACAATTTAATCTCAGAATTCATGTTCAATCATGTATGTGTAAGTGTATACGTACATATATTTTTACACACAGATGTAAACCAATTTCGGTTTCGTTTGACAGCTCGAAATTGTTGCTCTATTCCGCTATAGTGTGTTTCATCAAATAGTTCCTTTGCCGTCATGTTGTTGCCTCATTACCCTTACGGTGCTACCTTAAATTAGGGGAGATAATATTATGTTATCACAAAATACTTTTAATAATTCCCTAAAGAAGATTTCATAACTATTAACTATATAACTATAACTATATATAACTATAATATTATAAATGCGAAAGTGTGTCTGTCTTTCTGTCTGTCTGTCTGTTACCTCTTCACGCCTAAACCGCTGAACCGATTTTGCTGAAATTTGGTATGGGGATACTTTTAGTCCCGGGAAAGGACATAGGATACTTTTTATCCCGGAAAAATGTACGGTTCCACACACAGTAAAACCTATGAATACTCGCAGAGCGTATTTACTGTGTTTACGTTATTGACAGACAGGAATGCCAACATGACGGCAAAACTATTCGATGAAACGCACTCTAGGTATATTAACTTTATGGTGAATCAGCAAATTTTTGTCCCCAATTTGGGGAATAGACCGTGAAAGCTATGACGTCACAAAATGGCGGATTTTGACATTTGGGTAAAAACAAACACAAAAAATGTATGAAAATTTACATTTTGAATAAATTATCGAGTGTTTGCATTAGTTTTCAAGATATATAATGCTATATTGTTTTGCTCCCAGTTGTAACCATGTCTCCAGAAGAGAAACCTGCAGGTTTTTTTAGATTTCCTACTAGCTCACAATCACAGCCATTATTAAACACAGAACACTATCTACTAGTTCGTATATATACTCAATAAATTGATAAATGATGCTAAAAGCCTCCCAAAACACTAAAAACAATAATACTCCCTAGCGAAAACGGTTTGTTTTTACCCAAACGTCAAGATCCGCCATTTTTGTGACGTCACACTTCCACGGTCTAATATTTTTTGCGAAATCTGATAATTAGCATTGGCAACCCTGATGTCAACACTGCCCATACCAAGCCCATACGTTAATTAAAAAAATTTGAATTTTTAAATTTCATGTCAAAAGAAAACTCGATTTTTGTTATCAAATTTTATAAAACTATAATACAAAGTCTATCTTTATTTTTCTCATGTGTAATTAAACTTAACTGTGATTGTGAAACAATATTTAACGTATGTTTTAACCTCGTCCCAAAATCCAAAGCGTTTGGTCAATACTCAGATATGTCAGCATTTAAAGCTCTTGCTGAAGTAAGCTGTGATTTCGAGAATGATTTGCGTCGTGCCTCCGCTGAGCTGTTCTCGGCTAAAGCCATTGAACCTATTGAAGATATACTTGCAAAGAAATTGCAAGATCTTTGTATATTTGCCTCCAAATACAAACTATTGCAGGCGAAGACTCTAGCAAGTAAGTAGGTAATATCAAAGAGTTTTAAATGCTGTAAAACTATGACTCCCATAACCATCAAAAGATCCACATTACGTATACACACTTAAAATAATGGTATTATTTTTTTTGCTTCTGATTAGGTTACAAAAGACATTGAAAGACAAGAATAAAACATTTAATATAACGTAGGGTTTTTATTATATTTCCAGCGACACCACAGGTTAAAGAACAGGAAAAGAATGAGGAACTGACCATGGGTGCGTATGGAGATGCAGCAACCTGGGCCATCATTGAGCAGCAAGCCACAAAAACCATCATGCAAGCTCATGTGGTCAAAAAAGTTTTACAAACCCCGGACAATAAACTACACCCAGAATTTGTTGAGACAAAGAAGTATGTTTAAGCTTTAGAATTATAGTCGTTGTTATTTTACATTAAAGGATGGAACACCGGTGTCAGGGCACATTGTATATTAACAATAGTATATAAAAAAAAATTGTGTAGTAACACATATATTATACAGTATACCAAATTAACTTTTTTCTACATGTTAACAGAAAAGTTATAGATGTACTCGACAAGCACAGAGAAGCGGAATCGGACCTGCATGACCTGGAGAGCATACTCAGAGAGAAGGAGATGGAACTATTGGAGGCGAGACAGAAATGGGACGAGACTTGTAAAAAACTGAGAGAGAGAAAACAAATGCCCCAGAACACAGAGATTACACATTACACAGGGCCATTATACAAGTAAGTTAAAACTGTATTAAGGTGCCGGTTGGCAGTGGGCGACATGAAGCAACCACAGACGACATGTATTTCTATGAAATACGCTCCACAGCTAGTGACACGAAGCTAGCGACACTTATTCAAAGAAATACATACAAACCAGTAGTGTTGTTGCAACACGTCGTCTGCGGTTGCTTCATGTCGTCCGCTGCCAACCGGCACCTTTAGTCACCACACACAAAAAATACTGGAAAAGACCTGACTCTATTTGTTTCCGTCGCTCAAACATAAATTTAGCTCGTTTCGTTTTCATTGGTCAGCATAAAGACTAACACAATGTTTTCATGTGCAAGTGACACAAGTAATGCTAGGACTTTTTATAAAATTGTTCATATAATGGCCTGGCCGCACATGCGTAGTGCTTCGTGCTTGAGACGATACCATTGAACGATCTGCGTGTATTGTGGTATCTCATAGCACGAAGCTTCGTGCGATAGACGCATGTGCGGCTGCGGCATAAGAGAATGTGCAGGAACTATAGGCAGCACCAGGGTTCCCAACCGTCCGGTTTTCAACTGGACTGTTGGGTTTTAGAAGGAATTGTTGGGGTCAGGTCACTAACTTCCGACCGGACTTGCCCTACACCTATATTTTAGGTATTTATTATGTTGATGTCGCAGTCGACTGGTTAAAAAAGCCATTCAATCAAACAGCTAGCCCTTTGACTGAACAACGCCATTCAGTCACACGGCTATACATAGATTAGCCGACTTGTTGACTGCAACGTTCAACACTACAGCTAGATAACGCGTAGCCAACTGGTTAAATGGTAAATTAACTAAGGTGACCATTAGTTTAGTGCTATTATGACACAAGCGTAATGATAACAAGCAGATTAGGTAATTGTATTCTAGCTCATTTTGAACACAATTGCAATAAATACCTTGGTGATGCATTTCATCCCGTAATTTCTCCTCGTACCTTTAATAGTTTAAATTTTGATTCACTTGCATGTGCCCCCATAATTTTGTGTCTCTTTAATGAAACTTGTAACGTATATTTACGAAAAATATCTTAATACAACCACAAAACACCGGTTAGTTGACGCCATATTGTAAACAAAACGCACCTAGCGCCGCGGTGGTGAGCGCTGAACTATTCCAATGGCGGCTTTTGAATCAGCTTTAGTGTTGAACATTTTGAGCGACTTAAATATTCAATTAAAAAGCTAGACGTGTGATTGAATAGCGTTGTTCAGTCAAAGGGCTAGCTGTTTGATTGAACGGCTATTTAAACCAGTTGGCTGCGACATACATACATCTTTAATAAATTTGTTGTCCGGTTATGGTGGCTGGAAAAGTTAGCAACCCTGGGCAGCACATGTCATGAAAATAATATAGTACAGGTTTTGGATGTTCATTGCGCATGTTCTCTAGTCTGTCAAAATATTACTACTAATAAGGTAGATTATGCATAATTTTATCAAAATAATTATTGTTCATTTATGTTGCAGAAAACTACAAGACCTGGTTGACAAGATGGAGCTGATGAGGTGGTTAATCACCAAGCTGGTCACGTCTAGGACTGATGACTACGACTGGATCTCCGACCCACATGACCGGTTGAAGGCGTTAACGATGGCGAGACAGAGGCACAGCATAGAAAACTACACTGAAATGTAGTAAAGAGGAGTGCTTAGAATGTTTCAGAAGAAATAATTGTAAGTTTTTTAATAATACATATTATTGTAATCCTGATTTAAATGAAATAATAAAAAACCAAAATACATTATCACTTTTATTACATGACAATCATATTATACATAATATATCTACATATATTATTTTACTTTCATGCACTTTTAAAATAGTTTAGTACTCAACATAAAACATTTTGTTTTATGTTGAGAATGTAGTAAGCAGATATAATTTTATTTTATTTTTCCCTTATTTACTACAATCTGTCTTCTGAGCGGGACATTTAGCAGTAACTTGGTTGGTGCTATTTGCGATGGTATTTTGCACTATAAGCGTCGCACTTTATTGTCTGTATTCATCAATGATTGTGCCAGAATATTCGGCTGGTGTTCAATGCGCTCCTTGTAGTTGATTTGGTATAGCGTACAATCATTTAAATAAATAAATTTCTAAATTTTTTACCTATGACATAATATAATAGAATTAGTAGTCCTGAAACACGATTTTTCCGTCGTCGCCTCGGTGCTCACAGACTGTTCTTCTGATTAAATCTTTTACATTTGCCCTGAAAAATAAAAAGTTATAATATCAATATTAAGTTTTTATTCCTAAGGCTTCAGTCTCGAAATCAGCGGGCAGTGGGGCGGAAGCGCCGTCAAGCTCAGATGAAATAAAAAAGATAGTAACATACGTCAGCTTATCGGGCATCTATCACTTTTTAATGTAAATGCGAATGCTATAATTATTATTCTTACTCTAGTATAGACAAGGGATGCTTCGCGCCCGTCCTATACTATGATAAGATCGTTACAAAAAAAAATGATTGACCCACCTATGAATAAAAAAGTTGTCTTCGGTAATATTTAAAGTAGAGAATATGAATCTTGTCATCTGGTTGACCAGCACCCACACCTCGTCGCCGACAACTTTTAGATCTGAAATGTAAATAAAAAATTAACCTAACGCAATATTAAAAAAAAAATAAGCAAGTGAGGTTTGATACAGGCCGCACATGACTTCATGATCGCTCGGCAAAAAAGAAGAGATTTCGCGATTTTAGATTTATAGATATCTTTGTTCGATGCGGAGTGGCGCGCCACAGAACGGGTGTGCGCGCACAGGGAGTGGCGACATACAATTGGTAGTTCAATCATCAGTGATCAAACGAATTCTTATCGATAAGTCACGATTGTGCCGAGTGTGAGTTTTTTGTTTCACATTCGATCGTGAACGCGTTTGGCGTTTACTAAGATTTTGTATGGGATTACTCACTGGGCTGGGCTCACTCCCGTGAGCATCGCTAGGTGGCGCTGTACAAATCCCATACAAAATCTTAGGGCCAATTCACACCGGAATGGCAGCGGCCGGCAGCGGCGCGAAGAGCACTTTTAGTGTGAAATAATTTTAAACTTTATTTACATACTTATAACTACTAGTATCGCTTGAAAACTTCTAAAAGGGCTCGAGGCGCCGCTGGCGGCTCCTTGCGTTGTTCCCCCCGCCGCACGCGCTAGTTTTCTGTGTTCTAGCGACAGGATACAACGTGTCATAAATTATATTAATTACTTAAACGAAAATACGTATTGCAAAAAACATATCTCTTTTAATTTTTTTCTTTTCTTTCTTTCTTCTTCTTCTTCTTCGGCAATAAGTGCAATAATAGCCAATTCCATCATGTTGCTGCAAACACACGACACGAGTTTCCTTGCCGAATGAAGAATCTAAACTGAAAAGGCACGCATGCTCTGGAGGTGGCGCGCGGCTGCCAGCGGCCACGAGCGTCCACGAGCGTCCACAAGCGGCCGCTAGCGTCCACAAGCGGCTGCGAGCGTCCGCCCGCGGCGACGCGAGCCGCCTCTGCCGGCCTCGCCGCGCCTCTACCGGCCGCTGCCGGCCCTTAGTAAACGCCAAACGCGGTCACGATCGAATGTGAAACAAAAACTCCCACTCGGCACACAGGCAGTGACACGTTGTTGCCTATTATTATATTGTATATAATATTATCACTGATTGCTGCCTTCAATTTTGCCGCTTAAAATTGTGCGTGACCTATACCTATGCGCTTTTACACGTAGAAAAGCTTTTGAACCTGAGATGTACAGCAATTTTTTGTGATCCTGCACCACAATGGCGACGTTTTCGGGCGCCATTTTGTTTGTGACGCGCCAACACAAGATGGCGTCCTGCGCGGGGTTCGCGTAGAACATGGTGCATGTGCCTGCGTGGTAGCCGTGCATGCCGCTCTGAGTTAGCGGACCTCGGGTGCCTAGAGTCTGAAATTATATTAGGGAGTGAGCCTGGCAAATGGACGTGTACGAATCAGCCCCGGATTTATAAATAGGCAGTTAGGGACCATCCAAAGTACGTCGTGACACGATTTTCATGATTTTTAGATGCAGTTGACGGAACTACGTTGTTTGGTTGGCTTATGTCAATTCAATGTTAGCTGTGATCGCGCGATCGGTCTGATGAGTTTGACTTAAGTGTCGGGTGCCAACTGCCATCGAAATTCTCATGCAACGTATTAATATTTTGTAGTTAATTTTTGTGCAGAAACCTAGGTAATTACTATTTTAAGCTGAAAAATAACTCAAACATGTTAAATATTTTCGTATGAGAAAATGATTTTGGTATTACGTTGTATGAGAATTTCGATGGCATCCGGCCTCTTAAAGCGACCAAATTACTTTGGTCCTTCATCTACCTAATAATCAACTTCTCTGATAGTACCTTATAAACAAACCCTTCCGTGGCGTATAAAAACAGTCGCATGTTTGTGAAAAATAATTCTATAAATCGGTACCCAAACAAACCCAATTAAACAATAAATGATCTCTCATAATGTCTCTTAAAGTACCTTAAAAGTCGGTGTTCCACCCGGCGTCTTCAGGAAGTCGGTGGTGACGGTGTACTCGTACAGGGACACCATGGGGTGGTAGTACGCCAGCCGCGTCCCGTGCTGGTCCGGCTCCGATAGCGCTATGCTGAATAATCCGTCGCGCCAGGTTATCACGTTACCTGAAAGTAAGCTATCACTTGTACAATACAGTACAATATGGTCTGGTATAACATCTGTCATCTTTGTACAAATCCGCTGCGAATTGCGATTTGCTTGACTCCCTATCTGTAATATATAGGGTGTAACAAAACTAAGTGATAATACTTTAGAGTTTAGGGTGTGTATAGGTACGCCATATAGAGTTAGCAGTGAAAGTGGCAGCACTGAAAAAGCAATTTTTTTTTCTTTTGTATGGGAAAATCCATGACGCTCGGGTTCAAAATGCTCTTTCAGCGCTGCTACTTTTACAGTAAACTATGCAAGGGACACATACACACTCTAAAGTATTATCACTTTGTTTTGTTACACCCTGTAGAGCACACACTCGGGGCCCGCGGGTGACCGCGGCACGGCTAGCATTGTTTTTGCTTTACTTTCGTTAGTTAGACCTAGGCTTACAAGCACACGCTTCGGCCCTTGTACTACCTCCAAGATACCTTGGCCTGATCAGGCTACATCCCGAACCTTTTTATAAGTGGGAGAGCCATGCTTCGGCACGAATGGGCCGGCTCGACCGGAGAAATACC
This sequence comes from Cyaniris semiargus, assembly GCA_905187585.1. Classification (NCBI taxonomy): domain Eukaryota; kingdom Metazoa; phylum Arthropoda; class Insecta; order Lepidoptera; family Lycaenidae; genus Cyaniris; species Cyaniris semiargus. The sequence goes on from LR994567.1 coordinate 12,834,060, forward strand.
ACGTTCTCACAGAAAACCGGCGTGAAATAGCGCTTGCGCTGTGTTTCGCTGAGTGAGTGAGTTTACCGGAGGCCCAATCCCCTACCCTATTCCCTTCCTTTCCCTCCCCTATTCCCTTCTCTTCCCATCCCTACCCTCCCCTATTACCCTATTCCCTCTTAAAAGGCCGGCAACGCACCTGCAGCTCTTCTGATGCTGCGAGTGTCCATGGGCGACGGAAGTTGCTTTCCATCAGGTGACCCGTTTGCTCGTTTGCCCCCTTATTTCATAAAAAAAAAACCTGGTAAGGGCACAAAGCCTTACTCTTGTAAGACCAAGAAAAATAATCGACCAAGTGCGAGTCAGACTCGCGCACGAAGGGTTCCGTACCGTTATAGAGCAAATATAGGCCAAAAATTGTGTTTTTTGTATCGTAGCCCCCCTTATATTTTTATTTTATTTTAATATTATAATTAAATATTAAAGTACACATATAATAAAGGACTTTGTGAAAAATTCAAGTACAGCTTGGCAAAGAAGAGTGTGGATTAAATGAGGGCGCTTTTCTTTAAATACAGGCAACCCTACGCTTCGCTTTTGACACAATATTATATACTAGAGTTGACAAGTAATGTAGTGTTGTCATAAATAAAAACTCTTAGTTCCAGCTGTCACCGCGTCAGACTCTTCTTTGCCAAACTGTACCTACCTGTTTCCATTATTGATATAAGAGCAAAAAAGGCCTAAAAAATTTTTTGTATGGGAGCCCCCTTACATATTTATTTTATTTCGTTTTTAGTATTTTTTGTCATAGCGGCAACAGAAATACACAATCTGTAAAAATTTCAGAAGTCTAGCTATAGCGTTTCTTGAGATACAGCCTGAAGACAGACATCAAAGTCTCAGTAATAGGGTCCCGTTTTTACCCTTTGGGTACGGAACCCTAAAATGTGCATGCGTGTGAATAGGCGCCCGGCGCCACTTAGCCTCAATCTATTTACACCAAATAGGACTAACCTCCGACAGTGAAATTAAGAGCAGTGGGATCGTGTTTGAAGGTCTCGTGCTCTATTCTCCAGCTGTCCAGCTTCCTCAGCGAGAAGACGACCATGCCCTCCGTAGCCAGGTCGTTGATGTAGGCGTACGCATCGTCGCAGGTGTTGGGGGTTACGTCTACTGTGATGGAGGTTAGACCTGTGGTGAAAGATGGGATGGAATTCAAATTCTTTATTAAATATGGTGGTGGTGGTATAATAATTCAGCTGATGTTCCGAAAAGGGCCACTGGGACTTATATTAGCGATTTATTGAAAGGAGATTTCGACCTGTTTGGCACAGTGGCACAGCAAGTATTCATGACTTTACCAAATTTGATTGAAATAAGATTTTAAGAAAATCGTGGTCAGAGATCCTTTTGGCACAATTGTGAAAGTATTTAAATGCAGATTAGTTTTACTCCTCTTACCTCCCGGAGTTCTTTCGCTGATCAGGTCGGAGTCCTTCAACTCGTATTTTAGCAGCAATCTGTCTGTTTTCAAGTCGAATACCACGATTGATGGCTTCTGCAGCTGTGTTCGAGCATCTGAAAAAAGTTTTCAGTCTAAAGTTGTGTTATCCACGAAGGAAAGGTAAGAAATAGAAGGATAAAAGCTTAACCATGAGCCTTTATTTGTTTCACAAAACATCAAATCGAAAAATCTGAGTTGATAAAATGACTAAGCTTTTTTTAAAACTACCCAGTTTTAGAGTCCAATTACTGTCAAATTTAAAAGTTCTGGCAGTTATTTTTGATGGAAGATAAACGACGACGAAGATTCCATAATAATAAACGATGCGCATTTATCGTATTTTGGGCGATTTTTTAATTTACCAGAAGCATTTTTTGTACCTGGTACCTCTAGTAGCCCCGTGTCAACTGCCCACAGCCTGCCGCAGCCGTCGACCCTAGGCCTATAGATGGACACCAGCTGGTCGTTCCTGGAGTCAGGGTATGGCTTCAGCACGGGCGCCTTATCGGGCGATAAATGGACGTAGTTGAGGGTGGATGGAATACCTGGAAGGTAAGATTGAGGTGAAATTCTGCGGTTCGGTTTCTGAGGTGAATTCATAATAATCAAAATCATAGCTGAATAGGATTTAACAGTTATGGATCGTTAATAATGCAAGACCGAATTAGATGACACTACGTTGCATCTCAGCGACACTGGTGGTGGTGGTGGTGGAGGGCATCCATACATCTGACATTTTGTGTCGCGTAGATCCGTTGCCGCGTAGCACTGACCTCCATTATACAAGTACGCTGGACTAATGATACCCTTTAAAATGACAGCTATTTTTTGTGCCTATTTGAAGCGGAATCAGCTCCCCCGATGGGAGGGATAGGAACTTAATTTGACCATTGACCAAATATATTTGTCTATGATTTGACGTAAAAATGACGTTTGAAAGTCGCCATATTATTGGCGCTGATAGCAGTAGTGGGAGTATTTGGAACTAATACTAGTGATGACAACCAATAACGATTAAGCGGCCATTTGCAAGTTACGTCAAATTTAGTTCTCTTCCCGTTCACTGGGGGTGCTGATTCCGCTTCAAATAGGCACAAAAAAAGTGGGTATTATAGGTCCAGCGTACTTGTATAATGGAGGTCAGTGCCGCGTAGTGACTAGTGCGGTTTCGCTCATTTCGTACAGAGAAGAAATTGGGCATGACGCGCGTGACGCGTCATGTCCAAATTGGCCGTGACGTGTCGCTTTGCTCCGCTGCAGGCAGCGTAGTGTCGCTTATTGCCTTTCCCACCCTTTAAGCCTCGAATTACTTAGTAACTATTTAGTAATCTCTGCCTCGAATCTTACCAAACCGTCGTCTAGGCACGGTGACAAACACCCTGTCCCCATACACCTCGACGCCGCTGGGCACGTTGTTGTACTGGATAAAAAACTTCTCCTCATCAGGCACGTCGTCGTCGAAGTAGATGGCGTTGGGTCGCACGCGCAGATTCGTGTCCTTGTTGTCTAGAAATTTGAATTTCGAATTTGTCGGGGTTTGCAAAGAATGATTTGATTTTTTTGATTTTTTTAAGAGCTAGGGCAAAGAACAATTTAAATTTCGATTAGAGCGAGGTCAATGTAGAGCAAGTGGCTTTGCTCTATAAACTACGTTACACTCTTAAGGGGGTGCGCTAGCACTGTCTTTCCATACAAACGTATTTCCCAATTTACTCCCTGGACAATGCGTCTGGACAAATGATTTTTTTATACAATATTGGGATCTGTTAAAGCTATGCCTCTACGTTTGATTTTTTCTAAATTTACTAATAAATAAAAATTATGACCCTTCAAAAATAGCAAAAAATGAATGCCTCGTACCCCGCCAATCCACCGACCATAAAACAAATTTGAAAGATCTTTAAGATAAAATAAAAACATAGAGGCATAGACTCACTCTTCCTGAAGATAAAAATAAATTGATAGGCTCTATTGTTACGTAGTTTATATCCTCTTTGGGCTCTATTTTGAAAGAGGAATCAGAGGACTACGTTGCCTCGATTTACTGTATCTGTCTCTATCACAATTTACAATACACGTGCCGGCACATGGTGAAGCGTGATGGCAATAGTTTCTTCGTTTAAATTCTATGCTGCACCTGCGTTCCCTCTTAATGATTAATGTAATATTGACTATGAGCAACGTTTACTTCTCATAGTTGTTCCTAACGTGAACGTGAGACCAATAATAATAATAATAATAATAATAATTGCCTAGTACGGGTTTATATTACCTACATATTTATGTAAAGTGTGTCTGTTGCATGTTAATTTTTCAGGCTAAAATGAATTGCTAATTTTAATAAAATTTAGTAGGTATTCATGGAAAAAAAAATCGTGCTATAATCAAATTTTTATACTACAAAGTTACTGGCTTCAGATATATGTATTATATCAAGTGAGGGAAAACGTTGTATTGATACAGCAGATGTTTTTTCCTCTTCTGAGTTATGCTTTAAGGTAGTTAGCTAAAGCTGAATAAACAATATTTAAAACAGAGTTCTAGGAACAATGTGTGGTTTCTTTTATTAACACGCTTTTATTAGCTTGGGCTCAGGGGCGTCTTTCCCTTAGGTGCAGTGTGTGCGTTGCACACGGGCGCCGCGGTCATAGGGGCGCCGAGCGCCGCTCGCATGGAAATAGTTATTAAATGATTATTAAAAAAAGACAAACTTGTGTTATGCTTTTCTTAATTGTCACTCTTTCCTTCCTTAAAATACTTTATAACCGTGTATAGGGCCCTCGCTTTCAGTGAGCTTCCCTGTCAAATGTTCTCAAATGTTGTTGAACATTGTATGTTTGTTATGATGTCGTAATAAGAATAAAATACTCAATATTTGGACATTTCTATGAAGTACATTTGTATAAATATGTTAACATTGGTACGTTTCGGTGTTGAGGCTTGTTAGGGCTAGTCAAGAGCACATCATAAGAGTATTCAAAACCGAAAAAATCTTCAAATCTACAAACAATAGAGTTTGTTATCTATTGAAGAAATTTGACAGTACCTATGTGGTAACTTGATGTGCTGTTATAGTTCGTCCGGTGGCTTCAGGATAAATGATCCATACTGATGGACTCCTCACCCTTAAGCGGCCGGACAAACTGTACTTGTACTTTGTACCCATTTCATTTTGACCGCGCGCTTGCTAGGGGGCGCTAGGGTAATGTTTGCACACGGGCGCCACATGGGCTAGAGACGGCCCTGCTTGGGCTGTATGTATGTAACGGAATTTTTGAGCACGATTTTTACCTATCTCCAGTAGTCCAATTAATTCGAAACTTTGCATGCGTATTAAAAAAACGTGTTTTTTTTTACTTTTTTAAAACTATTATAGGTCTACCAGAATCTGATGCAAAAAGTGAGAAAATAAAATGACTCTAGCAATACGGGGGTAATTGGAATAAAACATTTTGATCATGCAACGTTAAACATGCAAATATAAAAATTTATCCAATGATCAAGGATATTTTTTAAAAATCTGCTGTCAAAAATTGCCATCAGATTCTGGTAGACCTATATTATATTGTGTAAGACAAACTACGCTATGGCCCGTCGACGACAACGAAACGTGTAGCACGATGTAGCGTAGTTTCATGCTTGTGTGCGTAGTTTTACCCTAAGTATGTGTAAACAAAATGACCTAAGTAATTACATTACTTTCAAGTTATAAACAAAAGCCTATTGCGCTGTATTCTTCACCGTGAGACCCAATTATAATATAATATCATAGGTGAGACCGCTGAATAGACTTTAGTAAAATTTTATAAATTGGTACATTGTGTCCCGGGAAAGGACAAAGAATAGATTTTGGACCGGAATAAAATATAATTTTCCCGTGATGAATTCGCAATGAAGGTGCAGGTTAAATCCAGTAGTTCAAGCTATAATAACTGTACTTCGGTCTATCATAGTTGTTTGACTAGTTTATGCAACTTACATAGGACGCCATCGATTTCATAGCTCAATTGCTTCCAAGAGAACGCGGTATTCAGTTTAGGTTTACAAGCACATAACTGACAGCACAACACAATGAACAGTATTTTAATAAAACACGTCATTTTCTTATCATCACACTCGTTAAACAAGATCAGAGAGCAGTTTTGTTAGTTTTGTGAGGTTTATCGATAAACTTTTAATGTTTTTATGTGTAAAAGACGTTCTCGCACGATGATCGCAAGTGAGTGTAAAAATAACAATATTACAATACTCTTCCAAAAGCAAACTACAAAATCTTGTGTACTATCAAAGAAATTGATCTCTAGGCAGATGGCGGACCTACGTGATTTGGTTGCGTTATGTGAAACCCAGCCGACAAATTGCGAATAACATTAAGTTTACATAACCCGGACAAATAACGAAGGTCTGTATCTGCTTATGAGTCAATTTCTTCGGAATTTGGAATTTCCGAAGGACCATCGATCTTCGGAAATTCCAAATAATGCGAATGTTTTGCAAACAAGTTATTTATAATCAAAATAAATAGTTTCAAAGGTTAATCCCAATTCCCAAGTGTAATTGGTCACCTTGTGGCCCTTATCGGCCAAAATGTTGCCGACCGCTGTTTTAAAATAAAATATTATTAGATGCCCGACGATTATTAGATATCGCACGGGAACCGTTAATTTTTGTCCTTTCCCGGTACTCAGTGTCTCCATACCAAATTTTAACAAAATCGGTTCAGTGGTTTGGGCATGAAGAGGTAACAGACAGACAGACACACTTTTACATTTATAATATTAGTATGGATGCCCGGTTTCTGTGGTTTTTTTTACTAAAATTAATCCTTTCACTAGCACTTTTCATTGGCTAACGTTAATAACCAATCAACAAAGTTGTTGAATAGATAAACTCCCGTCCAAAATCCCGTCCATTGCCCATTACTAATTTAAACAACAGTTATAATTTAACTATGGGTTTGATGTACGAGTAATGTAATTACTTATAGTCAGTTTGTAAGGCAATTTGCTTTATCGTGAGAAAACTTCGTCCTCACTACTTCGTGGTAACATTGTATAAGTACTTGAACTTATTTTTAGTACATTAAACATATTTTTGCCGTGTCTTACGATATTTAACTACTTAATTATAACAAAATGTCGTTTGAAACTGCTCGATGATGGTACTATTTTGTACGAGCAAGATTTTATGGTTTAAGTACCTATAAATATATTATCTTGTGCTTACAAAGTTTTCGTTGGTTTTGTTTTCCATCATATTAAAAGTTGTGCCTGTTCAAGGACATTTTCGTGTTTCTTAAGACCATTCCCCGAGCAAACGACCTTGACCATACATTTGACGCGTTGCCGAGATCGCACAAAAAAAAGTTATCTTAGTTCAAAATTGATCTAAAAAAATTTAAAACGGGGAATATGTACTTAATGAAATTGTCTATCTATTGTCGTGTGTTTCAAATAAACGTAATTTGTGAATACTAGGGAGATGCTGAAAGTATGCTTCAATTTTAATAAATTGGTATTACTTTGGAAGCTAATATCATGAGTATAATAAACAAAAATAGAAAATATAAAACGGGGAAAAGAATATTGATATACTGAAGATTATTGCTGTATTTTTATTATAACTTTGTAGCTTTCAAATTATGAGTTTATAAGGCTCTAAATACGGTAAATTACGGAATCTCCGTAGGGAAAGGCCCTTAAGACTCGCATCGCATTGCAAATATCAAGTTAAGGCCATCCCCCGAGCAAACGACCTTGACCATACATTTGACGCGTTGCCGAGATCGCTCAAAAATCCTATTTTTTTACTTATCTCAGTTCAAAATTGATCTAAATAAATTTAAAACGGGGAATATGTAGTTAATGAAATTGTCTATCTATCATCGTGTGTTTCAAATAAATGTAATTTGTCAATACTCGGGAGATGCTGAAAGTATGCTTCAATTTTAATAAATTGGTATTACTTTGGAAGCAAATATCATGAGTATAATAAACAAAAATAGAAAATTTAAAACGGGGAAAGGAATGTTGATATACTGAAGATTATTGCTGTATTTTTATTATAACTTTATAGCTTTAAAATTATGAGTTTATAAGGCTCTAAATACGGTAAATTACGGAATCTCCGTAGGGGAAGGCCCTTAAAGCATAGGCCTGTTGTGTATAAGGAAATACGGGTTGAAGGAAAAACGTGTTGTGCATAAGAAAATTTTAATAAGAAGACATTATTCTATGATTGACATCATACTTCATAAGTAATATTTTAGATTACTAACTAAGGAGTTCCTATTACAACATGCCCCCATAATCTAAACATATTACATTAAAATAAGTAACATTCATAGAAAAAAATAAACTAAAAGTTTAAATTGACAACCCTAGAAAAATTCAAATATCTATAAAATTCTAGGTTATCAACCCTAAACCTTTAACACATCTTAAATGCGATGTACGCCTTAAAACTTTCGTAAAGACATCTGCCATAAGATTTTCTGACGGAATAAAATTTAAAGAAATAATATTTTCGGCAACTTTCTCTCTTACGAAATGGAATTTCGTATCAATGTGCTTACTCCGTCTGTGGTGGATTGGATTATGTGCTTACTTTTGTGCACTCTGACTGTCACCAAAAAGAGAAACAGTATCTATCCTTCCACTTACCTCATAAATAAAGCGTCTAAGAAACACAGCTTCTTTAGCATCAGAGCACAAAGCCATGTATTCCGCTTCTGTAGAAGACAACGCAACCGTAGGTTGCTTCTTTGCCTCCCAGGATACAGGACCACCACCTAATATAAATACACATCCTGTATAAGAACGACGATCGTTAGGATCATTCGCCCAGTCTGCATCTACAAATCCAGACAAATACTCACCAGTTTTTCTGTATGTAATGCCTTAGTCTATTGTACCTTTCAGATACTTTAAAACTCTTTTACTGGCTTCCCAGTGTGAATTTCCTGGATTCGCATTAAATTGGCTTAGATAGCTCATAGTATACGATATATCTGGTCGTGTATTTATAGCAATGTACATTAGAGAACCTATTAATGCTTGATACGACCGACAATCTTCAAATGGTTCCGTTTCGTTCAAACTCAACTTTTCTACAGCTAAAGGAGTACTAGCGACTTTACCTTACACAAGTTATACTTCTCTAGCAACGAATTAATCATTGTCTTTTGATTTACACGAATAACACCATTTTTCTTAGAGATATTTAAGCCGAGGTAAAAATTCAATTCACCTAGACTTTTAAGAGAAAAATATTTATCCAAATCCGATTTGACAATGTCAAAATGACTCTTGTCTTTGTACAGAACTATAATGTCATCGACGTATACGGCCAAGATGACAACCTCATTAGCAAACTTTTTGGTGAACACACACGGCTCCGAAGGAGTTTGTATAAAGTTCAAAGAAACTAAGGTGTCCTTTAATTTTTTGTTCCAAGCCCTTGGCGCTTGCTTCAGACCATAAAGTGACTTCTTTAAAAGACAAACTTTGTTATTTTCTCCTTTTTCAATGAAACCTTGAGGCTGTTCCATATAAACCTCCTCTTCAAGATCTCCGTAAGGAAATGCAGTATCCACATCGAGATGTTGCATGCTCAGGTCCATCTCTGCCGCCAAAGCCAAAAGGGTACGAAAGGAAGAATTCCGTACAACCGGGGCAAACGTTTCGTTATAATCCATCCCCGCTTGTTGTGCGTAACCTTTTGCGACAAGACGAGCCTTGTATTTCTTTACATTGCCATAGGCATCCTTTTTGAGTTTAAATACCCATTTACATGGAACTATTTTCTTTTCAGGTCTATCGACCAAAGTCCATGTTTTACGTAACTGTAGAGATTTAAATTCATCCTCCATAGCGGAACGCCATTTGCAGCTATCTACAGAATCAATAGCTTCTTGATAGCTCTTAGGTTCGTCCGATATACTATCAACTGAGTTAGTTAACCAAGACATGAAGTCAAAACCAAAAAACTTAGTTTTCTTACGTACACGTTCCGGGTAACGCCTGTCTATCTGTGCTGGTCCGTCCTCAGGAACAACAGCAACAACTGCTTCTGATTCCGATACATCTGATTCATTATGGACAAGTACATCCTCGTGAATAGTAGCTGGAACATCAGGAGTATTAACATCAATTGCTTCTGGTTCAGCAACATCAGTTTCACTATACACAGGCATATCATTATAATTCATAGCAGTAGAACTTTCAAGTTCTATATCTTGTACAATCACCCCTTTAAAACTACTGTCTAAACTATGTACAGGCGAAAAATCTACAGATTTATTAGTCTTCAACCCAGTGAAGCAATCTTCAAAAAATACTACATCTCTAGATTTTACTAATCTTCTAGGATTCGCAGCGTCACGCAGAAAATAGGAATGAGGATCATTTGAATATCCTACAAATATATTTTCACTAGCTTTACTATCTAACTTACTTCTATGACAGGATGGAATATTTACAAGTGCTCTACAACCGAAAACCTTCAAATGACTCAAGTCAGGCTTAGTATTAAACCACCTTTGATAAGGCGTACCACAACTCAAAGCTCTGTGAGGGCTTCTATTCTTAAGATAAACAGCTACATTAAACGCGTCTTCCCAATAAGATTTCGGAAGTGAACTCTCAGCCAACATTGAACGTGCTTTTTCCACAATAGACCTATTTGTGCGTTCTGCAACGCCATTTTGCTGTGGACTATATGGCACAGTTGTCTGATGAATTATACCCTTTGCCGTTAAATGTTCCAGAAAGTCTTTTTTTACATATTCTGTCCCATTATCAGTTCTTAAAACTTTGATTTGAGCACCTGTCTGCCTTTCAACCAGCGATTGAAACGAGCAGAACTTATCCTTAACCTCAGTCTTCGAAGAGATAAAGTAAGCAAAAATCATACGAGAATAATCATCAATGAATAATAATACGTATTTATTACCTTGAAATGATGTTGCACTCATGGGTCCACAAATGTCCGAGTGAACCAACTCCAAAATCTTTGTACCTTTTTCGTAAGGAACTTGCTTAAAAGGTTTACGGGCTTGCTTACCTTCTACACAAGCAATACAGCTTGTCTTATCGACAATAGTATAGTCGATACCGACGTTGCTATTCTTCAACTGGTTCATACCTATACGACACAAATGACCTAGCCTCCTATGCCATAATAGAAATTTAGAAGTCGAGTCAGAGTGCACATCATAGGCATTATGAGGTTTATTAACTGTACAGTCTAATTTGTACAAACCATCACAAACTGAACCATGTAAAAGAGATTTGCCTGTATAAGAAAAAGTTTTAGCATTAAAAAAGTTACACCCATTGTTATCAAACAAAACAGTAAAACCTTTATCTACTATCTTTTTAACAGAAAGCAAGTTAACACTTAACTTAGGTATATATGTGACATCATTTATACTATTTATAACATTGGATTTAGTATTAATATTAACATTACCAATAGCTTGACATTGGATCTCATCTCCATTAGCAACAGTAACTTTACCGAAATTCACGTTTTTTACGTCAGATAGCCAGTCCAACCTCGAAGTTAAATGTGTTGACGCACCAGAGTCAATAAACCAAACATCTTTCTTGTTTTCAGAGACAGCCAGGGCCGTAAGAGCAGTATTTTCTTTGCCTTTTTCTTTTTTCTTACGAAGTGGACACTCTGGTCTCTTATGTCCAGGCTCTTTGCAGTCATAGCATACTATATTAGGCTTCCTTTTCGTAAATGCCTTTCGAAATTTACTTGCCTTTATAGCAGCTTCTGGCTCTTCACTGCGTGACATTTCGTTTAAAAGTTTAGTTTTAACCAAATCAGTGGTTATCTCGATGTTGCTATTTTCGAGACCCATAATCATCGGATTATACTTTTCTGTGAGTCCGCCTAATAATATAGCTGCTACTGAAGCATCTTCAATCTTTTTGCCAATATCATTCAGGTCTTGTACAGTACTCATTATACCATTAATATATGTTTCCATATTATCGTAATCAGAGAGACTCATTCTGTATAATCTTCGTTCTAGGGCAAGTCTCCGTCCCATTCCGCGGTCTTCATATGCGTTTTTGAGGGAATCCCAAGCCTCTTTTGCACTTTGGCAAGTTCGGACATGTGTGATGGCCGGACCATCTAAACTAAGGCATATTTTTGCCAACGCCTTCTGATCACAACGTTTTTTAGTTGTTTCGGGAGTTGTATCTCCTTCCGGATACCCTATTATTGTCTCCCACAGGTCCTCGTGCACAAGGTAATTCCTCATTTTAAACTTCCATGCCGTGTAGCCCTCGCGGCCACACAATTGAATGCATATACTAGGTAAAGTAGTACCTGAGGATCTTCTGATTGCACCATCTCCACTAGAGCTTGCCATTTCAACACATTCCCTTTAATCTACTAATCTATTATTAAACCTACAGCTTCGTGCTGATAACGTGTTGTGTATAAGGAAATACGGGTTGAAGGAAAAACGTGTTGTGCATAAGAAAATTTTAATAAGAAGACATTATTCTATGATTGACATCATACTTCATAAGTAATATTTTAGATTACTAACTAAGGAGTTCCTATTACAACAAGGCCCGATTTGGGCAGTCTAGTGGGAATATGCTGTTTTGTAGTCTTGAACCAAAATGGATGGAGCTTTTGTTATTTAATTACATATAAAGATATTTAAATAAATACTCGATAAAAAAATAAAAATCTTTATTAAAACATTTAGGAGTATTGTTGGTTTTTTGCTTATTTATTACAAAACATTAAACAATCAGTTGTCTTCAATTTCGTTGTTCCTCAGGACTTTTTCCCTTTCCATCTCATATGTGTTCACTTTCTGAAAACAAAAATAAATGCTTTTGAAGTAAATAATAACAATCAATATTGGCATTTCTGTACGAATAATAAAACCGGCCAAGTGCGTGTCGGGCCACGCGCAATATAGGGTTCCGTAGTACCGATAGTTAATTTTTAAATTTTTGTATGGTCAATGAATGTACATTTATAACGTATTTTACACTACTAACAACATCATCTCAGTTATATTCAAAGGAATTTGAACGAAAAGTTCCTTTATACTTTGCCGAATACATTTTTTTAGTTGATCGACTATTACTCAATAACATAAGAAGTATTCTTAGCCGTGATAGTTTTCCTTTTAAATTTAGCATATTTTCTAATCCCGTGAATTTTTTCACATTTCCAGAAGCAACCGTTTAGCTGGTAGAAGGGGGGGACACTGGACTCTAACGATTTTTTCCACTTTAAAGCTTCATATTTCACAGATGGATCCCTAAATCGGAAAATGATCTATGAATACTCATAATATTTTTAAAAAACCTATCCAACGACACTCCACACGATGGGGTGGACGCGAAAAAAAAATTCATTCCCGCTTGATGTGTAGGGAAGGTACCATAAAAAAAAATATTTTTTTAAGATTTCATGTACCATTTAGTCGGCATCATTAATATGTGCATTCATGCCAAATTACAGCTTTGTAGGTCCTATAGTCTCTGAGCAAAACCGCGGACAGACATAAAGACAGACGGACAGACAGACGGAGAGACGGACGGACAGACCGAAACTGTAAGGGTTCCTTGTTGACTACAGAACCCTAATAAAAACTAAGGAAACGTAACTCCCATACTATTACCGTTTTAAATTTGATTCCTTTCGAACTGTCATGTAACGTCAGCCTGATACCGCTGAAGGCCACCTAAAATGTGTACCTACTTACCTAGGACCTAGGTACACATTTTTGACAAGTATTCTAGAACATGTTTTTTGACGGAGTTACGTTTCCTTAGTTTTTATAATTCGTAGGCATTTTCTGCATGATTTTGATTTATCTTTAATTTGACCGGAAGTGTAGGCCTTTTCATTCTAATTTATGTCCATTTCTTGAAGTTTTTTGACAAAATATTAACCAATTAATAATTTAACTTTGCCAAAAGACAAGGACTCGATTCTTATTCCTCGAAAGTCGATCACAGGCATTAATACATACAATCCACATGTCGGGGTCCCATTTCTTGAAAGACCTGCTGAAGGCCGGAGTCTCCAATCCCTGCTTCATCACTGTCACCCTCTTGTTTTGTCCTCGAGAGTAGTTCTGGAAAGGATACTTAGTTATAGATCTAGTTACTAGTAGGAACTATAATTCTCGACCTCGAATGAGGCTTTGAAGAAATATAATGAAACTAGACGTTCCGCGCGGCTTCGCCCGCGTAAATTAAATATTTCACAGACAAATCAGTCTACAAAAAATAGCCTATGATTCTTCACGTGGTCTACTTCTTATCCAACCCAAATAACAGAAAAATTGCTCTAGTAGTTCGTGAGATAAGCCCTTTCAAATAAATTTCCCTCTTTTTCCACATTTTCTTCTATTTCTTCGCTCCTATTAGTCTTAGCGTGATAAAATATAGCCTATAGCCTTTCTCGATAAATGAGCTATCTAACACTGAAAGAATTTTTCAAATCGGACCAGTAGTTCCTGAGATTAGCGCGTTCAAATAAGCCCTTTCAAATAATTTTCCCCCGTTTTTCCACATTTTCCTCTATTTCTTCGCTCCTATTAGTCTTAGCGTGATAAAATATAGCCTATAGCCTTTCTCGATAAATGGACTATCTAACACTGAAAGAATTTTTCAAATCGGACCAGTAGTTCCTGAGATTAGCGCGTTCAAACAAACTAACAAACTCTTCCGATTTATAATATTATTAAGTAATAGATATAAATATTAAAGTAACGCCTGCCAAATTAGATTACCTATCGCAGGGGACGACGATATTAACGACTGCTACTATACTTATATCTACTTGCTATAAATACTTATTAGTTACTAGACGTTCCGCGCGGCTTCGCCCGCGTAAATTAAATATTTCACAAACAAATTAGTCCACAAAAATAGCCTATAATCCTTCACGTCTACTTCTTATCTGTGCCAAATAACAGAAAAATTGCTCCAGTAGTTCGTGATGACCTCTTATAATTATTATTAATATTTTTTTCCTAATTAACTAATTGCTCAGAAAATACAGTGACAGGGTTAAGTCCATATATATTTTTTAAGTTCTTAATATGGCCTAGCTATTGGAAATATTCTTAGTTCTGGCTGCGCATTTTATTTTTTTAGACCAGAATGCCAATATTTTTTGTTTCAACAAATAGTAACGCTCTACACGAATGATGCTGTCAAGTTCCGCACAGCACTACACTGCAGGCGTGCGAGACGCAAGGTGCGGTTGGCGGGGAGATTGCCCCGCCCTTCGTCTCAGGCCCCAACTGCTTTTAACTCGCGCACTAACAGTAGATAATGGACACGTTTCTTATCATCGGTACGTCACAGTAGGTAGGAAAAAAGTGGCACGCTCGTTTTCATACAAATGGAGGGACATGCGGTATCTATCTTGATCAATGTCTGTGGGCTTAACCTCAAAACAATGAGTCAGGACGCCTCGTAAAACAAGGATACTCACATCCAAATATATGGGGGTGGCCTTGACTTTATGTAGAGGAGCCTCCTTGCCGATCCAGGCGATGATCTCATCCTCTTTCTCCAGGAAATATACGCCATCTTCTTCCAAGTCCTGAAAACAGAATGATAACTTGAGTCTACATTTAGAAGGAAGAAATAAAGGTTTGCTATAAAGCAGCAATTCCCAGTTGTAGGTAAATAGTTCTTATTGGGCTTTGAAGAGTCTTTCTAGGCCCTCAAGATTTGTTTGTTTATATCTAAGGTTATCCCCTATTAGGTTTTGCGGTTCCTGTCTAGCCACTAGGTTTTTAGATTATCTCTATGTAGGAGTGTTTATTAGGCCTTGCAGCTCCTGCCTAGTTAGACACATGTTGGTTTCCGTATATTATAGGTCCCTATTGATTTTAAATTTTAATGATCCCAGTTTAGCCCTTAGGTTTTTCAGTGATTTACCATTTGGCCTCTGTCGTTAGATTTTTCTAACGCATCCTCTCTGTGCTTACCATTTGCTTGAAGTCCAGTATCGGTTTGAAGTATACATTAGAGGGGGACAGTGCTACCACCTCATACAGCTTGGTCTCCGGTACATTCAGGCTCTGCAGCATCCATTCGAAGTTGCTCGTATCTGAAAAAGACGATTAAAATAATCATAATCCATACTATCCATACTAATATCCATACTTAATATTATAAATGCGAAAGTGTGTCTGTCTGTCTGTCTGTTACCTTTTCACGCTCAAACCGCTGAACCGATTTAGCTGAAATTTTGTATGGAGATACTTTGAGTCCCGGGAAAGGACATAGGATACTTTTTATCCCGGAAAAATGTACTGTTCCCGCGCGATAAACTAATTCTAGCGCAACGGAGTTGCGGGCATTATCTAGTTCAAAATAAAGAATCAAACAATTGCGCCTAAAAATAGAGTATTTTCTAAGACAGCAGTATAGAGACACTGCAGTGTTCCGCAAACTTGTTAAAGGTACATCTAGCAAAACGTAGAATTTTGGAGGTCCAGGATGAATGCATCCAGATAATGTTTCGAAACATGATAGCAATAGTCCAGAGTTATAGATGAATTAAAGAGTTTAGTCCTAACTCTTCTGCTACCTTTCTGATCCTCTACGGATCTAACGACACGTGAGTGCGACATGCCGACATCCCTCCAAGTCGAGAAGTACTGCTTGAAGATCGCTGGCTCCGTGCCCTGCGGGATCCTTGCGATGTGAACCTGAAATGTTCACATATTATGGGACTTGTCTGGAATCAAGAAGGCAACAGTACTGAAAATAGAACTGCGCTAACCACAATAAGGAAGGAAATTAAATAGAGCTAAACGACCCAGCCAGTTTCACAAGTCAGAGTCCAGAAATACATTTTGTGAATGTTTTATATGATCTACCATCGTTTCGGAAATTTCCTTATCGAGAATAATATCAGAAATAGTGACTTACCCATGATGGATAGTTTTTGGAGCTCAAATATTGTTGGGCCTTGTTCATCGCTTCGTTCTTTTCACTTTGAGTCGCTTGCTTACCAACCCAGACGTAAATGCTGCCGCTCACTGTGTCCAAAATGTATGTTTCCTGAAAAGGAAGTAATCAACACCTGAGTATAAATTGTGGGAATTCAGTTACAGCAATTATACTAGATGTAAGTAAAAAGTAAGTAAACCAGATGACGCCCGCAATTCCGTTGCGGCAAAAATTAGTACGGTTTATACCATACATTTTTCCGGGACAAAAAGCATCCTATGTCCTTTCCCGGGACTCAAAGTATCTCCATACTAAATTGCAGCAAAATCAGTTCAGCGGTTTGAGCGTGAAGAGGTAACAGACAGCCAGACACACTGTCGCATTTATAACATTAGTATGAATTTTTGCTTTCGCTATTTTGACTTGTAAGTATGAAAAGCATCTACAGTCGTGACTCGTGAGGGTGACGCTAGGTCAAAGCAGTTGTAAGCTGATTAATAGGTACCTGTGGCTTGAGTTGCTCCTGTCTAAAGGGCCTGGACAGCGGTGTGACCTTCAGCTTCCCAGAGCTGTCTGACACCTCCGACAAGATGGGCACCTGCTCCTCACTCTTCTCGAAAGTCTGCAAAAATTGCTGCATTAGAGACAGTCCTCTGACTTTGCCTTAGATGCCATATTGCTTTGGTATGTTTCGTCGCGTCTTCGGAACAGAATAACGCGTTGTTACCTCCCCTATATTGCGCTGTTGTAGACGCTGCCAGAACGCAAAAGAACGTAGGCCTTTTATTATTATGAAGCGATTGACTATTCATTTTTAACCAAGTTCTGTAAGGTGAGAAAGAACCTAGAACACGATAATATGGATTTTGGGTATACGCTTTACCTGGTCGTCACCACCGGCGCTGTCTTCTGGTACCAGGTCCCGGGTGCCAGATCCCAAAGCCGTGAAGAACTTCTGGGTGTCAACTTCGCTTGAGTATTGATCTGATGATAAAAGTTTAAATCAGTTTTGCTCTTGTACCGTCTTTGGCTTATACGTTGAGAAAGTTTACTTGGCAGACAAAATATGGCTTATATTCGTTTCGTTTCGTGCTGCATAAATATTTTATTTAAAAAAGTTTGTTAAAAATATACGCGAAGTGACTCTTAAGGAATTATTGGTTCTTTTCAATAAAAACTCTTTCTACATCTAAAGAATTCTACTTTAAGACCTACCGATAATCTCTACGCGTCCTCTACCGTGGTGGTCTTGGTCTCTGATCTGGTCAGCTACGGCCTTGGCCTTCAGTTTCTCCACGTTCCTGGCCTTCTCCCCGACGTACACGTAGATGTCCTGATCAATGTCCAGGATGAAGCAGTCACCCTTGTTCATGGACGAGATGAGAGGATCCACCTGAAGGGCAGGTTACAGAAAGTTGTGGAGACAAAATGGATAGAAACAACAGTCCCGTCGCTAATCAAGTAAGTCGATTAATATTGTTACTTATCTCTTTTACTCGTAAATATTGCTATTGCCTATTGTACGATATTATTATAGTGAAAACGAGTTAACAAACGCCTTTTAATCGGTTGTCCGAAAAAAAAATGTCTTGGGCTGCAGCCGCAGCAAAATTTATCAGAATGTGGTAGGACGTACCTGGCGTACTCGAACGTTTCTCTTTCCTTTGACTTGGAAGAGTCGCTTTTCAGCTCCGGCGTTGGTGGTGACGTGCTTGAAGCCGGAGGCATTACCACCATCCAGGTACCGCACGGCTGAAAAACAAAATATTTTAGATACTTAAGTGTTTTTTTCTCACGGTGTTCCTCCAATGTTTTTTTTTTAATGAAATAAGGGGGCAAACGAGCAAACGGGTCACCTGATGGAAAGCAACTTCCGTCGCCCATGGACACTCGCAGCATCAGAAGAGCTGCAGGTGCGTTGCCGACCTTTTAAGAGGGAATAGGGTAATAGGGGAGGGTAGGGATGGGAAGAGAAGGGAATAGGGGAGGGAAAGGAAGGGAATAGGGTAGGGGATTGGGCCTCCGGTAATCTCACTCACTCGGCGAAACACAGCGCAAGCGCTGTTTCACGCCGGTCTTCTGTGAGAACGTGGTATTTCTCCGGTCGAGCCGGCCCATTCGTGCCGAAGCATGGCTCTCCCACGTATTAAACACAGGTTTCCTGTCTCTCAGGGTGTATCGTCTACTGATCTGTCTATCGGAGCTGTTGAGTGATTTGCGAAGCTGATGCTGATACATCCAGTTTTAACCATGGTGTCTTTTTTCTTCCATTTCCAATTTTAAATTATTAATATAAATTACAAAATTTGTAGGTATGACAGGTTGTGCTTGTGATAAGTCTCGTGGTTTAATCAAAACTTGAACGCACTCTTGCGCATGAATCTATAACAGTCAACTTACCTCCATTTTTAAAGTAATTAAGGAACTGTGAGCTC
The DNA here is from genome assembly GCA_905187585.1 of Cyaniris semiargus. NCBI lineage: Eukaryota > Metazoa > Arthropoda > Insecta > Lepidoptera > Lycaenidae > Cyaniris > Cyaniris semiargus. The sequence goes on from LR994567.1 coordinate 12,852,950, forward strand.
TCGTATCCCATGGTCTCTCGGTGCTGGACGGCCTTCCCATCGAACTTGTCGTCCAGTCCCACTGTCAGGATGGCGGCTGCACCGGCCTCGTCCTGGGTGGACTCGCTGCCGATCCAGTAGTGAATATCCCAGGCCAGGTTGTTGCGTTTGTCCGATGTTGTCTGTAAACATCATTTGCTTGAAGATGGATTTGGTTTTAAGTAGCCAGTACATAAAGGCCCACGATGGCCCACAGCAGGCCACGTCAGTGCGCGCCCGGCGCCATGCATGGCGTCCGCCTTCATACACCTTTACCCCGTCTACACAATGGTGATGGTTTGTAGCCTTTACGTGTGATGTATTTGTAATAATTTATTAATTTACTAGCCCCCGCGCCATTGTGATTTAGTGGCACAGAGTTTAGTTGTTTATAATTTGGATTCTCTTCTATTTCTCGATCCGGAGGTGGGGTCGTGGAAAACCTGCTGAGTGCTCCTGTGTGATGTGCATAAGAATAATTCCTGCTTTAGCTGCTTTCAATTGAACTGGACATTATCGTCGATGTCGATGTAATGGCATTAAGCTCTTATTTACCTTCAGGACGATGTAGGAGTCTCCTTTGTAGAAGGTGCCGATTTCCTTCTCAGGAACGGGTATTGGCTCAAAATCCTGTAAAATATAGTAAATTGATTATAGTGTTTTCATGTCCAAGTTGGTCGAGCTTTCAGTATCATATTCCAACTGCCAGGACAAAATATTATAACGTAGTCCTAGGCAACATGGTGTGTTTGTTCAGCGGTGTAAAGAAATTACAACATATCATAAAGCAAATTCGTTTCCCGTTGTCTATCCCTATACTCCCCATGAACGCGTAGATTTTTAAAACTACCCAACGAATTTTAAAACAGTTTTTTTCTAGATAGGGCAGGGCTTATATGTATAAGGGATTCATAAAACAGGAGAGATAAACATTTAGGGTGAAGCCAAACGAGCGTGAATTGTGAGTTGTGAGTCGCAGAATTTCTGCCGCGTAAATATCTTTACATACAAATCATGACTCACAAAATTACGCTCGTGTGAATCAAACAGGACTTTTGTATGAAACTGAATGCAGCAGAATTCTGCCGAACCGATATGTTTACGAAGGTTTGTATGACCTCGGTGATGATAGTGGCTTATCACTGACCTTGATCCTCCAGAGTTCTAGCCCGGCGCGCTGGCCCGCGGACGCGAAAGCTGGGTGCACGCGCGCCTTTTGACGAGCATCCTTCACACAAAAATAGCAATTTGAGAACGTGAGCATATGTAAAAAATAAAAAGACTTACGGCAGCACTCGGGGAATGAATACTTAACTTGAATGAAGAGTTTAACAGAAAATGTATGGAGTTTATATCAAAATTAGTGCGGGCGTTAGGAAGTTAGGAACAAATAAGATTATTTTTTCCACTTTTCTTTTAAAATTGTATAATAATATGGACCTAAAAACTAGGGCAGCAAATTAAAAAGGCAACAGCAAAGATCTCATACTTTTTTAGGGTTCCGTACCCAAAGGGTAAATACGGGACCCTATTACTGAGACTTCGATGTCTGTCCGTCTGTCCGTCTGTCGCCAGGCTGTAACTCAAGAACGGTAATAGCTAGAGAGTTGAAATTTTCACAGGTTATGTATTTTTGTTGCCGCTATAACAACAAATACTAAAAACAAAATAAATTAAATATTTAAGGGGGACTACCATACAACAAACGTGATTTTTTCGGCATTTTTTACTCTATATCAATAATGGCAACAGGTAGGCACTTGATTTTTTCACAAGGTAGTTTATTATATGTGTACTTTAATATTTAATAATAATAACAAAATAAAATAAAATATTAAGGTGGGCTCCCATATAGAAACACAATTTTTCGCCTATTTTTGCTCTCGGTACGGAACCCTCTGTGCGCGAGTCCGACTCGCACTTGGCCGATTTTTAATGTTTTGTGAAACAAGTAGCTGCTCAAGATTTAGTTTTAAGTGTAACTTTTTATCCTTCTTGCGAGTTCCAAATTCAAAATGTTAAATACATAATCTATATTATGTATTTAACATTTTGAATTTGGACCTATGTCCTAAAATTGTAGCTACAAGTCCTTGCGGTCGTTTTAATGTGTTACTGATGACGCCAAAATTCGTTTATTGCGCGGGAACCTTACATTTTACCGGGATAAAAAGTATTCTATGTCCTTTCCCGGGATTCAAAGTATCTTCATACCAAATTTCAGCAAAATCGAATCAGCGGTTAGGGCGTGAAGTAGTAACAGAGGCAGATGTTAGTATGGATTGTACAGTGTACACTTGTACAGCAATTAGTCACTACAGTGGCCATATCGAGGTATTTACACGGACAATTACTAGTAATTTATCGTAATTGTGTTAATCGTTGGATGATGTAAACATTGAGTCATTGTTTACAATAGGCTTTGTGGAGACTCATCGATTTAGGATTGTCAAGTCCGTACTTTGTTGTGCTAGTCACTGGATTGAAATGGACTATCCGTTTCGGCTTACCCTGTAATCGATTCTCATAAAATAAATATAACTGTTATCATGAATCATCTGTCGCGCTCATTTTTGCGCATTTGAAAAGGAAAAGCAATTCATATTTTACATGTCGTTTTGCGCCAAAAAAGACGGGTTTTACGCATAAAGTTAATATACCTAGGTATAGGAACCTTATGGTTTCACGTCTGGGGAGTAAGAAAGCAGAAGTCATGCTCACAAATATCAAAATTGACTGACTTTCTCAACTTTACAAATTAAAGTTTTTTTCTTCAATTTGTAAATAGTCTAGTCTCTTAAAGTATGTACTAAAAGTAGTTGTAGTACGTCGCTAAAAGCGTCTTCCTATAATTGCGGATCGTTATCTTCTATTACAGTGTTGTTTCTTAATGGAAATAAATTGCGAAACGCCAAAGGACATCCGTGAATTGCCTTGTGGCGGGCCAAGTGTAAATATCTCTTTGTGGCTACTGCTCATGGCATATAGGCCCTTATTTCGACTACTCCAACACCGTAATAAAAAAATAGGTGTGGCACTCGGGGACTGCCGCGGTAAAGCTATTGCATAGCATTTTTATCAACTTGAATAATATATAATTCGCATATGTCTAGTCGCACGCACACAAACACCGAGCCAAAGTCTCACAACCGGCACGACGGACGACGCGGTCGGAGTGGGCGGTGTTAGGTTTTTTCGTTACGGAATTTCTTGATTCGGTCGCCGCACTCCAACTTCCAAGCCCGCGACAAAAGCTACGTAATAAATAAATAAAAAAAAAATAAAATAAATAGCCTTTTATTTCTGACAAACTACAAAAAGTAACATAAAAAAGAAAGTAAAATATATCTATTAAAGTAAGAACCCCTCATTCGAAGGTGAAGGCCTCCTCCAGAGTTTGCCAAGTGTCTCTATCATGAGCTTTTCTGAACCATTGTTTCCCGGCCACTTGTACAACATCGTCTGACCAACGTGTTGCTGGTCGACCCCTTTTTCTGGTACCTGGTGGTCCGCTCCATGATGTTAGTTTGTGAGTCCAACTGCCGTCTGTTAGTCTAGCCACGTGACCCGCCCAACGCCATTGGAGTTTTTTACAGAAGGTCAGAGCGTCGGTTAATTTTGTTCTCTGTCTTATAATTCTATCTTCTGTATTTTTTTTACTTTAAGTATGCTTCGTTCTATACTTCTTTGGCGTGTTTTTATTTTTGACTTTATGCGGTAATTAAATGGCCATGTTTGACTAGCGTATGTTAGTGAAGGGAGAATGCACGAGTCCATTATTTTTTGGTTATTTCTATCGGCATGTCGCTCATTAATGTTTCTTTTAAGCTCCAATATTTCTTCCAGGCTATTGCACTTCTCTCCACATCTTGTTCATTTCTTTCTTTGTGAAAAGAGATAAGCTTTCCCATATACATAGGAATTAATCGACATAGTCCAGCGCTTCGTTTCGAATGTATATAATTGGCTTTCTGGTAGAGCTGTTGGTCATAATACAAGTTTTATTACGGTTTATTTCAAGACCCACGCATATACTTGCAGCATGTAGAGTTAACCATTGATTGTAGTTGGTTTAAACTTTCAGAAAGCAGGACTATGTCATCAGCAAATCTTAAGTGGCTTAAAAGTTAAATATTCATTGGTGATGTTAAGGCTGACTATTTTCCAATTATTAAGGCTTCCTATAACTTTTTCCAAAACGGCTATAAAAATAGTAGGAGAGATAGGGTCCCCCTGACGAACTCCTCTTTCTATAGGTATTGAACGTCCAGTTTTTTATAGTCTAATTTGATAACCTTAATATATTCAGTTTAAATATTTTGTGAATGTAGAGCTTCCCATATCGATTCATGAAATAATGTGTCAAAAGCTTTTTGATAATCGATAAATATAAGGCAGAGCGGGCTATTAAACTCTTGATATTTTTCGATAAGCATTTCAATACAGTGAATATGGTCTACGGTAGAGAAACCCCTCCTAAAGCCTGCCTGTTTTTTAGGTTGGTAAGCTTCGATATTACATCTGATTCTTTTTTCTATTATAACTGTTGAGAACAATTTGTATATCGAGGTTAATAGGCTTATAGGTCTGTACTCTGTAGTTGGTTATATTATTTGGGTCTCCTTTTTGTATAGCAAAATTATTTCTGATTCAGCCCACTGTGTCGGTGTTGTAGCTGTTTTATGACTAGGTTAAAAAGTTGAGTTAAGGGGGCTGTAAGGAATTATCTCCCTAACTTTAAGGCCTCGTTGGTTATTTTATCTGGTCGGGCTTTTTCAGGCTTTAATTTTGCTAACATAGTTGAAACTTCGTCTTCGCTAATGTCTGTTGCCTTTGAAGATTCTCTAGGCTCTAGTATTGAAGGCTCTCTATGTACTGAGTACTGACTGATAAAGGTTTTTATAAAAATTTGTGGCTATTGATAATATTTCTTGCCTATTATGGCTCGTCCTTTTCGCAGAGAGAGCAAAGCTAAGTAATAGCTTTAAAACTAAAAAATATACAAAACCAAGGATAATTTATCTGTCATTTCCATAGAACAGCATAGATTCATTGGGGACTATATCTAGGAAGATGCACTGTAATCAATGTCACTGGATTCCAGCACTGGATCCATACTAATGTCATAAATGCGAAAGTGTGTCTGTCTGTCTGTCTGTTACCTCTTCACGCCCAAACCACTGGATCGATTTTGCTGAAATTTGGTATGGAGATACTTTGAGTCCCGGGAAAGGACATAGAATACTTTTTATTTCGGAAAAACACACGGTTCCCGCGCGATAAACGACTTTTGGCGCAACGGAGTTGCGGGCGTTATTATCTAGTCAGTTATAAATGTAAGTCTCAAATGATGATACTGCTGCAGTGAATTTACCTTGTCAGTGAGCGAGGTGATGTGCGGGGTGATGGCCTGTTGGCGGGTGGTGGTGCGCGCACACACAGCGGCAAGCGCCGCGAGACACACAAGTAGCACCTTCATCCTGGAATACCAGTAAAGCTAATGTTACACTTCAGATTCACAGCACACTTTATTTACAGACTATTCAGCTTACAAGATGATCAGATAAAAAATAACACAATAAAACCATATTCTGTAGGTTTAGGCCACAGATCATACGTCGAAAGAATTAAAATACATACAGACAGTTTTTAGGGACAAAATAACAGGTTTCCTTTCCGTCACTACTAATTCTTCTGTAGAAAGCAACTCTTCTTTCTATGGTGCTAGAAGACAGAAGTTAGTTATTCTTCCGTAGAAAGTAACTCTTTCTATGGTGCTAGAAGACACAAGTTACTTCTTTTTTACTTCCATTACTTTCTCTACAATAACATGACTACAATCTCTGTTGGATATGCGAATGATGGCTGATAATGATAACGATGATCTGCCAAACCATCACGTTCTCACGTACTAGGGCCTCGCTGTCGGCTACACGTCAATTAATTTTATCTCTAGGGGCCGATTCATGACCTCATAATCAAGAATACTCACTATGTTTTTATCATTACAAACAAGCAATATGTCTGCAAATAAACTGTCAAAATTAATTTAAAGAAAGAATGAAAGGGTAGTTGAACATTTTCTGTTTGCGTGAGGTATCCACAAAAAAAGTGTTTTACGCCCAAACCGCTGAACCAATTTTGCTGAAATTTGGTATGGAGATACTTTGAGTCGGGAAAAGACATAGGATACTTTATCCAGCAAAAATGTACGCGATAAACGAATTTTGGCACAACGGAGTTGCGGGCGTCATCTACTTACATATTTATTTATTTATTTATTTTATTTTTATTTATTTATTTATTTATTACAAATCACAACTATCATTACAGGTTAAAAACCTAATACAATAGAGTGTTACTATTACATAAAATATTATATTATAACATACTTGCTACACAATATGTGACCTTGGTGAACTCATTCAATGAGCACGTAAACAAATCGACCGTGTTTGCGACCGTGTTCAGCGTCTGCAGCGCCCGCGTGAGCGGGGCCATCCGTAGCAGGTTGGTGCGCGCGCGCGTCACCACCAGCAGCGGCGGCCGGCGCCGCCGCTCCGTGTACCCGTCCGGCACACTCAGTCTGGCTGCTTGTAGCACAGCTGGATTGTGCGTTACACCGCGCAAAACTTTAACTACATAAGTAGCTAGAGCTACTTTCCTCCTAACTTCTAGTTTGTAATATCCGACCATACCCAGAACAAATAGCGTTGGATATATCAAAGGGTAACCTGGGTAAACCCCGTACCTCTTGAGGTATATGAAACGCACAAATTTGTTCTGGATACGTTCTAGCATTTGTATGTACTTGTCTTCGTGCGGGGACCAAATGACGGCATTGCCTTCTAAGTGGCTTTTCACGAGAGCCTCATAGAGTGCTTTCAAAGCTGCGATGTTAGAAAAGTGATGCGCCTGCCGTAGCAGAAACCCTAACTTGCGATAAGCCTTTTTACATACTCCAACTATATGTTTTCTAAAGTTTAGATCGGATGTGAAGCTGACTCCTAGATCTTTAATTTCAGTGACACGTTTTAGTGGTGTTCCCTCTATGCAGTATTGGTGATGACGAGGTGAGCGAGCTCGGCTGAACGACAATACGCAGCACTTAGTTGTATTGAAGTACAGCTTATTGTCTATGGACCACTTCACAATCCTGTCAATATCCTGCTGCAATTTTATGTGATCAGCGTCCTCTATTATTTTAATTATGATTTTAAGGTCATCAGCAAACAGTAAGGGCATCGCTTTTTTTACAACTTCCGGTAGGTCATTCAAGGTCAAAATGAACAGAAGAGGACCTAAATTGCTGCCCTGGCTCACTCCAGATCTCGTGAAATACGATTCAGAAAAGCATCCGCCACAATCCACATACTGGCATCTATCCCGCAGATAGTTAGCAAAAAAAGCCAGGGTATGCGGGGCACAACCTGCCTCAGCCAACTTTGACAAAAGAATGTCATTGTCGACTGTGTCGAATGCTTTCCTAAAATCGAAGTATGCCACATCTACCTGTTCACCAGCGTCTACAGCAGGTACAAGATGCGTCATCAAGTCCAGCAAGTTTCCCGTCGTTCCTCGCGCAGGACGAAAACCATGCTGAGCGTCATTCAACTGGCTACAAACCTGAGTATACAGGTCATGATGAATGGCCGACTCAAAAACCTTGGCTGGAGTACAGAGGATCGCCACTGGTCTATAATCGCTGGGTTCCGGGCCACCCCCGCCCTTCGGTATCGGCACAACACGCGATAGCTTCCAGCGCTCGGGAAACTGCGCGGTTTCTATACACGTGTTAAACAAGTGTGTCAAAGGCTCAACTAATACTCTACTGCAGTCCTTGAAAATATACGCTGGTATACCATCCGGACCCGCCGAACGCTTGGGCGGCAGGCGGTCGAGCGCGCGGCGCACGTCGCCAGAGCGTAGCCGCGTGATTTGCACGCGCGCGCCCGGCGCCGACGATGCCGCTGCGCTCGCCACCGCCACGCTCAGCGCCGGCGGCTCCGGACTGTATACAGAGTAAAAATATCGAGCGAACTCATTCGCGGCTTCGAGTTCGCTCAATTGCCGACCGTTTCTCACTAATTTATTTGTTCTCGATTTGCTTTTCCTAGACTTCACGTAGCTCCAAAAGGCCCGTGGATCCGCCGCCAGATGGCTTTGCATCCTTTCGCAATACCGATCATGAGCTCGAGCCGTCTCGATTTTTACTCTCGCCCTACACTGAGAGAAGGCAAAGTAGTCTGCCGGCGATTTACTCGATTTGTATTTTTTGTGTAATTCGTACTTCTGTTTAACATCTTTGATAATGTCGGCAGTGTACCAAGGGGGATACTTCCTCGAATCTAAATAGCATTTTTTCTGTGGAACACACACGTCAAAAATTTCATAAATTTTGTCATAAAAAAGATTTAGCGCAACATTAGGTTCACTTGAATTGTACATTTCGGACCAGTCTATTTCATTTAGTAAACTATATAATCGAAAAAAGTCTGCTTTGTTAAAGTTCCAACGCTTACTTTCCGCTGCTATCTGAGGGAGTGATGGCGGCGGGCGCGCAGGCTCGGGGGGCGGCGCGCGGCTGCCTAGCTCGAGGCGCACCGCGAGTGGCGGGTGATACGCGTCCACGGGCTCCAGCCCCTCGTCCGCCGCGTTCACGGAAACGCCAGTAAATGCGCTCAATACCAGGTCCAGTTGACGATCGTTACAGTTCGGCACCGCGTTATATTGAACGAATTCACCAAAGGCCATAAAGTATTCATAGTAGTTACTTACATTTATATTACACGAGAATAAGTTAAAATCGCCTATTATAACTAAATTTTTACCATAATTTATACATATTTTTTCTAATACACTAAACATTACCATGTACTCGCTCTCGTCGGCCTGAGGCGGAATATAAATTGCACAGCAAGTAAATAAAAATCTATTTTGCGTATGAACAGTGGCACAAATCACTTCAAAGCTATGAGCATTAACATCAACATCGGTCCTCATCTGGCGTAGCTCGTAGCGCGGCTTAGCAACTAAAAGTACGCCACCGTGCTTCCGCCCGTCTGCCCTGTCACACCTCAGGACGTGGTAACCCGGAAGTGAAAATTCTGCGTTTTCTATTGCACTGTTTAACCCTGTCTCTGCTATTACAAATAAATCTGCGCCCGACGACTCCAAAAATGACAGGAATTGCGTAGTCTTGGTACGCAGCCCTCTGACATTTTGATATAAAATGTTGAGATGTTTATTCGTTTTGCAGCTGGGCTGGTTTGGTTGAGCGGCGAAACCAAATCCATTCGCTATATTCTACGTTAAGAGGCCACACATCCGGTTCACACAACTTCTCAAAATTACTTTCTGTAATACCGACCTTAAAAGAAGCATACTCCCGTTCCGTTTTAGGTTTCAGTTTTTCAATATCGATGTCACAGTTCTTACCGAGTATATTTTCTATGTAATCCCTTAAATTTTTTTCGCTTGTGCTCTTATCTAGTCTCCACACATGCAGAAATCTCTTACGTTCGACAGCTTTTAGGGATACTGTAGACGTATTGCCGCCTCTTTTTATCGGGTTTGCACGTTTACGATTTCTAACGTGTATCCAATTACCATCACCGTCTTCAATATTTCTGGCAACAGCTGCATAGGAGCTAAAATAGGGCTGTGAAGGCGCGGGCACCGGCGGCGCGGGAACCGGCGGCGCGGGCACCGGCGGCGCGGACACCGACGACGACGCAGATACCGGAGGTGCTGGAGCGGGTGTAGGCATCGGCGCGGGCAACCGCGGAGCGGGCGCCTGTGACTGCGGCGTACGTTGTTCGCGCTTGGCACTTCCGGTGGCGCGGCCAGTGCCGGGACCGGCTTGGTTTGTAGGCTGCGATGGTCCAGTGACACAAAGTGAAAGTTGCTGTCCATCCTTCTGTTTAAACTTCTCCGTTTTTAATAGAGAAATTTCCTTTTCATAAGCGAAACGTTTCTCCTCCGACTCAGTTAGTTCCTGTCTAAGTTTGCTATTCTCAAGCGCTAATACCGTCATGGCAGACTTAATTTCATCTAGTATTTTGGTTTCGAATGCACTGAGTCTAGCTGTGATTACGCTGTTGACTTTGGAGACTATTTCATCGGCAGTTGTGACAACCGTTGAGCCCATGTTATCTTTGAAAATAACTTCGTCGAACGATTGGTTAAAACTTTCGTTACAATCAGATCGAACACCACGTACAGGAGTGTCGTCAGTAACTCGTATGCGCTGGGTAACATTCAGGCAGGCATCACATTTAAATTTTTTCCTTATTTCTACTTGTCCTTCCCTGAAGGCAGCCGAGGTGATATTAACGCATCCATAGTGGAATCCATTTTTACATCCAGTACATTTAAGTCTATCGCCCACCTCAATTTTCCTGCAGCAAATTACGCAATCCATTTTAGATTATTGTGCGTTTTACTCTGCGCTTTTAGAGATTTCAACATTAGCATGCATTAGCATGTTCAAGTGCAGAATAAGAAAAGTTTGTGGTTTTGTAATATTATTAAATTATTAGTATATATATAGTGTATATATATATATATATATATATATATATATATATATATATATATGTATATAATAGGTATGTGTAACAATTATTATTATTTATTATAAGCCTAAACTGTCCCACTGCTGGGCAATGGCTCAACTCTTAACAAGCAAGTAGATAAATATAATAGCATTCGTTAATCATTGTAAAGCATCGTAGTTTTCCTTTGTACCTGAACATAATACAAATTGAACTGTATATGGAGGATAAATAGTATATAAACAACTTGTTAACCTCCAACTTTATAACAAAAGCTTATTTTCCCACAAATGGCGGGCTGGAGACAAGATTTTTATCACAATAGGTAGGACGTCATAGTTGTCCTAAAGCTGGATAACAATAGACCAGAATGAGAAAGAGGTATTAAGATTGAATTATGAGTTATGACCTATGACCCGTGCGTATCACAATTTTGTGCACTAATATTTTTTTTTCACTATTTACTTAATATTAAAAAAAAAAATAGATCCTCTTAACAGGAAAAATTATTAAAATTTTTTTTTGTAAGTACTTAAGCCGAAAATAACTTGTGAAGTTGTCCAATCTAATAATTAATTATCTTTATTAGTAAACACCGAAACATCAAAATAATTATCAAAACAGTATTTTAAAAAGATAAAACCGACTTCAAAATTGTACGTAGGTAATTGAGAATTAAAATTCCCTATCTCCAAAACTACAGGACCGATTTTGATAAAACTTGCAGTGTTCCCTAAGTTAAACAATACCTAGTACAACAAAAAAAGAATTAAGTACCTAAATCGGACTTATAGTTTCGGAGATATGCGAACACAAACATAAAAACATACATACATAGATACATACACTTTTGAAATTTGGCACATTTGTTCAGACGCTGATATAGACTAACATACACGAAAACTGGGCAATTGGTAATATTACATACATACAGGTCGAATTGATAACCTCCTTTTTTTGAAGTCTGTAAATAAATAAAACAAGACTCACTTGTCCAACACGTTTGCACCAAACGACTCACGCTGGTGATGTAAGGACCGGCCGCTTAGATAACTCCGGTAAGAGGCACACTTATAGCTGGGGCCTAGTTCTTAGGAAATATACTAGCTTTGACCCGAGGCTTGCGCTTCAAAATTAGACCCTAGGTTTCGTTCTTAGTTTTAGGCAATTTTACGCGTGGCGTGAATCTGTCTCAATCTACGCCTGTTAGATGTTGCCTCTACCTTCGTCTGAATTCGGACCGAATCTCGATTGACTCATAAGTTTTTCCAAATACAATCTATCTTTGTTCCCATTTAAAGTTTCTCTTTTTTAGGGTTCCGTGGTCAACAAGGAACCCTTACGGTACGGTACGTACACATCAATGCGGGAGCCGGGAGTGATTTTTTTTCGCGTCCAACCTACCGTGTGGGGTGTTGTTGGATAGGTTTTTCAAAAGTATTACGAGTATTCAAAGATCATTTTTCGATTTAGGGATCCATCTGTGAAATATGAAGCTTTAAAGTGGAAAAAATTGTTAGAGTCCAGTGTCCCCCCCTTCTACCAGCTAAACGGTTGCTTCTGGAAATGTGAAAAAATTCACGGGATTAGAAAATATGCTAAATTTAAAAGGAAAACTATCACGGCTAAGAATACTTCTTATGTTATTGAGTAATAGTCGATCAACTAAAAAAATGTATTCGTAGAAGTACTTACAAAAGAACTTTTCGTTCAAATTCCTTTGAACGTAACTGAGATGATGTTGTTAGTAGTGTAAAAACACGTTATAAATGTGCATTCATTGACCATACAAAAATTATCAAAAACTAGCGGTACTACGGAACCCTATATTGCGCGTGGCACGACACGCACTTGGCCGGTTTTTAAAGTTCTCTCACTTTTGTTGCATGAGTTAATATCTTATTTTCTAAAAATCATAGATAGGATTTCCGTTTTGTCTCCGGCTTCAAACTTCTTTTTCATTATTTTCTATCTTTTTAACTTCTCCTTTGCTGAATTCAGTCACAGATTACTAAATAGTAATTACCACTTTTAGTTCCCACAATTTCTCGAACAACTCCAACGTCTAAACACTAAAGTTTTAATCGGGACAAAATGCCATTGTGTGTCACCAGCCTTACATAGACCAGTTTGTGCTTCAACTGTATTTTTTTCACTTTACACCGAGTTTATTGCAGTTTAGAGGTGGAGGTCGACCAGTACGGAGGTCAAGGACTCAAGGTCACTGAGGAATTGGTCATATAAGGCACAATAACGCCGAACCAGAGCTTCCCAAACTTTTTGTAAGGACCCCCTCTTACTTGAATGATCCCCCGACAATAATTTATTGTGAAACAACTCATGTTTTCGATATAATATTTTTGATAAACGCTCTTTAGTTAGACAAGAAATGGCTGGGAGCAGCTGCTGTAGAATTAATAACAAAAATCTTTAGGTTTTTTAGAAAGTTTAAATTGTATGTCTTGTAACATTTTACGTGTTTTTAATATTGTAACCACTAACGATCTCTCTATTAATAATACTCAATTAATTATAACTTGTAAATCGCATCGGCATTTAACATTATCATATCTCGCGCTATAAGAGGTACCTAGATATCACATTGGAATATAATGTCAATTTTCTCTAGGTTTCGTTGTGTAGGGTGACAGGCAAACGGACATCCTTATTACGTTTTTCTATAAATCTGCGATACTTCGTATTTCAGATATGTGTGTCAGAGGTTATCAGCTGTTGCTTAATTCCACTTGTCTTTACATACACAATACTATGCTCAGCCCCATCTTTGTTCGGATATAGTATTGTTATGTGTTACGGTTCGAAGGATTTGTAGAAAGAGTGTTCGTAACAGAATTTATCCCATAGGAACCTACATATTTGAACTGTAAGCAGAAAGGTCGAACTGACGGACTGACCGTAACTTAGCTACAGGAACAACTATTTGTTAAGTTCATTTTCACTACGTGGAACATTACAGTATTTACTGTAATGGTCATAAGCTAATATGTTAGCTATATATTTTCTGATACATCTAAAAAAACATTGAAACCAGCTGGTTTTAGCGCTTACCGGTGAAGACCCCAATAATATTAGTAGATCAATTATTATACGACGTTCAGCAGACAATCACACTATTCTGTCAAAAGTAAATTCTATAACAATTTTGTAATATGTTGCGGAATAGTCCTCTTCTACGTTAGTGTTATCGCTTCTCGTTACTACATATTTTCTTGTGATTGTTTACTTATGTGACAGATTTTCCTTTCTTAGAATAGAATATATATTTAGAGTTGAAAGAGACTATCATTTTAACTAACATTTCACACACACACACACAACACACATTCTAACTGCGTTGATTAATTTAAGTATACCAGTTGAAATAAACAAGTAGTTACATATTTTTAAACATTTATTTAATTAAAATACAATAATTACAAATTACAGTAATAAAAATATTAAATCTTACATTTATAAATCTATAACAAAGTGTAAAGTATAAATGCCGTATGTTGTCGTGTGCCGATCTACCGGTCTACTAGACTTATAGTCTACTGATCTTCTCAGTTCCAGTTCTCGAAGTACTGTTTGAAAGCAGCTGGTTCAGCGCCTTCTACCACCTTAGAGATGTGTACCTGAAAAAAAGATTGTACGTGAGATCACAATGAATAAAAACATTATGTATTATTTTTTGAGCTTGCGCGCGGTGTACCTACGCGTTTTGCATTTCGTTACGGACACCCTATTTTAAGGGGGTCATTTTAGTTAAACTAACATTGGTTGGCACTTTTGTTATTGGTCGTGTTGTATGGTTAGATTTTATAAAATATATCGATCTAATCTTCACATTTGTGTAATATGGTAGGAAAATATGATTGAAAGGGGTTGTTTGTTAAAAATTTTTGGGAACCACTGGCGTAAACTTACCCATGACGGATAGTTGTTGGCTTCCCGGTACTGTTGTGCTTTATGGATCGCCTCAGCCTTCTCCTGAAAAAAATATATTAAAATTACTAATCAGTAATCACAGAAATTGCTCAATTTTTGCTGTAGTGAATTAAACAATTCCAATGTTACGAAGTATACATAATAATTGAATTCCACAGGCTTGCCTGTGTGTTATTTGGCATATAAAATAATATAATATGGGGCCACCGTCCACCGAGCAAAATATTAGATGAATAATTCGCTGAGGATCCCAAAAAAGATTTGCGATAGCTATTGGACCCCCTAGGAAACCTACAGTACTTTCCAAAGTGTTTTATGGGTTGATAGAACTTACCCTCTGATTGGAATGTTTGCCGATCCATACGTATAAGCTGCTGCCCGTATCCAAAATGTAGCATTCCTAAAACAATAAGACACATTTCAAAGACAGCTTGCAGTGAAACCGAAAGATAGCTTGGTGATGATTTGGAAGTCTACAAGGTGAATTTTTATTAGATATTTTATTCTTTTGCGAGATATTCCAATATAAGCAAATTATTACATTTTGGAATAAAAAAATCTGCTATAGGTTTATGTGTAGCAATCATACAGAAGTGCTAAGGCGTCGCGCTAAGGTACTTTTGAATTAAACACCGATTGTTATAATGATGAAGATGGTTCGTTGCTGGCCATATAAATGTTATAATGGCCACGTGTGTTCGCAATACCTTGGAGTCGAGTTGTTCCTGCGTGTATGGCGGCGTTAGTTTCTTGACCTGCATGTTCCCGGTGCTGTCGGAGATCTCGTTCAGGTGGACCTCCTTGGTAGCTCCGCGCTCGAAGTCCTGGAAGAGTACGATAAATAAGGACTATGTGGCTCTGGATTTGTGTATAGGCAGTATAGGACATGGCCTAAGGGCGGCAGCGTCCTATGGCGTCCTAGTGGGGGCGGCGGCGTCCTAGGATGGTGGCAGAGTTTGTACATGGGGGCGGCAAAATTAAAGTTGCCTGTACTCATAAAAAATATAAATCCGGCCCCGACTACGTGGGACTATACTTTAGCGTATTTAGCGCTTTTGATCGCCTACGTCAAAAAATTGACCAATCAGCAATGTTGTTGAATAAATAAGCTCATGTCAAAAACCTTAGAAACTGGGCAATAATAACGCTACAATGTTATCCTATTATGTATAGCATCATGCATTTTTTAAGGATGATGAAAGTTTGAGGAGGAAAGAAAGTTAATGTTTGTAACGTGGTCATGCAAAAAAGTGCAAAGCGGTTTTTGGATGCAACTTCGTTTGAGCTCTGGATTAAAAGTATTATTAAAAGGTAGGCAAACTCATATTAATATTTTCAACTTAAACATAATATATTATCACGGAACAGAGACGTGAGAAGAAGCTTAGATTGTACTATTAATGTGGAAGTTTATCATCGTACTAGATCACTATAATTCCCAAAGTGGTCCAGGTGGACCCCCAGGGGTCCACGTGAGACTCGGCGGGGGTCTACGTTCGGCCTGACAAAACAGTTGGGGTCCACAATCGTAAGCGGGGGTGCATTAAAATTAATTTTGCAAAATCGATTCGCAGTGAAGAACTAAAATGTTGGCTTGATGTCTACGAAAGAAATGAGTTTGGGAACCTCTGTACTGGGTATTATTATGTAAGCAAGAAGCGAGAACCTCGTCTACCTCATCGTCGCCGCCGGCCTCAGCAGCAGGCACGGAGTCGTGGTCACCGGACCCCAGTGCCGTGAAGAACAGGCTCACGTCGCTCTCGCTCGAGTACGGGTCTGCAAACATTTCAAGGTAACACTAATTTAGCTGATTTCTGGACACTGTGCTGAAGTTTGCCAAGCCGGCCCATTCGTGCTGATGCACGGATCTCGAAATAAGCCGAGTACAACTTTGATATTGCTCGGCAAAAATGACAGGGGAATGCGCGGTGTTTTAGGGTTAGGCGCGTACTTGGATATACTTTGGTCTCATCAGATATGTCGTTATTGGTAGATCGCGATCAGATTTTGACAATAGTCTGTCTTAAGATTGTCGTGTTAATACACTGTGAATGTTATATAGTGTTAATACACTCAAGTGAGCGTACTTATGGGTAGAATATTCATATTATTGTTGTACTATCAGAGAAGTTGATTCATAGGCAGATAGCTGACCTACGTAAATTGGTCGCGTTGCGTCAAACCCAGCCGACAAAAAACAGCTATCATTGAATTGACATAATCTGACCAATTGACGTAGGTCCGTCAACAGCCTATGAATTTTCTTCGACGGTACATCACTCATGCGGCGATTGCGCTCTTTCCAGACTTCAGTTTCACCGAGCAACCTTAAACTTGTCTTTTGCCTCACAGATAATTCCCTTACCAATAATTTCAACCTGAGCTCGTCCATTATGGTCCTGGTCTCTGATGGAGTTGGCGACGGCGATGGCGCGCAGCCGCTCCGCCCCCTGCGAGTTCTCACCCACGTACAGCAGGATGGAGTCGCCCACGTCCAGCACGAAGCAGTCGCCTTTGTTCATGGAGCTTATGGACGCCTCCACCTGGAGAAGTAGTATGTGAGAATTGTTATAGCCTTACGACCATTACTTGATAGATGACTTCTCCTGGAGAGAGAGTGGTAGTTTGTAAGAATCATTAGCCTGATGGCCATTACGTGATAGACGACTTCTCCTGGAGAGAGAGTGGTAGTTTGTAAGAATCATTAGCCTGATGGCCATTACGTGATAGACGACTTCTCCTGGAGAGAGAGTGGTAGTTTGTAAGAATCATTAGCCTAACCCACTTGATAGATGACTACTCCTGGAAAGCGGAGACAAATCATCAGCCCAAAGAGTTCCTATTATATTGCGTTTAACGGCCGTTCCCAATATTCAGTCTATCTCTGGTTTGACATACGACCGATCGCAACTAACATTGAATTCCTATCTCTAGTAGGGCAAAACCAGAGATAGATCAAATATTGGGAATGGCCGTAAGTATAATAATTATGGAAGTCAATTAATCAATATGGACGTTGTAAAATGTCACGTCTTGTGAGTTGTGGGAGTGGGAGTTTCAAACTCTCGTCATACTCTCACAAGCATCATTTTGCATGAGGCCGCTACGCTTCTTCGTATTTACACCCTTATGACGATATCATCAACAAGCTAAAATGTCCGTGCTGATCTTAAAATATGTTTTCTCCGTCGTCTTTCATATGAATGAAAGAGAAGGCATGATATTCAGCCAATTACAGTTCGACAAGGCTGTTTATGAACGTGGCGAGAAAAGGAACTAACGCTTCTATCATACAAAAACGTCATTTTTGACAGTTCTCCTTACCAGCAGCAGCGCCCATTGACAGTTTGACACATTCATATAAAGCCTTGTCGGACTGTAGGTTTATATTATAGTGGTACCCACCTGTTTGACGCGGACGTGCCTCTTGCCCTTAATCTGGAAGAGGCGCTTGTCGGCGCCGGCGTTGATGGTCACGTGGTTGAAGCCCGACGCGTGACCGCCGTCTAGGTAC
Organism: Cyaniris semiargus; assembly: GCA_905187585.1. Lineage (NCBI taxonomy): Eukaryota > Metazoa > Arthropoda > Insecta > Lepidoptera > Lycaenidae > Cyaniris > Cyaniris semiargus. The sequence continues at coordinate 12,870,986 of LR994567.1, forward strand.
CGTACCGCTACACACATACAACACATTAGTTATTATATTAACTATGTCATAATAGTTTAGGTATACTGTACTAGCGGGCCCCTAGACGAGCAATTTTATAGCGCAATATCACGTATTGCGTAATATTATTGACCGTCTAGGGTTGATATTGAACATCGCGCGCCTTCAATCTAATTGTCAAATAAACTGTTCAATAAAATTGAAGCGTGATATTGCACAATACAATTGATCGCCTAGGGGCCGGCTTCAACTAACGAATAATATAGGATTTATTATTGGTACTTACCTACGAATAATAAAAACTAGTAGTAACTGAACGTTTGAGAATTAACTCAAAATTCAAAGCGGATGAAGTATAAAATAAGTAAAAAAATATACACACCACAATACACTAGCGCTGTTTCCCAAACTTTTTAGATAGTGAAACCCCTTAAAATGACTACCACCTTTTATATGTAACCCTAAACATTTTGTTCCAACTATATAATAGTCAGAGCTGAGAAACTAAGACCACGTCATAAAACCCGGTTTCTTGAGATCACTTTGAGAATCTCTACCCTAGCTTACCTACAGACGAAAGCATTTACGGAACTTCTGCTAAATACACCCTAGAAACTTTTACTTACTTTCAAACAGACTCAGGAACTGCTTGGACTCGTGTCCCTGCGTCTCCCTGTGCTGGACGGCCAGGCCGTGGAACTGCTCATCATCGAGGTTGACGGCGAGTATGGCTGCCGCCCCGGCCTCGTCCTGGCTAGTCCGGTCTCCGAGCCAGAAGTGGATGTCCCAGCTGAAAGATTGGGAGCCGGTGGTCTGGAATGGGAAGTGAGTTGAATTACTAATTGATTACTGGGGAGAATTGTATATTTATTACATGAAGTTAGGTAGTTTGATTCTTTGGGCGTCCCAAATGGTTCTTTTGTCACTTTAAAATATGATAACTGTAAAAATTGTTTAACTGTAACTAACTCAAAACTTAAAAAAAAAATGTCACTGTATTTTTTGGTTTGCTCACGATTAATACTTACGATTCAAACTAAGAAATAGGCAATACACTGAATACTGTAAGTATTCAGTGTATTGCCTAATAAATAGGCAAATAAATCGAAATAAAAAATACAACTTTCTTGCTCATACTACTATGAGCAAGAAAGTTGTATTTTTTTATTTCGATTTATTTGGACCTACCCAGACCTACGTCTGGGGGTCATGTTTGTGACCCTCAGAACTAAGACCCCCCCACCACGACATGTACAGTCTTAATTCACTCCAAATTAAAATATTTATAGTCTTACCTTCAGCACGATGTAGGAATCGCCGCAGTAGAAGTTACCATATTGGTTCTTAGGCACCGGGACTGGCTCAAAATCCTGAAATGAAAAGCAATTTTTACAAACTCTAACAAACTCTACTGTATTGTAGGTTACATATTTCTTTCTCTTGTGTCAATCTACGTTATTGCTAATTGTTTTTTAAAGTATCAAGCCTTTCTCTTATAAAATAAGTGTAGTGTGCACTTAATAAAGAAGGGAGAATAATATATGTGTGCATGGTAGTGCACCCGCCGCCGAGACGAACCAAGCGAAGCGCAAGGGCACTAGGTATTAGGTACCTACCTTTTCTCGAAGTGTTTCGTCGTTTTTAACCGACTTCAAAAAAAGGAGGTTATTTTGAACCCTCATAGAGTTGGTTTCCGATGTACCAGATACATAATATTATAAGATTTAATCTACCAGCGTAAGTAAGTTTATATAAACGCAATGTAAGAAAAAAGTCTATAATATTTTTTGTTGCTAACGTGTTATTGTCAAAACAACAAAAAAACATTAGACACGTCCCATTTGTTCCCGCCAAATATGATCAAAATAAACCTGGCACAAGTGCAAAATTTCGAGAGAAATATTATCCTCCTCCTCTTTATCTACCTATCATAATGATTTAAGAATATACTTAATATATTTTTATGTAGAAAATCTTTAGTAAATTGCAAACATAAATTGTTTGTAACAAGATTAAAATATAAATGGTTTATTAATGCCTGCCGCTGCTGCACACTGAAATATTATGTGCTTAGATGTGACAGCTATTTATTAAAAAAATAAAAGTTGTGCCTTGAAAAAAAAGAATCTCACAGGAACTATGAATTATGATATTATATTATAAAAAAATCATTGCACAGGAACCATATTTTGGCCTCGATAAAAATGTCTAGCGAAGATCCTCGTGGTCTACTTCTTAAAAAATGTTTTTTTTTCAAAAACAGCCTAGCAGTTTCGAAACCGATCATCTATCAAACAAACAAATATCTTCTTGTTATAACAACAACTATCTAGTAGATTATCTCAAAGTAAAATAAAGTGTTCTTAATCCATAAAATATATTTACTTTTCAACAGTTCGTTCGCAATTTCAAAGTGGGCTATAAAAATATTAAATCTATTTCTGCTTGTACTTTTATATCGAGACAATGTCTACATTTTACGAGATACTAAACTTTCTTGCGCACTGCACACAAAGATGAAAAACTCAAAGACTGCACATCATTATATTTTAAAGGTACTTAAAAATATTTTTGTATGAAACACAATATGAAACATGTAAAACTGGTAATAAAAACAGGAATGAAAATATTTGCTATTCTATTATCTAGTCAGAAGGTTTAAAAAGTTTAAAAATTATTTAAATCCCTTCACTGTTTTAAAAAAGAATCGTGTATATTTGGTGTTCTAAATTTAAATTGCATCCACATTTAAAATAATATTATTTCCGATAATTTAATGTAGATCACCAAAAACACTTTTCTTTAACCACTAGCGAATCCTGTTAGTATCAGTGTTTCCCAACATTTTTAGAGACCCCTTTTAGATTATGCTATCGAATCTTTTATCAGGCACCATTTAAGCCGTGTTCACACCAAACCGACTGTGAGCCGCCGAATGTGAGCTAACGTTACGCAGTTTATTGTATTTCCATAAATATTCACTTTTTCGTTCACACCAATCACACCTAACCGACAATACGCCATTACGCTAGGCGTAGGCGCGGACATTCGATACCGTATATTTTCCCGTTCACACTGGGGCTCACAGTGAGCCTGCTCACATTCGGCGGCGTATACTCAGTTTAGTCTGAACATGCGCTTAGTGTTTTTAATTTTGCTAACGTATTTTTACGGCACAAGATTAAAAACGCCAAATGATTAATAATAAGTACTTACCTAAATTAAAACCATCAATATTTAAATACTTCCTAGGTAATTAAACTGAAAAGTATTATTATTTTTGTTTCTATGGCGTATCGGACTTTATAGTATTGCTGATTTAAGCTAAGAGCTTAACAAGTATTCATAATTCATACAAATATTAAAAATTAGAAAATGTGTCTGTTTGTTACCTCTTCACGCCCAAACCGCTGAACACGATGAACCGATATTTCGAGTCACGGAAAAGGACTTTTTATTCCTGATAAATTTATGGTTGCCGTGTGATGAGCGGATTTTAGCGCAACGGGCGTCATCTACCTAGCGAACCTAATTATAATTGTACTGCGATAATATTATTATTTACCTCTATCCTCCACACCTCGAGTCCCGCCTTCTTGCCGGAGTTCGCGAACGCTGGGTGTACTGGCATTGTCTGAAAAAGTAAACACATAATAAAAAAACAGGCCAAGTGCGAGTTGGACTCGCCCATGAAGGGTTCCGTAGCAGCAATAAGGTTTATTTTTATGAAATTAAAAGGTTTTTGATTTATTTTTATATTTCAGTTGATTTAATGAAAGTTAAATTAAGTTTACCATTTATGACGTATAAAAAAAACTACTTGCTAGATTTCGTTCAAACCAATTTTCGTTGGTAGTTTTTATAGTAAAGTACATCATATATTTTTTTAGACTTATCATGCCCCTACTTTAGAAGTTAGAGGGGGGGGGGGGGGACGACACACACATTTTACCACTTTGAAAGAGTCTCTCTCGCAAACTATTCAGGTTAGAAAAAAATGATATTAGAAACCTCAATATGATTTTTGAAGACCTATCCATAGGACCATAGATATCCCACATGCATAGGTTAGATGAATTTTTTTTTTTATATAATGATATAAAAAAAAACTACTTGCTAGGTTTCGTTCAAACCAATTTTCGTTGGTAGTTTTCATAGTAAAGTACATCATATATATTTTTTAGACTTATCATGCCCCTACTGTAGAAGTTAGATGGGGGGGGGGGGGGGGACACTCAATTTGCGAGAGAGACTTCCAAAGTGTTGGAAGTCTCTCTCGCAAACTAAAATGATAAACTAAAACTTAAAAAAAAATGATATTAGAAACCTCAATATGATTTTTGAAGACCTATCCATAGATACCCCACACGCAAAGGTTAGATGAAAAAAAATTTTTTGATTTAGTTGTACCTATGGGGACCCCTAAAATTTTTAATAATTTTTCCATTATTGTATCAAAATCTTAATGCGGTTCACAGACTACATCTATTTACCAAATTTCAATAGTATAGCTCTTTTAATTTCGGAGAAAAGTGGCTGTGACATACGGACGGACAGACAGACAGACAGACACGACGAATCTATAAGGGTTCCGTTTTTTGCCATTTGGCTACGGAACCCTAAAAATATTGTGTCACTCTATTTAATTTAAGAGAAAAATAATGTTGAACTTGTGAGCTGATTTTTCACTACTCCTGTTTCCTATTTCTTTGCTATTTTATTTTATGAAAATTATATTATTTGCAAATAAGTAATTAATTTTCAAAGAAATCATAATTCAGTTTGAAAAAAATATGTACTTAGTATAAAATAAGTTAAACGTTGCTGATATATAATATATCGAAGAAAATTTGGCATCGCAATATGTGTATGGATTTCTACCGTATACGTCTCCTAATTATTGTATTTCATGACAATCCATAATTTACGTGACCCTGTTAATAAAATATGGTTATAGTTAATTATAAAAATACTCCATAAAATACTGAGAGCTGATAGCTTATCGAAAATAATAAGTACCTCACTGCAATACTGAACATAATATCTAGATCCTATAAAACTAGATATGTACTTATTACACTTGACTAGAACGTAACTGTATAATATTTCTGATACCAGTTATTACCCGCAGGCCGCAACTTCGTTGCGTCAAAATTCATTTATCGCGGCGGAATCGTACATTTTTCCTATAGACTATCCTATACAGGATGTAACGAAAATAAGTGATAATACTTTAGAGTGTGTACGTGTTCCTTGTAGAGAGTTCACTGGGAAAGTAGCAGCGCTGAAAGACCAAAATACTATATATTTCCCCATACAAAAGTGAAAAAAAAAAAATTGGTCTTTCAGCGCTGCCACTTTCACAGTGAACTCTACAAAGAACACGTACACACCCTAAAGTATTATCACTTACTTTTGTTACACCCTGTATATTATTGTGTATCTTTTTCAGGGATTCAAAGCATCCCCAGAAAAAAATTAAACTCAATCGGTAAAGTGGCTTAAGAGCTGAGAGAAAGTTTATTTTTAGTATCATAATAGATTCAAAAGGCAACAAATCAGAGTAAAATAGAGCGGAAAAACATAATATTATGCTCTAACTCCAAACACCTAAATGCTTCAATACCTTTCCGATAATTGGGTAACTGAAATAATAACAATGACAGTAACTGAGTCTGTTCGTCTATTTACAGACATTTACGAGCGTCCGGTGATATCTTACAGATATTTTGGCACCTACACACTGTTCACGCACGTTTACTCAGAACGTCGTTTAAGGCCATCCCCCGAGCAAACGACCTTGACCATACATTTGACGCGTTGCCGAGATCGCACAAAAATCCTACTTTTTTACTTATCTTAGTTCAAAATTGATCTAAAAAAATTAAAACGGGGAATATGTAGTTAATGAAATTGTCTATCTATTGTCGTGTGTTTCAAATAAACGTAATTTGAAAATACTAGGGAGATGCTGAAAGTATGCTTCAATTTTAATAAATTGGTATTTCTTTTTAAGCTAATATCATGAGTATAATAAACAAAAATAGAAAATTTAAAACGGGGAAAGGAATGTTGATATACTGAAGAATGTTGCTGTATTTTTATTATAACTTTGTAGCTTTCAAATTATAAGTTTATAAGGCTCATACGGTAAATTACGGAATCTCCGTAGGGGAAGGCCCTTAATGTTTTTTTACGAGAAGCAAAAATTTGTTGTATCATAATATCTAACATCCCTCGTTTTGTAAGACTGAAATTTGAATAATTGTAGAAAAGCAGTTTTTTTCGATAATAATTTTTTAAGAGTAGGATCGAGAGGAGATACTTTTCGCCTAGGAATAGCGGTTATCATCGTAGGTATGTAGGCGTTTTAATAGTGCTAATATTTAAATAAAAAAATCATTTAATTTTATTTTTAATCGATTCTACCGCTTACATAATGAATGTCTTTTTGTTGAACTACCTAATATAAGCTCTATCTCTATATCTGCCTTACGAGATATTTTGTGAGAATATTCCAATTCGAGTCAGCTCATTTGTGCCAAAGTACGACTAATCTTAGCTGGTATCAATGACGGATGTTTTGTTCATTAGTGCATTTAGCAATAACAACAGTCATGTGTTTGAATTGAAAACATCTGATTCTAATTAGTCTTGGCCAGTGTTTTCCAAAGTGTAGGCCATGACCCCCTGAGAGGTTTTTTTACTTAGTGACCTCCTTTTTTAGTTAATATCCTTTAGAGCAAAATGTGCAAAGCGGTGTACTTATTAGAACTATTTGGGTTCTTTTTTCTGGAAAAAGTACTTTTAAGTAAAAAAAAACTATAATCGGAATGAAAATGTTGAATAGATTATGGGATCTACTCGATACTTACGAGATTTCTCTACCCGGTGTTTTCATTACTTTTTTGAATTTTTTGAAAAAGATTTTCTAAATTCAAAAAAGTAATGAAAACACCGGGTAGAGAAATCTCGTAATATTTCTTTAACTAAACTCTCAGGAGATCTTATAATAATAAAGTTTGAAAAAGACTGACCTTGGCAATCACAAACATAATATGATGCACTGCATTCCATCCAAGAGGTTTTTCTCACACCTTTTACAGTGTTTTTAAATTACTTAAGTACCTACATTACATTCAAAACAAACTGTAAATATAACAATATTATATTTTATATTAAAACTTGCGTAAATACTGATTTACTGTATTGCGTTTACTTTAAAATGTGTAAATTTTTTTTGTCCAACAGTAATTTTAATTATTAAATACTATAATATAGTATTAACAAACAAAAATAATAGTAATAACAGAAATACTACTTTTTCATTATATATTATATCATTGACTTGTAATTATGTGTTGCTTATTATAACTTGAATTTTTTAATTCGGTCAGAAGTAGAATTAAATTATGGGTGTCGCTTATTTGAGGTAGTGCGGGCCCTTAAACTAATGTAACGTTGTGTTGGGGTAAATATGTTATTTCTCTAATCGGTTTATGTAAGAAGGGCATGATATTTTAACATTATTAGGTATTGACATGTCATTTAATGCCCATGAGGGCTGACGTCACCGTTCTACTTTCCCTCGATCGATAGACACAAGGCTATGGGTGACATCCCCCAGTTTTGGCAAATATTAGATAGGGGCTTGGCAGAGTGACATCATTGTCAAGTGCGAGAGTGCTAGGCGGTTGGGGTACCGCGGTTCTCTATTCTCTACTTGAGACTACATTTTGAGATTTCTAAAAATGGGTAGATATTATAACTTACAAGTTTTATGTACTTGCATAAATGTCTGTCTATTTAGTATAGCGTTTTTCTTAACGGATGGATTGAATTTGACCTAGGTATTAGTAAAGTTTAAAATTTTGAGTAGATACTGCTTACGACCTTTAACCTATTAGAATGTATAGGTCTACCAGGATCTGATGGCAAAAAGTGAGAAAATAAATTGACTCTAGCAATACCGGGATAGCTGGAATAATTTAATCCTTTTTGTTTCTTATAGCGGCTGATTCTGTGTGTAAAACATGCAAATATAAAAATTAATCCAATGATCAAGGATATTTTTTCAAAAACTGCTGTCAAAAATTGCCATCAGATTCTGGTAGACCTATTACAAGTGTACAGCTTGGCAAAGAAGAGTATGGATTAAATGAGGGCGCTTTTCTTTAAATATAGGCAACCCTACGCTTCGCTTTTGACACAATATATTATACTAGAGTTGACAAGTAATGTAGTGTTGTCATAAATAAAAAGTTTTAGTTTCAGCTGTCACCGCGTCAGACTCTTCTTTGCCAAGCTGTACAAAGGCTATATTTTTTTTATTATTGCATAAAGTGTACTCGACATGTTACGAAAATAATTTTAAAACTTAGCATTTTTTACTGAGATGTGCAAATCTCTTAGGATGAGGCAACACTATATTTTGTTAGATTTAGGTCTTTAGTGTTACAAATTTGCATCCTCATGAAATCTCGCATTTACATTGAGAACATTTGGCATACGAATCCGAATCTATTTGCACTCAATCATGTTATTATTGATCAAAGATTTTCGACACCGCGATATTTTAGACAGCTCGTAGTTACTTTAGTAGTAGTAACGTATATCATGAAGACGAACAATTTGTTTGTTTGTCTCCAAAAGTACTGGACTGGTTTTCATGCAAATTGGCAGAAATACTTATAGAGTAGAGTCCTGGAAAGGACATAGGCTACTTTTCATTACAGCAACACACACGGTTCTCACAAAACTACTCAACTGATTTTCATGCAATTCGGCATAGACAGAATAGACTACTGGGTACGATATAGGCTACTTTTCATCGCAGTAACATGTATGGTACGAAGTCATGGGCAACATTAGAAGATAATTTAGGCACATAAACACAATCCTCGTGTGGACATAGAGATAACAGTATCCGGCATAGCAACTATCACAGTTAAATTAGGAGGTAACTAGCAGTGGATCGCCTGATGCAAGCGGTTTCGCAATACCAGTGCAAATGGGGGTACAAGTGCCCTGAAAAATTATTACCGACTTGTTTTTGCATAGAATAAGCAGGTAACTAGATGATGATAATTTTTCTAAAAAAAAGTGAATCGATTTAAATCTAATTTCGTATGGTGATAGTAAGGTAGAGTCCCAGGAAAGGACACAGATTTTTTTAACTGCTAAATGTACGGTTCGCCGTCAAAACTGGACAATTTCTAGTATTGTAATATAATTGATGTGCCTAATTTCAGTCGGCGCCATGCCATCTAAGTGTCTAAACACACCATGCCGAAGTTCCGCGGCGGAAGTTCGGCATGATTCCGCCTGCAATGTATTTTAAATTACCGATGACACACCATGCCGAACCGTACATTTTTCCGGGATAAAAAGTATCCTATGTCGTTTCCCGGGACTCAAAAGTATCCCCATACCAAATTTCAGCAAAATCGGTTCAGCGGTTTAGGCGTGAAGAGGTAACAGACAGACAGACACACTTTCGCATTTATAATATTAGTATAGGAGTATGGATTTTCTCGTTAAGAAATATTTTATCTTTGTCTGTGAATAAATTAAAAACAATTATTTATTAATTTTGCTACTATTGTCATGCAATTGATCCTCGACAGTTGAAAGTGTGGTAAAAAAATTAAAATCGATTGTTACCATACAACAAATAATTGAGTATACTGTGTAAGTCCTATTAAATTATGTTTTTCCTCAAAAATGTACTTAATATTCAACTACTGAAAAATCTGACAAAATAAAAACTTTATCAACTTAACAATCATCCTTATAAACTCTTCAAAAGATAATATTGTTTTAACGAACAGTTTGTTTTCAAATAGAAACGATAATAAATAAAAATATAAACTCACAGTCGCGTCTTTTCAAACACAGCTCGAAACAACAACTGAGTCTGATTCACTGTACGTCGCAGGCACTGTGCGAAATCGAGAGATGGTTAACATGCCTAGATTAGATGTGAAAATAGTCATCACAGACTATAGTTATTTTGCGTCTACAAAGAGCTTTATGTCTATGATAAAGTTGCTGTAGACTTCCAAGAAGGTAAAAAGTTTGTGGGAGATTTGTAACAATGGCTGTTCTTGACACAGAATTTCGTTTTCCTGTAAATAATTATATCTGAATATTATATGGTTGATATTTAAAATAAAAATTGACTATAAACAAAAGACTCGTAGTGACACATATCTGTATTATACGGATAAAACGATTAAAATAATATAAATACTACAGCCATGTCGATACCACCATATTTTTCTTAAATATTTACCTTTGAATTTGCCTCGCCTTTACGGGTGTGATAATGTAATCGTTCGTTAACAGAGTTAGAGTCTGGTTCACTTTGATACGGTAGCTGGAGCCAGTTACTTGATGCGGGACTAGATTAAAAAAATAGAATACTGTTGATGGATGCAGGACATAAGTTATTAAACAAAACGAAAGTAAAATTATGAAAACGAAAACATTTCCTTTTGGGAAACTAATGTATACTAATTAATGTGGTGGCATTGTATATTTAGCCGCAACACATTATTCATGGTCATTGTTATATCAATTCAAAGGAGATTCTATGTATTACGTTACACGTGTGATGTGAGTTGTGACCGAACATTTAGGTAATCCATAGTAACGTCCTTGCAATTGACCTTGTTCTGAAAGTAAAGGCGACTGCTTAATGTAAAGACGATGACATTACATAAAAATATTTTTTCTTGGTGTTAAACCAACTCGCAAAAAGGACGAGGCTGAAAAAATTTGAAGTTCGAACACGGATATCCGAAACTTTTTCTGGAAATCGTGCAAAAATATTATTTCCTATACAAATTCGATATCAACTCTCAAACCCTGGAACAACATTTTTAATATCATTTTTTTTACTAGATCGCACATAACAAAATATTCTCATTTCGCAAAATGACCGATTTGATTTTACCCGTAGCACGACCTTCACCTTCGTTAATCCAGTTTCGGTCGTTACGTCCGATGTCCAGGTCCCGCGTGTAACTGCAGCACGTTGGCGAATCTCCGAAAGTCGCGCTTCGCCAAACATTGAGGCTGTTATCACAATTAACATGTAAAAACATAGAGGCTTCATTGGTTATCGCTTAAAAATCGCGGCTTCGATTCTTGACAATAAGTTTTGTTTATTTGACTATAGAATCTGGGCTCCAATAATTTTTATATTTTTACTGCAACATGGTAAGTAAACAAACTTAAGGGGTCAGAAATAATAAAAAGTGTCAAAAGTGGGCCCAGATTATAATAAGTTTGGGAACCACTGGACCAGCCAAAATTTTTTTTATCCGCACACGTACGCGTACTTTTTCCGCGCGTACTATCTCAAAACAAAATTTGATTTTAAAAAGCGAAGGACATAGGCTACTCTTTATTCCCATAAAATGTACGGTTGCTCCGGACTTTCTATTTGATATCTATAGTATGTGTTCACGTCTTTATTTGTTCAGAGTTCAGATTATAACCACGCGAGTTGGGACGCGGTCGCAACAATTTACGAGCGTAGTGATAACTTGTTTTTGAAAGTCGACAAAAATACCCGAGTCAAATTTGTTTCTATTTTTAGCGGGACTAAATTAGATCACATTCGGAGCCCTAAGCCTAACCGGTTGGAAAAAAGCTTATCGTAATATTAGCGTAGCCTATTCAGTCTACAGCTATTAATTTTGTTTTATGGTGCACCCTGATATTTTTAATAAGCTATTAGTGTTTTGCCATCGTTACTGTGTATAATAATAACAATAATTAATTTAATATATCGTTTTATACACCAGATTTTGAGTTGGAAGAAGACAAATATATCTGCGAAAACCGCATTCAAATCGGATCAGTAGTTTTCGTGTGATAGTGGAACAAACATACAGACAGACAGACAGACAAAAAAACTAACCACATTTTTGGCTTCTATAGCGATGTAGTAACACCCCCCACTTATTATTTTTTGAATATCTTTAATGTACAGAATTTCCATTTCTACAGTTTTATTATAGTTATGTATAGATGGGCGCACTGCCACAAGCGTCACTAATTAGCCCCCAATTAATCCATACATCTTAACTAATATTATAAATGCGAAAGACGTGTGCGGTGTGTCTTTCTCATACCACTTCACGCTTAAACTGCTGAATCGAATATGGACTTAAGATATTTTTTGGGGCGGAAAAATGTACGGCGGAGCGCCATAGACAAATTTTGGCGCAACGGAGTTGCGGGCATTATCAAGCAATCAAGTAATAGATAATAATAAAAACGTGTTAGTACTTGCTCGCTGGGGCGTAATTTCTTGATATTTTAAAACGACTTTCAAAATAGACAGACAAAAGTGTACTAAAGAAAAGACTTTGCAAGGACAAAGTTTAGCGGAAAAGACTGGGTTTTTTACACCCATTAAAACTGTAGCAGTGACTCAACGTTGTACACGTTGCAGTTAATTCCTTACGTCTCTACCGCATAAGACATACCAGGAAGTTATTATAGAATGACTAAAGTGTAGTTGTGACGTACTTACCTTCTTCAAGACTTCAAGTACCTACCTAACGGTCTAAAAAAAGAAGTCAGTCACAAATTCACAATTCTTAACAGGGATCTTGCGGATGCATTTTTGTTTCAAAATAAAGTAGTGACTAGTGAGAATAAATCTATACTAATATTATAAAGCGGAAGAGTTTGTTAGTTTGTTTGTTTGAACGCGCTAATCTCAGAAACTACTGGTCCGATTTGAAAAATTCTTTCAGTGTTAGATAGTCCATTTATCGAGGAAGGCTATAGGCTATATTTTATCACGCTAAGACTAATAGGAGCGAAGAAATGGAGGAAAATGTGGAAAAAACGGGGGAAAATTATTTGAAAGGGCTTATATTTTGAACGCGCTAATCTCAGGAACTGCTGGTCCGATTTGAAAAAAAATCTTTCAGTGTTAGATAGCCCATTTATCGAGGAAGGCTATAGGCTATATTTTATCACGCTAAGACTAATAGGAGCGAAGAAATAGAAGAAAATGTGGAAAAAACGGGGGAAATTATTTGAAAGGGCTTATCTCACGAACTACTAGAGCAATTTTTCTGTTATTTGGGTCAGATAAGAAGTAGACCACGTGAAGGATCATAGGCTATTTTTTGTAGACTGATTTGTCTGTAAAATATTTAATTTACGCGGTCGAAGCCGCGCGGAACGTCTAGTGACTATATATTACTGATTATTTATTTTAGTAATCAAATTAAAACATTTGAGCATTTATTACTTTTCTATTGTTCAATCAGCACGTGCGGTCGACAACTCCTTCATGTCTCTTGTCCATGGGCGACGGTACGGTAGTTGCTTTCCATCAGGTGACCCGTTTGCCCTCTTATTTTATAAAACTCCACACTCGAGACCGACAAGCACCCCACGCCAGGCCCTCCCTGTTTATTTCTTGTCGTCACGTGCTACACATCCACATCCGCATCAGCTCCGCATCGATTTATACGGATACGGATGTCTAAATCAGTTTACGGATGTCTAATTCAGACGACCTCTGTGGCTCAATTGGTTGAGTGTGTGGCAGCTCAAGCCGGGGGTCGCGGGTTCGAATCCCGCCGACGGAACAAAAAGTTTTCAATGTTTCCGGGTCTGGTTGTGTATTAAATATGTGTATGACATAATAAAAATCTTAAATATATGTATAGTATAAAAGTATTAAATATATTTCCGTTGTCTGGTACCCGTAACACAAGTCCTTCAGGTACTTAGCACGGGGCCAGACTGACGTGATGTGAAGTGTCCATATATATTTAAAAAAAAAAAACGATGCGGATGCGAATATGTATTCGCAACATCCCTGATACTTTTAATAGCAATTTTAACTTTTCACATAAAGTATGACTCGCTTCGTGGTTAACTCCATACTCGTCGTGAATAATATGAGCAATGTTGTGTTTTTAAAGAAACCCGCGAAAATTCTGTGGAACAACGTGTGCTTAGTTTTACTTTCGCTCGATAAAGAGCAACCCATGTCATTTCCAGTCAGTAGATGATTGGAAAGGTCATGGGCTGCGTTTTATCTGCATAATATGTACCATATTACGGCAAAATCCATGACGTAGTTTTAAAGATTTAAGCATATAATTATTATAGGAACAGAAATTGACTTTGTCTTATGCTATTTGGTGATTGGGTGTAGATTCAAAATCATAAGTTCAGTCTATATACACTTTATTGTATAATAAATCATAAGTTCAGTCTATATACACTTTATTGTATAATAAATGCTTTTCGACACTTCATTGACGTTCAGCACGCATACTTTTTTAGGGTTCCGTACCCAAAGGGTAAAAACGGGACCCTATTACTGAGACTTCGATGTCTTTCCGTCTGTCTCCAGGCTGTAACTCAAGAACCGCTATAGCTAGACTTCTGAAATGTTCACAGATTGTGTATATCTGTTGCCGCTATAACAACAAATACTAAAAACGCAATAAAATTAATATTTAAGGGGGGCTCCAATACAACAAACGTGATTTTTTTAGGTTTTTTCGCTCGTAATCAATAATGGTAACAGCTAGGCACTTGAAATTTTTACAAAATCTTTAATTATATTTGTACTTTAATAATAAAATTTTAATTAAGTAAATATTTAAGGGGGGATCCCATACAAGAAACACAATTTTTTGCCTACTTTCGCTCTATACCGGTACGGAACCCTTCGTGCGCGAGTCCGACTCGCACTTGGCCGATTTTTATTTTTAAATCAGTAATATGTCATGTCAAGAAAGAAACCATTTTCTACGGTATCGCGCAGTTCTCATTTGTATTATATCCATTCCTGTCAATAGAACACTTTTTTCGACAAAAATTACATTCTCCTTACGTTCTTGAAAGACCCGAATTTCATAATAAGGCGACTACCACATCCTTGGCAGTCTGCTAAATTGACAACTTACATTTTTGTATGAACTTACTATGGATCCCAATAATGTAAACTCTTAAAGTGACAATAATTTGGTGTTTTACCTTATATCTTGAGAAATTAAATGTCGATTTGGTTTTTTGATATTTATTTTCTTTTCTGGCTTATTCCTACCATGAAACAGTCAACTGGTTTTACCTGAACCTGTCAGTTGTGTTTTTCCATGATTGCTGTTTCTACTTTATTTGCTGTTGCTGTTTTATAGGACCGCAGGTCTTCCTAGAAAACTGTCTATTCCCCTAAAGGTTGCTAGTGGTCTTCTGCCTTTCCCATATTATTTGGTATTTAGTTACTTTTCTGGTCTTTCCAGAAGACTGCCACTTGCTTTACCTGATTTTGTGTTCTTCCAGTGATGTTTTTATATTCCTCGCTTGGAGTGTAGTTACTCCAATTTTAATTTTCACAGAAGACTAATTGTGGTTCATTGGTTTCTTGTGGTCTTCTGGTCCTATAATTACTTGGCGTTTTCCGGTCATAGTCTTATCATAGACTCTCTAAGTGGACTTCCGGTTGCGGTAGGGCGCCGGCAGCTTGAGATGTACGGTGTTGATGTGCATCTTGCGCGAGTTGGACTGCGTGAAGGTCTTGCCGCAGTGCGGGCAGCCGTAGGGCCTCGCCCCCGAGTGGACCTGCGAAAATAGTAGTTTTAGAAGTTTTAAGATATATAATGCCTCTCACATCGGTTTCGGTAACTAATTTAAAATACATTGCAGGCGTAATCATGCCGAACTTCGGCCGCGTATTTTCGGCCTAGTGTGTTTAGACACTTACATTGAGACCAGGACAGCTACGCAGGAGGAATTATATAGTGCCCCAGTGTGTGTGCAATATATAAGTGGACTATCTCTCTTCTTTTACTCCGAACATAACTTAATCAGCGAGAGATCATATAGGTTATACTTTTTGCATACTATCCCATCCCAAAAATGCTGGCAGGAGTTGCGACTTAAAATGTCACCCAATATTTTCAATTACAATACTACATATACCTTTTAAGACTGTCATTAAACTAGTATGTGTGTATGTATGTAATACACTATAATATACTGACCCGGTCGTGTCTGTTGAGCGCGGCTTTGTGTTTGAACGCCTTGGGGCAGTAGGGACACTTGTACGGCGACTCGCCCGTGTGCGTGCGGATGTGGATCTGGAATTACAACGACAATTAGTGCATATTATGTCAATATAGTCGCACCGTTACGGTTAGGGCGTTACTAACAAAATATTTACGCAGCGTTTTATTAAAGGTCTGCTGTCATGGTCTACCAGTGACTTTTCCAATGTTCCAGACAAAAACAAGCAGAACATGTTTGTTCGTTATGTAACGACTAATTAGTAACATGTTTTTAGTACAAGTAGGTATTCACTAGAAATATTTAACGTTGCGTTGTTGCAACAGAATAACACATTTTATGCCACATCTATGTTGCAAAAACACTTGACAACACAAAACAAGGCAGTGACAAAGCAGCGCGTCATTTACCTTCCCACTTTATCTCCTGTCTGTCGTTCTGGTAAATAACTACTTCAGACTTTGCATACAACACAACCATTTGATAATATGCTACGTTGTCATTATAATATGATATGTTGTCATTATAATATGATACGTTGTCATTATAATATGATACGTTGTCATTATAATATGATACGTTGTCATTATAATATAGCATAGTGTAAAAAAAAAAAAAAGTTTGTCAAACGAGAAAGCGTCGATGCTGCGGCAGCGCAACGTTACAGAGGAATATTCCTCACTCTTAGGTGATATACTATTGTCTATTCGCGCAAAAAAATTATACACTAAGAATAATACGTTACCTGTAGTCTTTGGTATACGGAGAAGCGCTTGGGGCAGTCGGGGCAAGCGAACGGTTTCTCGCCCGTATGTGTGCGCTGGTGGTACCGCAGTGTCGCCATATTCTAAAACAAGTTATTGATTTTGTAACCAGCTTAGTAAAGTTGTTTTTAATATCGTACTTACCAACTATATTTCTATAAAATAATAATCTATCTATCTATACAGGGTGTACCAAAGTGACAACACTTTAGGGAGTACTACAAGTAGTGCCGAAAGAGTTAATTTTTTAAACTTTTGTACGGGCAAATCGTAAACTTGAAATTATAATATTTTTGCAACGCGAGAATCGAAGCCACGACCTCCGAGTCAAAAGCCACCCTTAAGCCACTGAGACTTCGGTGCTTATAGTGAAAACTGTAACGTATCACTCACGACACACGCCTTGCCGCAGACCTCGCAGACGGCGGTGTCGAGCGGTCGTCGCGCGGCGCCCGTGCTGCGCTTGCGCACGCCCAGGTGCACGCGCTCCACGTGCACGCCGTACGACAGCTCGCTGGTGAACGTGCACGAACACTGAAGAAGATGTATGCAAATTAGTCGCAGTAATGGTGACTTTCAGATCTTTCCCGCGAGCGATCGCGACCGACAAAAATTCAAATAAAATACCGGTTTAAGACTTACGGCCGTTCCCAATATTCAATCTATCTCTGGTTTGACATACGACCGATCGCAGCTGACATTGAATTGACATAAAATATATGTCTCTAATGTCTAATGAGAGCTATTCCCATCTCTAGTAGGGCAAAACCAGAGATAGATCAAATATTGGGAACGGCCGTTAGACTACAGGTTTCATTTTCTACCGAGATTGGACTAGCGACCCATGCCGCCGACGCTTTGTAGTAGCGTAAAGCAAAATGAAACCTATAACCTACTATAACATAAAGTGGCATTTTGTTTGGAAGTTTTGTCGGCCGCGGTCGCTTGCCACTTTTATCGGAACGGTACCATAAAGAGCGTGTATGTAATACGCGTAGTTGCACACTGCACAACTCACACTGGGGCAGAGTCGAAGTGTCGCGACGCGTCACGTTTTTTGCCTACAACATAGGGCATGTCGACACGCGCATTCTCTCTTCGACGCTTCCAGATGTTCATAGCAGAAATTTGTACTTAAATAATAAAACAATAGAGATGAATATGCTTTGGCGAAAACATGACGCGTCGCATTTACTTTGCCCTCAGTGTAGAACCTCACTGATTGATTTTCTATTTGGAACTTCACTATACACAGCTGATTTTGTTGCTACGCTATATGTGACACAATCTCCTTTGATATAACTTTAGATGCCTTTTTTTTCTCATAAAAGTTCAATATACTTTCTTAACTAAACTTACCTCATCACAAGAGAATGATTGATGCTCCTTTAGATGTGTTTGGAGCAGCTCCTCCGAGGCGAAGCCCTGCCCGCACTGGAGACACGGTCTGAAATGAGAAATTTACTTTTAGAGTCATATTTTATACAGATTTTAGAGTATTTTATTAGTTTAGTCGTAGTTACTAAATACCATTGAAGAAATTGATTCATAGGTAATTAAACCTACATGTTAGTGTCACAGACTCCGTCAGCGGTGGTCTCCTGATGTTTGGTCAGTGCCTCCTGACACTGGAACCGCGCCTGACAGTGGACGCACAGGAAGGTGTTGTCGGTCTGTAAATATATTATATTCTTAGTAAACTCTTGACATTTTCAGCGAGACTTAATTATGATAGACTAGCTGACCCGGCAACATTGTTTTGCCATATAAATTATTTGTAAGTAGTTGTAAAGTAGTTCTTTATTTGTAAAGAATATTATTACATACAGACAGACAGACAGAGAGACAGGCAGGCAGGTAGACAGAGAAATAATTTTACACAACAAATGTTAAGTTGAAAGAAGACAAAATATATATCTGCGAAAACCGTATTCAAATCGGATCAGTAGTTTTCGTGTTAAAGAAAAAGTTTGATACAAAATCTTACCCCCTCATTGGTCACCTTTGAGGGGTGGGGGGAAAAATTTTTATACACCAAATGTTAAGTTGGAAGAAGACAAATATATCTGTGAAAACCGCATTCAAAACGGCTCAAGTTTTCGTGTGATGCTGGAACAAACATACAGACATACAGCCAGACAGACAAGACAGACAAAAAAAACTAACCACATTTTTGGCTTCTATAGCGATGTAGTGACACCCCCCGCATATTATTTTTTGAATATCTTTAATGTACAGAATGTACAGAATTTTCATTTCTACAGTTTTATTATATGTATAGATTAAAAAACTCTAATAAAAATATCTACTGCTGTACCGTTCTGTTGCGTCGTGTCGCATCGTTGAAATGAAATAACGCATAAATTATGTGCCACATGTGCGTTGCGTTGACGCACTAACACAGAATAGCGCAGCAGGCAGTGCAGCGCTATTTCCCCTCCCATTTCGCGGCGCTCACTTATTGGACGCGAGTGCCAGTGTGATAAGGCTCTTATTCGTTCGGCGACTGATGTCAAGCTTATAACACACAATACTCACTAGGAACTTATGTGTGCGTCGTTTGTGCATTCTCAGGCCGAGGTCTCCGACGAAGGACTCCCCGCACACCTCGCACGAGTGGCGCGACGGGTGCGCCAGCCGCATGTGCGTCAGCGCCGACGTCGACTTGCTGCGACATACACGCCGTGTGAGACAGACATATACACACAGGGGGGAGGGAGCGAGATAGAGCACCTCGCATGTGTGGCGCGACGGGTGCGCCAGCCGCATGTGCGTTAGCGCCGACGTCGACTTGCTGCCGACATACACGCCGCGTGAGACAGACATATACACACAGGGGGGAGGGAGCGAGATAGAGCACCTCGCATGAGTGGCGCGACGGGTGCGCCAGCCGCATGTGCGTCAGCGCCGACGTCGACTTGCTGCGACATACACGCCGTGTGAGACAGACATATACACACAGGGGGGAGGGAGCGAGATAGAGCACCTCGCATGTGTGGCGCGACGGGTGCGCCAGCCGCATGTGCGTTAGCGCCGACGTCGACTTGCTGCCGACATACACGCCGCGTGAGACAGACATATACACACAGGGGGGAGGGAGCGAGATAGAGCACCTCGCATGAGTGCGCGACGGGTGCGCCAGCCGCATGTGCGTCAGCGCCGACGTCGACTTGCTGCGACATACACGCCGTGTGAGACAGACATATACACACAGGGGGGAGGGAGCGAGATAGAGCACCTCGCATGAGTGGCGCGACGGGTGCGCCAGCCGCATGTGCGTTAGCGCCGACGTCGACTTGATGCCGACATATACGCCGCGTGAGACAGACATATACACACAGGGGGGAGGGAGCGAGATAGAGCACCTCGCACGAGTGGCGCGACGGGTGCGCCAGTCGCATGTGCGTCAGCGCCGACGTCGACTTGCTGCCGACATACACGCCGCGTGAGACAGACATATACACACAGGGGGGAGGGAGCGAGATAGAGCACCTCGCACGAGTGGCGCGACGGGTGCGCCAGCCGCATGTGCGTCAGCGCCGACGTCGACTTGCTGCGAACCGCGGAAGAAGGTTAAAGATGGAAGGAATTTATTGTCAATATCACGCTTTAATTTTTTTGAACAGTTTATTTGACAATTAGATTGCAGGCGCGCGAAGTTCAATATCAACCCTAGACGGTCAATAATATTACGCAATACGTGATATTGACACTAAAATTGCTCGTCTAGGGGCCAGCTTACTCAACATGTAATTAAAATTTTACTCTCATGGATTTTATGAGAGACAAGATATACGATTATGTTTGCTTCTTTTTCTAAAGTTGTCCCAGTTTTGGAATCCAAAATTTAACAATAAAGCCACAATTCAAACGTCGTAAAAATAGACTTCATTTATATCTAAAATCAAAATATTTGAGGACATGACAGCCCATCTTGAAAGGGATGGTAAGCACAATAATAATAATATGTAATATAGAATCTTACCCGAACGTGGCTTCACATAATTTACACTTGAATTTGAAACCATTGTGCCATTTGTAGTGCTCCTTTGCTCGATAGCTGAAACAAAAAAAATAATAAATTTTTGTTTTAATCAGTAAATTGAAAACTAATAAGTAGGCAATTATACTGTTTTGTCATCTTCCATACTAATAATATAAAGCAAAAAAAATTGGTTGTAAAGTCGGTTTACGGACGGTTAGTTTGACGTGACAACTACGAACTGAGCCGATCATGCCTCTCTCTCTCGGTTGTGCCGCGCTCTCGTTTGCGGAACGCGACAATGAACGTAACGGGACAATGACGTCATCTTTTCGTGCATGCAGCCCGTAGTATCGAGTTATTAGACGTTGTCACGTAAAATGTGTCTGTCTGTAGATGTCGCTGCTGTGACTTACGCGGAGCGCGACACGTGGTCGCACAGCGTGCACTGGAGCTTGCGGGCGTGGGCGGCGATGACGTGCGCGCGCAGCAGACGCGGCTCCGCCCACCGCACGCCGCCCACCACGCGCGACATATCGCTACAGCTGTGACTTACGCGGAGCGCGACACGTGGTCGCACAGCGTGCACTGGAGCTTGCGGGCGTGGGCGGCGATGACGTGCGCGCGCAGCAGACGCGGCTCCGCCCACCGCACGCCGCCCACCACGCGCGACATATCGCTACAGCTGTGACTTACGCGGAGCGCGACACGTGGTCGCACAGCGTGCACTGGAACTTGCGGGCGTGGGCGGCGATGACGTGCGCGCGCAGCAGACGCGGCTCCGCCCACCGCACGCCGCACACAACGCACTCGTGATCGCCGCTCTTCTGTAAAATATAGACAATTACTTAGCGTCGCTATCACATGACATTATGGGTCACAACAGGATATTTTAATAGTGATATAAAATCCAGAATAGCACGCGGCGCTTTAATTCATCAAGCCCCAAGCGGCCACATGCGGCCGCAATAACAATTGATAAGCTATTCTGTCTCGTTTTTCCACGATCGACGGGTTAATGAGGGTTTTCGATATTCCATTCAGGCGCATTGTGCGAGTTTCTTACGACGGTCCTTCTCGCCGGATTAGTTCCCGAATTGGTGGCAGGCGTCTTAGTTTCTACGTTCTTTTTACGACGTTCAAAAAGCGTTCTCATAATACCTATATAATATATTGAATAAAAGACTTGAGGAACCCTGCAATATAGAATTCAAGTTAAAGAGAAAAAAAAACATCAAATGCCTTACTGGATCATGTTTCATCAAGTGATTATTGAACGTGGACTCCGATATGAACCCGCGGAAGCACCGATGACACTGGTACTTGGACTTTGTGTAGTTGGCCGAGGTCTTCCGAGCCTCCAACTCTTGGAACTGCTGTTCCACGCTCAGTATTATCAGCTTAGCCTCTTTTAAATCTTCAACACTTTCTTCATCCTAGAAAATGTTAAATAGGACTTTTTCTAAATGCACGAATTAGTAACAAATAAACTATCAAAAAAATATGAATTCAAAATAAATGGGCTTTAGGTAGGTAATCATCTTTTAAGTAAATAGTGATTAATGTCCGTTTTCTGAACAAAAGTGTCTGTCTGCATGAGTTTATCACAGCTTTGTTTATTAAAAAATATTTTTACGTTAGCCAATCAAAAGCACTAGAGAAAAGATAAACTCCTGTCAAAGACCTATTCTTTCTCCCTCTTTTTTTTCATATGGTCTATGGATAAGTATAAAAAAAAAAAAAAAAAAAGTTATACCATTTCAATATGATTATCTTGATCCCTGTCACTTTCATAGTCAGCATTGGCATTTCCAGGGTTATCGATCTCTATACTACACAAGTCGGGCTCAATCTTAAAGTCCTTTGACTTTTTCTTTTTCTTCCTGGTTTTCTTGACTTTATCTATTGTTTCTTCAACCTTTTTCTCTACAAGACATTCTTCTATCTTGACTAAGCTATCTAAATCTAGGTTGTACTCTTCCTTGATGGGTACAGGTACAGCTTTATTCTCGATTGGTTCCTTGTACTCCATCTCAATCAGTGGTAATGTGTCGCTTCTAGACAGCCTTATAAAGCCTTTTATTGGATTGGACTGTTGGATTGACGTAATATGATTTTGTGTGATCTGAAAATATTGAAATTATATTCTTTTAGAATATTGTTATCAATCTTTGGCATGTAATATTATGTTTATTAATGCGTGAATAAATAATAAGATAAAACAATGCAATATTTGGCTGGAGCCAAATTACTGATACAAATCTATTAATAATTCTAAGATTTTTCAGATTGGCTACAGTTTTAAAATTTAATTTAGACCATTTTAATATTGACTCCTAAACACAGAAACATAAAAAATATAGAGTTCATTTAGTTTTTTTTTCTAGAAAATAAAACCTTGATTGTGATTGCGGGCTTACCTCAGAATGGTTTCCAATAAGATACTTCAACACTTCTTGGGTGTAACAACATTTGTCTCGGAAGGATGAGCATTTCACTAGCATTATGCTGCAGTAGCTGCAGATATGTTGGGGCAAACCATCTTCTCTTGATATCTAATAAAAAGTGGAGTAGAAATGCATGAAATGTATATGACCCCTATAGAGGTAGGAATGACCAGCAACTATGGAATTTCATTCGCAGTTACTTTAGGAGGTATCCAGTTCTGTAGATTTATTTCACCTTCAATGAAGTATAAAGCTCAATTTCTTTTTTTTTCTACAGGATAATATTACTTTGTTAATCCTTCACAACAAAATAGCATATTTTGACCTCACAAAAAAAAAATTACAATAATCATCATCAAAATCAGAACAAGATTTCATTTTAACCCATCAACTCCCAAGCGGCACACGGGTGCCGCATAACAATTAAATATCTATTGTGTCTGCGATTCCCACGATCGAGGTATTAAAATTAATTTAAATTGAGTTCACACAATATAATATATTATTAGTGCATGAATTTATAATTTTGATGTGATAATTCATAAGATGAGGGAGGGAGGGGAGGGATGAGAGAGATGATTGATTAGTTTGAAAATGTTTTGGCAAATGTTTCAATTCACTACTAAACTTCTATTGAGTTGAGTCAAAATACATTCACCTGCCTCACGACAAACTCTAAAATTGTTATTTTACTAGTGAATGGTGAAAGTAATTTAGTATAAGGTATAAGTATATATGTAGTATAAGGTAAGTTACAAGTAATTAACAAAACAATTAGCATTTTATTCGTCAATATTACCTGTGATCCAGATAATGTTTCGTACGCCGTTTTTAGATTGTACGTAGTGTTTATATCGTATAATCGTAAGTCCGTAACCAAACATATTCGACAAGCCAACATTTTATTTGTGTTTTTGACCTGTTTTATTACATAATATTATCTTTAATTGAATTAAATATTTTGAAAAATAATCTCAATGCATCACTCAAACTGTCTAACCAACGTTAGTTCTACTAAGTAGTCTGTGTGTCTAACATCACAGACTAATAAGAGATACTACGTATTCTAACATGAAACATGAAACCACAGATTAGTAGTATATATTGTAGACATGAAACATATCCACAGAGTACAGACTAACAAACAGTGTTGCCAATAATGGGGTAGTAATAGTAAGTTATAAGTTATAGTCTGTCAAGAAAGTGAAGAAATTAAAAAGTGGCAACATTGTAGTGTCATCCCTTTTTTCTTAGATTGATTTGAAAGGGATGACACTACGATGTTGCCACTTTTTAATTTCTTCACTTTTTTTACAGACAAATATAACTTATAACCAAAGAGAATCACTACAGTAGTTATAACTATAGGTCTACCAGAATCTGATGGCAAATTTTGACGGCAAATTTTCAAAAAATATCCTTGATCATTGGATAAATTTATATATTTGCATGTTTCACACACAGAATCAGCCGCTATAAGGAAAAAAAGGATCAAAATGTTTTATTCCAATTACCCGGGTATTGATAGAGTCAATTTATTTTCTCACTTTTTGCCATCAGATTCTGGTAGACCTATATAGGTCTACCAGAATCTGTTGTCGAACTGAAAACTGACAGCTGAAAAAGTTTTGGCGGCCATGTTACTTTGAAACTTCTTCTACTTTTTATTGTTGGTGTGGTTTTTATTATTTTTTCCCAAATTGTGTTATTTGGGTTTTTGATGTTAATTTTTGGTAAAAATATTGGCCATTAAATATCCGTTATCGTGCACAAGTGCAGGTAAGATGTTGTCAAAACCAAAATTTATAATTCCTGTGACATTTGGTGTGAATAACGATAAATAGGGCTATTTCTTCCGTGAGTTTTAACTAAAACATCGTTATAATAACTTTATTATTCTATTCGTCGGAATATCATTGTGTCTTTTTCAAATTGAAATCTATCGAGTTTTACATTCTTTTGCCCGTTTTGTAGCAATTATTGATGGTATTACTTGGTATTACCGATAGTTGTCTACCCATACGCCATCTAGTTACTAAAATGGAAAATGTTTGAGAATCAAACTAAAAAAATAAGAAAATGCCCCATTCCAATTACCCCGGTATTGCTATAGTCAATTTATTTTCTCACTTTTTGCCATCAGATTCTGGTAGACCTAGTATACTAACTTTAAAGTACAGCTTGGCAAAGAAGAGTGTGGATTAAATGAGGGCGCTTTTCTTTAAATACAGGCAACCCTACGCTTCGCTTTTGACACAATATATACTAGAGTTGACAAGTAATGTAGTGTTGTCATAAATAAAAACTCTTAGTTCCAGCTGTCGCCGCGTCAGACTCTTCTTTGCCAAGCTGTAAGTGTAGTTTTACAGCTTGGCAAAGCAGAGTCATAGAGTAACTTTTAAATAGTAATTAGTAGGTACTGATCTATACCATAAAATATGTTTTACCTATTGTTTTTATTATACTGCAGTGTTGCCATCGTAGTAGTTTTGTACCATATTTAGTAGTATTAGTGACAAGTTATTCATCATCATTATCACCAAATCAATGTTCTAAAATTCAATATGTAATATACAGCATGACTGGTGAGTAGTATTGTACTGGAGAGTACTCGGTACTCGATTCTCATTATAAAATTAGGTACTTAATTTTTGACCAAATTTTCCTTTAAATAAATGAAACGTTGACACTTAGTAAATTACTATGCGGCCGGCGCGGCGGCATGCGCCCCGCGCCGATAGCAAAATATCATGTCCTTGAGTATTGAACATGTCTCAGCAGTCATGCTGTATATTCAACATAATATAATATATTATCAAATATACAATATGATCTTCCATTACAGCTAAATATTGTAGAAAATTAGAAAAACTTCACTCTTGACAAAATATAAATTATAATTTATTTATTATCTAGTAGTTTTGATGACTCCACTCTCTTGTTTCTATTCACATGGAGTTCTCGTTAGAAAGACACTATTATGCCATACAAACATAAACAGAATATATTGTTTAATCATCTACGCCGCTCGCGCTGTGTTAATATTTATTATTTTTATCAAGAAGGGTTTAACTAAAGATTCGCCTTAGCTCCAGGGCTCCAGAATGGTTGCAGAAGTGAGAAGGGTATTGGTAAGCTAATCCATACTTCTATACTAATATTATAAATGCGAAAGTGTGTCTGTCTGTCTGTCTGTTACCTCTTCACCACTGAACCGATTTCGCTGAAATTTGGCATGGAGATACTACGAGTCCCAGGAAAAGATATAGGATACTTTTTATCCCGAAAAAATGTACGGTTCCCACGCGATAAACTAGTTTTGGCGCAACGGAGTTGCGGGCGTTATCCAGTAAGGCTATATAAGGGTAAGAGAAGAAAAAAACATATTTAATAAAAAATATATTTAATACTACAAAATCTTTAACATTTTGCTCTTCTTTAATGTTTTGAAACAATTCGCTATATTCCCGTCGCCCATAGGCATTTAATCTGAAAATAAAAACAGGTATTTTTTAACAAAAACATGCTAAAAGATATTAAATCAAAGCTTGTAAGTATGTTTCACATTATGTCTTTCGGCAACGAATTTATTTATTTAGGGTTAATTACTTGATGATTATGATGAATTGCTATACATTTTGGCAATGCGGTAAGTCTATAACATTACTAGCTGTCCCGGCAAACGTTGTTTTGCCATAATATAAAGTATTTCGCCCATATTATTTTATTGAAGTGACTAAGTATGGCACCATGGCAACGTCCATCGCTATCCCATCGCACAAACAATGGTCGCCGTCAGTCTCGATTTGTAATAATTATTTACTATTTTTTATTCAACAAATGCACTTATCAATATAAAAAGTAGATGTTGCCCGATTCTCAACCCTAGCCGATATGTTCGCTAAGATTCACGAAAATCGGTTGAGCCGTTTCAGAGGAGTTCAATTACGCACACTGTGACACGAGAATTTTATATATTAGAGATAAATCACGAATCTGACTGACTTGTACAGGTCAGTCAGATTCATGAATGGCGTATGCAATCTTGGAGGTTTTTTTACAGTAGTTCAATTATTATTCCCTTTTGGTTGGCTAACGTCAGACAATAAATAAAGCAATAATGCTGCTGAATAGATAAACTCTTGTCACAAAAGAACAGAAACTGGGCATTACACTGTCATGTCAATATAATGTCCATGTCGCATACCTAAGGCATCCATTATACGCGCACGCAAGCGTCAGTCAATTCCGTCAGTCATTATGTTTGACTGATGGTGACTGACGGACTGACGAATGGTATTAGATGTTCACTCAATTCTCTTCAGTTTTATGTCAGTCAAAGCCAACATTTTTAAAGGTATACGTTTTTAATTTTTTTTCCAATTTTGTCTGATGTGACAAAACTCACTAAAAAGTCATGATTGATGGTTGCATGACAAAAAACCAAAATATCCAGATAACGGTCAATCAATTTCATGCAACCATCAGTCACTGCATTACACGACAGGTGATGCATCAGTCACAGTCATAACTGAGGTAAAACTGACAGCAAAACCTACCGTGTAATGGATGCCTTACAATGTCAAAACAATACATACCTAACATGTCTATGTGGTCATATGCGCTCATGTCGATATGGCCGGAATCCCTCATTTGTATATGTTGCGGGCGTAAACTCGTGTTATGGGAGTTTCTGACTATGTGTTGGGGGCCTTTATCTTTGTTGGGGCCCCTGTGATTATAGGCTCTTATTTCGTGGTCGGGGACTCTCTTTGTGTCTTTGAAATTGAAACTTTTGACAAGGAAGCCTTGTATTTCGTGGTCGAGGCCTCCCTTTTTGTTGTTCGAATTGGAACTTCTTACCAGGAGGCCTTGTATTTCGTGGTCGGGGCCTCCGTTTTTGTTGTTTGAATTGGACGTTTTTACTAGGAGGCCCTGTATTTCTTGGTCTGGGCTTCGTCTGCGTGTTCGTGGTCGGTGACCTTGATCGGGGGCTCTTTTTTTGCTGTCGGGGCCTCTCTTTTCATGGGCGCGGCTTCTCGTTTCATGAGGTACCTCTCACTTCACAGTCTTGACCTCTCATCTGTTTGCGGTTGAGACCTCTTATCTTGTTGTCGGGGAATCTTATTTCTTGGTTGGAGCGCCTCATATCAGTGCGATTAGAGCCTCTCATCTCGTGGTTGGTGCCTCGAATCTCGTAATCGGGGCCTCGAGTCCCGTCGTTGGTGGCTCTAATCTCGTATTCGGGGCTTCTCATCTCGTGGTTAGTGGCTCTAATTTCGTAATTGCGGCCTCGCATGTCGTGGTCGATGGATGTGATCGCGTAATCGGGGCCTCTCATCTCGTTGGTGGCTTTTATCTCGTGGTCGGGGCCTCGAGTCACGTCGTTGGTTGCTCTAATAATCTCGTAATCGGGGCCCAAAATCTCGTGGGCAGGGGCACTAATTTCAGGGCCACAGCCTCGTCGGCGGCGGGGCTCGCGCGGGGGCCTCGGAATCTTCAGGTGTACGTGGTTAATGTGCCCCTGTAGCACGCTCTTCGCCGTATACTTCTTCCCGCACACGTCGCATGGGAACGGCTTCAAGCCCGGGTGCGTCTGAAGCATAAATAAAGTATTACACGAATATATTATAGTTAAGGATAAGCATGCACGCACGCACGCACGCACGCACACACACACGCTAACACAAGATATTCCCATAATATCTGCAGTTGATTTTACCACTCTTCATATAGGACGTAACAGTAAATTGATTCGAGTTAACTGAAAAACTAGTAGCGCTAAAAGAGTTACTTTTGACTTCTATATTTCTACAAAGATGCCCCAACGTATCGCCATTTATAGCAGGGCCGGATTTATATTTTTAATGAGTATAGGCCATGGCCTATACATAAATCCAGAGCTGTATTAATTACCACTGCGAGATGTCTCTGCAGGTTCTGCTTCTGGGTAAAGGTGGTGTCACACAGGTGGCACGCGTGCGTCGTGCGCATTTCGCGCGGCAGGTGCGTCGCGCGGTGATTCTTGTAGTTGTTGAGGTTGTGGAACTTTTTGCCGCACTCGCACTGGTACCGGGGCTCGCCGTGCGTTTGCATGTGCGTGTACAGATTGGGCTTGTTCTGAAAGTATTTGAAAATTAACAATTATTTGAAAATAAAAAATTCGAATATTTAAAAATGGAATATTCTTTAAAAAAAATCTTAAA
This sequence comes from Cyaniris semiargus, assembly GCA_905187585.1. Lineage (NCBI taxonomy): Eukaryota > Metazoa > Arthropoda > Insecta > Lepidoptera > Lycaenidae > Cyaniris > Cyaniris semiargus. The sequence continues at coordinate 12,900,441 of LR994567.1, forward strand.
TTTATATTCTGTTTTCAAATAAAACAGAATAATCACCCATCATTCATATTATTATTATTATCTAGATGAAGCCCGCAACTCCGATGCACCCAAATTTGTTTATCGCGCGGGAACCGTAGGTACATTTTTTCGGGATAAAAGTATCCTGTGTCCTTTCCTGGGACTCAAAATTACCTACATACCAAATTTCAGCAAAATGGTTCAGCGGTTTAGTTTTTTTTAAAGCTGAACATGATAGCGAGTGTTCTTAGCAAATTTTATGAATTGCAACTTTCAGAGATTTTATTGGTACAATATTTTGTTTTAAGCCCTATTTAATATTATATTTCTTATTCCACTAGATGTAGTATGTATTTCAAAAATAAATAATTATAATACCGTAAGTAAAATTACTAGTGATCGGACAGTACCAGTCATTGGACAAAGCACAAAAACACAATATTTATTGAGGTTACTTTAAAAACTGCCTGTTTTAAAAGTAATAGAACGCCTCATTAAAAAAAAACAGGCAGTTTTTTAACCTTAATAAATATAATGTTTTTGTGCTCTGTCAAATGACTAGTCCTGTCCAATCACTCGTCATTTACAGTAATCGTTTTGCCGCAGAGGTTACACTGGACCGCTTTCAGGTTGAAGCGCTTGCTCTGCTTGCCGCGGTGTGCGCTCCGGAAGTGCTTGATGTAGTCCCTCTTCGTCAGCTCTAGGCCACACTGGACACAAAAAACATAGCTATAAGGCCTTAGCCTCGAAATAAGCGGGCAGCGGGGCGGGAGCGATAGCGGCGGCGCGGGAAGCCGTCTAGTATGGGTGAAGCCAAACGAGCGTAATTTGTGAGTTGTGAGTCGCAGAATTTCGGTCGCGTAAATATCTTTTCATTTAAATCATGACTCACAAAATTACGCTCGTGTGAATCAAACAGGATATTTGTATGAAACCGAATGCAGCAGAATTTCTGCCAGCCGAAATTCTGCGACTCACAACTCACAAATTACGCTCGTTTGGCTTTATCCTATGACGCGCGCCGCTCGCCGCGCCGCTGTTTCCGAGGCCAGTTCCATATAAATCTATACATTCAAAGTTCAAACGCGCTTCTCCCGCTCCGCCACCGCCACCGCCCCGCTGTCCGCTGATTTCGAGTTTAGTAGTTTTATTTTCTATAGCGTTGGTCAGGGGTTCCCAATCTTTTTCAGCCCACCACGGCGCAGTAACAAATTGTCACGGCGCCCTACCCTAGCTAGGTATTTGAAAATGATACAGTCAAAAGAAATAGGTTATAGGCATCTTTAATGATAATATTTGTGGTTTCGGATAATCATGGAGGATCTACTCACGGCGCCCTTCTTTACTTTCTACGGCGCGCCAGGGCGCCGCGGCGCACACTTTGGGAACCCCTGGCGTGGGGGGGGGGGGGGGGGGGGTGTAAGATTAAGAAAATCCTAGACTTCGAATTCGTGATTTTTAACATATGAGTTTCTCACAATGGTCGCCCTGGTCGGTCGCCCTGCTTCGCTCCCCACTACACGCCGCTACCAGGTGACGGCTAGACAAACGGCCTAAGTCCTGCCAATGGTTCCTTACCTCTTCACAGGGATAGGTCAATTGTCTCTTCTGCATTTCTTGCTTCTGCTTTCTTCTGCATGTCTTGATGTTATTTGGTGTATTAGGCTGTTTCCTGGAAAATTACAATATTATTTATCCATACTAATATTATAAATGCGAAAGTGTGTCTGCCTGTCTGTCACCTCTTCACGCCCAAACCACTGAACCGATTTTGCTGAAATTTAGTATGATATTTTGAGTCCCAAGAAAGGACATAGGATACTTTACGTGTGTGGTTTGCATGGGCGCGTGCACGTATGTGCTTGTACGTGTGTACGTGCGTGAGAACATGCGTGTACGTATTTGCGTGTACGTGTGTGCATGTACGTGTGTGTATACATAATACATACACAACTTACATTTACAACAAAAAAAAAACAAACAAACAAACACGTACATTACGCGACGAGCAAGTAACATTGTATTACCCTGTATACGAACCAATTTCGGTAAAAATAACATTACTTATAAGGGAGCACAGTTGTTTAACAAACTACCAAAATCTGTAAAAAAAGAAGCGAAATCTTTGAGTACTTTTAAACGATTATTACGCAATTACATGAACGACAACTAAATTCTTAACCTTATTATAAAAATTTAAATATATCAGTAATAGCGTTTTGTACTTGGACCACCACCCAAGATGTGTAGCAAAGACTTCTTAATTATTATGTTTTTTTAATCTACCCGCACTGTCGAAATTTTAAAATGTAATATTTTATTGTTCTCATGTAAGTGACGAAATGTCTTAATTGGAAATAAAGATCTTTAAACCGATACATGCGTTCATGTACGTAAACGAGCGTGCATGTCGATATGTGCGTGTACATATGTGTGAACGCGCGCGCGTGTACGTGTGTGTGTACTTACAGGGTGTTCCCGCTGTTGTGTAGCGAGGACATCTCTAGGTGTCGGTCGAAAGCCTCCTCAGACACAAACTGTTTTTCGCACACATTACAGAACGGACCAAATAGCGGCACCTGCAAATGTTTGAAATAAATCAGCCGAACATAGCACCTCCTGCTTTTTTGAAAGTCAGTTAAAAAGAAAATTGTTGGGGTCCTTATAGAGACTTGTAGAATGGCCACTATTTCATTCTTCGTATGAAATCGTATGAGGTAAGCCGCAGTACGCGGCAGTGACGTCACGGGGCCCAAAACGTCAGTTCTATGGAAAATGAAATGTGTGGAAAAACAATTTTGCCCCCGTGTGGGCTTTTCTAGGCCACAGAAAAGCCTGCACACCAGGGTGGTCCTTATTCCTAAGAAAAAAAAAAATATTTTCTTTAATTTCGCGGGGCAACATGTAATTTGATCATATACCTACCACAAGAAACTATTACAGTATTTTATTTTTTATTTTTTGAATAACATTTAGCTACCAAGGTTTGAAAACTCAAAACATGTATATTTTGTTAGATTATTAATTTTTATAGAAAAAAACAAAAAATATTACAAAATTATTGCCGTTGTTATGAATTAAGATAATAAGTAGATATTTGGGTCATTTATTTTCAAGATACAAGGGTTGACTTGTTAGTATTAGGGTACTTTTTCCTATACTCTTTTACCAACAAAAGCAAATATTAATTTTGTTCTAGTTGATTGTGGTTGTGGAGCTGTTCTTTGGAGCGATTGTCTGTGCAAGTTTTACTTGCACGCCAAATGTGAATAAACACCAAATTAAACATTAATGAAAGCATAATTGAAGTTGTCCTTCAAAGATTTAAAAAAAATTTTAACAGCTAGTAGCGACCTCTAAATCTTAACAAAAAAAAAATATATTTCATATCTAGAGGTATATAATCAAATGAAAAAGTGCCTATTAAGGCATGAAAACAATTTTTTTTCTTGATGGTACGGTAATTAAAGGACCTTTGCGAAATAGAAACATCGGTGAAAGAATTACTGTGTTAGCTAAGAAAATTTCAAAGATAGAACAATTCAAAAATCTCATAAAATTGACCTGCCCGAAATTCTCCATACAAAATGCTACTCGATTATGACGTCACCGTAGTAGCTTGTAGGCATCGCGGGAGAACTTTGTTCGATAGCTATTATTGCGTTTATGAAAATGGTTTCATAACAAAAGTTGCTTTAAATTACACAAGTTATCGAATGGTATACAAATATGTATAAAGAAAATTAAAAAAAAAATGACTACTATCCAACTTTGAAGGTGCATAACAAAAAAAATACATAAGTTATAAAGCTGAAATTTTACAAACTGTGCTTATTTTTTACCTTAATATCCTTATTTTATTTAAAAAATCTGCTAATCTTAGACCTCGTCATCTTCCCTATTCAAAAGTCGAAAAATAAGGACCTGCTGCAGACTGTACTGAGTCTGAGAGACGTGGACAAGCGTTGGTAGAGTTGCGGTGGGTTGATCGTGCCTAAGCGGGGAGTGAACCATGGGGTTTAGTGGGTAGATCCTACGAGTCCCACATACCCCGGCCGATGTCCCCAATCCGCGATGCGCAAAGCATTATTGTAAACTAGACGTTCCGCGCGGCTTCGCCCGCGTAAATTAGATATTTCACAGAAATATTAGTCCACAAAAAAAGCCTATGGTCCTTCACGTGGTCTATTTCTTATCTGATCCAAATAACAGAAAAAATGCTCTAGTAGTTCGTGAGCCGCCGCCCGTTCGCCCTTTCAAATAATTTCCCCCGTTTTTTCCACATTTTCCTCTATTTCTTCGCTCCTATTAGTCTTAGCGTGATAAAATATAGCCTATAGCTTTCCTCGATAACTGGGCTATCTAACATTGAAAGAATTTTTTAAATAATTTCCCCCGTTTTTTCCACATTTTCCTTTATTTCTTTGCTCCTATTAGTCTTAGCGTGATAAAATATAGCCTATAGCCTTTGTCGATAACTGGGCTATCTAACACTGAAAGTATTTTTCAAATCGGACCAGTAGTTCCTGAGATTAGCGCGTTCAAATAAGCCCTTTCAAATAATTTCCCTCGTGTTTTCCACATTTTCCTCTATTTATTAGCTCCTATTAGTCTTGGCGTGATAAAATATAGCCTATAGCCTTCCTCGATAAATGGGCTATCTAACACTGAAAGAATTTTTCAAATCGAACCAGTAGTTCCTGAGATTAACGCGTTCAAATAAGCCCTTTCAAATAATTTCCCCCCGTTTTTTCCACATTTTCCTCTATTTCTTCGCTCCTATTAGTCTTAGCGTGATAAAATATAGCCTATAGCCTTCCTCGATAACTGGACTATCTAACACTGAAATAATTTTTCAAATCGGACCAGTAGTTCCTGAGATTAGCGCGTTCAAATAAGCCCTTTCAAATAATTTCCCCCCGTTTTTTCCACATTTTCCTCTATTTCTTTTCTCCTATTAGTCTTAGCGTGATAAAATATAGCCTATAGCCTTCCTCGATAAATGGGCTATCTAACACTGAAAGAATTTTTTAAATCGGACTAGTAGTTCCTGAGATTAGCGCGTTCAAACAAACAAATAAACTAACTAACAAACTCTTACGCTTTATAATATTAGTATAGATTATATTTTTTATTATTTACTATGTACAAAAAACCTGTATACACTCAACAAAAAAAAATCGTCGCGACACCACACTGTTCCATCCATGGCTTGCTTTCTATGAGAGAGAGAAAGAGAGAGACAGAGAATATGCGCACGCCGTACGGCTTACAACTACAGCAAAAAGTGTCGTTACAACTTTTGGTCAGATTAATTTTTTCCATCTAGCCCATTTCGCAACGCGTTCCAAAGAAAAGTAAAAATTGTTGAAAATGTTTAGGACTGTCTATGTTTTATCGAAGTACTGACCTCCCCATCGGAACGGTGCATCTTGCTCGCGTGCGTGTTTAATCCGTGCTCGCTGACGAACGTGTAACCGCAGTGTGCGCACGCGTGACGCGCGGGGTGGTTCCGACGCACGTGCGTCTCGTACGTCAACACGTTGCTGCAACACAAACATATAATAATTATAACTAGAGATCGCCTAATGGTCGAAATTCGACCTTAGTTTCAACTACATTAGGTCTAATAATTTTATTTTGTAAAAAAATATTGACTTTGGTCGTGTTCGTCGGCGTCATTTTTAGCGCATGCGCTGCAAAACCATTTATTGCGCATATCAAAATCATGGCAACGACAACGTACACGTTGTTTAAACTTGACGGTAACTAAGTATATAAACAACTTTGTTCGTGGCGTTGCTATGATATGACCTGTTTTGAGCATGCGCAATAAAAGGTTTTGCAGCGAATGCGCTAAAAATTACGCCGACGAACACGACCCATATTTTTTTTCAACTCTTGTCTCTGGGACTCAGCTGATCTCAGACTGGCCGTGTAAGCATTGTCTAATAGTATCTAAGATTCAATAAAAAAAAACTATAATCCATTTTCAATAGGCTACTTGACCTACTTTTTTTCTTCATGCTAATCGCTTCGTAGTACATTGCACTCAATAATTATTTAATTTATGGACAATATTTGGCTACCAGTGTACTACTGCTATAGTGTTTTTTTTTTTAAATAATCCTTAATTAGCAGTAATCAAGTATTTTCCACTATCAGAGTAGACTTAGCGTACGTGCGTTTGCGTTGTGAATGTATGCAATTGTCCGTCAATTTCGATTAGCTCTTCTAAGCCCCTTAAATAAGAAATGAGAAATCATTTGTAATGTTGAAAACTTTTGGAGAAAAGTTTTGGCCATGTCATTTGCCAACTACAGTAAATGGAGATAATATATAAAAAAACTGATGTTTTATTTGAATTATTAAAAAATATATATTTTACAAATCTTTCTAGGCTTATTCTTATTATTTATGTACAAATAAACTTACATATAACGAGCGCGTTAAATAAAAGATAATATTAAATTACTAGTGTGATGACGTCACATTCAAATCGGAAGTACCGCAAAAGCGTTTTCGTCAGTACAAATTAAAAAATATAAAATCATATTTTCAAATCGACTTTATTTATCAATCATAAGCTTTTATTTGATGATAAGGGTGAAATACGGTTTCCTAGGCCAAGTTCTACTAGAAATATGCATTTGTTCAATGAAATTGAATATAGGTCAAGTAGCCTATTTGTCAACTTGTTGTCAACAGACTTCAACCATAAATAAAAGAGTATAATTCCTATGTATAGGCTTGTCACTCAAAAATCTGTCATCTTTCATAGTGTGTGTGTTGTAGTGTGTGTAATGTTTTATTTGTTAAAAAAATGTATGATAAAAGCATAATTTAAAAATAATATTAGCTCGATGCACTCCTTCACCATATAAACTATAACTGTGCAAAATTTTACCTACGTTTCCCCATTTTTCGTCAAAAGGGATACAAAGTTTTTCGCTCGCGTATTAATATATAGATAGACTATGAAATCTTTACTAAATACTGTAGTATATAATATATAATAGTATATAAAGCTGAAGAGTTTGTTTGTTTGAACGCGCTAATCTCAGGAACTACTGGTCCGATTTTAAAAATTCTTTCGTTGTTAGATAGGTAGTACATAATATTTTATCAAGAAAGGCTATAGGCTATAAATTATCACTCTAAGACCAATAGAAGCAAAGAAACAGAGGAAAATGTGGAAAACCGGAAAAATTATTTGAAGGCGCTTATCTCGCGAACTACTGGATGAATTTTTAAGTTATTTGGCACAGATGTTGAGTAGACCACGTGAAGGGACATTATTATAGGCTATAGACGTTACGACAAATTAATCCACAAAAATAGCCTATGATCCTTCACGTGGTCTACTTCTTATCTGTGCCAAGTAGGTGCCAAATAACAAAAAAATTGCTGCAGTAGTTCGTGAGATAAGCCCTTTCAAATAATTTCCTCCGTTTTTTCCACATTTTCCTATATTTCTTCGCTCCTATTAGTCTTAGTGTGATAAAATATAGCCTATAATAGCCTTACTCGATAAATGGGCTATCTAACACTGAAATAATTTTTCAAATCGGACCAACAGTTTCTGAGATTAGCGCGTTCAAATAAGCCCTTTCAAATAATTTCCCCCGTTTTTTTCCACATTTTCCTCTATTTCTTCGCTCCTATTAGTCTTAGCGTGATAAAATATAACCTATAGCCTATAGCCTTCCTCGATCGCATCCACGCACGTATGCACGCAAACACACACGCATGCATACACACACACACACACACACACACACACACACAGAGAGAGACTTCAACTGCTTAAAACACCCCTCTTTTTCGTCAGTGGTAAAAATAAAGGCCAATGTTATGAAGCGCTTTTTGTGCATTTTTTAGTTTTGAAGTGGCTACACCGATTCGCAAAACCATAATTGCCCTCGTTCCTTATCATTAACTAGATAATCGAAACTCCGTTACGCCACAATTCGGACAGGAACCGTACATTTTTTCTGGGATAAAAAGTATCCTTGATGTAATTTTCTGGGACTCATAGTATCTCCATAGCAAATTTCAGCAAAATCGTTTCAGCGGTTTGGACATGTAACAGACATACCACAGACATAGATCAAGATAGATACCGAATGTCGCTCCTTTTGTATGAAAACGAGCGTGTCACTTTTTTTCTACCACTGTGAAGTACCGATGATAAGAAACGTGTCCATTATCAAGGCCAACGTTCGTATTTGAATTTCTACAGCTCAATACGGCACTTTTAGGCATTTAGGCATTTTTAAAATTTCGATTGACGTGCGATTCCGATAGCAGACTAAAGAACAGACTTTCGAAAGACGAGCATTGCTCGTCGTTTGGGAACGCGATATGGCACGCGAAGTACCATGGAGGAAATTGATTCCTAGGCAGTTGACAGACCAACGTCATTTGGTCGGATCATGTCAATTCAATGTTAATTGTGATCTGTCGCCTGGGTTTGACGTAACGCGACCAAACTACGTAGGTCCCCCATCTGCCTAGGAATCAACTTCTCTGATAGTACATACACATGCGGTATCTATCTTGATCTATGTCTGTGAGACAGACAGACACACTTTCGCATTTGTAGTCTTAGTATGGATTATGGGTATTATGTTCAGTCAAGGACGCTAGTGCCTATTTAAAGGATTAAAACTAATACTCACGCGAACTCCTTGGAGCAGTGCCGACATTTGTGCTTGACCCCCTTGTGAAAAGCTGTATGCCTGATGACAGATTCCCTTAAAAAATACACGTTTATCAACATAGTGCGAAAACGGACCCAAAATGGGACCTTGCGGTACACCTGCTTCTTGTTCTAGATATATATATTCATTATCCCCTTACAAGTAATAATATTTTCATAGCAAATAACAATACAACTATACAATATTTCTTGACTTTGTTAGGCATATTGGAAAGGTCAAATGACTGACAAGAACAGCGGACATTGAATAGTTATACACTTTGCAAAATATATCTTACTAGATGACGCCCGAAACTCCGTTTATCGCGCGGGAACCGTACATTTTTCCGGGATAAAAAGTATCCTATGCCCTATCTCGGGACTCAAAGTATCTCCATGCCAAATTTCAGCAAAATCGGTTCAGCGGTTCGGGCGTGAAGGGGTAACAGACAGACAGACAGACAGATAGACACACTTTCGCATTTATAATATTAGTATGGATTAGTAAGAGGGTAAGTTTTATATTTTTTTCTTCGAAAACTCCCTCATAAAACTATTGCTGTTGCTACGAAACTATATTAGGAATTAGGATGGTCTCGTTAAGGCGCAACCGCATCGCTATGCATTTGTAAGCTTGTAATCTGGCAGTGTAGCCGACAAACCCCACGTATGGGCAGATGCAAATAAATCGAGTCTAAGGGCTCCCACACACAACTGCGAATTCGCATCGCATCGCAAATATCAGCGACAAAATTCATAATAATAATCGGCCAAGTGCGAGTTGGACTCGCGCACGAAGGGTTCCGTACCATTATAAAGCAAAAATAGGTAAAAAATGTGTTTTTTTGTATGGGAACCCCCCTTCAATTATTTATTTTATTTAAATTTTATTATTAATTATTAAAGCATAAATACAATTGAGTGTTTTGTGAACATTTCAAGTGCCTATCTTTTGATCTTTTGCCATTATTGATATCGAGCAAAAAATTGCAAAAAAATTACGTTTGTTCTATAGGAGTCCCCCTTAAATATTTAATTTATTTTGTTTTTAGTAGGTATTTGTTGTTATAGCGGCAACAGATATACACAATCTGTAAAAAAATCAGAAACCTAGCTAAAGCGGTTCTTGAGATACAGCCTGGTGACAGTCAGACGGACAGACAGACAGACGGACAGACAGACGGACAGACAGACATCGAAGTCTTAGTAATAGGGTTCCATTTTTTACCCTTTGGGTACGGAACCCTAAAAATGACATTACGATGCGATGCGAATTCGCAGTTTTGTGTGGGAGCCCTAATAGTGTCTCACTTGTAGGTACTGGTGAACGGGCAAATCTTACAAGAGTACTTCCTCTTGTGTAGGCCGTCCATATGCTTGCTGAATTTCCACTTCGAGTTCATGCGTATTTTGCAGACTGCACACTCGTACGGACCATGTGACTGAAAAATTACATTTTTTTATACAAAGTGTAACAAAATTAATGGAAATTGATTCCTAGGCAGTTGACAGACCAACGCACTGACCTCCATTATACAAGTACCTACGCTGGACTTATGCTACCCTTTGAAATGACAGCTATTTTTTGTGCCTATTTGAAGCGGAATCAGTGCCCACAATGCGGGGGAAGAGAACTAAATCTGACGTAAAAATGAGGTTTGAGAGTCGCCATATTGGCGCTGATAGCAGTAGTGAGAGTACTTGGAACTAATACTAGTGATGAAAAGATGAAAACTGTTGTTGTTGGTTGTGGTTACGTCAAATTTAGTTCTCTTCCCCCGCATTGGGGGCGCTGATTCCGCTTCAAATAGGCACAAAAAGCAGGTGGGTATCATAAGTCCAGCTTACTTGTATAATGGAGGTCAGTGGACCAACGTCATTTGGTCGGATCATGTCAATTCAATGTTAATTGTGATCTGTCGGCTGGGTTTGACGTAACGCGACCAATCTACGTAGGTCCCCCATCTGCCTATCAACTTCTCCGATAGTACTTTACGGTGTGTGTGTCCTTTATGTATAATAACTAGCTGTCCCGGCAAACGTTGTTTTGCCATAATATAAAGTATTTCGCCCATATTATTTTATTAAAGTGACTAAATAAGTATGTCGCCATGGCAACGTCGATCGCTATCCCGTCGCACAAACAATGGTCGCCGTCAGTCTCAGGTTGTAATAATTTACTATTATTTATTCAACAAATGCACTTATCAATATATAAAGTACCCAGTAGCCGATTCTCAGACCTACTGAATATGCATATAAAATTTGGTAAAAATCAGTAAAGCCGTTTCGGAGGAGTTCACTGACTAACATTGTGACACGAGAATTTTATATACAAGATTAATAAGGGACATGTACACACCCTGCATCTAAGATCAGTTGATGCCTGCAACTCCGTTGTGCAGGAATTAGTTTATCACGCGGAACCGTACATTTTTTTCGAAATAAAAAGTACCTAATATGTCCTTTCCCGGGACGGGAAGTATCTCTAAAGAAAATTTCATGAAAATCAGTTCAGTGGTTTAAGCGTGAAGAGGAAAAAGACAGACACACATCGCTTCTATATAGTTAAAAATGAATTTTAAATTTTGTTAGTATCACTTGAGGCTGGCTGAACCGATTAGGCTAATTTAGTCTTGAAATATTCATGGAAGTCCAGGAAAGGTTTATGTTAGGAAGAAAGTTTATTAAGATTTTTTTTATTATTTTATTTTAAAATTGTTTTTTGTTTGTTAGCCGCACTCTATACATTATTATATAAGAATAGATAGATAAGAATTCCCCCGAAATTCAAAAATAGTTTTTGAAAATAATTCATGACAATAAAGATTTTGTATTTTTTGGACATAATATGTAAGTGATATAAATTTACGGGGCATCTACTTTATAATACAGTAGGGCCTCCATAGTCCGAACCCCAGCTAATCCGAATACCTCTATTATCCGAACGACCTCCCTTCCGGAACCGGTTGCAAAGATTCCACATAGTCAAGCTGTGTCTCACTGTCTGCCTTTAAGGGCACCGTCTTCCAAATTCACGTTTCTAGAATGAGTAATTTTTAAAGAAAGCGCCATTCAAAAAAACTGAAAAATATATACATGTATAGATACATCTTTTAACTAGTGACTTTTTTGGTTAGAAAGACAATACAGATATTTTTTTTTTTTTTTTTTTTATCTATGGACGCTTCACACCACGTCAGTCTGGCCCCGTGCTAAGTTCCTGAAGGACTTGTGTTACAGGTACCAGACAACGGAAATATATTTAATACTTTTATACTATACATATATTTAAGATTTTTATTATATCATACACATATTTAATACACATCCATGACCCAGGAACTTTTGAAAACTTTTTGTTCCGTCGGCGGGATTCGAACCCGCGACCCCCGGCTTGAGCTACCAACAGCCCACCAACTGAGCCACAGAGGTCGTCAAATTATTTATTTTACTCGATAAAAAAAAAATTCCGAAACAACCTCGATTTTAAAAACATTTTGAGTTTTATAGGACTTACAGGGACTTAATCAAAAAATAATTTGGACAGTTCGATTACTATTAAAATTTTACAGGGAAATGATTGGATACATGTTTAATTATAATATTTTTTATCTAAGTAAAAAGGTTTTTTTCTCCTATTTCGCCCTATCGGCGGCGGCGGCGAGCGTCGTAACCGCCACCGTACAAGGCGCGCTGATATGAATGTTATTTTAATGTAATTTACGTCGATATTCGCACTGAACAGACATCGACCTGCTAATTTAGGGAGAAGGTGCCCTTAAATACTTGCTTGGAATGGGCAGAAGAAGTCGATATTTCTATTTCGGAAAAAATGCTTTTTAAATTAAGGGATAAAGCGTTTTCAATGTCAATAAATACTGGTCGTCAAAGTACTATACTGGAATTCTTTAAGAAAGTTTAAATAAAAAATACTTTTAGTTTTGTGTAAGTTTTGCGTGATTAAAATTTAGTTTTTATTATTAATAGCGTCGTTTTATTGCCAAAAATGTCTACAAATGTAGTCAAAGAACGTTTGTGTGCCAAAGCCTATTATATATAAGGTCAATGATTTCATAAACGATGGCACATCTTGGGAGTAGGATGGCTTCTTGCAAGGCTACTTCTACATTATTATATGACTTACGATTATGTATGCTGATATTGTATATAATAATATTAAGTTACATAATTGTAAACTTTATTTTAAAAAGATAAATTTTTCTAACTTTTTTGGTAAAAAGTGGGCCTCGTGCGAGTTTCTTACGCCGGTTCTTCTCGCCGGGTTAGCTCACGAACCGGTGGTAGGCACCACATAGGACATTCTGAAAACATTTATTTTAAATTTATTCAGAAATAAAACAATTTTGATTTTGATTTTCTACATACTATAATCTGAACGCTGCATCCGAACAGGGTATATATTTTGGGTGTTCGGACTATCGAGGCCCTACTGTGTGAGGATAACTTTACCTCATCATGACGCTGCATGTGCTCCTCAAACTTCTGTATTGAATTATAATAGCGGTGGCAAAACTGGCAGTGGTATGTTGCTTCCTGGTATCCAATTTTCTCCTTCCTCTTTCTCAACTCCTGCTCCGCTTGCTTCAATGTCAACTCAGTGACAGTTACCATGCTCTTATCTATCTCTAAAGGCTTGGGGCGTTTTGAAGGCTTAAAAAAGTTGCTTCTAAAAACAAAATAATTCATTTATTAACTTATATGAGACTAATGAGACTAATATGTATTATAAATGCGAAAGTGTGTCTGTCCGTCTGTCTGTTACCTCTTCACGCCCAAACCGCTGAACCGATTTTGCTGAAATTTGGCATAGAGATATTTTGAGTCCCCGGAAAGGACATAGGTTAATTGTCCCAGGAAAATGTACGGTACTTTCGCGATAAACGAGTTTTGCCGCAAAGTGCGTCATCTATCTAGTGACGAAAAATGCTCTACTAGATGACTCTACTAGGTTACGCCAAAATTCGTTTATCGGGAGGGAATTGTAAATTTTTTCGGGAAAAGAGTATCCTAACCTTTCCCGGGACTCAAAGTATCTCCATACCACAGAAAAATCGGTTCAGCGGTTTAGGCGTGAAGAGGTAACAGACATACAGACACTTTCACATTTATAATATTTTTTAGTATATATTTGCGAGATCGATTCATGATAAGCTGACAGACAATCTCTCATTGAGTATACTTAACCTCACCAAATAAAATAGTTTCAAGGAATAAATTAATTTCTTATTAAACACTTAATTTTTTTTAGTGAAAGTTGCTAATCGAAATTAGAAGCTATAACCATAAAAGACAGTAAGTAAAGTTCGCGCACGATAACTTTGCGCGCGGCTGAAATCGGAACTAATTGTCGGGCCGCCACATTTACATGATAAACGATACGCCTATTCCTATACATAATTTAAATAAGTTAATAAAGATATTAAAGTAAAACTACCAATGTTATTTAAAAATATATCATTGGGATTACCCATTTTTTTAATGAATCCCTACGCTGGGCGCTGGCACGCCACCTGTCGCGCGCAGAGTTATCGTGCGCGCACTCTAGTAGGTGAAACATTTTAGTTACAAGCTTGACAACTGACAGATAAACAGACACACTTTTGAATTTATAATATTAGTCTCATAAGTCTCATATGGATTAGTTTGTTCATATTATAACTCAAATACCAAATACTTGTATAGTTATTGAATGGCTGTTTTTTCCCTTCTGACGTGACCAGGACATGACCGCCAAAAAGAAGCTGCCACTTTATGACTTAGGCTATAGGTTTCATTTTGCTCTATACCACTTCAAAGCGGCGCCAGTGTGGGTCGCTAGACAAATATTGATAGAAAACGACAGCTATAGCCTAAATCAGCCTTTCCCAAAGTGGGCGATAATGTGGTATGGGACCCAGAAAAAAAATGTGGGCGTTGTGTAGAGGCTTTAATTTAAAAGTAGGTGAAACAATGGGGCCCAAAAATATTTTTTTTCTCAGTTTTTTAGACAAAATAAGTTTGGGAACCCCTGGCCTAGATCATGGGTTCCCAAACTTATTTTTGTCTACTGCCCACTTTGAGAACAAATAACGTTATATCACCCGTAGTTTCAATTAAAAATGCATCCAGAGGAAGTGAAATTATAAATCACCCCCCAAGCAGAGGCTTGGGGGGTGATTTATACACAACACCATTTTTTTCTGGGTCTCCCTTTTAGACCTTCAGCGTCCACAAGGGGGCATTACCGCCCACTTTGGGAAAGGCTGGCCTAGATCATAGTGTTTTTTTGGCATTGAGATCCCAGTGATGGACAAACAGCCTATAACTAACCCCAATAAGCGAGTCATGATTTCATATACTGATTCTTTCTTCTTTTTCTCCACTTTCTGTTCTTTAACTTGTTCTACAGGCTTCATCTTGCTCTTCTTTCCACCGTTTAGAGGTTTAAACACTGGTTGGTTGTTTTCATTCATACATTGTATGTCTACTCCATCTAACAAGACATCTAGTCCAGTTTTTTCATGTGAGTTGGAATCATTCTGCTGAACGTCTTCCTCAATACTTTCAGTTATTGTTATCTAAAATTATAATAATTATTAATATTATTTAATAATTCCTCAAGCCCCAAGTGACCCCCAGGTGACCGGCGACCGCGATAACAATTGAATAGCATTGTGTCTGGTTTTCCTACGATCGAGGTAATAATAAGCTGTCCGCATACTGTTCTGTTGCACTAATTAATAATGACATTGAAATATTTAATTCATAAATTTAAAAGTTAACCCGTCGATTGTGGGAAAACGAGACACAATAGATATTCTATTGTGTCTCGGACGCCGGTGACGGTATGTAGCTTGATGAATTAATAGTCGTAATTATAGTTTATATATATGTATGTAAATGAAGTGCCTGATACTTCATTTTGTTTGAATTTGAAGCATAACTTTGCATATTATCTATGGAGTCTTTAACTATAATATATAATATAGTTAAAGACAATTTACCTAATAAAATTGCTTGTGGAAGTTCTTTCTAAATATGTCTCAAGCAAGAAGAATTATTATACTTACCGGAGGTACATTTATGCATTCCAAAATATTTCCACTATCATGTTCAGTTTGTAGATGTTCCTTCAACTCTTCTTCTGTAGGGAAGGGATCACCACAATCACAAATAATATAGTGAACATTTATGAATGTACAATACAAGTTTTTAATTTCCGATTGCATTTTTACACTCGGCTTGGCGTAGATCATCTACCAATATATTATATTAAAGAAAACAAGCTTGGTTGTTGAGTTAAGGTTATATTCATCGGCAATCGTTTTTAACTTTCTTATTATTTCTTAAATATGCAATAATTCCCATTTTATTTACTTTTCCAAAAGTGATAACCACAGATTTTTTTTTGTTAATTCGTCCCGGTCGGGACAGGCAAAGGGAGCGTTGCCCATACAGCCATTTCTATGTTTTCTCTATTTAATGAATGATAGTGAAGGCCGAAGCCAATTCTTTTATATTAACCATCTGAAATAGAGTTTTCATCAGGCCGAAGCCAATTCTTTGATATCAATAATATGAAATAAGTTTTTTCATCAGGCCGAAGCCATTTCTCATGTTTTGAATTTTGATAGTATTTTACTGTCCCTTCTTCAATTTGACATATTGTCGTCATTGGTAATTGTGTTCATCTTGACGTAGTCTTGACTCTTGACTCTTGACAGATGCCCACAGAACACATTTACTCCTGGCGCAGATGCCTAAAAAGTCTTTGAACCGTTTATAGCAGACTTTTTAGGCATCTGTCATAACCACAGATTACTAGTTTATATTGTGATCACAAATTATGACAAAATCAGACAAAATCTTCTTCTTTGTTTTTTTTTCTTATTATGGCACTTCGGCTATATAACCATGGCCAGTGTCGAGTATAAATATGGCGGGAAAACAATATTCTATAATACAATTTTCAGCATCGTTTTTCTATATTGTCAGGTCTAAAGTCTAGTCAAAGTCTAAGTAAAAGTCAATACATACAGTCAAGAAGTCAAGTCGGTCGATTCAGGAAAGTGGTAGACGCTTTACTGAAACTTTCGATGGAGTTTTGGAGGGAACTCAAAATAGCACGTTTCTGGATATTGCATCACTTTCTTACACTTGTGCACGATAACGAATAGCTAATGGTTAATATCCTACCAATATTACACATTAAAACCCATCTAACACAATTTTAGGAAAATAATACAAAAACACATCACTCTTTCTTTCACATTCCCGGCTACTTCGTCTTCTTTGACATTATAAAAACAAAACCACAGAGTAGGGTAAAATACCAGTCCACAGATAAGAGGTATATAGGTATACCAGTCATTAAATTTTTTCAGTAGCACTGGCTAGTGCAGCGGTCGTCACACTTTACTGGCCAAGGGCCACACGTGTGGCCCGGTGCTGGCACTCACAATGTGAGTGCCAGCACCGGGCCACAGTGTATGTAAAGGTTCCAAGAGGCTCCAAGAGCGGTTCTACACTAATACCTTTTTACACCTACCGAGTAAAGTGGCGAGACAGTACTCTCGGCAAATTTTTTTAGTCGGGAACACTGTCTCGCCACTCTACTCGATAGGTGTAATCAAGCCCAGTTCACACCATAAAACAACTAGATTAGGTTCTTATTTTGGCATTTGTTAACTAAACATTAACGGTAACCGGCCAGAATTGGCCAGTTACAGCTTGGCAAAGAAGAGTGTGGATTAAATGAGGGCGCTTTTCTTTAAATACTGGCAACCCTACGCTTCGCTTTTGACACAATATATACTAGAGTTGACAAGTAATGTAGTGTTGTTATAAATAAAAACTCTTAGTTTCAGCTGTCACCGCATCAGACTCTTCTTTGCCAAGCTGTACGTTTATCATTAAATATGGCGTAATTTTAACCATTGTGTAGTATAGTTGAACATTCAAATAATTTACTTTATCGCGGGCCGCACAGCAAACGGCCACGGGCCGCATGCGGCCCGCGGGCCACAGTTTGACGACCACGGGGCTAGTGGGACCAAAGATATTTAAAAATGAGTGGGACACTTTATAGAGTAAAATACGAGTCATTAGAATTTTTCAGTAGAGGGACACTTTACACTGATCGTAAAAATAAAAGTTTGTGGTTTTTATACGACGTAAATAATAATGGAATTAACATTGACGGGCATTCACGTTACAATAAAAATAGAGTATTTTTTATTAGGTTGCGGTGTAACCAAAATAAAACATCTTTTTGTCGCTATGGTCATCACGTGCGCCTCGGTTTTGCAAATGAAAAGAAAAAATTAAGAAACATGCTAAAGTTTTTAATAATATTTTTTATGATACACATTGTGTATGTTATTATAAACGTGTTATTGTATAAATAACAATCTATTAAGTATTTTTTGTACATTCTTAATAACCTTCATATATCATTTAAAGGTTTTTTTTCTGGTATTGTAAAAGTGCTGAAAAACAGTTATTGGACGTTATTAGATGAAATAATTACTGATCTATAGGTCTACCAGAATCTGATGGCAATTTTTGACAGCAGATTTTCAAAAAATATCTTTGATCATTGGATAAATTTTTATGTTTGCATGTTTGACAGACAGAATCAGCCGCTATAAGAAAAATAAAGGATCAAAATGTTTTATTCCAACTACCCCGGTATTGCTAGAGTCAATTTATTTTCTCACTTTTTGCCATCAGATTCTGGTAGACCTATACTTGATATATTATTATATTCGAAAGATGAGAGTATTATTCATTACGAAAGTTAATTTGCAGCTGACTTGTGTCTTCTGAATACTTCAATGAATTGTTCAGAAGACACAAGTCAGCTGCAAATACTTCAAGAATACTTCAAAAACCTACTTGTTGCCGTTAGTTGTATGGAATGAATAAGAGAACGTAACGCAATTTGGGGGTAAAACCTGGTGCGTTGCACAAGGTTTGATATTTAAACAACGCGTTTTTTTTTTAAATATTATTTAATTGAATTAGTTTCAAAATCAGCTACCCTTTTTGTTTATGTTTTATTAGGAAATCCTAGGATCGTGTAGTACGTTCCTATTATTTTTTTATTCATTTTTTCAGTGGCTATATATTTTATGCCCGTGCGAAGCCGGGGCGGGTTGCTAGTCAAAAATAAAGTTATTAAGTATGGTTGGCAACCCTAGATGGAACTAAGCCATAGACAAAATAGGTAATATACTCTGTTGTCGCTTCCCAGCTTCCCACAGCTCACCAATGAGGTCTTCCCACAGATATTTCATTCACGGCCGCACAGATTAAGGATTGCATGATACGTAGTATCCCCTTAATAGTCTGTGATTGCATGGCCGCCTTGGCATAAAAATCCAGACTATCTGTAAATTATTTTATTTTCATCGTCATATCTGTGGCGTCAGCCGTAGTTTTGTGAACATGTTTTACTTTTCATTTGTAAACCTGCATTATATTATCTGTAATTGTGGCGATACATTTCCAACGGAGGAAGATTTGAGAGATCATATTTTAACAGAACATGTTACAACACAAAAGATTTTCGAACTCGTCGATTATAAGTGCGGAACGGTAAGTCAATTTCTATTAATTCATTCAATTCGGCTCCCTTCTAAACATACCATCACTTTAGAAATTCATACATTATCTACATTTTTGTAATCTTCGTTTTTGTATTATCTATATACCCGCAGAGATTTTGATTCTGTTTACCTCTTAGTTCATCATTCATATTTCATGTTTACAATGGCAAATTGATGAGACCACCAAGTAAAAGTAGTTCCAAAATGTTCCTAAATATCTTTGCAACTTACAAGTTAGTTGTGACCATTTCTATACTTAATTCTGGAGTAGGTGTTTGTCTTAAAAAATGTTTTATACAAATATTTGAATTTTTGCAGTGTGAGAGGATATTTAGAACAGAAAGGGCATGTATCCAACACCAGAAATTGCATAAAAGGTTTAATAGGAAAAAAGAATTCAATGAGTTAGGTGAGAGTCAAGACGTACCAACTAAGAACACTCGCTACCTTAAGAAGAACACAATCTGTGAAGTATGCGGAAAAAAGTATGCTGTAAGTATATAATATATCTTCTCATATATTTAAAATATATGCTTATGTCTGAAAACAATAACTAGAGGTTTCAGAGTTTGTAACAAACCGTGGGTGCACCTGGTTCATAACAAACTCTAAAATACTGGAATACATAAAAACGTACAGAAAATATTAGAAAATCACACCAACAAACTTGATTATTCCTAACAACATAATAAAATAATAATAAATAATAAAATATTTTTTATTCAAAATAGGTATCATGAATAATACACTTTTTGAAAGTTGGAAGAACGTAGAAACTCGTACGGGGCCATCTTTTACTAAAAAGATGGAAAATTACAATTTTAAAATAAAATGATATAACAATGCAATGTTATGGCTTACAGCTATGTAACAAAAATTACAATGTCAAGTAACTTAATCTAATCAATTTTTTTAAAAAAAGGGAATAGTTACATAATTGTAAATCAAAACTTAGTATTAAAATATGTAAAAGCAGCCTAGCAAGCATCCATTCTATTCCCAGGATGTACCATCATTTATGAAATCATTGACCTTATATTAGGCTTTGGCACACAAACATTCTTTTGACTACTTTTTTAAATTTATTGACCAGTGAAAGCCTGTGGCAGTAAAAAATTTAGAACAAGCAGTCAAACATGGCTTGCAGCAAGACAATCAATGGTTTTGAGTGGTCATTCAAAAATTATTTGCATTTATCTACGAATAATAAAAACTAAGGAAGAGTTAAACTGTGTCAAAAAATTTGTTCCGCGAGCTACAAAAAGAGACCCGAATACATGCATTTTTTATGCATGTATTCGGTACACAATTTTGTGTAATTATAGAAGTGACAATTATTGTCAATGGCTTTATTTCGTAAATGTGAGTGTTAGTGTTTCGTAGCTATTGTCATATTTTAGTGTGCGAAAATGAATCAAATTCAAAACGTAACTCCCATACTTCAAGTATGGGAGTTACGTTTCCTTAGTTTTTATTATTCGTAGGCATTTCTCATCAGTAGATGAGCTCATAAGATCCTTTTAGTCAACCCTTGCACTGGTTTTTTCAGTCCCATGCGGCACTCAAGTACCACCAGAGGGTGCACACCGGCGAGAGACCCTATCACTGTTCACTATGTCCGAAGACATTTACCATGCCACTGTTCTTACAGGTAATATTCAATTAATATTAATGTTTTAAAATTTGGTATGGACATACTTTGAGTCCCGGGAAAAAACATCGGATACTTTTTATCCCCAAAAAATGTACGGTTCCCGCGCAATAAACGAATTTTGACGCAACGGAGTTGCGGGCGTCATCTAGTCCATAATAATATTATAAATGCGAAAGTGTGTCTGTCTATCTGTTACCTCTTCACGCTCAAACCGCTGAACCGATTTTGCTAGGCATGGAGATACTTTGAGTCCCGGGAAAGGACATAGGATACTTTTTATGTTCGGAAAAATGTACGGTTCCCGCGCAATAAGCGAGTTTTGGCGCAACGGAGTTGCGGGCGGCATCTAATAGTCTTCTGTATATATAATATAAATGAATCCACATAGATAGAAGAGATACTTTGAGTCCCGAAAAAGAACATAGGATATATTTTGTCCCGGAAAAATGTACGGTTACTGCACAATATACTTTTATGATTTGCGCGTAAACTATTCAATCGATTTTGATGAATTTTGGTATGGAGATAGATACTTTGAGTCTCGGGAAAGGACAAGGGATACTTTTTGTCCCGGAAAATGTACGGTTCCCGCACAATAAACTTATGATTTTCGCCTAAACTTTTTAATTTATTTTGATGTTTGGCATGGAGATACTAATTTTAATCTAAGTACTAGCTGACTCGACAGACGTTGTCCTGCCTCAACGATGATTATTTAATTCAAATTGGTATAATTAATTAAAAAAAGTGTGTTTATTTTTCCTTGCCATCGTGCAATCATCCCAAACTATTAGATTGCTCTGCTGCAACACTTTGGACATCGCACAATTTCTCGAAAGGTTGCAAGTTGGTGTTTCATTTATTTGCAAGTTCAACGGCAACTTGAGTGCGGAATGAGCTGTTCGACCGCCATCCAACGACGTAGCTGCAATACGTAATGAAGCGAGTGCAAGTGTGATACCATTTTAACTAACTTGATGTACATACAATAAGAAATTTTTTTTCGCGTCCACCCCACCGTGTGAGGTCAGAGGTGTCATTGGATAGGTTTTTTAAAATAGTAATCAAAGATCATTTTCCGATTGAGGAATCCATTTGTGAAATATGAAGTTTTAAAGTGGAAAAAATCGTTAGAGTCCAGTGTCCCCCCCTTCTACCAGCTAAACGGTTGCTCCAGAAGCAACAAAAAATGTGAAAAAATTCACGGGAGTAGGAAATTTGTTGAATTTAAAAGGAAAACTATCACAGCTAAGAAGACTTCATAAGTTATTGAGTAATAGTCGATCAACTAAAAAAAATGTATTCGGAGAAGTATAAAGGAACTATTCGTTCAAATTTCTTTAAATGTAACTGAAATGATGTTGTTAGTGGTGTAAAACACGTTATAAATGTACATTCATCGACCATTAAAAAAAAATCAAAACTAGCGGTACTATACGGACGCGTGGCCCGACACGCACTGGGCCGGTTTTTTACCCTTTGGGTACGGAACCCTAAAACCTGAATATATTGATAGAAAATAAATGTAAAATAATTACTTAATTTATTATTTTCCACAAAAAAGATGTAAGAAAACTGAATTTCTTATTGTATGTACATCAAGGTTAGTTAAAATGGTATCACACTTGCACTCGCTTCATTACGTATTGCAGCTACGTCGTTGGATGGCGGCCGAACAGCTCGTTCCGCACTCAAGTTGCCGTTGAACTTGCAAATAAATGAAACACCAACTTGCAACCTTTCGAGAAATTGTGCGATGTCCAAAGTGTTGCCCGTAACTACCCCACTCTTCGACCCCCCCCCACCGGTACAGTTTATACAAAATAACATTTAAATACTAGTTTCATTATTAATAGCATATCTAGTTTCATATTAATACATATTTTTAAAACATCGATATTTATGTAATATGTATTAGTTAAAAATGTAATATTATAACAAGTGCACAATGCACAATGGCAAGAAAAAATAAACACACTTCTTGTTATTATAGGTCTACCAGAATCTGATGGCAATTTTTGACAGCAGATTTTCAAAAAATATCCTTGATCATTTGATAAATTTTTATATTTGCATGTTTAACACACAGAATCAGCCGCTATAAGAAAAAATAAGGATCAAAATGTTTTATTCCAATTACCCCGGTATTGCTACAGTCATATACTATAAGTGGGAGAGCCATGCTTCGGCACGAATGGGCCGGCTCGATCGGAGAAATACCACGTTCTCACAGAAAACCGGCGTGAAATAGCGCTTGCGCTGTGTTTCGCCGAGTGAGTGAGTTTACCGGAGGCCCAATCCCCTACCCTATTCCTTTCCCTACCCTCCCCTATTCCCTTCCCTTCCCATCCCTACCCTCCCCTATTACCCTATTCCCCCTTAAAAGGCCAGCAACGCACTTGCAGCTCTTCTGATGCTGCGAGTGTCCATGGGCGACGGAAGTTTGGTTCGTTTGCCCCCTTATTTCATAAAAAAAAAAAGTCAATTTATTTTCTCACTTTTTGCCATCAGATTCTCGTAGACCTATAATATACCAATTTGAATTAAATAATCATCGTTAAGACAGGACAATGTCTGTCGGGTCAGCTAGTATCTGATATATATATGTTTCAGATTCACGTCCGTACCCACACCGGTGAGAAGCCATACTCGTGTCCGCTCTGCCCCAAGGCCTTCAGTAACAAGGCAGCTCTGCTAAGACATGATAGGGTAAGTTTGATATTGAATAAATTTATTTTAATATTGTTTATATCATGGTACTATAATAGTGTAAATACCATCATATTAAAATAAGTACTGAGATTATAAACATCGTCAATTGTAAACACAAAACGAAGCTTGCACGTTGATATTCAAGTATATACGCATGGGATGGGGAAAAAGGCATGTAGTATAATTTACACACGATATCGGCATGGGGAAAATTCGTACAAAGACAAAACATTTTTTTTTGGGGGTCCGTCAAAAATGTAGCTTCCCAAAAGGGTTCTGCCACAAAAAAGTTTGAGAACCTCTGCCATACGCTTATCATCTTTTCATAATGATGATAAAACGTAGCCTTTATTTCCACATGCCCAAACTATCTAATATTCCAGGTCCACACTGGTATCAAACCTTATGAATGTCCGAAGTGTGGCAAAGCGTTCACTCAGTCCAACTCCATGAAGCTCCACGTCAAGACTGTGCATTTCAAGATGCCGGCACCGTACAAGAGCAAAACACGGAGAAACAAGGAGGCTGTTAGACAGGCTGCGATTAATAGTAAGTTTTCATATATATACTTTGTTTCGATATAATAGGACATTACACTACACTAAAAAAACATTTTTTTTTTTTTTTATGAAATAAGGGAGCAAGCAAGCAAACGGGTCACCTGATGGAAAGCAACTTCCGTCGCCCATGGACACTCGCAGCATCAGAAGAGCTGCAAGTGCGTTGCTGGCCTTTTAAGAGGGAATAGGGTAATAGGGGAGGGTAGGGATGGGAAGGGAAGGGAATAGGGTAGGGGATTGGGCCTCCGGTAAACTCATTCACTCGGCGAAACACAGCGCAAGCGCTGTTTCACGCCGGTTTTCTATGAGAACGTGGTATTTCTCCGGTCGAGCCGGCCCATTCGTGCCGAAGCATGGCTCTGCCACGTATAATAAAATAACAACACTAATAAATAGTAAAAAAGAGCGTGTGTGCCGAGCACACGCGTCAGAAGTGAAACTTAGTCAAAAATCGTCGCCTCACTCCTTGACGGTATCGCCATGACGCGACCTTGAAATTTTACTCTCAACGCGCCTAAAGAAGTTTCACTACAAAAATAAAACAAGAAATTATTACAGAACACAGGAGAAAAATACATTTAGTCAGATTATCCTTCGACATAGGCCAAATTGAAGCTTAATGATCACTAAGGCCGGCCATAGACGGACCGCATCTTGCAGTCGGTCTCGACTTTGCCGGTTGCGGCACGGCGATCTGCAGTTGTCATGCTAAATTCATATCCGTCATACACGAACCGCTCGAGCAGTTCTTAAGCGGTCGGGGCAAGCGTTCAACGCGACCGCTCTGGAGCAGTCGGTCGAGACTGCAATTTGCGGTCCCTCTATGGCCAGCCTAAATGTTTCTGAGTGCGAATTTAAGTGGCATAACTAAATATGTATTATTTTCAGGCACGAAGATCCAATGTGTCACAGTGGACAATGACAGTTACCCCGAGGTGAAGACGGAGACCGAAGTCCAGGAGTACGCTATACAGTACAATGAGGTGAGATTATTCATGCACGATACAAATCCTTACTAATACCAGGCCTGTCCCACTCGCGCGAGTAGGTATCGAACTGTAAGTACCACCCGCGGGTGGCAAATCACTAGGGACTCGCAAGCGAGCGGTGACGCACGCGAAAGATTTTTTCGTCGCATATTTTTTTTTTTTTTTTTATGATATAAGGGGGCAAACGAGCAAACGGGTCACCTGATGGAAAGCAACTTCCGTCGCCCATGGACACTCGCAGCATCAGAAGAGCTGCAAGTGCGTTGCCGGCCTTTTAAGAAGGAATGGGGTAATAGGGGAGGGTAGGGATGGGAAGGGAAGGGAATAGGGGAGGGTAGGGAAGGGAAGGGAATAGGGGAGGGTAGGGAAGGGAATAGGGTAGGGGATTGGGCCTCCGGTAAACTCACTCACTCGGCGAAACACAGCGCAAGCGCTGTTTCACGCCGGTTTTCTGTGAGAACGTGGTATTTCTCCGGTCGAGCCGGCCCATTCGTGCCGAAGCATGGCTCTCCCACGCATATATCTACCGTCTACGTACTGATTTAACCGCGGTGACAGAATCGTTATTAATCTGATAAATATGAACAATTGAAAGAAGGTCAAAGAAATATTTCAATTAAGTAATTTAAGACTTTAAAATACAAAAAAAAAAAGATAAAAAATACACAAACATAGCAAATAAACCAATTTGTTACAAACAAACCACATACTACACAGAAATAAACACAAGTTACTATGTTTAAGTTGTAAAAAATTCCTGACCAGCTCCTGCACTATAATCGAATATAAAACTATTAATAATATAATATGTTGGGTTACTAAAATTTGATTATTACTATAAAAAAGTTTGCTAATTGCTATTAGTAGCTATAGTAATTAAAACAAGATTATTTTATTTTCTACAAGGTGACAATCTTGATTTCGTCAGAAAGGGTACCTCTTACGCGATAGAAAGAGAGCGCACATGTAGGTAAATATAATTGTAGGCACCTAGCACTGCGCGGTCGGAATTTGAACTTTATAGTATCGTAGCATGAGTCGTTATTTCTTCAAACGGGTTTCGCGAGTGGGAATTCTGTTGGTACTACTAATATATATTCTGTGCTAATATCACAAACGGTCCCTTGATGCGTTGATCACAACGGTATCCAAGTCAATTTATACTAGCGCAGAGTCGAAGCGCATCGATGCGAATTACTAAAACTGAACATAACAAATTCAACCTTAACTCCAGAGCGTAACGCACATTACTTCTGAAATTTTAAAAAGACGCGCATTCTCGCGAATTCGCGCGTCTGCGTGTGACAAACCCTAATAAGATTATTTAATTAATAATTCGCTAAAATGCGTTTCGACGCTGCGCTAGTATAAATTGAACCTAAGAGAGATATTGTGTTATTTCAGGAGTACCGAGAGGAGGCGATGTATACCACCAGTGTGAAATCTGAGCCAGACGTGTTCACCGCACCAGACATCATGTATGAGGAGGTTTATGTTGCTGAGGAGTGAAAAACGAAATTAGACCGCCCAAGGCGCCAAATAAAATGGGCGTCGAAGGCCAACAAGGGGGAGCGCAGTGCTGCCGGGACCCTGGGCGCCGAAGAAATTTCGCCCAGGGCGCTGGTACGGCCAAAACCGGCACTGCCGTTTGACATCCGAATTCCGATATCGTTACGATTACATAGCAATCTACTGGAAGTCAATAGTCATGCTCATCCTTCGGTTTGATAATTGAAAAGAATAATGTAAGAACTAGTTATTAGATTAATAAAATAATACCAAAGTCAACAACGTCATACAAATATAATTTGATGTCTTGTGCCTAAACGTACCGTTCCGATCAACGCGGCAAGAAATTGCGACCCGACAAAAATTCAAATGAAATGCCACTTTATGACATAGGCTTTATCTTGCTCTACGCCACTACAAAGCAGCGGTGGCGTCAGTCGCTAGAAAATGAAACATATAGCCTAGTATATAAAGTGGCATTTTATTTGTAAATCGCGGTCGCGAGATCGGAAAATCACTTTTATAACAAAAATCTTATTCTTAAAATAGACATGTGATGAAACTAGCAACTTGATTAACTACGATATCACAGAAACAAGTATTTTAATTATTATATTGCTAAACATAATAATTTAATTGTTATTACAGATTC
The DNA here is from genome assembly GCA_905187585.1 of Cyaniris semiargus. Taxonomy (NCBI): domain Eukaryota; kingdom Metazoa; phylum Arthropoda; class Insecta; order Lepidoptera; family Lycaenidae; genus Cyaniris; species Cyaniris semiargus. The sequence goes on from LR994567.1 coordinate 12,927,831, forward strand.
ATAATCTTGGATCACAATAAGATGTTTAGACGCAAAAAATCATGATTGCAAAGCTCGCGAGTCGCGAGTATATTTTTTTGTAAATCGTAATAATTCATGTTATGAAAGAAAAACTGTGTCTGCCTGTCTGTAAGCTTTTCCGAGAAGAGATGTACCATCGAGGAAATTGATTCCTAGACAGTTGACGGACCTACGTCATGTGGTCGGCTTATGTCAACTCAATGTTAGCTGTAAATTGTGATCGGTCCACTGACCTCCATTATACAAGTACGCTGGACTAATGATACCCTTTGAAATGACAGCTATTTTTTGTGCCTATTTGAAGCGGAATCAGCTCCCCCAATAATAATTTAATATATTTTTTTTTTTTAATATCTATGGACGCTTCACACCACGTTAGTCTGGCCCCGTGGTAAGTACCTGAAGGACTTGTGTTACAGGTACCAGACAACGGAAATATATTTAATACTTTTATACTATACACATATTTAAGATTTTTATTATATGATACACATATTTAATACACATCCATGACCCAGGAACTTTGAAAACTTTTTTGTTCCGTCGGCGGGATTCGAACCCGCGACCCCCGGCTTGAGCTACCAACAGTCCACCAACTGAGCCACAGAGGTCGTCAATCGTCAGTCGTCAAATGACGTTTGAAAGTCGCCATATTGGCGCTGATAGCAGTAGTGGGAATATTTGGAACTAATACTAGTGATGACAACCAATAACGAATAAGCGGCCATTTGCAAGTTACGTCAAATTTAGTTCTCTTCCCACTTACTGGGGGCGCTGATTCCGCTTCAAATAGGTACAAAAAAAGTGGGTATCATAGGTCCAGCGTACTTGTATAATGGAGGTCAGTGGATCGGTCGGATAGGTTTGACGTAGCGCGAGTCGCGACCAAATTACATAGGTCCGCCATCTGCCTAGGAATCAACTCTTCTGATAGTACATTCAAAGAAAACTGTGTTATACTACTTTTCGACTATATTTCTTGGTTCTAAAATGAAACATTGGATCTCAATCTCTCAATCAATTGGTCCAATGATTGTATGAAGTTATTTTACTAGTTTTAAAACAATGAACTGAATAGCGAAATGTATTAAATTAAGTTAAAACAATGAATAAGAACCGAAAGAGTAGGTACAGTCGCAAACTTTGCAGTGTAGCATATATTCATACACTGTCAGCCGTCATCTGTGGGCTGGGTTTGACATAACGCGACCAAATTACGTAGGCCCGCCATCTGCCTATGAATCGACTTCTCTGATAGTATAATCTAAATTATTTTGTATGTAGTGTACTGTAAATAATATTAGGTAATAAATATGTTTTATACAAAAATGTCTTATCACTTTGCTGATGCATTTCAACTTTTTCAAGGTCATGACGTCAATCCAAAAGTTTTTGTTACCTACGTTTTTGTTTTTATTCGCTGCTAAAAATGATTAAAAAGGAGTTTCCTTATTTGTGAATTGTGAATGATAACTTGAAGCAAAAAAATGTCCTATAGTCGGGGAGCCCTAGAACAAAAATTTTTTTGATTACTAACAAGCTAATTTTTTGTGAGTAGCTTCATTTTGATAAGACAAACAACTTTTTTATCTGCAAAAAATCTTGAAAGTGGTAGCTAACAGAGATAGAAAGGATTTCATACTTTGATTTGATGGTCCTAAAATATGGATTGTTCTATTTGTAGGACATTGTTACTTTTAAATTATATAACTATTAACCTACCAATATATAAAAAATCAGCTGGTTAGGGTTCCGTTTTAGAGTACCGTAGTCAACCAAGTTTTGTTGATTACAGAACCCTAAACCGGAACCCTAACCAGCTGATTTTTTTGTATATTGGTAGGTTAATAGTTATATAATTTAAGAGTAACATTGTCCTACAAATAGAACAATCCATATTTTTGGACCATCAAACCAAATTATGAAATCCTTTCTATCTCTGTTAGCTACCACTAAGATTTTTCGCAGATGAAAAAGTTGTTTGTCTTATCAAAATGAAGCTACTCACAAAAAATTAGCTTGATAGTAATAAAAAAAAAATGTTCTAGGGCTCCCTGACTACTATTATTATTTATGTTATAGTATGAAAAGAGGAAAATATGCTTATAACGCAAAAACTACTAGACCGATTTCGATGTTTTTAGGGTTCCGCACTCAAAGGGTTAAGACCTTATACCTTAGACTTCGCTGCACTGACCTCCATTATACAAGTACGCGTACTTGTATAATGGAGGTCAGTGCTTCGCTGTCTTTCCGTTTATCTGTCACCAAGCTGTATCTGAAGTACCGCGATAGTTATTAAACATTTCTACATACGTGCTTCTGTTGCCGCTATAACAACGAATACGACACGAATACAAAGGCAAAATAAAATTTATGGGGGGCTCCCATACAAGAAACGCGGTTTCGCTTTTATAAGCTTGGGTTGTATCATGTATGTATATGTAAAGGAATCTTTTTTTACCAATGATATTCTATGTTACTATTGTTTTTTTCGATTTTGCACGATTTTTACCTATCTCCAGTAGTCTAATTCGAAACTTTGCATGACGTATTAAGAGCCAATGATGCAATAATTTGATTAAGGCGAGCACTTACCTCAATTCCAAAACGATAACCTTGCGAACGCGAATGCCAAGCGTGTACGCATCGCAATAAGATTCATTTTAGCTTAGCATAAAATTGTAAGTTACGACGGGCGGATCTTCTCTATTTTATTTTTCGTGTGTTTTTTTTAAATATCTTTCGAAATAAATATTAAGAAAAAAGATTATTCGTTTCAGACCTTTTTAAAATAGATTCATTGACAATTTATTAAAATAAAATGTAAGTTTTTTTTTTTTTATGAAATAAGGGGGCAAACGAGCAAACGGGTCACCTGATGGAAAGCAACTTCCGTCGCCCATGGACACTCGCAGCATCAGAAGAGCTGCAGGTGCGTTGCCGGCCTTTTAAGAGGGAATAGGGTAATAGGGGAGGGTAGGGATGGGAAGAGAAGGGAATAGGGGAGGGAAAGGAAGGGAATAGGGTAGGGGATTGGGCCTCCGGTAAACTCACTCACTCGGCGAAACACAGCGCAAGCGCTGTTTCACGCCGGTTTTCTGTGAGAACGTGGTATTTCTCCGGTCGAGCCGGCCCATTCGTGCCGAAGCATGGCTCTCCCACATATAGCAAGTTATTCTTGTTAATACTTATATTTCGATGACAAAGAGTTTTGTCGGAGGTGAGTTTGTAAATTAATTACAGGGAAAGTATTATTTTTTATTAAAATGTTTTTGATTTAAACCCTTTTAAATATTATGCTCTATATCTCATACATTTTTACATTTCGTTATTATATTGGAACTAGGTAAATCGGGTATCAAGAAATAACAAAATGAGGTTTCATCCCGCCTTAAATAAAAAAAAAAAAAATCAGCCAAGTGCGAGTCGGACTCGCGCACAAAGGGTTCCGTACAGTTATAGAGGAAAAATAGGCCAAAAATTGTGTTTTTGTATGGGAGCCCCCCTTAAATTTTTATTTTATTTAAATATTATTATTAATTACTAGCTGTCCCGGCAAACGTTGTTTTGCCATATAAAGTATTTCCGATTTCGCCCATATTATTTTATTGAAGTGACTAAATCTTCCCCTAGCATTAAACTAGACAATATTAACGCAAACGGTCACTCTGTTATCTTGGTTTTTACTTGGAAAACGGACGCACGAAAGCCCAAGCCGTGGGTTTTACTCTACAGTCTACGTGATTGCTCGATCGAGCAAAACCGTATGTGAGTACTTAGCATTACACCCTGCGGATACGAGTTTGGAAGCGTCGGCGTTGTTTTAACAAAGGAAAGTATATTATGCTATAAATTATAATGTAAATCACATTCATCATCATCATCACTACCATCACACCATGCATCATCACAACAGCTGACCCCCGAAAGTTAACTTGTCACGTCCGTTATATAACAATTAGTATCTAGTGATATGCAGTACATTTTCCTGTTAAGTTTTTCATCATATTGCTATGCAATTATCTTAAGTCGCACTTATATAAAGACTGCTGACTCAGCGACACTTCAGATTGTTATCTTTCGAATCTTCTCAGTTACTCCGCGGATGAGATATAACGCTATTGTTTTTAAGATTTTACCGACCGTATTTGGCTGGATGTATACTGCATGACTGGTGAGACATGTTCAATACTCGAGGACGTGATATTTGGCTATTATATTAGATGAAAAAAAATAATATCAATTGATCACTGAGTAAATGTAGCTTATAGTTAAAAAATTATTTACCCAACGCATGGACACCGCGCGCGGGAAGGGTAGCGGCGCGGCGCGGTGTTTCTTTGATGGCGCACGCCGCTGCGCTCGCCGCATAGTATGCCTACTTGCCTAGCCGCGTAATTCACTTAGGATTCATGATTCATTTATTTAAAGGGAAATTCGGACAAAAATTAAGCACCTAATTTTATTACATAATTATAATGAGAATCGAGTACCGAGTACTCTCCTTAAGTATTGAACATGTCTCACCAGTCATGTTGTATGTATATGCGTCCGCACGAAACGATTTGGCCGATACATAGCGAGATCACAAGCAATATATTTTATTGTATCTATCTAACGTTTTACACTACACTTGCCGCCACTGACGATTTATTCAAATAGCGGCGCGGTCCCGCTGTCATCTATACTTTTGCTTGTCATCTCGCGGTGTAGCCAATCCGCGTGTACGGGCGGACGCGTATATAAATCTAGATTCTAGCCTAACGATATTGCTTTTAAGATTTTAACCGATTGTTTTAAAGGAGGTTATATTTTTGTCTGAAATTCTTTCTCGTCGATCGGTGTACAATAGTGTATGTTGACTTTGACGTCGTTTTAGATAAGGTTTGGAATATTTATCGCAGAAGCAGTAAGTCATCAGTGCAAACGCCGAAATCTCAGTGAGTTTTATTTCATTTTTTACTTACTAGCTGACCCGGCAAATGTTGTTTTGTCATATAAATTATTTCTAGTATCAATATAAAAAGTAGATAAAAATAGTTACATTTAAATAGGTACATTCGTTAGGCCTAAGAATAGGTCTCAGGCGTAACGAATGTACCATCGAGGAAATTGATTCCTAGGCAGTTGACAGACCAACGTCATTTGGTCGGATCATGTCAATTATTCAATGTTATTTGTGATCCTGTTTGCTGGGTTTGACGTAACGCGACCAAACTACGTTGGTCCCCCATCTGTCTAGGAATCAACTTCTCTGATAGTACATACAACATTTCATTAAAATCGGTTGAGCCTTTGTTGACTTTAGGAGGAGTTTGCGCAAAAACACTGTGACACGAGAGTTTTATAATAGGCATATTAGATTGTGCACAAGAAACTTTTATAACGTTACAATTCACACAAAAAGACGAGACAAAGCATCTGCTTTTCTAAAAATAAGCTCTTCCAGAAGCCCTACGGAGGAACTCCTATAGTTTGGTAACGTTTTTACCGTCGTTGCCTCTGTTCCAAAAGCAGGCCTATCTCACTTCCATACAAACGGCCCGAAATCGCCGAGATATTTACCTACTATTCTGTAAAACAACCTAATTTCAACCTTTTGCATTGCGCTTAGCTTTCATAGTACAATAACTGTCTGCCGTCTCGCTTCAATCTGCCAGGGCTGTCAAGCGAGCGGCGCGGCGGCGCGGGGCCGGGTACTATTACTTTTGTATCGCGGATGCGTGCGTTGCGACTTGCGTGTGCGACAAGTCGAGCGAGTGCCAGCCTATCGAGACTAGTCCGGTGACCGGACGCTTGCGTTTATCATACCTAAACTCGGGAGTGAGACTGCTGTACCGTAAGGTACTATTATATATTCTGTGCCAAAAGTAAAAATTCCATAGACCACAATTATAAATGTTCTATCACAGTAATATACAGAATGTAACAAAACTAAATGATATTACTTTAGGGTGTGTATGTGTTTCTTGTAGAGAGTTTAATGTGAAAGTAGCAGCCCTGAAAGACGCGACAAAGCGCCCTGAGCCCCTGGCCAAGATGTTTTCTTTATTGCTTCATAATAAAACCACCGATCAAAATGTATGGAATTGACTTTTAAATGTCAATTCCATACTTACATTTTTATAGGCGATTCTATAAAGAAGCGAGAAAACGTCTTGGCTAAAGCCTAAAGGGCTTAAAAAGTTACAAATTTTCAATATTTTCCGACAGTTCTCACTTTGTAGCGCAATGGGAAATGTCGTCTTATCTAGTTGACACACCAAGTAGAAAAACTTGTTAGTCTATAGGGCGATTAATAAAATTCAAGGTTGCTCATAACGGGCTCATAATGTTAGTTGGTCTTTAATCTTTATAATTATACACCTTGACAGCGATGTGTTTAGTTTGTTATCGTAACTAGCGTTTAAATATATTTTCAGTTCATGTTGTGTTGACGGATTTAATTTAATAAAGAAAATAGGTAAATATTATGCAAATTCAATTCTTTTTCAATTATTTATAGTCCATAACTCCATACTAATCTTATAAGTATAACATTAGTGTGTTTTAAATATCAATGTGATTGTGTAGATAACATATAAATAGAAAACATTATAATTTTATCTCTAATTATATTCCAGCTTAAATCTATAACTGGCCTTATCTTATTGCGTTAGACAAGACGTACCTATAATGTTATTAATATTAGGTACTTATTAGCATTTTTAGGTAAGACTGCACTTGCAAGATACTTCACATTTCATAGTTCTGACTTCTGAGCAGCTAGGCAAGTCGCCTGCGCAACATGAGTCGAATTCGACTTTATTTTATCGAACGCTTATGACAATTCCGTACATTTTGATCGGCGATTCTATAGAAAAAGCGATAAAGAAAACGTCTTGGCTAGGGACTCTGGCATTTTGTGTCGCGTAGCTCCGTTGCCGCAGAGTGCGGCTAACGGCCGCACTCTGCAGTCAGACTGTCAGACACATTCAATGATGTATATTATGATTATAATGTATGGGGCATATTTAAAAAAATATATTTATACAGTAAAGTAAAATATTATATTAATATTAGTCTGTGATTGCGGCAGTTAGCTCATAAGGTTTCATACAAAGCGTATTAGGGTCAATTGAGACAGCAACACGACGCGTAGATGCATATTTTCTAAATTTTGTACTGAATTGACAGACTTCGATTTTTCAATTCAAATTTAGAAATGCATCTACGCGTCGCGTTGCAGTCGAATTGACCCAGGCGTGACGTGTCGCGTCGCTACACTGCAGCGTAATGTCGCCTAGTGCGGTCTCACCTTTAGAATATCATAACAAGATTTAGAGCGCTTACAGACGAACGGCACGTGTCGGCGGCACGCGTCGGCGGCAGTCGACGGCAGCCGTCGACGTCGTTGTGACGTACCGCGTAAAGGTAAACGTCCACAGGTCGGTATCGTACGCAACGGACGTCTCGCATCAAACGGATATTTTTTTCACAGTACGTACACTAAGGTCGTCAAATGCTCAAGAGGGGGGTGTGGATGGAAATAGAAAGCAGAAATTTTGACTAAGGAACTTTGTTTGGACTAATTAGGAGATAAACATAATGGCTAGTCGGTAATCCGTACGCTGCCGATACAGTGGACGTACTGTGAAAAAATTGATGCGAGACGTCCGTTGCGTACAATATCGACCTGTGGACGCTTACCTTTAGGTGATAGTTGGTACGTCACAACTGGGGGCCTACCACCACCTCTACTAAGCGACACCATTTGACAGATGAGCAATATTACTTTAACGTCAAACTAGCGATCTTAAAAAAGTTGATATTTCACAGCGGATTTAACAATGTTTTGCATTTTTTTACTGTTTTCTAGTAAAATTATATTTGAAAAGTGAGTACGGTAATGTTATTGTAATCTTACAACAAAGTGTTCTGGAAACATGCTGGTTTTAGAAAAGGTCGTGGTAGGCCCCCTGCAAGCGTCATAAACTGTCAACGGATGCCGTCGACTGCCGTCGACTGCCGCGGACACGTGTCGTCGACTGCCGCCGACGCTTGCCGCCGACGCGTGCCGCTGACACGTGCCGTTCGTCTGTGTTGGGCAGAGCTAGAGTGCAGGAGCGTTCCTTGACTGTGGTGAGAGAAGCGATGACTGATGTAAAATTGATAAACAGCAAATAGAGACAAACATTTATTCACTAAATGTTGTTCTAAAATTATTACAATACTTATTATAATTATGGATGATATTGGATTACAAATTACAAACACTTTAGAGATCGTGACAAATCGAACGAGAAGTCGGCACCGGAAGAATACAGATAAAAAGTGACAGTTTGTCATAGACTTAAATTATAATCATCTATTAATATGGTAAAGATTATTGTATTGGGGTATAGACAACTCAACAGTCTGTAAGAAGCCTTAAATATTAAACATCTACAACTACGGTACCTAACAATAGTTTGTTGTATTAATTTTAAAAACCATTTATTATATCAGTGGCAGTAGGAGTCCGAGGTCGTGGGTATGATTTTCGCTTTAAAAAATACAGTGTGTAACAAAACTAAGTGATAATATTTACTTTAGGGAGTGTACGTGTACCTTCTAGAGAGTTCACTGTGAAAGTAGCAGCGCTGAAAGACCAATTTTTACTTTTGTATGGGCAAGCGCCCCAGCGTCACGACTCACGAGTTTCCCCATAAAAAAATGTCTTTCAGCGCTGCTCTTTCACAGTGAATACTTTGACAATGCAGCAATGTACACGTCCACATCTTAAATTAGTATTATCCAAGGGCGTACCCAGGATTTCAGCTGGGGGGGGGGGGGGGGGGGTGCCCCTACCTGGGTACGCCCATGGTTTTTTTTATGAAATAAGGGGTCAAACGAGCAAACGGGTCACCACCTGATGGAAAGCAACTTCCGCCGCCCATGGACACTCGCAGCATCAGAAGAGCTGCAGGTGCGTTGCCGGCCTTTTAAGAGGGAATAGGGGAGGGTAGGGAAGGGAAAAGGGTAGGGGATTGGGCCTCCGGTAAACTCACTCACTCGGCGAAACACAGCGCAAGCGCTGTTTCACGCCGGTTTTCTGTGAGCCCGTGGTATTTCTCCGGTCGAGCCGGCCCATTTGTGCCGAAGCACGGCTCTGCCACGTTAATTATCACTTAGTTTTGTTACACACTGTATAAATAAAAGGTCTTACCGATTCTACGACGTCTTGTCTGTGCCATGGTACTTTCCGCTAGATGTTTCCTCATTTTATAACATGAACAAATAATATAATGATTTTTATAATGATTGTTCCTAATTAAATTTTTGTCGATTTGACTAAAGTCTAATTATTTTGATACCAATTTTTTTGGTTGGTTTCTGAGATATTTGAACAAGATTTTATCTATTTATATTTTATCTATTTGTGAGTGGTTGACCAAAAAGGGACCTGAAGGGATTGGAAACGTTTTTTTTTTTTATTTTTTTAATCAATGGTCTTTTAGCTTTGTTTTGGTCTAATCAGAATATTTTTAGGTGCCGTAGTTTTTTTTTTTATGAATTGTTTTGTGAACCGAAGCAGTTCTACAACTTGTTTTTATACGAAACTTCAAATGCGATTTACTCGAAATCAAATTATTTACCTTGAGGTCCCTTTTTGGTCAACCACTCACAAGTAACATTTTATTATTAACAAGTCACAAGGTTAAACGGCGTTCTTGATTGGTTGACGTTTTTAAGTTACCTACTCAAAAGCTAGTAAGTAGAGTTGCGGGCGTTATTTAGTAAATTAAATACTGTAACGAAACAGCAACTTCTGTCGAAATATGTAACCATCAAAAAACAAGAGTGCTCATCAGACGTTCTGGCTTATGTTTCCAGCCATGGAGTCCGTACCCCTCGGCGCCTACCTGAAGCTAAGACCGGGGACCCTGGAGGCGGTCCGGCGGAGTATAAACCTGGATAAGCCAGGGGAGATGAAGGAAGCTGTGAGGATCCTGGACGAGTGGATACACCAGCAGCCGCATTTCAGGCACAAGGATTTTCGTGAGTACTGTTTTCGTGTAATTTGATAGAGTGAGCTCACACTGCTTTGTGTCGTTATGACATACACATTTTATGATATGCTACATCAATGATCATCATCATCATCGATTTCCATAGTATGTCCAGCAGTATTTCCGGAATCTGGACTTATACGACCTGCAAACCTTAAAAAAGAGAGCGTATTCCCTCTTAAAAGGCCGGCAACGCAAATGCAGCTCTTATATGTTGCGAGTGCCCATGGGCGACGATTACTTTTCATCAGGTGACCCGTTTGTTGTTTGCCCCTTTATTTCATAAAAAAATGTCGCATTTATACGTTGTGTTGTGGCCCATTGATGAAACGATGGACGATTCTTTCAACTCTTTCAACCTTTAATTTGGTGAATTTCATTTAACGAAGACAAAAGTACCCTCGGGCACACTTATATCAGACCAATGGTTTTTTTTGGCTCTATTTACATCTATACTTATCTATACTAATATTATAAAGCGGAAGAGTTTGTTAGTTTGTTTGTTTGTTTGTTTGAACGCGCTAATCTCAGGAACCACTGGTCCGATTTGAAAAATTATTTCAGTGTTAGATAGTCCATTTATTGAGGAAGGCTATAGGCTATATTTTATCACGCTAAGACTAACAGGAGCGAAGAAATAGAGGAAAATGTGGAAAAAACGGGGGGAAATTATTTGAAAATGCTTATTTGAACGTGCTAATCTCAGGAACTACTGGTCCGATTTGAAAAATTCTTTCAGTGTTAGATAGCCCATTTATCGAGAAAGGCTATAGGCTATATTTTATCACGCTAAGTCTAATAGGAGCGAAGAAATAGAAGAAAATGTGGAAAAAAACGGGGGAAATTATTTGAAAGGGCTTATCTTACGAACTACTAGAGCAATTTTTCTGTTATTTGGGTCAGATAAGAAGTAGACAACGTGAAGGATCATAGGCTATTTTTTGTAGACTGATTTGTCTGTGAAATATCTAATTTACGCGGGCGAAGCCGCGCGGAACGTCTAGTTAATATTATAAAGCGGAAGAGTTTGTTAGTTTGTTTGTTTGAACGCGCTAATCTCAGGAACCACTGGTCCGATTTGAAAAATTATTTCAGTGTTAGATAGTCCATTTATCGAGAAAGGCTATAGGCTATCTTTTATCACGCTAAGACTAATAGGAGCGAAGAAATAGAGGAAAATGTGGAAAAAACGAGGGGAAATTATTTGAAAGGGCTTATTTGAACGCGCTAATCTCAGGAACTACTGGTCCGATTTGAAAAATTCTTTTAGTGTTAGATAGCCCATTTATCGAGGAAGGCTATGCTATATTTATCACGCTAAGACTAAAGCGCGCTCACGCTAAGCGAAGAAATAGAAGAAAATGTGGAAAAGACGGGAGAAATTATTTGAATGGGCTTATCTCACGAACTACTAGAGCAATTTTTCTGTTATTTGGGTCAGATAAGAAGTAGACCACGTGAAGGATCATAGGCTATTTTTGTAGACTGATTTGTCCGTGAAATATCTAATCTACGTGGGCGAAGCCGCGCGGAACGTCTAGTGTTAAATAAGCATTATGCCGCTCTGGTGCTGCATTTGGAAAACAGGGAATATCATCCGGAGTAAAGTAATGAGGGTTGTTGAAATTCTATTTGCCACCAGGTGCCGCGATGTAGCCTTATGGTTAATCGTGTCAAACTGCCGTCATATGTCACGATATAGCTGTCATGTGTCACGATACAGCTGTCATGTGTCACGATAATATGTCTATTTGACGATAGACCTAAAGAAGGCGACTAACGCAAAAAATCAATCATCGTCCTTCTCTCTTCACACTCACGCCCGTCTTTCATATACCAGGTGAAAAAGGACGACGCGGAATCATAGCCAAGTTAGTTTTTTCTTAATAACTCGATAAATATACAACATTTTAAAAATCTGCCAGGTCAGTGTTTTAATGATAGAATTTTATACAATGTGTTAAAATATTAACTTAGTTTAATGCACGGTTATGGCAATATAATATTAAAAATTCGTGAAAATTAGATGCAAAGTTGTGATTTTTTTCTATATCTCGATAGAAAAATATCACAAAGATAAAATTTTAAGATATCGTGTTTTCGCTCTGATCAAATTCTTGGAAATATAATGTAGTATCTATGTTTAGAAAATGAAACAATTCGGGGCTTATTTTCAAGTATAAAAATTAATTATAAAATCGTCAATTTTGGGTTAGTCGCCCCCTTAAGAGCGGCCAACCCGTCCATCTCTCCATACAAACGCTTGTACGTGATTATGGCGTTGTAAAGGATCTTTCTTTGAAACTTGTGAACTAATAGGTATCTTCTGCTACAATTCTGCACTATATATAGGTTTATAAAAAAAACCGGCCAAGTGCGAGTTGGACTCGCCCATGAAGGGTCCCGCACCAGCAATAAGATTTATTTTTATGAAATTAAAAGGTTTTTGATTTATTTTTATGTTTCAGTTGATTTAATGAAAGTTAAATTAAGTTTACCATTTATGACGTATAAAAAATAAAAAAAAACTACTTGCTAGATTTCGTTCAAACCAATTTTCGTTGGTAGTTTTTATAGTAAAGTATATCATATATTTTTTTTAGACTTATCATGCCCCTACTTTAGAAGTTAGAGGGGGGGGGGGGGGGGACACATTTTAGCACTTTGGAAGAGTGTCTCTCGCAAACTATTCAGGTGAGAAAAAAATGATATCAGAAACCTCAATATGATTTTTGAAGACTTATCCATAGATACCCCACACGCATAGGTTGGATGAAAAAAATTTTTTTTTGATTCAGTTGTACCTATGGGGACCCCTAAAATTTTTAATAAGTTTTCCATTATTGTATCAAAATCTTAATGCGGTTCACAGACTACATCTACTTACCAAATTTAAATAGTATAGCTCTTATTGTTTCGGGGAAAAGTGGCTGTGACATACGTACGGACAGACAGACAGACAGACAGATAGACAGACATGACGAATCTATAAGGGTTCCGTTTTTTGCCATTTGGCTATGGAACCCTAAAAACGTGAACTCAAAATTTGGAGAGACATATTCAGTATAAGCCTCCAAAAATGCTTTTTTGCAAAAATTTTATCTGAAATTTAGACGTTTATAATGTACTTACTAATTGTACCAGTAAAGGAAATATTTTTTTATAAACCTTTTTCCTTTTTCATTGACCTTGCAAATGTAATGGAGATTCTAAATGTCAAAATTTTTTTTTTAAACTTGTAAGACTAAGGCCTACTAATAAACACGTATTTCTTGAAACAAGTTTTATAAATTTCCGCACACTATTTATCGTTCAATGTTATCGCGCACTCACTTGCGCGCCTCTTAGCTCACATTGCGTTGGATGAAACAACAAGTTTTTCGATCACGCCCGCGTTGACGATAGTGGGACTGGGAAGGGCCTCTTAAGGCTACATCGCGGCACCTAGTGGCAAATAGAATTTCAACAACCCTTTATTATATTTCAGCTCCCAAATACCTGGAGAACACGATAGTGGCGTCCAAGGGTTCTCTGGAGCGCGCCAAAGCGTCCCTGGACAAGCTATTCACCATACGTGGTCTCACCCCGGACCAGTTCGCACCCATAGACGTGAAGAAGGAGATCCTTGGACTTAACGGCATGGGGTAGGTTTGTGGCGCAAAACTTCTGGATAAAATTTAGAACTTTTAAAACTCTGAAGAATATAGGAAATAAGGAAAAATCTGAAAATCTTTGGGCACACTGCCTTTATAAAAAGGATCAGGCAGAAAAAAAAAACATAGAAAAAAAAAATGATTTAGGGCTCTGAATTCTCTTTGGGGCTCCCGCGCAAAACTGCGAATTCACATCGCATCGCAATGTCATTTTTTGGGTTCCGTACCCAAAGGGTAAAAACGGGACCCTATTACTAAGACTTGAACCGTATTACTTGACTTGAAGAATGTCTGTCCGTCTGTCCGTCTGTCCGTCTGTCCGTCTGTCCGTCTGTCCGTCCGTCCGTCCGTCCGTCCGTCCGTCCGTCCGTCCGTCCGTCCGTCCATCCGTCCGTCTGTCTGTCTCCAGGCTGTATCTCAAAAACCGCTATGGCTAGATTTCTGAAATTTTCATAGATTATGTACATATCTGTTGCCGCTATAACAACAAATACTAAAAACAAAATAAATTAAATATTTAAGGGGGGCTCCCATACAACAAACGTGATTTTTGCGCTCGGTCTCAATAATGGCAACAGGTAGACACTTGAAATGTTCACAAAATACTCAATTGTATTTATAATTTAATAATTAATAATAAAATTAAAATAAAAGTAAATAATTAAGGGGGGCTCCCATACAAAAAAAAAAACACAAATTTCGCCTATTTTGGCTCTATTATGGTACGGAACCCTTAGTACGCGAGTCCAACTCGCACTTGGCTGATTATTATTATTATGAATTTTGTCGCAAATATTTACGATGCGATGCGAATTCGCAGTTTTGTGTGGGAGCCCTAAAACATCAGTAGCCCTAGCACGGCGACCAGTAGAAATGCGAAAGTATAGACAAACTGTGGACATAAACTTAAGAGCGGGCTGTGCAATTTTGCTGTGTTTTCTAATAAGTATTACGATCCCGGAAGACGATTGACTCAAATGAAATTGAGATTTATTTAATCATTGTATATTTATCTGAAATTTAGCTAACGGAAAACACGATTCACTTATTTTGACTCGATAGTTTTATTTTTCGAAATTATTAATCTTTTTGGGCATTTCAACAAATATCTGTTACACTTATTGAGTTACTATCATTAAATAACTTGCACTACTACAATCACACACTTTATAAAATAATAGCTAAAGGAAATATTAGTATTGTATTTAGTTTTTAAGTAATCATCAAAAAACAGTTTTGGGACTTACGACCTTTACTTTCGTGCTAATAATGCGGGAACTAGGGCATCGAAACCCGGGCCCAATTTTCAAAACCCGGGTTTCGGGTTTTTTGTTTGATGAAAACCGGGTACCCGGGTTTTTCGGGTTTTTTCGGGTTTTTTATAAATTTAAAAATTAACAATGCGAAAATACTTTACACATGATTTTCTGCGATTGCCATCACCTATCCAGTAAAATACTATTTAAATACCATTATCTGGGGTCGCAGCAGTGCCCAACCAATTCTCGAGTAAGCTGGCACGGCCGTATCATACTTTTATCGATGCAACTATTTTACCTCTCCCATATTTTGGATCTTATCAAAGCTAGGGATTAAGATTTTCGGGCCAAGATTAAGTATAACTACAAGCTTCACCTCCAAATTACATATATTATTTAATGTATTTGTATTTTATGAAATATATAAAAATGTATCCAGAATTTTTGAAGACATTAAATGGAAGAATAACCTTAAATATAAAACGTATGCCAACAAATCTTTATTTAATCTTTTACATTTTTATTGCTGATTGTCAAATTATTAATAATCATTTAGTCCTAATTGATGTTGGCATACTTTATACCTGTAATTAAATTTTTGTGCCTAGTTTTTACCTAAAATTGCCTTTTGTCTGCCTTGCTACGGTATGAAGCCGAATGTTCTTTGCAATTTAAGGTAACTTTTCGCTGTCATCTAACTTACTAAAAAAATCTTACATTACTGAAAAATCTTACATTACACTACACCTCAAAGCTTTTTGTAGTTATTAGTTCTAGTCACAATAGACAGAATTCATGTCAGATAACCATGTAATTGATCAGAACAGACCACGTGGCAAATACGGAAGGTTGCTTTTAATGAGTTTGGAAGATTAACCATGGTGGCATGGTGTTACACATAAGAAATTGTCTCTGGCGCTGGTGCTGATAAAAACTCGGCTTATATTTCATCTGGGTTCACTAAAATCACGTGTTTTAATAATTCCGCAGTGAGTATGACATCCACGGACGGCCAAGGAAAGCCATCATTCGTCCTATTATGTGTTACCAACATCAGTCTCTCAAGCAATGAAAAGCAATCTGCCGCATTTGCCAGACTGCAATACTGGAATACAAAATGGTTTCACATCATACTTGATGGAAACTCCTCTGCATGGTTTTGTCAGTTTCTAGGGGCTCTCTTGGAACCTTTTTACTGATTGCATTGTCTTAATATTGTCGTTATTTTTTATATTGTGAATATAACAAACAAAGATAAAAAGCATAACGACAAATAAAAATCTCTTTTAAGGTTTTTAGTAAGTTAGACGACTGAAAATAATGACTTTAAATTGCAAAAAAGACTGGGCGTCATACACTGGGCAGCAGGGCACAAAAATTTTTTTTTAGTAAAATTACTGTATGCCAAACATCGATCAGTATAAATTATTATTATTTATTTGACAATCAGCAATAAAAATATCTCATTCAAATGAAAATTTCAGTTTATAAAACGAAATAAAGATTTGTTGACTTATCATTGATTTTTTATGACTGTAGAATTCCGAATTTTATCGTTTCTAAAACAATCATAGATATATGATTGTTTTAGAAACGATAAAATTCGGAAAAGTGTTTTAATAATATGTTTTATTAAATACCAAAAAATAAGCTATCATTGTTCCATACACACTGCCTTCAAAAATTCCTGACAGGTTTTTAGATATTCCAAAAATACAAATATCCCTAAGACTTTGTTGATGGGTGTATTTTATCAGCAACGGTCCATACAAGTTCCAACGTTTTGTCACTAACTAGTGACTTGCCCGTCATCAAAAGTCTACGGTACTTTCAGCAGACTTAGAACCCTTTGAAGCTGTCCACACCTTATTTTGTAAGCCTTTGATCACATAATAAAGAAAACTGTGGTCAATCACTGAATGTTGATTGAAAACTATAAAATAAGTTTAACAAGACTTGCTTTTATGAAATTTGAAAACTTTTTGCGATGGATAGATTGTTTGAAGAGACTTGGCTTTTTTACATTGAATAGTTTTGGTAGGATTTTCAAAATATTATTATTAATAATATTTTTGTGACAATTAGTCTTTAATGCTCTTGAAACGAAACTTTTAGGTACTTTAAAATATTATATTTTGTTTAATTATGACCAATAGAAATAATTAAACCTATACTTATATTATAAAAATACAGAATTTGTATGTTAGTTTGTTATAAATACCTTAAATCAGGTCTTGCCTTTAATAATTATCAAAAAAACGAAAAACCCGAAAAGCTCGAAAAACCCGGGTTCCATTTTTGAAACCCGGGTTTTTTCGTGATCCCCAAAACCCGGGTTTTCCCGGGTTTTCGGGTTTCGGGAAAACCCGGTCTCGATGCCCTAGCGGGAACCGTTGTTACGCGATATTGTTCACTATTAGCTGCAGCCTAAAGTACACTCGAGGAAGTTGATTCCTATGCAGGTGGCAGGTTTTTTAGTTTGGGCCGGTTGATCGGCAAAGAGAGTATAATTTTTCACAGATACTCAGAGACAAAAAATTCAAAACCAATAATAATAATTACTGTAAAAATAATATTGTCGTAATTTGAGCTCAGATACCTACCTATAAATTTCTAAAGGTGGTCGCACATTTGTTAACTAAGTACGCGCCGCATCTTAAAATTCGTTGTATGGCCTCGTTTGTTGTAAACCTCGCATATTCACCCGCACCACATAATACACGAAATGCGGCGCGTAAGGTGTGGACTGCGGATGAATTTGCGAGGTTTCACATCATTTCATACAACGAATTTTAACCGCATAATACACGAAATTCGGCGCGTACGGTGCGGACTGCGGATGAATGTGCGAGGTTTCACATCATTTCATACAAAGAATTTTAAAATTTGGCGCGTGCAGCACGTACGTTGCTGATAAATGTGCGCTCACCTTTAAATTGTTTTTTGGCTCGACGATCTTTTTCGCCTTAAAAACGCGTACTTTTAAGGTGACACAGGCGAAAAAGATCGTCGAGCCATAAGTCCGCGTACTTCTACGCACGTCTGTCACCCCTTTTAGGGTTCTGTAATTAACAAGTCCTCGTTGACTATGGAACCCTAAAACGGAACCCTAACCAGCAGATTTTTTGTATACTGATAGGTTAATAGCTTGTATAAAATTTAACAGTAACATTTTCCTACAAAATATAGAACAATCCATATTTTAGGACCATCAAATCGAAATAAATATTAACTTTCGAGAATTTTCGCACAGGAAATTGTTGTTCGTCTTATATTATGCTATATAGCTTCTTGGTCTTATCAAAATGTAGCTACTCACAAAAAAATTGCTTGATAGTAATCAATGTTCTAGGGAATCTGTACTAGGTACTATTCATTTTTATGTTTTGCGTAATGTAAAAACGCTCTGAAGTCTAAAGATTAACATCATTCTAATCTACAAGAACCTTTTATAAAAATCACAACACAAGTTTAATATCGTGATAATATTTTATTTGAGCGTTAAAACAATATCATAAAACTTAAAACTTATAAAATTATTATGAACTCTTATTCTTCTTGATGTATTATTATGAACTCAGGGTTGTTATAATGATCAGCAATGTGAATATAATTCAAAAACATAACATAAGTGTTACTTAAGCCTTCTGGGTAGCCTTTTCCAACTAACCAAGTCTAAGATATGATATTTTACTAAGATATTAGGAGTAGAATTAGGTTGGCCAGTTTGATCTGCTCAACGATTTGCTGTTAATAAGTCCATTGTTTTTGTAGCACATGTCGGATGGATTACAATGTTTCAATAAACACATTTTGCTTGCTAAAATAAGCTTACTCAAATAAGCCAAATAAGAAATGAAAAGGACAAAAATTCAATTAAAATGCCACTTTATGACAGACTATAGTATATGTCATAAAGTAGGATATTATTTGAATTTTTAGGACTATAGTCTGTCATAAAGTGGCATTTTAATTGAATTTTTTGGAACGAAAAAAGATCGGAACGGCACCTTAAGTTTATCTCCACAGTTTGTGACTATAGTCTGTCATAAAGTGGCATTTTAATTGAATTTTTCGGAACGAAAAAAGATCGGAACGGCACCTTAAGTTTATCTCCACAGTTAGTCTATACTTTCGCATTTCCACTGGTCGCCGTGCTAGGGCTACAGGGCGACGACAAAGTCATTGACCTTGCGGGCCGCGGTACTACACATGATTATACTAAACATTGTTTGTAAACGAAAGGGCTTGGTCTAGCAGTGTACCTCTTGGAGCATATGGGCGTCATTCCTCTAATCAGTCCAGCTTTGTTTTTTTATATCTTATTTTTGTCATCAAAAATCTAATTAATATCTATTATTCCAGGTACCAGCTGGTGCTGCCGCAGCTGACGGAGGACCACACGAGGGTGCTGTTCGTCAAGTTTAACTCCTTTGCGCCCAAACTCCTCGACCTCTTCTACAAGACCTCGCATGCTGTGAGTGGACTTAAGGTCATCCCCCGAGCAAACGACCTTGACCATACATTTGACGCGTTGCCGAGATCGCACAAAAATCCTATTTTTTTACTTATCTTAGTTCAAAATTGATCTAAAAAAATACTAGGAAGATGCTGAAAGTATGCTTCAATTTTAATAAATTGGTATTACTTTGGAAACTAATATCATGAGTATAATAAACAAAAATGGAAAATTTAAAACGGGGAAAGGAATGTTGATATACTGAAGATTATTGCTGTATTTTTATTATAACTTTGTAGCTTTAAAATTATCAGTTTATAAGCCTCTAAATACGGTAAATTACGGAATCTCCGTAGGGGAAGGCCCTTAATAGCCAAGACAGTGTTCCGCAAAAGGTGTGCCGCGGCACACTGGTGTACCGTGGCCACTGGTCAGTAGTTGGTGTGCTACAAAAATGACATTTTACCTATACATATTCCTAGTTTATAAGAACCAAAAGAAGGCAACATCTTAGGACGATTTACGAAAGAAATAAGAATAATTCTTATTTCTTTCGTAAATCGTCCTAAGATGTTTAAAATTTTTGGAGGTACACCAGAAACTATCAATGTGTACGGGGGTGCTCTGTTCCCAATAATTGGGAACAGAGCACCCCCGTACACATTGATAGTTTCTGGTGTACCTCCAAAAATTTTCATTTTTCTAGCTGTACCTTGCGGAACACTCGCCTGAGACTTAAGCATAATGACGCATAGAGGCGACTTTATCGTAAAAACTCAGGCACTTAGTATTTTTTATTTATGCAAAATTATATTTGTTATTCGAGGCATCTGCGGAAATCGTCTGAATCTGTTGACGTTATAAGGGGTATCAGATGCATCTGGTAATGTGTAGCGTCTAATAAGCTTTTTGATGAGAGAAGTGCTTGAAATTCTGCTAGCTTTCATAAGGCTAAAAATAAGCTAGCTCAATGAAACAGAGGTTTTACATTATATAATTTCAACAACGAACTTCGAAGTCAAAAATGTTTGTTATTTGACGTAAGGCATTGCAAGCACCATAATATCATCATCATAGCGATTACTTATATCAAATTACTTCGCTATTTTAACTTTACTGTTGAAATTATCGAATACAAAGTTACACGTAGCGTAGACGTACCATACCGTATTCATAGGCAGTTAAGTCATTTTTTCGAAATGTTTAATTAAATTCAATGTTGACGACCTCTGTGGCTCAATTGGTTGAGTGTGTGGCAGCTCAAGCCAGGGGTCGCGGGTTCGAATCCCGCCGACGGAACAAAAAGTTTTCAATGTTCCCGGGTCTGGGTGTGTATTAAATATGTGTATGATATAATAAAAATCTTAAATATATGTATAGTATAAAAGTATTAAATATATTTCCGTTGTTTGGTACCTGTAACACAAGTCCTTCGGGTACTTAGCACGGGGCCAGACTGACGTGGTGTGAAGCGTCCATAGATATTATTATTATTATTAATGTTATTCGGCTGGGTAATGGGCTTGACATGACGCGACCACATAACGTGGTCCGCGTCCTGACAGTACAAGTACCCAGAAATGCGGTACCTAAAAGGCATGAGAATTAGGTGTCAAAATTGCTCTTGCCATAACACTGCTCAATTCCTATTTCAGATGGTGGAATACCTCCGTCTTCACGACTACCACCGCGCTGTGGACATGATCGTGGACATGACGGGGGCGGACGTCGCCGAGGCCCTCACCGCCAACTTCAACGACTTCAAGACCAGCTATCAGATATGCACGGTCAGTAAAGAAACATTCCGTATTCGAAACTGCGTTTAAATCTTTAGGTCCACTTGCGCCATTAAAGTCCCGTTTGTTTATTTAACTTATGAAGGAGTTATTAAATTTAAACATAAGATTAGCATCACTCGCATTGGCGGAAGAAGGCCATTACTAGTCTAGGCCTTGTGGGCTACCTCGACGGGATAAATGCCTGATGTCTTGACCAGTTGTCTCTGCCCATTTCATAGAAAGTCTTATAGTATAACCATATTATATAGAGTAGAGTTTAATTAATAAAAAACATATTTTGTAGCTACGAGGAAATTAGCCTTGTTATTTTTCATCAACTCTTTATAGGCAAGCTATTCTATATGTATAACTAGCTGTGCCCCGCGGTGTTACCCGCGGTTTGAGTGATATATAATAAAAGACTATGAAAAGTACCAATAATAGGGTCAAAACGGGACGATACATAGTTCTATAATGGTTTATGGTAGTGATGATGATGAATGTAATTTACATAGTAGCATATGCTATCCGTTCTTAAAACAACGTCGAAACTCCCAAACTTGTATCTACAGGGTGCAATTAAACCTTCCTGCCAAATTTTGATATATTGATCCTTGTTAAAAATAAAAATACACGTATTTTTTATTTTATAGTCACTCAGTACTAAATTATTGAGAAATAGCTTCCGAAAGTTATCCTAAAAAACACTACAATTAATGGACACGATGCGTCGGCCGCGCGTGACGTGCTCCGCGCGCGCGCCTCATCCCGGCGTCACCCCCTCTCATTCCCCCGCGCCGCGAGTGACCGTTCTGCAACGATTTTAAATGGGATAAAATATGTGATTGAAAAAAAAATAACACCCATTTTTTTTGGTTAAATGGACTCTCCTAATGATACCTAAGCCCTGGAAAAAATTTGGCAGGAAGGTTCAATTGCACCCTGTATAAAGAGTCAGGAGTTCTCTCAGCACCTTCCAAACCATGGTATACCTTGGTGTAAAATCTTACTTGTTGGTCGCATATGCTTAGAATACTGCTCACAAAACCGAAGTCACCACATGTTTCCATATAAATTTTGAGGAGTTCCCTCGATTTCTTATGGATCCCTTCATCACGTCAACATTTTTATGAATAAAGTACCAAATTGGCATGATACCCTATACACCAAAAGAAAAATTTTGAAAATCGGTTCATAAACAACGGAGTAATCGTTGAACATAAAAAAACAAAGATAACACAACCCCCATTTTGAAAGTCGGTTAAAATTGTAGCCTATGTGTTATTCTGATGTATAAGCTATATTATTGTAAAGTTACATTAAAATCCAATCAGTAGTTTTTGCGTGAAAGAGTAACAAACATCCATACATCCATACATACATACATACATCCAAACTTTCGCCTTTATAATATTAGTAGGAGTAGGATAATTCAAACTAGAGATCGCCCAATGGTCGAAATTCGACCTTAAATTTAATTATGAGTTTCAATCTACGAATAATAAAAACTAAGGAAACGTAACTCCCATACTATTACCGTTTTAAATTTGGTTCCTTTCGAACTGTCATGTAACGTCAGCCTGATACCGCTCAAGGCCACCTAAATATTACAAATGTACTGAAATGTGTACCTAAGGTATACATTTTTGACAAGTATTGTTGAGCATGTTTTTTGACGGAGTTACTTTTCCTTAATTTTTATCACTGACATATAAGTACTACGTACTAGACTTGACACCGCAACGCAATGCTTGGTCACATTCAACAGAATCTATATAGCCGCAGCGCACTTAGTCGGCCGCAAACTCTTCTGTGCACTAGACGTATGACAATTATTATAAAAAAACAAAATAAAAGTCACAAAAATGCCTTGGTGTGTCTAAGATATTGTAAAAATAATTCCAAAAACACTTCCAAATGCGACGGAATAACATTTCATCGGTTAGTATTCTTATTTAATTATTTTCAATTAAAATACGAACATTAAATTACTAGGCGAAGACGCGCGCCATTTCGCATTGTCATAGAGTAGTAGATTCAGAGGGGAATGTAGGCAGAATACAGATATCTATGATGAGACGACGATGAATGAAGTATTCACGTAGACGAGTTTGTATTTTGGTAATATAAATACGGTATTACGTGTACATTATACATGCGTACATTATAATTGTATTTATAAATATTTAAGTAATTTAAATAAGGTAAGTATGTAGTGGACTTTGGGGCCATACTTGTTATAATAATAATTATAAATGCGAAAGTGTGTCTGTCTGTCTGTCTATCCGTCCGTCTGTCGGTCTGTCCGTCCATCTGTCTGTCTGTCTTTCCGTCTGTCTGACCGTCCGTCTATCTCTCTGTCTCTCTGTGTCTGTTACCTCTTCACGCCCAAGCCGCTGTAACGGTTTTGCAAAATTTTGGTATGTAATATTTTGGTTTTTGACCGACTTCCAAAAAAGGAGGTAATACGTTTGGCTGTATGTATGTTTATTTTTATTATTTTTTGTATGTTCAACGATTACTCAGCCGTTTGTGATCCGATTTTCGAAATCCTTGGTACGGAGTTAACTCGACCGTTTGTAGCTCCAAAACTGGCGGTTTATATAAGTATGGCCGCCAGGTACGGAGTTAACTCGACCGAGTTGTACTCACCTTAGAAATGTTCGGAATTTTGAGGCTACGTCATATTCTATTCTCGGCAATTTGCGGAGTGTTTCTTCAGAGTGATGCCTTCGGAGTAGAGTGATGATGATGATGTTTTTTAACTGACTTCCAAAAAGGAGGAGGTTATATATTTTGTATGTTCAACGATCACTTCGCCGTTTGTGGACCGATTTTCAAGATTTTTTCGCTAATGTCGATACATTAAACCCGATGGTTTAATCCGAATTTGGTACCATGTTCATAAAAAAGGTGACTTGATGTTGGGATCCATAAGTAATCGAGGGAATTCCTCGCTCTTTATACTAAAACCCTATTTATCTGGATGATATTGTGATTTTGATTCATAATCTGAATTCTGAAGTATTTCAAAATGGAAACTTATGGTGATTTTGGATAAATAATTAAGTATTCCAAGTAAATCATACCAAAAAATCAGATTTTGCACCAAGATATACCAAGGTTCGAAGGTGGTGAACAGATCTCCGGCCTCCTTATGTATCTAACATGTTTGGGGGTTTCTACGTTAAAAAAATCGTAAAAATCTAATTAACTTCTATGTCCTTGAGAAATCGTACTTGATGTTGATTAGTGAAAAAAGTGTCAATATTTAGCGACTTGTTATATTATTATTTCGTTTATTTCTGCATGACTTAGTTGGATTTCACTAAACTATTTTTAACTGAAATCCAATTCTTTAGTCATGCAGAAATAAACGAAACTTTGTTTGTATTCCCCTATCTTAGATGAGCCGCCATATTGGATGTAGAATGACATTACATTCGTTTTCGAGTTATTCTCAAAAAGTTCTTTCATTTAATATCCATACTGTTATTATAGGACGGCATAGAAAATAACTATTCCGCTATCTTGGATGGTCGGCCATTTTATATTTATAGTGATGTCATACTGTATCGTGCATTGTCATTCAAACCAAACGTGTATACAAAATTTCAGCTCAATCGGTTAAAATATTATACGTACATACATACTTCGAAATTGAGTTCAAAAATTCCACCCGAACTTACATAATAATATGTACTAATATATTTAATAATATGTACATAATAATATACAGAACAAGTTAAATAAAAGCTTTTAATAATGTTTAGTAAAAATCTTTGTTTTATTTTATCCACTTACTCAAATAGAGTCTGCGTTCATTCGAGTGTAGGCACAAAACTTTGTCACTTCTGCGGTACTGATCTATAGCCATCACCGCCCCGCCTCTCACCCCGCTCATGCCTCAAGTGCGACATGTTTTTTGTTGGCAATGGCGCTTCCAGTACGTAGTACATAATATCTCTATGGTTTTTATTATTCGTAGGTTTCAATGCTATTAATATTCTATTACCAAAATATTGACTTTCTTCTTCTTCTTCTTTTTTTTTTTCTTATTATGGCACTTCGGCTATTTAACCATGGCCAGTGTCGAGTATAAATATTATGGCGGGAAAACAATATTCTATAATACAATTTTCAGCTTCGTTTTTCTATATTGTCAGGTCGAAAGTCTAGTCAAAGTCTAAGTAAAAGTCAATACAGTCAAGTCAGTCGATTCAGTAAAGTGGTAGGTAGACGCTTTACTGAAACTTTCGATGCAGGCCCGAACCGCCCCTGTGTGCGATGTGTGCGGCGCACACAGGCGCCAAGGCAATAGGGGCGCCGCGGCGCGGCCGCTATCGATTTTTTTTTTACTTGTTAGACTTACTCCACAATAATATTGTATTTTACTTAAATAAACTACTTAAAACAATCTTAATATTAAACTATATTAAGGTGTTTCCTTCATACATACCTGAAAGATCTCATGATAGAATTGCTGCTACCCTGATAACCTCAGCACCAAGTTTGAATCATTTAGTATTTACTTTGAAACAACATTTAATTTTTAATATCGCTCGACTAACTCGATCTATCTCTCTCGATAAAGACGAAGAAAAGTACACGTAATAGGGTCATAATATTGTGATAATGTATGGTGTGGTGGTAGCCAAGTGGTAGCGATGATGATGATGACGATGGTGATAAATTTAATTTGCATAGTAGCATATGCTTTCAGTTCTTAAAACAACACTGAAATCCCCAAACTTATATCTATAAAGAATCCGGAGTTCTCTTAGCACCAGCTGCTTTGAAACCATGGTATAATATCTTGGTGCGAAATCTTGCTTTTTGGTAGCATCACCATATTATGTTTCCATTTATAAATTTTAAAGAATTCCCCGATTACTCATAGATCCCATCATCAAGTCACCACTTTTGAGAACATGGTACTAAATTATGGTAAAATCCTATACAACAAAATGAAAAATTTTCAAAATCGGTTCACTAAAACAGCGGAGTAATCGTTGTTAGCATACAAAAAACTGGCCAAGTGCGTGTCGGGCCACGCGCAATGTAGGGCTCCGTAGTACCGCTAATTTTCGATAATTTTTGTATGATCAATGTACATTTATAACGTGTTTTACACTACTAACAACATCATCTCAGTTTCGTTCAAAGGAATTTTGAACGAAAAGTTCCTTTATACTTCGACGAATACATTTTTTTGGTTGATCGACTATTACTCAATAACTTATGAAGTCTTCTTAGCCATGATAGTTTTCCTTTTAAATTCAGCATATTTCCTACTCCCGTGAATTTTTTCACATTTCCAGAAACAACCGTTTAGCTGGTAGAACGGGGGGGAATGGGGGGGGCACTGGAGTCTGGACGATTTTTTCTACTTTAAAACTTTATATTAATTCACAAGTGGATCCCTAAATCGGATAATTATCTTGGAATACTCATAGTATTTTTAATAAAAAAACCTATCGAACGACACCCCACACAATGGGGTGGACGCGAAAAAAAATCGTCCCTGCATGATGTATCTAAGGGGACTGGGGAGGTACCATAAAAAAAAATATTTTTAAGATTTTATGCACAACTAGACTTTTCCCGCGGCTTCGCTCGCGTTAAGAAGTATTATTTTTTTTGATATCAAAGTCTCAGCCCGATCGGATTAAAATTGACAATTGACAAAGTTTCATACAAACTTTCATCCCCTATTTTATCCCCTTGGGGGTAGAATTGATCAAAATCCTTTCTTAGCGGATGCCTACGTCATAAAATCTACCTGCATGCCAAATTTCAGCCCGATCCGTCCAGTGGTTTGGGCTGTGCGTTGATAGATTACTATGTCAGTCAGTCAGTCAGTCAGTCGTCAGTCAGTATAAAATCCCAGAAAACGTTCAAAATCTCTCCATTAATAAATTTAAAAAAGTAGTCAAGGAGCGTTTGTGTGCCAAAGCCTATTATAAGGTCAATGATTTCATAAACGATGGCACATCTTGGGAGTAGGATGGCTGCTTGCAAGGCTGCTTCTACATTATTTTATGACTTACAATAATTATGTATGTATGTTGACATTGTATAATTTTAAGTTACAGCATTGTAAACTTTATTTTAAAAGATTCATTTTTTTCTCATTTTTTTTGGTAAATAAAGTGGGCCCCGTGCGAGTTTCTTACGCCGGTTCTTCTCGCCGGGTTAGTTCCCGAACCGGTGGTAGGCATCACGTAGACTTTCAGAAAATTTTGCAAAAATTTATTCTGAATAAAAAACAATGAGTTTGAGTTTGAGTCACCTTTGAGTTATATAAATATTTAGATTTTGTCGGCATCATTAATATGTGCATTCATGCCAAATTACAGCTTGGAGGTCCTATAGTCTCTGAGCAAAACCGCGGACAGACAGACGGACAGACAGATGGACAGACGGACGGACAGGCTGAAACTATAAGGGTTCTTTGTAAACTGCGCAACCCAAAAAAATACACACAGCCGAACATATAACCTCCTTTTTTGGAAGTCGGTTAAAAGAGGCGCTTCATAGGTTTTGCGCACAGGCGCTGTGGGGGGTCGGAACGGCCCTGTTTCGATGGAGTTTTGGAGGGAACATAAAATAGCACGTTTCTGGATATTGCATCACTTTCCCACACTTACAACGAATATCTAATGGTTAATATCCTACCAATATTACACATTAAAACCCCAATTAACACAATTTTAGGAAAATAATACAAAAACACAAC
Organism: Cyaniris semiargus; assembly: GCA_905187585.1. Classification (NCBI taxonomy): domain Eukaryota; kingdom Metazoa; phylum Arthropoda; class Insecta; order Lepidoptera; family Lycaenidae; genus Cyaniris; species Cyaniris semiargus. The sequence continues at coordinate 12,955,774 of LR994567.1, forward strand.
ATCACTCTTTCACATTCCCGGCAAACTCCTTCTTCTTCTTTTGGCTCCCCGTTTAAAGTACTTATTGACTATTTCAGATTTAATAAAAAAAACAACAATCCATTTTTAATTTGACAACAGACTTAAATAGAAGAGTTATAATTCGTGTGTATAGGCTTGTCATTCAAAATATCGTAGTGTGCACATTGTAGTGTGTGTAATGTTTTAATATTTATTAAAATAAGGTATGAAAAAAGTATAATTTTAAAACAATATTGGCTCGACTCCTTCTCCATATAAACTATAACTGTGCGAAATTTCATGCACCTACATTTCCGCATTTTTCGTCAAAAGGGGTCCAAAGTTTTTTGCTCACGTATTAATATATAGATATCTCTATATTCTAACTATTCTTTTCGCAATTTTCAATTTTTTCCTCTTCAGGAATGCTTCCAACTCCGCATCAACCGCGTGGACTGTGTCACTTCCTCCTCCGTGGTCAACGCGCTGCTGGCCATCGTCAAACCCTTCATTAAAAAGAAGACAGCAGACAGGATATCCGTGGTCAAGACGCCTGAAGATCTCCACCAGTACTACCCTAAGAGCATACTGCCTCAGGAGTATGGGGGTGGAGAGAAATCGCTTAACGAGTTACAGGGTGAGTGGATGAAGTGAAAGATATAATTTGGAATAGATCCATAAAGTAGCTTGGCCACATCATGGGTTCATAAACATATAACATGCGGTCGGTAGAGCGGTGTCGGAAGTATTTTAAACGTCACGTTCGCATTCGTTACCGAAGTTAGATCATGATCAGCTATGACATGGTTTTTTTTTTTTTATATATAAACAAATTGGGCCGTCTATGGGCTGTTCGCCCATATCCTTTTTTTGTTATTTTATTATTTAGATTTTTCGCACCAAGGATAATTGAAATAATATTATTAATTTTAATTAATTGTAGTCCATCACGCCATGGACTTTTTTTTTATAATAGAATAGATTATAATATATACATATAGTAAATAAATATATATTTATTGTTTTATAAATTACATAATTATAATATTTATGTTTTGAACGGTGTGGTCCCAGTGTGGCGGCCAGTAGATCCGACATTTTTCGATTTCCTTAGATTTTATGCTGCTCCACCCTTTCTTTGCCTTTAGATGTTGTGACATTGGCTTGGTGGAGAGGGGTCACTCAAGCTGGGTGGAGTTTCTAGGGTGTTAAAGAGATATCGTTCTGTGTCAAATCTACCAGATGCCAGCCATTGGAATCGCCAGGACCGTGTCCTTCCTAACGCTGCAATATGTGAATTCTTGGGAAGGGCGAGGCTGTCGATGACATGATGTTATGGCGCTTATGATGTGTTAAGTAATGTCTCATACATTTTTGACATCTCACTTCATTGTCGGAACTAGCAAAGGCAATGTGACAAAGCGCTCTGGGGTGTTATACTGCCAAGCTTCCCATGCCATAATATATTTGAGGGCACTTACTAATTAACAATGGATTGTTTCGAATCTTATCAAAAGTTCCAGAATTTTAAAAGCAAATAGAAAGAAAGAAACAGGAAACTACATAGTTTGTTTGCCATGATCGAAATGATATTATTCGCAGACGAGTAGTTGCCTTAAGATTTTCCAAAGATAATACAAGAAAACATCTCTTTCAGTGGACTATCTCGACCAGCTGTCTACAGAAGAGCACAGAGCGATGATGAGGACCATGTGGTCTGCCACTACCGACGAGGCGCTGCGCTCCCAGTACAAGTTCAACGACCTCTACGCCGGCACCGTCGGCACATTCCGGGCGTTGACCCTGGACTGATGATGACGATGTGACTATAGTGTTATATTAGATATCTATTGTTAGTATCACAAAAGGAAGAAACGAGGTTGGCCTCCGACTTTCGTGAAAGTGGCCGAACATTGAAACAAATTTTAAAGAAAGGCCGAAAAGCAGTTATTTTATAGTGTTCATGTGTGTATGCAATTGAGGAGTGCTTTCTTGTTTCTCGTTTAACCCAGTTTCCGACACGACCGACGAGAGATCAGGCGCAGAACCAACTTTTTACATGCCCATCCAATACATGGATGTTTTTAGTATGTAAAAAGTATGACTATATTAATATTTTATTGAATAAAATAACTTTAAGTAGCTTTAAGTATGTTGTTGCTTTATTTATATTTTTAGAATATTTTTGTAAAAGTAATAATCAAAAGTTTTAAAGTAATTTACTATTATTGAAATCATCCACACAAAACATAAAACAATAACCTTAAAGTCACAACTAGACCTGATCAAAAACCCTGACTGGTCTTTAAGAGCGGGCTGTCAAATTTTGCTGTGTTTTCTAATAAGTATTACAATCCCGGAAGGCGATTGACTCTAATGAAATTGAGATTTATTTAATCATTGTATATTTATCTGATATTTGACTAACCGAAAACACGATTCACTTATTTTGACTCGATAGTTTTATTTTTTGAAATTATGAATCTTTCTGGGCTTTTCAACAAATACCTGTTACACTTATTGAGTTACTATCATTAAATAACTTGCACTACTACAATCACACACTTTATAAAATAATTGCTAAAGTAAATATTAGTATTGTATTTAATTTTTAAGTAATCATCCAAAACATTTTTAGTACTTACGACCTTTACTTTTGTGCTATAATGCGGGAACCGTTGTTACGCGATATTGTTCACTATCAGCTGCAACGGATTGCCCGGGAGCACGATTCATGGAATTATTGTATCACGATTGGAGGATAGCGGTGTGTGTATGCGGGGCTAGCGTTTTGACAGTAGGCTCTTAAGCCCGGCCGCACATTAACCGAAATTTCTGATCAGAAAAATTCGGACGCCCGCCGAATCGCACTCTGTTCATACATTTTGTTGTGGACCCCGCATACTATCAGAATTCTGACGTGTCAAAATGTATGAGCGGGGCGAGGCGATCAAAAATTCGGATAATGTGCGGCCGGGCTAATACAGGTTTTTTCGAGGCAAAATATTTTTTTTGGATTTTTTAAAATCTTCCCCTGATATCGGGGTGCTACGTTACGGCTGGAATTACCAGGTACCGGCTGAAGTACCGGCGTTTACCATCTTCCGGCTGAATGTACCGGCGATTTGGTGTTTGGCCGCTGGAGCCGTCTGACCGACTCCCTACGGAACCACACCGCTGAACTAGCCACCGCCTACGGGAGACCCGACCATCTTGGCCATCAACAGCCGGCCAATACCCCTGCGCTTGCTACGTTGGTTATCACCGGAGACCTGCGGAGTTGGAGTCCCGCGCGTTGCTGAGTGTGCAGTGTGCCCAAAGGCCCGTTAGATTCCGAGGCTAAGAAAGTGACTGAGGCTAGGTTTCATTCACATGTTCCCTCTCTACCACTGGTTAGGTTTTTTTAATCTTAAATATTTTTTTTTATGAAATAAGAGTGTAAACGAGCAAACGGGTCACCTGATGGAAAGCAACTTCCGTCGCCCATGGACACTCGCAGCATCAGAAGAGCTGCAAGTGCGTTGCCGGCCTTTTAAGAGGGAATAGGGTAATAGGGGAGGGTAGGGATGGGAAGGGAATGGAAAAGGGATGGGAAGGGAATGGAAAAGGGGAGGGTAGGGACGGGAATAGGGTAGGGGATTGGGCCTCCGGTAAACTCACTCACTCGGCGAAACACAGCGCAAGCGCTGTTTCACGCTGGTTTTCTGTGAGAACGTGGTATTTCTTCGGTCTAGCCGGCCCATTCGTGCCGAAGCATGGCTCTCCCACGTAAATTGCAATTTGTTGAATCCTCTTTTATTTATCTCTTTTAGTTTTAAATTTATTGTCCCTGTCCGGGCACAGGTGACAATTGGCCTGAAATCACTGACTTCCATTATACATCATATATTAAGATGATCGTGTCAAAAACTTCAAAATGTAAATACTTTCGTTGCTAAGGCGGTTGCTAAGTAGATTATTTGTCAAAAGAAATGGGACCAATAAAAATACGATTCTATCGTGAACGAGCATAGCCGACAGATAGCGACCAATAAACCTATCGTTGCTAAGGAGATCTCTATGTTGATATTTTGGCAAACACAAGATGACCGAGATGGAAATATAGAAATACGATTATGTCCTTTTCTTTTTCCCGACCAACATAACCACTGACCTCTATTATACAAGTACGCTGGACTAATGATACCCTTTGAAATGACAGCTATTTTGTGTGCCTATTTGAAGCGGAATCAGCTCCCCCAATGAGAGTGATAGGAACTAAATTTGACGTAAATATGACGTTTGAAAGTCGCCATATTGGCACTGATAGCAGTAGTGGGAGTATTTGAAACTAATACTAGTGATGACAACCAATAACGATTAAGTGGCCATTTGCAAGTTACGTCAAATTTAGTTCTCTTCCCGCTCACTGGGGGTGCTGATTCCGCTTCAAATAGGCACAATAAAAAAGTGGGTATCATTGGTCCAGCGTACTTGTATAATGGAGGTCAGTGCCTGAAATGGGGCATTTTCTTATTTTTTGAATTTGATTGTCAAACAGTTTCCATTTTAGTAACTAGATGGCGTATGGGTAGACAACTATCGGAAATACCAGGTAATATCATCAATAATTGCTACAAAACTGGGCAAAATAATGTAAAGCCTGAATCCTGATACATTTCAATTTGAAAAAGACACAATGATATTCCAACGAATAGAATAATAAAGTAATTATAACGATGTTTTAGTTAAAACTCACGGAAGAAATAACCCTATTTATCGTTATTCACACCAAATGTCACAGGAATTATAAATTTTGGTTTTGACAACATCTTATCTGCACTTGTGCACGATAACGGATATTTAATGGCCAATATTTTACCAATAATGAACATCAAAAACCCAAATAACACAATTTGGGAAAAAATAATAAAAACCACACCAACAATAAAAAGTAGACGAAGTTTCAAAGTAACATGGCCGCCAAAACAGGTTTTCAGTTGTCAGTTTTCAGTTTGACAAGTTTTTATTATGTCAGCGTGTTCCTAAACTATTACCAGTATACTAGCTTAATCGCTTAGGCCAATGATCGCTTAGGTTTAATTTTTATTTATGTCACACTTGACAGTACACTGAAATTTTTATAAACACAACCAATATGTAGTAAGTGATGCCAACCTGCAGATAATTTCAGATCAGTGGGGAACCAATAGAAAATCTAGAAGTGTCTACCGTCGCGCCGTCTGGTGGAGATTTAAAAAAGAAAACAACCCATTAGGAATTATTTGAACTTAAAGTCAGTAAATATTATTTCATTACTTTTTAAAGTTTTTTGGCGGGGGTTTTTTTGATATTTTTACGATTACGCTTACGATTAAATCTTAAGCACGTCGTACAATCTCGATGAAATGGACCAAAATAATATAATTATTTTTTTAACAATGAGAAGAAAAAAAAAACGTGAGATTTGCCGAGACCTCCCCTCTCTCCAACGTAAGATTAGATGAGATTTGACTCGACCCCCTCTCACGTAATTTGTCGACGCCCCCTTATTAGTGAATGCGAAAATACTTACGAAGAAGTCAAATGTAGGACTTATTTACAGAGAACGTCGAAAATACATCAAATTAATCGGATGTCGTTGTTTTGGTCGATAAATTATGTTTAGAAACTATGTTTTGATACGCTAGATGAATTTGTTTAGAATAAGATTATGATGTTTTATGGTACATTTTTATTGAAATAAAAATCATATAAACAATTTTTTGTAGATGTCACTACTGACCCAAACCACTGTCGCAACCCTCCTTGGGTTGTGGACTGTGGTCAGTTGTGACAATTTCCCTCTTTCTTTCCAATTTGATTCCATGGCTAATACAGCGTATTTTAGCATGTTATATTGGTATTTTTTTGGTACAAACCAAAATTGTCACAACCGTACCCAGTCTCCTCTATCCTCCTGACACCTGGCGTCCTTTATAAAGTGCTAAATAAACCATACTCTAAAGGCCGAGTATTTCTTGACATCTTAGCTCGACAACGGACGACCAACCTTTATGTACCTAGCATCAATTCTCGAGTGTTTGTTTTTTCCCGCTAAAAAAGTATTAGACACATGAATGCTTCCAACCAATTAAATTTAACCAATGGCAATAGTTTGTCCTTGGATTTCGATAGAGATCGCATGATGAGTGCCCTTCATTCGCGCAAAACTTGCTCAGGAGTTTACAACAATGTCGGCGCGCGGCCGACGCAGTAAGTAAAATTTACTTTTTTTTTTGTTTTTAGTCACTTATTATGTTGTAGATATTTTATAGAATTGTAAATTAATAAATATTCTTACAAAAATACATCATTTTGTCAAGAAATAAAGCATAATTAAGTAAATAAACTGTCGTAAATAAATTAATCCTTTAGAAAGGCACTTCGTACGCAATTTCAAATTAAAGTATGTGGAATTGATCCTTTGTATATCCATGTCGGCCGTAGTACTTAACATAGTATATTTATGTTATATTATATTGTTATATGTATTTATACATAATTATTACTTTCAGCGTTACAAGACTGCGATATTACGGAATTATTAAATAACTCGAGTTTGAAGACTCAAGTGAGGATGAAGATTTAATTGAGAGACACGCTTCATAAACGAATCTCTATCTTCAGCAGACGAAGGCTTGAACGACAGTTTCAACAGTACTGATAGATCACCAAGAGGTCGGGGTAGTGCTCGTAGTCCAGGCAGGGATATTGGTCGTCGAGGTCGGGGCCGACGACGTGCTGGGTGTCGGGTTCTTACACGTGGCGGCACTCGCAGTCGAGGGCCGGTTCGGCCACAAGACGCTCCTTTGTGGTAGTCTTGTGACTATTTATGAATATCTTTATAGAAATAAATAAATATGTTTATGTTTGGTACCTAATTTGTGACATTACTTAAGATTATATTAAAAAATAAAATTATTTGTATTACTTAAACACCTAACCTACTTATGCCATAATGACCTGAAGTCCTTAACAAAGGACAAAAAATACCTAAACTTTAATGTGCTTGATGTATTGATCAAATAATACCAAAAAACATTTGTTTTAGTGAAATTCCCGAAAACTCCTGGTATATCTTTTATTTAACTTGCAAAGTCTCGGCCTTTGCACCATAAACAGTTTAATGCTTTATAAAGGACATTCGGCCATATTGGCAAGTGATTTCAGTTATAGCTCGGGTATCAGGAGGCTATATATGACTAGACGTTCCGCGCGGCTTCGCCCGCGTAAATTAGATATTTCACAGACAAATCAGTCTACAAAAAATAGCCTATGATCCTTCACGTGGTCTACTTCTTATCTGACCCAAATAACAGAAAAATGGCTCTAGTAGTTCGTGAGATAAGCCCTTTCAAATAATTTCCCCCGTTTTTTCCACATTTTCTTCTATTTCTTCGCTTCTATTAGTCTTAGCGTGATTAAATATAGCCTATAGCCTTCTTCGATAAATGGGCTATCTAACACTGAAATAATTTTTCAAATCGGATCAGTAGTTCCTACGATTAGCGCGTTCAAATAAGCCCTTTCAAATAATTTCCCCCCGTTTTTTCCACATTTTCCTCTATTTATTCGTTCCTATTAGTCTTAGCGTGATAAAATATAGCCTATAGCCTTCCTCGATAAATGGACTATCTAACACTGAAATAATTTTTCAAATCAAACCAGTAGTTCCTGAGATTAGCGCGTTCAAACAAACAAACAAACTAACAAACTCTTCCGCTTTATAATATTAGTATAGATGATAAATCAAAACTATTGGAGCGATTTTAATAATTTTTCAGTGAGTGACATATTATGTCACTAGGCTATATATTTTATATCTGTGCGAAGCCAGGGCGGGTCGCTAGTTAATATATTATAAAGTAAATATATAGTGAGTGTAATTCCATACTGCTGATTGGAGATTTCCAATCAGTATTATGGAATTATAGCTATATTGGTGCACTTGCCAGTTGCCGGGGTGGCGCTTTGCTACACTCGTACTCACTATAATTAAATTGTAAATTCTACAAGGAAACAAAATTTACCTATACTTAAGAGAATGACCGTTCAATATGATGATGTTTAAAAAACCCTGTAGAGTTCTTACTCTACAGCACGCGAGGGCCAGACATTCCTTCGTTTCGTAAAGCTGAAAGTTTACCTGTTTGTGACCTTTACAGAGGTAAGAACGACCAGCAACTATGGAGTTTCGGTCGCGGTTACTTTAGGAGGTATCCAGTTCTGAAGGTCTATCTGACCTTCGAGAAAGAGTATAGCTCAATTTCATAGCTTATATTCTTCGCGGTAAGTGGAGGAATCTCGGCTTCCAGTGCCGGACATTTTTGACAGTCGCTTCCCACTGCTAGACAAGTCTAATACTTTAAGAAAGTTTAAGGGTGGGAAGGAACTGTCAAAAATGTGCTTACTCCTCGCTGTACCCAGTGACGGATTTTCTTTTAACCAAATTAAGCAATTGCCTAGGGCATCTGAGGGTCGTCTGAGGGTGCACCAGAAGAGTAAGGTTCAAAGACCGATTCTAGTTGACATACGGATAGGGGGGCCCAAAGGCATTGATTGTTTAGGGTATCAAGTAGCCTTAATCCGTCACTGGCTGTACTGTAGAAACACAGCCTGAATCGTTTTATTTTTATTTTTGCCGAGCAAGTAATATACCTGCGAGTCGTAGGTATAGGTAAAATAGTTCGTAGGCTACGAATTACGACCTATACTTAAAATTATATTTAAAGTTATAAGATAAAAGGTATATAATAGGTAAAGTTGCAAAGTAATAAGGTAAAAAAATATATCTAGTATAAGAATATTTTTAACGTGGGAGAGCCATGCTTCGGCACGAATGGGCCGGCTCGACCGGAGAAAACCGGGCTCACAGAAAACCGGCGTGAAACAGCGCTTGCGCTGTGTTTCGCCGAGTGAGTGAGTTTACCGGAGGCCCAATCCCCTACCCTTTTCCCTTCCCTACCCTCCCCTATTCCCTTCCCTACCCTCCCCTATCCTATTACCCTATTCCCTCTTAAAAGGCCGGCAGCGCACCTGCAGCTCTTCTGACGCTGCGAGTGTCCATGGGCGACGGAAGTTGCTTTCCATCAGGTGACCCGTTTGCTCGTTTGCCCCCTTATTTCATAAAAAAAAAAATATATATTTTTATACTAGATATCTTACATATCAGTATCTTGCATAAGTATTACTTGTTGTATGTAAAGTATGTATCGTGTTTAAAAACATACAAACAAAAACCTTTTAAAATCCCCATTTTTACTGCAAAAAATCACCGAAAATTAACCCGAATAAAACAATATTTTGGGAAGGCTTTGATTTTAAATTAACTTTAAAAAAATTACCCGTCTTGTGCAGTCGGTTAAAGGGTCAAGGAGTTAGAAGGGCTCCATATCGAGTAACTGGATTAGTGCGACCTTAGCCGCTAACCACCACGTGGTGGTTAGCGGCTAGCCAGAATTATAATATACAATATAAATAATATTTTCTGAATAAAATAATAATAATAAAACCCTTCCACACCGGTTTCAGTCATAGTGGCGAAGTATAAATAAATAATAAATAAAAATAGTTTTATTTCTGAATAGATTTTAAAAAAATGCTTTCAGAATGTTGATACTACATGGTGCCTACCACCGGTTCGGGAACTAACCCGGCGAGAAGAACCGGCGTAAGAAACTCGCACGGGGCCCACTTTTTTACCAAAAAAAGTGAGAAAAAAATTAATCTTTTAAATAAAATTTACAATGTTGTAACTTAAAATTATACAATGTCAACATAATTGTAAGTCATACACTAATGTAGAAGTAGCCTTGCAAGAAGCCATCCTACTCCCAAGATGTGCCATCGTTTATGAAATCATTGACCTTATAATAGGCTTTGGCACACAAACGTTCTTTGACTACTTTTTTAAATTTATTAATGGAAAGATTTTGAACGTTTTCTGGGATTTTATTGTAAAGGCGTATACATTGACCTTTAAAGGATTTACTGACTTTACTAAGTCTGATCACCGGCATATCTAGCTTGTGCTTATTTCTAGTATTTCTACAGTGAATGTCACTTTTAACTTTAAATTTACTTATATTTTTTCTAACATATATTACATTATCCAAAATGTATTGAGAAGCAACAGTTAGAATACCAATTTCTTTAAATTTATCTCTCAGAGATTCTAAAGCAGACATTTTATAAATAGAACGTATGGCTCGCTTCTGCAGCACAAATATTGTATTAATGTCGGCAGCGTTTCCCCATAAAAGGATTCCATATGACATCCTACTATGAAAATAACTAAAATATACTAATCGTGCCGTGTCTTCGTCAGAAATTTCTCTAATTTTTCTGACTGCATATGCTGCAGAACTGAGCCTACCTGCAAGATTAGCAATGTGAGGACCCCACTGTAATTTACTGTCAAGTGTAATACCTAGGAATACAGTGTTATCTACCAAATTCATCTTCTCATCATTTAATAGTACATTGGTTTGGACTTGCCTAACATTGGGCAAAGTAAACTTTATACATTTAGTTTTACTAGAATTTAAAAGTAAGTTATTAACATTAAACCAATATACTATTTTTGAGAGAGCACTGTTTACCTCGTCGTAGTTCGACTGTTGTCGCTTCACTTTAAAAATAAGTGAAGTGTCATCAGCAAAAAGCACTATCTCATTATTATTATCCTTTACTAGATAAGGTAAGTCATTTATATAGATGAGAAAAAGAAATGGGCCTATGTTTGTAGTACACAAGACCACTCTTTCAGAGCCGGTTTTAGCACTATAACTAGCGCCCTGGGCGAAATTTCTTCGGAGCCCAGGGTGCTGGTAGTGCTAAAAAAACCGGCCAAGTGCGTGTCGGGCCATGCGCAATATAGGGTTCCGTAGTGCCGCTAGTTTTTGATAATTTTTGTATGGTCAATGAATGTACATTTATAACGTGTTTTACACTACTAACAACATCATCTCAGTTACGTTCAAAGGAATTTGAACGAAAAGTTCCTTTATACGTCGTCGTCGCCGAATACATTTTTTTAGTTGATCGACTATTGACCGACTATTACTCAATAACTTATGAAGTCTTCTTAGCCGTGATAAAAACTATCAATCTTTTAAATTCAGCATATTTCCTACTCTCGTGAATTTTTCACATTTCTAGAAGCAACCGTTTAGCTGGTAGAAGGGGGGAGAGGGGAATGATCTATGAATACTCGTTATATTTTTAAAAAAACTATCCAAAAATATATCCACGGTGGGGTGGACGTGAAAAAAAAAATCATCCCCGCTTGATGTGTAGGGGAGGTACCATAAAAATATATTTTTAACATTTTATATACCATTTTGTCGCCATCATTAATATTATGTGCATTCATGCCTAATAACAGCTTTGTAGGTCTTATAGTTTCTGAGCAAAACCGCGGAAAGACAGACGGACAGATGGACAGGCGGACGGACAGACCGAAACTATAAGGGTTCCTTGCTGACTTCGGCGCCCCATTTTATCCAGCGCCCTGGGCGGCCGCACAGCGTCGCCCCCCCTAAAGCTAGGAAACCGCGACATATTGCTTACATAGACAACGTTCTAGTGACGTCATTCACCGATGTATTACGGCCGCTACATGACTGCACCGCTTTTGGAGGAAACCAGAGCTTAACGCCGCTACTGCACTCTTTACTCCTTTACTCTCGTAAGTCGTAACCCAGTGGGAAGGACGACCGACACGACTAGCGACTGGCGAGAGATCAGGCGCATTTTTAATTTAATATATAAAAATAATAATTTATACTTATAATACAATAATCACAACGACTGCTAATATACTTGTATTTAAATATTTTAAGAACCTATATATTTAGTAGAACTGTATATTTTATTTACGTTTGTCCGCTGTATTTTAGTTTTAAGTTTAGTTTTAACTTAGCTACTAAATGTCGCAATAAAACCGAAAATGTATTATATTCGCGAAACCGAAAAAACCATTACAACCACTAAAGTTCAGATAAAATCAATTTACACAAGCGCACTTGAAATATAGGGTGATAACGTTTTATTATAATTATTTTTTTTAATTAAATAGTAATTAATCAGAAAAAAATTTAAAGACCTACGCTACGTTAATTTTTTGGTGCGTGGATGACGTTGTCACTAAAAGGATATATTAGTAGGGGAGGGGAGGGTGCTATTCGTGTGGTCACTCGAGCGTCATGGAGACCTAGTAGGTTTTTTACATTAGGTAAAACGGATAAAAAAATAATAAGAGGGTTTTTTATTTTAGCTATGGGTTCAGAAACTGCAGCCATTTTAAAGTTATGAAAAAGAAAATATATTCAGAAAATTGCATATTTAGGTAAATTAACAAGATTTAGACAACAAGGACCTTGATGAGTGGCAGTCTTCCACAGTGCGTTTTTCGCGTAACTTTCTGCCGCGCACTGTAAAACTCTGGAACGAACTGTCACCAGCAGTATTTCCGGACCTATACGACCTCCAAACCTTCAAGAAAAGAGCGTATTCCCTCTTAAAAGGCCGGCAACGCACCTGCAGCTCTTCTGATGTTGCGAGTGTCCATGGGCGACGGTAGTTGCTTACCATCAGGTGACCCGTTTGCTCGTTTGCCCCCTTTTTTAATAAAAAAAAGGACTATTTTTTTTTGTTTAATTTCCCCCGTACATAATACAGGTCAATTCTTACAAAAAATAATGTTTTTTAGATTGGCTTGATTGTTATGGTTTTTACATTTTTATTCTTACGAGTACATTACTTGTCTCCTACTCTCTCTGTATTACTATAGTAGGTCTGTGCCATTAGTAATATACCTATTTTTATAATAATACAGTAAGCAATACACTGTACAATATGAATTAACAATATAATATACAATAACATTATACACACAAACTAGGCCTTTGCATCCGTTGTGGATGATTTATACAGTATTTTCAGAGCGAAGTAACTACTCCTCAAATGCTGTAGGTCCTGGGACAAGATTTAAATGTCCGTATGGTTGCTCAAGCACATACGACATTCTCGCAACATAGTCGGCCTAGTCCAGAGGAAAGAACTAGTCGATACGTCTGGGACCAACTATGTGCGGGTTTCCTCATGATGTTTTCCTTCACCGTACGAGCGTCAGTATTATGTACTTGAATCAGAAAATGTCTCATTGGTACACGCCTCCACCCGGGATCGAACCTGCACCCTCTAGGAGTGCGAACCAAAGGTCTACCCATTAGGCCACGGACGCTCTATATAAACTATACACACAAGAACAATTAAAAATATATAATAAGACATCTTACATAATTATAGACAAGATATGCCACATACAATTTTTATAACGAAGTGCATATATTACGTTTGTTGATATTTGCAAATAAAATATATCCAAAGTATTAATGCCGTTTTTTTTAAAATATATATGTATATATATATTAGTAGGGGAGGGGAGGGTGCTATTCGTGTGGTCACTCGAGCGTCATGGAGACCTAGTAGGTTTTTTACATTAGGTAAAACGGATAAAAAAATAATAAGAGCGTTTTTTATTTTAGCGGTGGGTTCAGAAACTGCAGCCATTTTAAAGTTATGAAAAAGAAAATATATTCAGAAAATTGCATATTTAGGTAAATTAACAAGATTTAGACAACAAGGACCTTGATGAGTGGCAGTCTTCCACAGTGCGTTTTTCGCGTAACTTTCTGCCGCGCACTGTATAACTCTGGAACGAACTGTCACCAGCAGTATTTCCGGACCTATACGACCTCCATATATATATATATATATATATATATATATATATATATATATATATATATATATATATATATATATACATGTCTATATATATTATTTCGAATACTCTTGAATATTTATAGATTTCACATATTATATTTTATTCATTTCTAAACATATTATATTTAATACATTCTCTTGTTTCTTGGCACGTTACTATTTATTCATATTGCAGCCATAAATAGTATTATTTATAACACACAATTGGGGTACTACCTGGCGGCTGGCGGCTGGCACTACTGCGGCGGTGTTACTCGGTAAACGTGGTATTTGGTAAGCGTGCTGTGAATCCAGGTGCGCTCCACGTGCGCGTTCTTCCGCTGGTTCGTCAGGTTCGTTCGACACCGCCGCTCGCTATAGCGTCCCACTTGCGTCGAATTGGACACTCCGCACTGAACGCACTGTGCTCTGCATCAATACCTTCCTTATTACAATTAGCGCAGCAAGGTTTTGACCCCTCACACTGAGACCTATGGTGTGGTCCGGAGCAATGGCCGCACTTCGCCTCGGTCTCGCTTTCGGTGCAGAATCGCCTTCCATGACCATAGCCTAAACAGTGCGAGCACTGTATTAGGGGGGACTGGTCGGCGACTCTCACTATCTGCATGTCAATATAAGCACGACCTTCTCTGGTGAAGCACTGCCATATCACCGGGGACACTTCGAGTATTAAGTACATGTTCGGTATGGGGTTCTTTCCATCGCCTTCTATATTTAATCATTTAGTTTAGTGCAACATAAAATATCTGCGAATAGTTAGGAAAATATGAAGCTTTATTTTTTTTATATTTTAAAATGTCCCTACAGGCTTACCTAACCTTTGAATCGTCAGTGCTTTATGTGGAAGCTTCCTTGGGGTATACTTAACATCCCCTATCTTAATCTGACAGATCCGATGACATTTCAATATTCGAAAATAACTTTTTTTTAACCCACCACGTGAGAAATCTGATTTCTATACCAAGATAACTAGACACATGTCGGAAGCCTATACAAGCTTTATCTGACACGCTCGAGCTTGTCGCGAAATCCCTTCTTCCCCTCCCCAACTATATTATTATTGAACTGTTTCCACGCTAGAGGCAGCAGCAGCACAGACAGTAAACAGTGTTTCTGTCAATATTCTGATATGACGAGTGTAACATGTACCGGATTATTTACTGTAATTTTCTTCAAAAAGACCTAAGTCGCGTAATATTCCCTATTGTTGTTATTTTTTCATTGACAGCTACTTCACATAACATTGATGTGCCAAAACATCTCTCTCCCCCTATAGCATGATAATATTATAATATGTTCTAAGTTCTTACTAATTATTGTAGTATGTTATTATGTAATTTGCCGCAATTAAATATTAAAATATGGTTTAATTCCATCTAGTGATTGACTTCTGGTATATTATGTTGCGCACAACTTAAAGATCGCCCAAGAAATACTGGAGGGAAAAGTTTGATTTTCAGGTCTCTTTGGTGGGGCGAGGAGCGAGCGGGGCGCGCGGGGACACGCTATTGACAGATCAGTGATCAGACGGATCGTTATTGTAGATCGCGATTATACGGTGACACATTATTGGTAGGTATTGTAACGCCTCCGTGGTCCAGTGGTTCAGAGCATGGCTCTTGACTCGGAGGTCGTGGGTTCGATTCCCGCGATGTAAATATGTTATTTCCAAGTTTGGTTAGGACAATCCAGGCTGAACACCTGATTGTCTGACTAGTAAGATGATCCATGCGTCGGATGGGCATATAAAAAGTCGGTTCTGCGCGTTATCTCTCGCCAGTCGTGTCGGTCTTTCGTCCCATAACCCAGTTCTCATAACCCAGTTATGAGAGTAAAAGGAATAGAGAGTGCTCTTATGTACTGCGCACACACTTGGGCACTATAAAAATTACCCCTGCGTACCTGGCTTGGTTTCAATGAAGCCGGCCACCGTCACCGAAACCGGTGTGGGAGTTATTATTATTGTACCATGAAAGAAATTGATCCATAGGCTGATGGCAGACCAACGTCGTTTGGTCGGATTATGTTAATTCAATGCTAGTCGTGATCTGTCTGCTGTCGGCTGGGATTTACAAAACGCGACCAAATTACTTAGCTCCGGCACCTGATATGAATCAACTTCTCTGATAGTACGTTATTGGTACCATCGTGAAAATTGATTCCTAGTCAGATGGTGGACCTAAGGGTGGGTTGCACCAACTTACTTAACCTATAACTGTAACTTTAACTATAACTACAATGCAAATTGTCAAATCTTTGGTTAAAGTCAATAATGGACGCCATATTTAACGATAGCCATAGTGCTCCACAAGGCTTTAAATGAACGTGGCGACAAAAGGAACTAACGCTGTCATCATACAAAAACGCCATTTTTGACTGTTCTCATTTACCAGCAGCGCTCCCGCCCACGTTCATTTAAAGCCTTGTCGGACCAGCAACAGACATCTGTCAAATTCTGTGGTCAAAGTTAAGGTTAAAGTTAAGTTAGCCTTAACTATAACCATAACATTGACCATAACTGTAACTATAACCACGCCTCTGGTGCAACCCACCCTAAGTAATTTGGTAGCGTTAAGTCAAACTCATCCGACCGATCACCGATCACAGCTAACATTGAATTGACATAAGCCGACCAAACGACGTAGGTCTGTCAACTGCCTAGGAATCAATTTCCTCGGGTATACATTATTTGCTGTACGAATGTAAATAGATTTTTATGTAAAATACTAATTTTCAATTTCCATAAATTAATTTCACAAATAATATTATTGTAAAGTTAAGATTTTAGATTAAATAGTAATTTAATGTTGTTAATAATTTTGTAACAGCCTGTGTTACATATTATTTACAAGGAAACTAGTGCATAAAGCTCGTAAAACAGAATTTTGGTATTCAAAAAAAAGGTTTACAAAGATTTTCTGTGACTTTGTCTCTGTTGTTTTGTTTTTGATGTTGCCCATAACTTCTACGCCGAAATTTTCTGGTCGTGCGGGAACTGTACATCTTGCTGTGAAAAACAATATTCACAGGCGCTCGGCTCGGAATTGTAACTTCCTCATTTTTCGGAAGTCGATTAAAAGTAATCCTTTTCATTTTCCTGGGTTGTAAGTTATCTCTATGTTAAATTCCATCTAAATCAGCTACGTGCTTCAAGAGTTATCAGACGGACAGTAAGACATAGCTTTCACTTATTATTAGTATGAATAGTAGTAGTTAGTAGACATTAAGATCTACTTATCCACCACTTAGCGACAAACAGACAAGTAAATTACCGTATTATGTAATACCGTCCTCAGTAATAAAACATGATTGCAATGCGCGACGACATTTTTACATTCAGTCTATAACGAGCTGTGGTCAAGTGTGGACTGAAGATGGAGTTCATCCCGGAGACACCGTACCTGAAGTTACCTCCAGACACCCTGGAGGTGGTGAGGAAGGACATCGGCTTGGGGAAGCCCGGGGAGATGAAGGAAGCCGTCAGGATCCTGGACGAATGGGTGCACCAGCAGTCGCATTTTTTGGAAAAAGATTTTCGTAAGTAAAGAAAGAGTTTATAAATAACTAGATGTCGCCCGCAACTCCGTTGCGCCTAAATTCGTTTATCGCGCGGAAACCGTACATTTTTCGTGATAAATAGTATCCTATGTAATCTCGCGATTCAAAGTAGGTATCTCTATACCAAGTTTCAGCCAAATCGGTTCAGCGGTTTGGGCGTGAAGAGGTAACAGACAGACAGACACACTTTCGCATTTATAATATTAGTAAGTATGGAGGTATGGATAGTATGGGGTAAAGTTCATTTCTTGGCAACGGTTTTTTCATGAATAATTTTTTGAGTAAAGAAAATAGGATCCATTCACGTATGTGTTATAGGAAAAGCCCCAAACCTTAGAGATTGGTGGCGGCAACATATTTTTAACATCAAATTATGTTCTACTATATTTTTTAATGATCGTATAAGAAGTGCTGCTACTTATGAGCAGAATTAAATTATTTACTAGAAGTTGCTTGAGCCCCGAAGGCGTAAAATCAATCGTAATGGTACATTTTCCGGCGATAAAATGTATCCCCCGTTCTTTGCCGTGGTGAGTGGTCAATACTATGTCTCTGCCAAATTTTATAGACCCTGTATTTTGGAACATAATACAGACGCAAACCAACAAACAAAATTTTCCTTTTATAGATAACTTGATAAGACAGGCATATTTTCAAGATAAATTTTGGTGTGACAAAAACAATCCTAGCTCAAAGTATCGATTATTTTATAAGACCTTTGGTCAATTTTTCACAAGGCGTTTTCCTCTAGGATTTGTAACTTCCGTGGTCCTTTAAAAGTAATAAACCTGTGACCTAGTTTTAAGCACTAGGTAAACGGCCTCAAAGTGACTCACACTCAAAAGTAGTTAAGTAGAATTTAATTATATGCTGGTAATTTTTAAGTGGTTTGCTAATCCCTGAAGGCTAAGAAAAAAAAAAAATAATTCATAATACGATTGGAGTCTAAATTATACTTACATGGGTAAATGCCCGGGCATTTTGTGCGTTTACGAGGGTTAATACTTAATCTATATTAATACTAGCTGACCCGGCAAATATTGTTTTGCCATAAAAATTATTTCTAGTATCAATATAAAAAGTAGATAAAAACCTATTCTCAGGTCTAACGAATGTACATAACAAATTTCATTAAAATTGGTTGATCCATTTTGGAGGAATTCGCGCACAAACACTTTGACACGAGAATTTTATATATTAGACTAGCTGACCCGGCAAACGTTGTTTTGCCATATAAATTATTTATAAAAAGTAGATAAAAACCTATTCTCAGGCCTAACGAATGTACATACAAAATTTCATTAAAATCGGTTGAGCCGTTTTGGAGGAGTTCGCGCACAAACACTGTGACACGAGTATAAATCTATACTATCTATACTTAATATTATAAAGCGGAAGAGTTTGTTTGTTTGTTTGAACGCGATAATCTCAGGAACTACTGGTCCGATTTGAAAAATTCTTTCAGTGTTAGATAGCCCATTTATCGAGGAAGGCTATAGGCTATATTTTATCAGGCTAAAATTAATAGGAGCGAAGAAAGGACTTATTTGAACGCGCTAATCTCAGGGACTACTGGTCCGATTTGAAAAATTCTTTCAGTGTTAGATAGTCCATTTATCGAGAAAGGCTATAGGTTATATTTTATCACGCTAAAGCTAATAGGAGCGAAGAAATAGAAGAAAATGTGGAAAAAACGGGGGAAATTATTTGAAAGGGCTTATCTAACGAACTACTAGAGTTATTGTCTGTTATTTGGGTCAGACAAGAAGTAGACCACGTGAAGGATCATAGAATATTTTTTGTAGACTGATTTGTCTGTGAAATATCTAATTTACGCGGGCGAAGCCGCGCGGAACGTCTAGTTAGATTATAAAGCTGAAGAGGTTGTTTTTTTTTTTTTTTTAAAGTAGGCAGGTCGCTGTAGCCCTGACGTCACTGCGACCTATTAGGATCTATTGTGACTCCTTCGCACTAGAGTATCATCCCCAACCCAATACTGCTCATAAATTGAACGATATAGTTGGGGTTGGTGTCACGAATTTCCTCTGTGGATGAGTATTCGTGGCGACCAAGGTGTCTGTTCCTGCTCTGTAGTAGAGCAGGACAGTCGAGGAGAAGGTGAATAGGTGTTTCATCCTCCTCCTCACAGAATCTGCAAGTCGTTGTGCTACAAATGCCCATTCTGTTTAGGTGTTTGTTGAGCTTGCAGTGCCCAGTTAGGCTTCTGGTAAGGATTCTTAATTAGTTCCTACCCAAGGTGAGCACTAATTCTGATAGTTTCTTGTTGAAGCCAGGAATTAGTGCCTTGGAGTGTTCAAGGCCAGGGGTCTCAGCTCATTGCTTCCTGCATAGTCTGTGACCCCATTCCTTGAGCACTTGTTTTGTGGTACTGGGAGTTATACCACAGACTGGTTTTGGGCCATATATGAGACTCTCGGCCCCAAGCCTAGCCAGTTCGTCAGCGGTTTCATTTCTGGGGACGTTACTGTGGCCCGGGACCCATACTAGACGGATGTTGTTGTTCCTTCCCAGCATGTTCAACGTCTCAATGCATTCCAGAACTAATTTGGACGAGACTTCTGCGGCAGTCAATGCTTTAAGTGCAGCTTGACTATCGGAGAAGATAAAAACGTTTTTATTAACTAGGGCCATCTTCAGGCTTTCTAGTGAACAACCGAGGATAACGAAGACTTCAGCCTGAAACACGGTCGCAAACTCCCCCAAACAGGCGTATTTCCCTTTTGGTGGCCTGCCTCCGTAGAATCCGGCTCCCGCACGGTTGTCTTTCCTTGATCCATCCGTGAACCAAACTATGTCGCTAGGGCGGACATCGATTGGGATTTTTCTATCCCAGTCTTCCCTGGAAGGTATAAAAACCTGGTATAGCTTCGAAAAGCTGCGCACCTTGATCATGGCATCTGATGGCATGGCCATGACAGGTGATTCATTGAGAGACTGTTCCAGCTGTCGAAAAGGGGTAGAGGCCCAATTCGTCCTGCCTGCCGTCCTGGCCCTGAAAGCCACCTTTTTGGCCTCCATCTGAACAAGCAGAGGAAGCGGAGTTAAGTTGATTAGGGCCTCGAGGGAAGCGGCGGGTGTTGACGAGAGTGCACCCGTGATTATAAGACATGCCAGTCTCTGTACGCTGTTTAGACTTTTATTACAGTTTACTTGTTCAGCCTTTTTATGCCACACTACGCAGCCATATGTGGTTATCGGTCTCACTACGGCTGTATATAGCCATAGCATTGCCTTCGGCCGAATACCCCATTTAGAGCTGACAAGCTTCCAACAGGAACCCAGAGCACATCTACCCTTTTTCGTAATATACTCGATGTGCCTATTCCAAGTGAGTCCTTTGTCTAGGATTACTCCTAGATATTTGACATCACCCGCAAACTTAATAGTTTTTCCGAAGAGTGTTGGGGGTCTTAGTCCCTCCAACTTTCTCTTTTTGGTGAAAGGTATCAAGACTGTCTTATCAGCGTTTACTGTTAGCTTGACCCTTTGGCACCAATCCTCGACGACTCTTAGTGCTGACTGCATCAACCCAGCGACCACCGATGCGCATTTACCCACCACCATAATCGCCAGGTCGTCAGCGTACCCTTGAGCGTAGTAAACTAAGAGGTTCAGTTCCCTTAGTAGCTCATCCACTACCAGGGACCATTCCAGGGGTGACAGCACACCTCCTTGTGGGCACCCTTGTGTCAGCCTGATTTTGAGTGTCAGGTCCATAATAGTCGATGAGGCTACCCTGTTGTCGAGCGTGGCTTTGATCCATTTCCTAGTAGTTGGATTTATATTCTTTGAAGCCAGGCCATTTGTGATAGAGCTGGTTGAAGTATTATCGAATGCGCCTTCAATTTTGCAAAGAGTTTGTTTGTTTGAACGCGCTAATCTCAGGAACTACTGGTTCGAATTGAAAAATTCTTTTTGTGTTGGATAGCACATTTATCGAGGAAGGCTTTAAGCTATATAAAATCACGCTGAGACCAATATGAGCGAAGACACATTGGAAAATGTAGAAAAAAGCGCGGAAAATTGTTCATCTTTGAGAGCTTCCGTTGCGTGCGCTGCGAAAACGGTCCAAGATACCTAAAAATATGTATGCAAGAATAATTCCTATTTATGACGACCTCTGTGGCTCAATTGGTTGAGTGTGTGGCAGCTCAAGCCGGGGGTCGCGGGTTCGAATCCCGCCGACGGAACAAAAAGTTTTCAATGTTCCCGGGTCTGGTTGTGTATTAAATATGTGTATAATATAATTAAAATCTTAAATATACCTATATATAGTATAAAAAGTATCAAATATATTTCCGTTGTCTGGTACCTGTAACACAAGTCCTTCAGGTACTTAGCACGGGGCCAGACTGACGTGGTGTGAAGCGTCTATAGATATTATTTATTTATTTTATGAAAAATAATCCTTTTTAAATGATCTAAAAATTTGTCCGTGATAGTACATGTCTATCTTTTAAGATAAACTCGCAGTCATCTAGTAAAAAATAACCTTTTATGCTCTACATTTGCCCGATCCATTAATAAAACTAATTTTCCAGCCCCGCATTACCTGGAGATGACGATAGTTATGGCCAAGGGTTCCCTGGAGCGAGCCAAGCGCGTGATAGAGAACATCACCACCGCTAGGACTCTGAGACCGGAGTACTTCCTGCCCATAGACCCCAGGGTCCACTACGAAGCCTTCAAGGAGCATTTGTAAGTTGGAGATATTTTAATACTCACAAAAAATATGATTGAGTTTTGTAGGGTAGGCTAACCTAAACAGATTGCCCGATAGAAAAAAATACGTGTGGCACTCGGGCCGTGGTAAAGCTATTGCATAGCGTTTTTATCAACTTATGCAATTATAATTCGCATACGTCTAGTCGCACGCATACAAACACCGTGCCTAAGTTTAGCAACGCCTCACCGCTGTGCCGGTCGGAAGTGTTAGGTTTTTTTCGTTACGGAATTTCTTGATTCGGTCGCCGCGCTTAAAGCCCGCGATAAAAGCTATGCAGTAGTTTAAAACTTTTGTCATAGCAAATATTGCAAATATGTGACGCAGCAATGTAATGTATTTTTAAATGTGCCATGCAAAACTGGACTTTATTTTCTACACAAACAGACACAATTTTTGACAGACTTGCCACCCGCAGACTTGCCTTCCGAACGCCTTATTTACGCAACTCCGTTGCGCCAAAATTCATTTATCGCGCAGAACCGTATATTTTTCCGAAGATAAAAAGTATCCTATGTCCTTTCCCGGGACTCAAAATATTTCCATACCAAATTTCAGCAAAATCGGTTAAGCGGTTTGGGCGTAAAGAGGTAACAGACAAACAGACACACTTTCGCATTTATGATATTATATTATATTATATAATTATTAAGTATGGATAATTTATCGCATGATCATTAATTATTGTTGTTTGAAAAGATGTAATATGATCTTCTTGTTCAGGTAAAATGCATGTAGTTTAAAATACTTGATATCAAATTAAATACAATGTTTCACGTTGTAATAAAGACTTTAGCAGTCAGTCCATTATCATAATGTCGTTAGTTTAATAATGGATGCTGTTAAGCATTGGTTTACTAACCCACATCGAACTAGTTTTGAGTAATCGGCGTTTTAAGTTTTTTTGGAATAATCTTTATTTTCTGCTTATTTTAAGCAAAAAAAATGTTATAGTGCGGTATCATTTTTTCTGTTAAAATGCGTAGATTATGATTATGAAAAAACCATTTTAATTTTACATTCAGTTTTAAGAGTAAATGTATAAAAATGGTTAATGCTAAATTGCTATAGGACTTATTAGTTATTACATTTAGCATTAATGTCGTATGTGATTTAACACATTCTGATTTCTTCTTTCAATACAAATTTAAAAGACAAAATGTTATAAAATTACCTCGTCACGCCCACACCGCTGAACCGATTTTTCTGAAATTTGGTATGGAGATACTTGGAGTCCCGGGAAAGAACATAGGATCCTTTTTATTCCAAAAAATATGCGGTTCCCAGGCATTTAATAAAAATTATTTCTGCTTAAACCGCTACATGGATTTCGATGATATTTGGTATGCAGATACGTTATGTCTCGGGAAAGGACATAAGATACTTTACATCCAGGAAAAAGGTACGGTACCCGTGTGATAAACGAAAATGATTTGTGCCTAAGCCGCCGAACCGATTTTGATGAAAATCGGTGTGCACATACTTTGACTCTCGTGAAAGGACATAAGATAATTATTACCTATCTTTAAAAATGTACGGTTACTGCGTTATAAAGTTTCTTATTTTGCGCCTAAACCGCTGAACCGATTTTGATGAAACTTGGTATGGAGATGCTTTGAGTCCCGAAAAAGGCCATAGGACCCTTTTTATGACGAAAAAATGTACGGTCCCCAGGAATTAAATAAAAAAGATTTCTGCTTATACCGCTACATGGACTTCGATGATATTTGGTATCCTGATACGTTATGTCTCGGGAAAGGACATAGGATACTTTATACAGGGTGTAACAAAAATAAGTGATAATACTTTAGAGTGTGTACGTGTTCCTTGTAGAGAGTTCACTGTGAAAGTAGCAGCGCTGAAAGACCAAATTTTTTTTTACTTTTGTATGGGCAAACTCGTGACGCTCGGGCTCTTGCTCATACAAAAGTGAAAAAAAAATTCGTCTTTCAGCGCTGCTACTTTCACAGTGAACTCTCTACAAGGAACTCGTACACACCCTAAAGTTTTATCACTTATTTTGTTACACACTGTATACTTATGGAAAAAAGTGTACGGTACCCTTGTACTAAACAAAAATGATTTGCGCCTAAGCCGCAGAAACGATTTTGATGAAACTTGGTGTGCACATACTTTGACTTTCGTGAAAGGACAAAATAATTTTTATCTTTAAAAAATGTACGGTTACTGCGTTATTAAGTTTTTTATTTAGCGCTTAAACCGCTGAACCGATTTTGATTAAATTTGGTAAGTATGATATTATAGGATAGATAGGATATTATCCATCCCAGAAAATGTACGGTTCCCGGGCAATAAATAAAAATGATTTATGCTTGTACCGCCAAACTGATTTCGATGATATTTGGTATGCGGCTGCATTGTTTCTCGGGAAAGAACACTGTACACTTTTTATCCTGGAAAAGCCGCCAAACCGATTTAAATGGTTATAATATAGATATTTTAAGACCCGGATAACTGATAAGGATATAATAATATATCTATGGACGCTTCACACCACGTCAGTCTGGCCCCGTGCTAAGTACCTCCAGGACTTGTGTTACAGGTACCAGACAACGGAAATATATTTAATACTTTTATACTATACATATATTTAAGATTTTTATTATATCATACACATAATATTTAATACACATCCAGACCCGGGAACATTGAAAACTTTTTGTTCCGTCGGCGGGATTCGAACCCGCGACCCCCGGCTTGAGCTGCCACACACTCAACCAATTGAGCCACAGAGGTCGTCAAAATATAATAATATAATGGTTTTTAATATCCCATAAATGTACGGTTCCCGCTCGAAAAAACTTTAATCTTTTGCGGTTTAACCGCAGAACCTGGAGAGTATCTCCAGGTTCTGCGGCTATGCGGTATAAGGCCCTGGAAAGGACGTAGGATAGTTTATAATACGGTAAAATGTACGATTCACACGTGATAAACTAATTTCTACATTAACTAAATTTAATCAAAATCAGTTCAGCAGCTTAAACGCAAATTAATAAAATTTGTTGCGTGAAAACTGTACATTTTCCATGATTAAAATTATCCTATGTCCTTCTCCAAGACCTAACGTAATATCTATATTCTATATACTAAATGTCATCGATATCATAAGCCAAAATCATTTTTGTTGACTGCGCGGGAACCGTACATTTTCCGAGACAAAAAGTATCTTATGTGATTTTAAGTGACTCAAAGTATCTGCATACAAAATTTTATCAAAATTGGTTCAGCGGTTTGAGCACAAATCAATTTAGAAACATAGTACATAAATGCTAAATACAAAACCTCACTTAGAGGAATAAGCAATAACAATTTTTGTACTCTAGAATATGCTACAGTGGGTTTTCAAAAAAATGGATTTCACTGTCGTAAACCTTATATTCTAAAGAATAAAACTGCATTATTAACTCAAAACCCGATTTTATGTGGAATGGAACACCAATGCTAAACAGCAGCCAATTATAGTGATGACTGATGAGAGATAATTAAAAAGAACAAGGAAGTGACACAAGGATCTAAAGAAAAATAGTAATCCTTGTTAATCTGTATTTATCTACATTTCTTTACTAAAAGTAATAAAGATGAAGGCTTTGATTTTATGTTTTTTCGTCAGTATTGGCTCCCGAAACTACTCGACCAATGGGGTGAAATATGCAAATAACATATTACTTTCTGCACGAGTTCCTATGGGGGCTGGGGCTGATTATTATTGGAACGAAGTTCCTTATCACGCGTTGCGAAAGGAGGCTAGACGGAAAAAGTTGTAACGACACATTTTTATTAGTTCCTGCGCAGTAGGGGCAGAGGGCGTTGATAGTATTCCTAGGCGTCAACTAGATGGCGTTTTTGAGAATAAACAAACAGTGACATCTACCGGACGTTTAAATAAATTTTATTACAATTCCACAAAAGTGTCGTTGTTAGTATTCCTGGGCGTCAATAGATGGCGTTTTTTTATAACTTCGTTCCATCCGGGTGTCCCTTGACACCTCTCAGGTTTTTATTTAATCAGGGTCTGTGGAGCGAGTGTTTGCAAGTGTGCCCGTGACATTCCAAAGTACACCTTAATTATTCTTTTAATCCTCAAAGTTTGCTCACAACCATACTCGCCTCCATAAGAACTTTTAGTATACTCCATTTAACTTAGAATATTTACTTCGGTATTTCTAGCATTATGATCATTTTAAATTAATAATATCGAAAGCAGATGTTTTTTTGCTTTCAATATTTTCATTTCACGTCACGCTTAAGGATCTCCTTATCATGTATATCCGAGGAAATTCATTCCTAGGCAGTTGACAGACCAACGTCATTTGGTCGGATCATGTCAATTCAATGTTATTTGTGATCTGTCGGCTGGGTTTGACATAACGCGACCAAACTACGTAGGTCTGCCATCTGCTATGAATCATTTTCTTTGATGGTACATTACACGGGCATCTGCCCTTCTGCTGTCGCTTAGCTGTCCCCTGTCTGTTGCAGCAAGCTGCTGGCGACGCCGCAGCTGACGTCGGAGTACTACCGCATCATCATTGTCAAGCTGATGGGCAAGATATCCAACGAGGTCATGGCCCCCGTCTACAAGTTCGCTTATATCGTAAGTTCGATATCATTTTGTCATTTTTCAGTTTCTGAACACCATAGAAAGCAGGAAGTGTAAGTGAGGCGTAAAGATTCCTCGTAACTTTTTCTGATTAGTATCGTTGCGGGTTCCTACTTATAGGACAGCTTCAGTATGTCCCTCGGGCTATTTTTCATACGGATATTTTCATACTGCTGTCGACCCTAGCTCAGAGGAGTTGCAGCGCTAGGAATGTTTAGTTGCCCAAATTCCAGTTTGGGCATACGTATGTGGTGGACGTCTAGTTCGAGGTGCAGTGGTAGTTGCAACTACGTAAAATGGGTTTTTTAAATAATGTTTTTTCTAACGGAAATGTCATTATTTAAGTATGAAAAAAGTACCGTTTTAAAATTGAGAAAATTTACTAAGTATACGAATAGATATTAATTATATCAGTACACAATTTGAAAAATTCTGCTCGATAGAAAAAAAAAAATCAAAGATGGTCATTATTAACGCTGTTTTTCATAATTAACCTATTTTATGGCTAAATTACATAAATTTCTAGAAAAACAAAAATGTATTACTATCAGAGAAGTCGATTCCTAGGCAGATGGGGGACCAACGTAGTTTGGTCGCGTTACGTCAAACCCAGCCGACAGATCACAATTAACATTGAATTGACATGAGCCGACCAAATGACGTTGGTCTGTCAACTGCCTAGGAATCAATTTCCTCGATGGTACATTTGTCATAACATAACCTAAACAATTTGATATATTTGATAATAGTATATAAGTATAAATACTAAAAACAAAAGGTTTTTTCCTCCTATTTCGCCCTATCAAGGACGCAGCAAGCGTCGTAACCGCCACTGTACAAAGCGCGTGATATGAACGTTATTTTAATGTCCTTTACATCGATATTCGTACTGACAGACGTCGACCTGCTAATTTTAGGGACTACCTGGCCTTAACAAATAAGCATTTCTTATTTTGAACCTGACGCATAAACTAGGAGTAAAGCTTCTTTCTCGTATACATATATGTGGTTTCATAAGATATATAGGATCGAGTCCTATTTATCTGATGAAACGTAGCAAAAGAGGAGAACACTTCTCAAATCTCTAGTGTCCAAATATCTAATAAGTGTCGCTTACAGAGCCTGGACTACATCAAGGCGCACGATTATAACAGCGGGATAGTGCTGGTGTTCGACATGACGGACACCGACCTGCAGCACTTCATCACGCACGTCAACTTCTTCCAGCTGAGGATCTGTCTGCTGACCTTCCTGGTGAGTAGAACCCCGTATTCTTTCGGGATACTTGGCAGGAGCAGTTGACCAGAATTATCTGGCAAGGTTACCGAGCCTAAAGTCTGTGCCTTTGGAGCGTTTGGACGGAGTAGACAGAACTAACGTACCTCGACTTCAAACAAACGGGCGAATCTACGCGAGTTGGGCGCGAGTACCACTTTCACAAAGCTGAGTAATGCTAAGGACTCAAATACACGATCGAGCAATCACGTAGAGTAAAAACCACGGCTCGGGCTTTCGTCCACACATTCAGCATTACTCGATAGTTTTACTCCAAATCGAGTAAAAATTATCGTGTGGACCGCAAAACTCACACGCTTGAGTATGGCTTGAGTAAAGCTCGACGGCTCGCGTCGAGTAAGTTCGAAGGAAATAAATTCCATTGAGCCGGCTCGATGCGAGCCTTCGAGCTGTGAGTTTTGCGGTCCACACGGTAATTTTAACTCGATTTTAAGTAAAACTATCGAGTAAAACCGTATGTGAGTACTTAGCATAAGGGCTATAATACCTTACCGGGACGCCATCGCGACGTAGCCAGTGACGTTACCATGGCAACGTCCAAGCAACGTCTGGCGCCTCTACGTCGCCGTAAAGCGGTGTTTTTAAACTTAACTTTAAAGATGCGCTTACACGGGCAATAATTGCTCGGCGACACGAATGGAGCGATCTGGAGCAATTAGTGGAGCAATATGGAGCAATTTATTTCATATCGCTCAATGTCATATCGCTCAAATATTCGATGGCCACATCACTCAATATTGTATTGCGCAATATTGCTGCTTGTTACCGCAAATTGCTTGATGTAGTCGTGACGTCAAAGTTGAAGAGAATTGACTGGAGTTGAGCAATTTTAGTTGCCCGTATAAGTGCACCATAAGAATTAACAAAAAATTAAAACCGACTTCCAAGGTAAAAACAATAATAAAATCCTTATAATATGAACTAAAAAGTATTAAATAACGTTTCCTATCTAATAGTGCCTTTTTCCGAATTCGGCTAAACCTCAACTATTTCTGTACTCAATCTTCATTTTGAAGTCGGTACCAGATATAGCTGAATCTTCAGTTCTCTGACAGAATAGGTATTTGAAATTTTTGGAACTGGCACCGACTTCAAAATTATGAAGATTGAGTACAGAAATAGTTGAGGTTTAGCCGAATTCGGAAAAAGGCACTATTAGATAGGAAACGTTATTTAATACTTTTTAGTTCATATTATAAGGATTTTATTATTGTTTTTACCTTGGAAGTCGGTTTTAATTTTTTGTTAAAAATAATAATTTCACTCTTTTTAGTTACCTAGTAAACCATCGCGTATATTCTACGTATCTTATTACAATTTGTTAAGAGTCACACTCAATGCGATTGTGTTTCTTATTCCTATTACGATGTAGATTGTTTTCCTGTGTAAGTATTTTCATACTAAGGGTTCAATTTTTTATCTCGATCGTGGGAATCGCAGACACAATAGATTTTTAATTGTTATGCGGCAGCCGGGTGCCGCTTGGGGATTGATGGGTTAATAGTTAAACTAGTGTAGTACCTATCGAAGCAACTTACTTCTCTTTTTTCTTTCGAATCTCAAAAGTAATGTCAAATGTGTGCCTTACGCTCTGGAGTTAAGGTTGACTTTGTTATGTTCAATTTTGTGGTACATATTAAGTCGCTTAGAATTTGAATCATTTATTTTGAAACAACATTATATTTTTATTAAAATCGCTATGAAAAGTACCAATTATTATAAGGACATAACGTGATGATATAATTATGGTGTTGTGCGGGCATATTGTATCAATATACAACCATGTGACACTGGTGACCCTGACGTGGTAATGATAATGATGATGATGATGATGAATGTAATTTGCATAGTAGCATATTATGCTTTCAGTTCTTAAAACAGCGCCTAAACCCCCAAACTTGTATCTATAAGGAATCCGGAGTTCTCTTAGTATCTTCGGAACCATAGTACACCTTGGTGGAAAATCTTGCGTTTTGGTAGCATATGCTTAGGATACTTCTCATAAAACCAAAATCATCATATGTTTCCATATAAATTTTGAGGAGTTCCCTCGATTACTCATGGATCCCATCATCAGATCACCACTTTTGTGAAAATGGGACCAAATTGGAGGGAAACCTAATAGAACAAAACAAAAATTTTGAAAATCGGTTCACAAACGGCGGAGTAATCGTTGAACATACAAAAAAAAATATATATCCACAGCCGAACATATAACCTCCTCCTTTTTGGAAGTCGGTTAAAAACACCGCTTTACGGCGACGTAGAGGCGCCAGACGTTGCTTGGACGTTGCCATGGTAACGTCACTGGCCACGTCGCGTCGGCGTCCCGGTGAGGTATGACTCTTACGCATAAGGGTTAATTCAGACCGCACCGCGACGCGTAGATGCATTGTATGGATTTGACAGATTTCAATTGCGTCTTGCAAATCTGTCAAATCCATATGAATTTCGAAATGCATCTACACGTCGTGTTGCGGTCTGAATTAACCCTTAGTACGGCGCGCCGATACGACATACTTCGTCAAACGGGTCCCAGACAGACAGACAGACGCGGCCTGCGGTGGCGGTGGCGGTGGCGGTCAGTTGGATGACTCGAGAGTTCTAGGAATGACACAGACACACGCGGCCACGCGGCCAAGCCATTCAACTGACCGCCACCGCCACCGCCACCGCAGGCCGCGTCCGTCTGGGAGACGCTTTAATTCGAGTCGGCGGAGTCGGCCTACTCGTTAGTTCTGTTTACTCTGGCTTGGATGTCAAACTCCGAAGACTTGACATTGCAGGCAGAGTAGAGTTAGTTCAGTTTACTCTGTTACAGGCGGGGCACTCGGCAATGCTAAAAGAGATTTTAGCTTTGCCGGTAATGTATAACATACATTACCTGTTCATTATTATAGTTTGGATCAACCATTTTAAACTGTGTATCAAAATCAAAAGTACGTTTTACGTACGTAATCAAAAGTACATTTTATGCTACCTAAAGGTGTATTTATGCAATAAATGAGTTGATTTATCAATATCCAATCATCATGAAGTAGATTAAAAACATTCGAGTACATTATAAGAACTAACTATACCTATTTACAGGTAATTAGTCCAAGTCATTCAGCAAATTGGTTTCTCGGCCATCGTTATAATTATAAACATCACTACAACTATTATATTTTAGCACCATCATAACTAGGAAAAGTGTAGTCGTCACGCATACCTTTGTCATTAGGTATTTGCGTCACATCTGTAATCTGTTGCTCTCGTTTAAATGTTATATTAATTGCCTTAAAGATTTAAATCCTTTGATTTTTTGTCAGGGTTTTTAGTTGAATTTATCAGTTGTCCATTTATTCAAAAGCGCTCTATCTTCAAAACTCTTACCCCCTTACTAATAAAAAGTTACACAGCGTGTATAGAGGGTGCATAAGATTTTTTCTACTAATAATCATTTTTTGACATAAGGCCTGTATAATGGTGCTGTCATTTCCATACTAATTTCTCTGTATAGACTCTCTGTAACGTGTGTGTAACTTAAAAACTCCTATTTAACTATTTACACGTTGAACGCATGTTTAAGAAGTTTTTATTAGTAAGAGGGCTAAAGTTTACGTTCCTACAAGCTAGTAAATCAGTTGCACTATTATTATATGTAAACTATGGGTGATAAACATTCAGCACGGTAATTAACTAGTACAAAACAGAATTCAATTACATTAAGTAGTTCTATTTACAGCCAGTTTTAGCGAAACCGCAAGTGTCTACTGTATTACCATGATGACCCTTTGATATGATATCAGGGAGCCCGAGGGACGTGCTGTCTTGAACCCACAACAAAATTAATCATAAGAAAATAGAAGGAGTAGGAAGTACCAGTTTCCTCTTCCCATATAAATCGGGAAACAGCACAAAGTTGCAGTGACCGAAAGTCAAGTTCCTTGAGAACCACAGGAATTAATGTTAAAGTCCACAGACATAGATCAAGATAGATACCGCATGTCGCTCCATTTGTATGAAAACGAGCGTGTCACTTTTTTCCTACCTACTGTGGCGTACCGATGATAAGAAACGTGTCCATTATCAAAGCCAACGTTTCTATTTGAATTTCTACAGCTCAATATGGCACAATTAGGCATTTAGGCAATTTTAAAATTCCGATTGATGTCCGATTCCGTTAGCAGACTAAAGAACAGACTTTCGAAAGACGAGCATTGCTCGTCGTTTGGGAACGCGATATGGCACGCGAAGTACATACACATGCGGTATCTATCTTGATCTATGTCTGTGTTAAAGTCAATGCCGATTAAGTCATAAGCTTCGAACTTTGGTTGGACACTATTCGTAACTGTCGCTGGACTATAAGTTTCAAAATGATAAATAAGCTGCTATAGTAAATACGGTCATTCAATCGTCATGAGTTTATTTACATGTGTGTGTATGGCTACGTGATGATTTAATATATAATTGTAATTTTCCACGTGTTTTTCTCGTAAAGTAAAAGTTTGTTATGGTATTTATAACGGCATAGGAATCAAATTGTAAACACACAAGGAGTTGCATCTTATAATTCAACTTTATTTTCTACAAATAAGACTTTCTTTGTAGAGCTGCTCCAAAAAGAAGATGAGAGACACATATCATCCTCTCATGTTTCAAAAACTACTATACCTACCAAAGATACATTTACCTTTTTTTTACTCTTTGCAGTCCAATATACCAAACTGGCCCTTTAGCAAAGACGTTTTCTTTATCACTTCTTTATATAATCGCAGATCAAAATTTCTGAAATGAACATATATACCATGCATTGACATAACAAACTAAGGTATATACCATGAGTACCATGGTTGATACCATGAGTCGGATGTCAACTTTATTTTATCGAACGTTCACGTCAATTTCATACATTTTGATTGGCGATTCTATAAAGAAGCGATAAAGAAAAAGGCTAAAGGGCCTGATCTGAAAACAACTTCTCTTCTCAAAGTAGTAGTACTCCTTCTTCATACTGATATTATAAAACATCATTAATTTCTTCTTCTCTTCAGGAAGCATACGGCATGCGCCTCAAGCGGTGCCACCTCCTCACGCCCTCCAAGATAGTCCACTCCTTCATCTCTCTGTTCCGCCCCATCCTCAGCAAGAAGATCTTCGACCGGGTGATGGCCAACGACTCGGGCGAGGACCTGCTCCAGTACTACTGTAAGGAGTCCCTGCCCAAGGACTACGGGGGGACCAGCAAGAGCATACAGGAGTTACAAGGTTGGTGGAACGCCGTAGTGGTTGAGGGGTTTACACGGGTGACTAAAGCCGCACAACTTTGGCAGCACGGCGAAAATCGACCGTCTAAATGGCATTTCGGCTAGATTACATGCGACTGGTGATTAAAATCGACAGTGTAAACGATCGCCTGCCGCATAAGCTGTTTTGATGTCGAAGGAAATGGCTGCGTACCAAGCGATTTTAATCACCAGTGTAAACGGACGGTCAATGCGGCGTACTCAGGCGACTTGCGAAGCGATTAGCAGCACGACCCGTGTAAATCCCCCTTTAAATGGGTTTATCTGAATACTAGGGCGCTTTTCCTATCATGCGTGTCATCACTCATCGCCCGCGCGCGGATCTGGTCCGCATGAAAATTGACCGCATCTTATCATTTCATAGATTTTTGCCTGACGTGCGGGAAACACGCGCGAGGCCAGAAGCATGCTGTCACCCACCCACATGCGGCTGCAAGCGCGGGTGACAATTAACACGCATGATCGGAAAAGCCCCCTCACTTAACTTTATACGTGGGAGAGCCATGCTTCGGCACGAATGGGCCGGCTCGACCACGAGAAATACCACGTTCTCACAGAAAACCGGCGTGAAACAGCGCTTGCGCTGTGTTTCGCCGAGTGAGTGAGTTTACCGGAGGCCCAATCCCCTACCCTATTCCCTTCCTTTCCATCCCCTATTCCCTTCTCTTCCCATCCCTACCCTCCCCTATTACCCTATTCCCTCTTAAAAGGCCGGCAACGCACCTGCAGCTCTTCTGATGCTGCGAGTGTCCATAGGCGACGGAAGTTGCTTTCCATCAGGTGACCCGTTTGCTCGTTTGCCCCCTTATTTCATAAAAAAAAAAAAACTTCTACACTAACCCTCTTACTAATAAAAAGTTACACAGCGTGTATAGAGGGTGCATAAGATTTTTTCTACTAATAACCATTTTTCGACTGTGTAACGTGTGTGTAACTTAAAAACTCCTGTTTAACTATTCACACGTTGAACGCATGTTTAAGAAGTTTTTATTAGTAAGAGGGTAAATATTTAGTAATCTGTGTAGAGGTACAAAATCCTACAAAGAGATTGCGAGTTTCTTACGCCGGTTCTTCTCGCCGGGCTAGTTTCCGAATCGGTGGTAAGCATCGTAGTTTCGACGTTCGTATTCCGACGTTCAAAAAGTGTATTCTTAATCCATTTCGTATTTTTTTCATTTTTTATTTTTATTTAGATGCAATGGTCAGACGGCATTTTGCGACGTCTTTTCATATAAACCGTTAAGAGTTAATTTCACTGTGTCAGTAGCTACGAATAACAAAAACTAAGGAAGAGTATAGTCTGTCAAAAAAGTGAAGAAATTAAAAAGTGGCAACATTGTAGTGTCATCCCTTTCAAATCAATCTAAGAAAAAAGGGATGACACTACGATGTTGCCACTTTTTAATTTCTTCACTTTCTTGACGCACTATAACTGTGTCAAAAATTTTGTCGGCGAGTCTACAAATTGTGACCCGAATACATGCATACTTTATGCATGTATTCAGTACACAATTTTGTGTTTTTATACAAGTGACAATTATAATGTCAACGGCTTTTTTCCTAAATTTGAATCTTAAAGGTAGAATAACTCTGAATAGAAACTAGCTTCAACAAACGATTAATACCACTTTGTCAGTATTTCTCGCTGGAATCGTGATTGTCTACTATTAAATATACTTCACGTGTCAGCTGTTTTAATTAAATAATGTACGTTCGTTGAGTATAATGATACCACGGTAAATACTATAGACGGTGATTAAAATTGTATTTGTCATTACTTTTTATTGTTTACACTACCACTTTAAGTGGTAATGTTATTGCACATAAACATTTTGAATAATATTTAAATTACTATAATATTATAATATGTTATATGACATCTTAATATACACTTCTTGCAAAATCTATACGTAATTGACCGGTCGATCCCACATCAATATGTACAGGAACCGTACATTTTAGCGCGATAAAAATTGTTTTATATCGTCAAGTACAATATTACCAAGGATAGTACCAACCTTCGTAAAATGTTTACATCAAATATACAGACTCTTGGCAAACTTTGCACGGAGCTACTACTATAAAATCTATTTATATATTATATACAATCTGCATTGATTTAAAATAAAGAACATACTTAAAATTGTAGAGTAATTAAGTGTTAAATAAATAACGCCTACAACGCTTAAACGCAAGACTACATAAAGTAGTTAAATGATTACCATCTTTTTCACCACTTTAATAATATCTACACTTACAATAATACAATTGCGAAAAACAAGAAATCCGAAAAATAATTTATTTTTATCGTTTAAAGCAATAAATTTTTTGTCACCTTTTTTGATCATAGCACTAATGTACTTATATTACAATATTTTACAAAATACGTAAGTTTTTACGTATTAACAAAAGCAACTAAGGCCATCCCTCGATCAAACGACCTTGACCATACATTTGCCGCGTTGCCGAGATCGCACCAAAACCCTATTTTTTTTTAACTTGTCTTAGTTTAAAATTGACCTGAAAAAAATTAAAACGTGGAATATGTAGTTTATGATATTGTCAATCTATTGGCGTGTGTTTCAAATAAAAGTAATTTGTAAATACTAGGGAGATGCTGAAAGTATGCTTGAATTTTAATAAATTGGTTTTACTTTGGAAGCTGATATCATGAGTATAATAAACAAAATAGGAAATTAATAACGTGGAAAGGAATGTTCGTATACTGAAGATTATTGGTGTATTAGGGTTCCGTAGCCAAATGGCAAAAAACGGAACCCTTATAGATTCGTCATGTCTGTCTGTCTGTCCGTCTGTCTGTCTGTCCGTCCGTATGTCACAGCCATTTTTTTTATTATAATTTTGTAGCTTTCAAATTATGAGTTATAAAGCTCTAAAAAGCGGTAAATTACGGCATCTCCGTAGGGGAGCGCCTTAAAGATATGAGTGGATGAAGCCGGTAACTAACATTTTACAACATAAGGGCAACAACTCATTTTTTACTTATAATTTGAATAAACTGAAACTTATCTACTAAATCATCTAGCTTATAAACATACAATCCATATTTATTTGATTTCGAATCAATTTCCCTGTCCTAAAGCCTCAATTTATGCAAAATAAGGCAGTTTTCAAATTGTTAGTTACGTGGTTCATCTACCCATGTCTTCAATTTAGGTAAAAAGATAAGTGCTTAATACAACATTACAAATAAGTTTTAAAATAATTAACCATTAAAAGTTACATTATTTCACTGACAAAAAATAAGAATATTAAATGGTTAGAGCTTTAAAATTAGTTTTGTAAAAATATATTTTTAATGTTTATTGCACATCAAACCTATTTTATATATTTGGGATTAGATAAGTTCGTTAACAAAAAATATTATTATATGTCCATAAAAACGTGGGTTTTATATCCATGTAGGTTTACTTAAAAGCAGTAATTAGCTGATAACACCAAAGGGAATAAAATAAAAATAAACGTAATATTATAAACATTACGTTTATTTTTAGGGTTCCGTACCTCAAAAGGAAAAAACGGAACCCTTAAAGGATCACTTTGTTGTCCGTCTGTCCGTCCGTCCGTCTGTCAAGACCCTTTTTCTCAGGAACGCGTGGAGGTATGAAGCTGAAATTTATATCAATTACTCAGGTCTACTGTCCCTTGAAGCTGTGAAAAAATCAAACTTCTAAGCCAACGCAATCAAAAGATACAGCCGTTTATGCCGCAAATTTTCGACACTTGCAAGGGAATCAAAACCTACAGGGTGCTTCCCGTGAACTCAGAATCTTGAAATTTGGTACGAAGCAACGTCTTATAGCATAGATAAAGGAAAAATTACGAAAACCATAAATTTTTAGTTACATCACATAATATATTTTTTTTTAATAATTTTAAACTTACTACCCATTTCCTCATAAACGCGTAGAGGTATTAAATTGAAATTCATACCAAATACTCAGGTCTATAATACCTTTAAGCTGTAACAAAATCAAACTTTGTAAACCTTGCAGGTTTGTACGGAACCCTCGGTGCGCGAGTCCGACTCGCACTTGGCCGGTTTTTATTTTACTTTATTTCTTAAGAAAAACTTACAAATATGTAATAAAAACAATTAATAAAACTAATAAAATTAAGTAGAAGCCATATAAAAGGTATACAAGTTTTTACAAATAAATTCAAAGTTATCTTATTAGGCAACTCAATACATTGAGACTTGAGTTGAGTAATAAGATGAGTTGAGAGATGAGAGAGTTTAAATTTTTTAACCGTTACTTCCCTGCTTATTCCACTCGTGTCTTCAATTCTTTAATGAGGGTTGTTGAAATTCTATTTGCCACCGTGCCGCTATATGGCCGTCAGGTCTATCGTGTCAAATTGACGTATTATCCTGACACATGACAGCTATATCTAATATCGCGACATAAGACAACAGTTTGACACGATAGACCTGCCGTCCTAGCATACGCCAACGAGATATCTCGTGGATATCTCACTCTCGAGCGTAGTGATATTGTCGATATATATCTCTTTTTCCCTAACATGCGTACGACGAGAGATACATTTCTCGTTCGTAGACTACCTTCACAGATAATAGGTATATATCGACAAACTACTCTTCTCATTTGTCAAAATCTTGACAAAAATCGATAAAAATGTGTTGTCATGTTTGGGTCAATTGAGATGAAGAGATAAACCAGTTAACATCGAGAAAACATGTAGACAAAATTTTCTCGTTGCCGCAAATTAGGCCGGCTGACGGCTACATCGCGGCATCTGCACCCGTAGCACGGCTACAGTAGAAATACGAAAGTATAGACAAACAGCGAAGATAAACTGAAGGTTCCGTTCCGATCTTTACCGCGGCTAGCCGCGATCGACAAAAAATCAAATATAATGCCACTTTATGACATAGACTATAGTCTATGTCATAAAGTGGCATTTTAATTGAATTTTTGTAGATCGCGGCTAGTCGCGGTAAAGATCGGAACGGCACCTTCAGTTTATATCCGCTGTGTCTCTATACTTTCGTATTTCTACTGTAGCCGTGCTACGGGTGCTGGTGGCAAATATAATTTTTACAACTCTCATTCAAGTATTGTAATTCGTCTAAAAATTTTGCAGAGATCGTCGCTTACAACCTGTGCAGTGATGAGGAGTTGGTGCTGATGAGGAAGCTGTGCGCCATCAAGATGGACAAGACCAAGTGTACGCCGAGCCAGTTCGCCGAGTACGACGACATGAACGGCACCTTCCGCGCACTCAATATAGACTAGATATATGGCAAAGTGTCCACTTAGATTAAAAAAAGACTAGATATATGGCAAAGTGTACACTTACTATAGACTAGATAATAGGCCAAGATATGATTAAGTATACGCCCAGCGAGTTCGCCGAGTACGACGACATGAACGGAACATTCCGCGCACTTAATATAGACTAGTTATATGGCAAAGTGTACACTTACTATAGACTAGATAATAGGCCAAGATATGTTTAAGTGTACGCCCAGCCAGTTCGCCGAGTACGACGACATGAACGGAACATTCCGCGCACTCAATATAGACTAGATATATGGCAAAGTGTACACTTACTATAGACTAGATAATAGGCCAAGATATGATTAAGTATACGCCCAGCCAGTTCGCCGAGTACGACGACATGAACGGAACATTCCGCGCACTTAATATAGACTAGTTATATGGCAAAGTGTACACTTACTATAGACTAGATAATAGGCCAAGATATGTTTAAGTGTACGCCCAGCCAGTTCGCCGAGTACGACGACATGAACGGAACATTCCGCGCACTCAATATAGACTAGATATATGGCAAAGTGTACACTTACTATAGACTAGATAATAGGCCAAGATATGATTAAGTATACGCCCAGCCAGTTCGCCGAGTACGACGACATGAACGGAACATTCCGCGCACTTAATATAGACTAGTTATATGGCAAAGTGTACACTTACTATAGACTAGATAATAGGCCAAGATATGTTTAAGTGTACGCCCAGCCAGTTCGCCGAGTACGACGACATGAACGGAACATTCCGCGCACTCAATATAGACTAGATATATGGCAAAGTGTACACTTACTATAGACTAGATAATAGGCCAAGATATGATTAAGTGTACGCCCAGCCAGTTCGCAGAATACGACAACATGAACGGCACATTCCGCGCACTCAATATAGACAAGATGAAGTGTACACTTAGTATAAACTAGATATACGGCAAAGTGTACACTTAATATAGACTAGATAATTGGCAAAATGTATATTATAGATAGACAAGACCAAGTGTACTCCCAGCTAGTTCGCTGAGTACGACGATATGAACGGCACATACACACAGGCACTCAATATAGACTAGATCAAGTGTAAAATAAAGTAAAGAAAATACAAGTAATTAAATTAAGAAATTTAAAAAGACCCCCGCCAAACAACTTTAAAAAGTAATGAAATAATATTTACTGACTTTAAGTTAAAATAATTCCTAAGTGTAAAGTAATATTTTAGTCCATAATTGTTGTCACGGTGTGTCGGGGGACCGCAAACGGCGACTTTTGCATTTTGTATCGTTGATTGTCTTGATTCAGCTGATTCAGATCGCTGTGAACTGACCTTTAAACTATAATGTTATGTGAAATCAAACATCTACATTAGCGGTCCCCCGACACACCTTGACAACAATTATGGACTAAAATATTACTTTACACTTAGGAATTATTTTAACTTAAAGTCAGTAAATATTATTTCATTACTTTTTAATGTTGTTTGGCGGGGGTCTTTTTAAATTTCTTAATTTAATTTAATTTTATGCTTTTTAAACTTGTGTTGGTTATAGTGCAGAATTGTTCCTATCAACAGGATCATTTCCCATTTCCCAATGAATACGATCTATAAATATCCTCTTGGATGAGGCCGTCAATATGAGCTTAAACACGAAACCTCTGCTCTAAGTTGGTGAGGAGTTGGGTATCCTATTGATTACCAGGTGATGCTGCAGCACCAGGGTCAACTTTCCATTAATATGTATATATTCATAAGTGTCACGAACCAGAATGAAAAATTTAAAACCCATCAAACGACTGCAAGTTGCTAATCGGCCTATCACGAACCAGATAAACCGTGATATTTCAGCAATGAGCAGGCTGATGATGATGAACTATAGCTAAGAACACTCTCGATCATGTCAGCTTTCAAACAAAAAAAACTAGATCAAAATCGGTCCACCCGTTTGGATGCTACGATGCCACAGACAGACAGACATACAGACAGACAGACAGACAGACAGACAGACAGACAGACCGACAGACAGACACGTCAAACTTATAACACCCCTCTTTTTGGTCGGGGGTTAAAAATATATTGTATCAGAGGTAGGTCCTTCAATATAGTGAACAAGAAGTTTTGTTGACTGCAATGAGGGCTACCGTTTTTTGCTCACTAGATGGCGCAACTGTCGACTAAGGTCCGAAGTATAGCTATTATAGTTGACTTTATAATAATCTAGAACCCCATTTATTTATATAATTAAATTTAAATAATATCTCCTTTACTTTTGCTAACTTTTTTTAATAACCGAATATGTTTAGTACGGTTATTATTTATTTTCTTAATTTCGCTCTCATAGCATTTACAATATTGATCGCTAAATAATACTTTTTGGGATAATTTTACGAAGGAGATCACTTTTCAACGGGTAAATTGCATGAATAATAATTTATGTCACGAAGACCGCTAAAACTAGTATAAAATACTAAATAGACGTTTTTGGACCTCGCG
This sequence comes from Cyaniris semiargus, assembly GCA_905187585.1. Taxonomy (NCBI): domain Eukaryota; kingdom Metazoa; phylum Arthropoda; class Insecta; order Lepidoptera; family Lycaenidae; genus Cyaniris; species Cyaniris semiargus. The sequence goes on from LR994567.1 coordinate 12,996,892, forward strand.
CGACACTAGCGCACCTGGCGGAAAATTCACACGCGGAAGCCCTCAAACTGTTACACTTGTTGGAATGAATTTAGACAATAATTAGGAAGTAGAATGTTAATTGTTGCATTCTTTGATTTACATTATATTATAATAAATATAATACATATACCTAGATATAAAAGTTAATTATAATTTTATTTTTATGTGAAAAATTGTTGTAATAATATTTTTATTGCTAAGTTTCTTGAAATCTACAAAATCAAATATAAGAATTTTGTACATTAGGGTAGGTAGGTATAGAATTAAATGGTAATTATAATATTAACAATTATATTCAGCGTTTTTGAAAGTTCTGAATAATCTCTCCCTGGTAAACTTCAGCCTGAAAATATAAAAGCAACTGAAATGAAAAAGATAGAAATAAAAATATTCACGTTGAAAGTAGAAAAAAAAAATATTAAACTTTAAAACAATAACAATACAGTGGAGAACCTCCATTAAAAAAAAAAAAAAGTAGTTGAACCCAAATTTTCAACACTGAGCGGGCTGGTGATGATGAATTATAGCTAAGAACACTCGAACAAAAAACTAGATCAAAATGGGTCCACACATTTGAATCCTAGCATTCAAATGTGTGGACCCATTTTGATCCACACACACACACACACATACACACAGAGAGAGAGAGAGAGAAACACACACAAACAGATAGAGACGTCAAATTTATACCACCCGTCATTTTGTCGGGGGTTAAATCGGTTTTCGTAGTGCCTTGTAGTAAAATATTTCAACGCGCGTGTTGCTTCTCTTATTTTAATAGGATAAAATATCAGTGTTCCTAGCCTTAGGCCCAATTTCACCAACGTCTGTTAGTGTTAACAGCTTATTATCATGTCTCCTCTTTCATTCACATGAAAAACGAAAGAGCTAACTTCTTAATTAGAATAAAATAAATAATGCCCCCCTTCATTATTTATTTTATTTTAATTTTATCATTAATTATTATAAAAGTTTAAATAAAACTAGTACCTACACGAGTATTTTGTAAGTATAATATTACAAGTGCCTACCTGTTGCCATTATTTATATAGAGCAAAAATAGCAAAAAAATCACGTTTGTTGTATGGGAGGCCCCCTTTAATTTTTGATTTAATTTGTTTTTTGTATTTGTTGATTAATTGTTGTTATAGCAACAACAGAAATACACAATCTGTGAAAATTTCAACTCTCTAGCTATTAGCCTGTCGATCGTGGAAAAACGAGACACAATAGCTTATCAATTGTTATCGCGGCCGGATGTGGCCGCTTGGGGCTTGATGAATTAGGATTCCCAAGATACAGCCTGGAGATAGACAGACAGACAGACACACGGACAGACGGACAGAGATCGAAGTCTTAGTAATAGGGTCCCGTTTTTATCCCTTGGGCACGGAACCCTAAAACTGCTGAATTTTTGATCAAATCATGGCAGTGGCGTAAATTCTGTGTTACATATAATATCACGAGCTACTTTTTATGTCGGAAGTGTCCACGTGGTATACTGTAATAAATAACCCACATCCATATCCATACAAATATTATAAATGCGAAAGTGTGTCTGTCTGTCTGTCCGTCTGTCTGTCTGTCACCTCTTCACGCCTAGACCGCTGAACAGATTTCGCTGAAATTTGGTATACGGATACTTTGAGTCCCGGGCAAGGATATAGGATACTTTTTATCTTCGGAAAATGTACGGTTCCCACGCGATAAACGAATTTTGACGCAACGGAGTTGCGAGAGACATCTAGTAGTTGATTCTAAGTTGATTATAATTTTCTTAGTATAATTTTTCCTATCTAATAGTGCCTTTTTCCGAATTCGGCTAAACCTCAGCGGCGTGCACAGGATTTTGACACTGGGTATATCCGGTATCGGTTCAGTATTTTTGGCGTGAAAGCAAAACAGACAGACAAACGGACAAAAAGAGATATTTTTGCATAAATGATAATATTAGTGTTGATATAAATTAAAAACTATGTTTTCTAAACTATTAGTATAACTAGCTGTTGCTCGCGACTTCGTCCGCGTGAATGTATGTTATTATAATCATGGAGAAATTATTAAATTAGTCTATGTTATAATCGAGATTTAGAAAATTGAATACCCATCAACAACTGTTTTATTTGGATAAGGATTAACGTAGGGATTAACATTATATTACACACAAAATTTTTAATTTACATCAAAGACCCAGGAACATGGAAAGCTCTTAAGTAACTTTCGTCGGAGGGGCTTGAACCACAGATATCGTTTTGAAAAACCCTTCTTCGAAGAACACTTGGCGTGGACGGGGGATAGAGGCCACAGGACAGGGAACGATAGACGACAGAAGACGGAATATTTTAATGTACGCATTTATCCCTCTTTAACCTACCTCTTACTCTCAGATTCCTGTCCAGGATATCACCGACTTCAGACTTACAATGTAGGTTGTCTAGCATTGTAGTTGTTTTGTCTTGCCAGAAAAAACTCTCCCAGAGAACATGATGAGTGGTTTGTTCAAACAGTCTGCCTTCGGTCGAGCACATAGGTGATGCTACTAATTTAGATCCGTAAAGTTTGACTTTAAAATTTCCATGGCCGGTAAGGAACTGAGATACGCAGTGGTCAATATCCATCCAGTGTTTGGATAAACGTTCACGAATATTAGGGAAAAGTTATAAAGATGTCGACCTTTGCTGGAATTTATAATCACTTTGTGTGTCGTTGTGAATTTCTAGGAGTTCCTTCAATCCCATTACTCATAGATCCCATTATGAAATTTCCACCTTCGCGACCATAACTGCGAAAGTCACACTTTATAAATTTCGAGGAGTTCCTTCAATACCTCACGGATTCCATTATAAAATTTCCACCTTCGCGATCACAGCATCAAATACAAATTATAGCCCATAAATAAAAGAATTTTCCAAATCGGCACAGAAACGGCGAAATAATTATCAATTTCGATTCTGATGCTTTCAATACAAAAGAATACAAAAAAAAAAACAATAATAGCGTCATAATGTGGTTATGAATCAATGAAAAAGGAAACAGATGGAAGCGACATAAATACAAAAAAAGCGTGGCCGGCGCCATATTGCCAAGAACTAAACATGGCGGTCTATAGTGATGGGACACTCGGTTGATATTTGTCGAGGATATCGATAAACTAAGATGTAATATTATGTGAGCGTCCTGTTATATGTGAGCATCTATATATAATAAAAACTAAGGAAGAGTAACTGTGTCAAAAATTGTGTCCATGAGTGACCTACAAAATGTGACACGAATACATGCATACTTTATGCATCTATTCGGTACACAATATAGAAGTGACAATAATTAATTGGCAACGGCTTTCTTTCGTAAAGAGTGTTTCGTAGCTATTGTCATATTTTAGTGTGCGAAAAGAAACCAAATTCAAAACGGTTGAAATATGGGAGTTACATTTCCTTAGTTTTTATTATTCGTAGGTGAGCAATAAACCATTTGAAGTTGCTCACATATTACAATAATATTGTCAAACCAAGTGCGACTTGGACTCACGCACGAAGATTGCCGTACAATACATAGACAAAAATATAGGCGAATATAGTTTTTTATATAGGAGCCCCCCTTAATTTGAATAAAATTATGTTACTTATTTTAAGTTTATTATTAATTATTTAAGTTGCCATTATTAATATCGGGCAAAAAATGCCAAAAAAGTCGGTCAACTGCGAGTTGCACTCGCGCACGAAGGGTTTATAGTTTATTTTATTAAGCGCTTATTCCACTTCACTAAATTTAGAAGTTCTAAATGATTTAGTGACTAAATTTAGTCAAGTGAAATAACATTTAGAAAGCTAGGATCCTAATTAGTGTACTAAATCGGAAAAAGTGTGGCTTCTAACTGACTAAATCAGTGTTGCCAGATGGTTTCAACCTTTTATCTGTAGTGGGAACTGCTAAATCTGTATTAAAGTCAACAAAAGAATAACCTATTACTCATTATCTACGCTTTTTTATGAAAAAAGGGATACGTATTGCCTTGATAATATAGATACTTTCGCATTTAATATTAAGTAAGTATATATAAAACTAGCTGTTGCCCGCAACTTCGTCCGCGTGAATGTGTGTTATTATAATCGAGATTTAGAAAATTTAATGCCCATCAAAAACTATTTTATTTGGATAAGGATTAATATTAGGTACAATACACTCGAAATTTTTAATTTACATCAAAGACCCAGGAACATTGAAAGCTCTTTTAAGTAACTTTCGTCGGCGGGGCTTGAACCACAGATATCGTTTTGAAAAATCCTTTCTTCGAAGACCGCTTGGCGTGGACAACAGGGGCCAGGAACATGTGACGGAGACAGAGGATAGACGAAAGAAGACGGGATATTTAATGTTAGGCATCTATACCTCTTTAACTTTTACTTCTTGCTCTTGTAGGTCAGGAATCGCGATGCTTCCCTAAAATTTGATTGTTGTCAATAATAATTGTGACAAAAACGCTTGCAGGCACGGAAGTTCCTAGCACTAAATAAAATAAAATAAAATATCTTTTTATTCAAAATGGGTATCATGATACACTTTTTGAAAGTCGTAGAAAGAACGAAGAAACTACGTTGCCTACCACCGGTTCGGAAACTACCCCGCCGAGAAGAACCGGCGTAAGAAACTCGCACGGGGCCATCTTTTACTAAAAAAATGGAAAATAACAATTTTAAAATAAAATAATATAACAATGTTATGGCTTACAGCTATGTAACAAAATAAACGAAAAGTAACCTGCATGGAGCCACCCTATTCCCAAGGTGTGCTGTCCTCGATGAAATCATTGACTTTATAATACGCTTTAGCACACAAACGTTCTTTAACTGCATTTTTAGATTTGTTTAAAGGTAGATTTTGAACATTTTCTGGGATTTTATTGCATAGGCGTATACATTGGCCTTTAAAAGAATTGCTTACTTTGGCTAGTCTGAACATTGGTATTGCTAACTTGTTCTTATTTCTAGTATTTACATTATGATTATCGCTTTTCTTTTTGAAAATATTTATGTTCTTTCTAACATATAAGAGATTTTCCAAAATGTATTGAGATGCGACGGTCAGAATTCTTATTCCTTTAAATTTTTCTCTTAGAGATTCAAAAGACGACATCTTATAAATAGAAAAATATCACCGTAGTATGCGACATCAGATTTACAATGTAGCATTGTAGTTCTTTCGTCTTGCCAGAAAAAACTCTCCCAGAGAACACGACGTTTTTCAAATTTTCACCTTCGCGACCATAGCATCAAATACAAATTATATCCCTTAAAGTAAGAAATCTGCAAATCGGCACAGAAACGGCGAAATAATTATCAATTTCGATTCTGATCCTTTCAATGCGAAAGAATACTTACAAAAAAAAAACAACAAAAACATCATAATGTGGTTATGGATGGTGTAATGATGATGGTGGTGATATGGCATGTGCTTCCAGTATTAAAAAAAATATAAGGGGTCAGGAGTTCCGTTCAGCAACGGAACCTTCCGAAGCCCTAGGCCTATATATGTATAGATTTATATAAAAAAATCGGCCAAGTGCGAGTTGGACTCGCGCACGAAGGGTTCCGTACCATTATAGAGCAAAAATAGGTAAAAAATGTGTTTTTTGTATGGGAGCCCCCCTTAATTATTTATTTAATTAGATTTTATTATTAATTATTAAAGTTTAAATACAACTGAGTGTTTCGTCAACATTTCAAGTGCCAAGTGCCATATGACTTGGTTTGAATCTTACTTTTTGGTAGCATATTATGTTAATTTTACTTAAAAGAAGTGAAAATTATCGTTTTCCTAAACATGGCATCAAATTCGGGTTTACAATCTATACAACAAAAAAAGAATTTTGACAATCGGACCACAAACAGCAAAGTAAACATCCTCCTTTCTTGGAAGTCGGTTAAAAAAAAGTATCTAAGATGTTGACCAGGGATGTAAGGTATCACCATGCCAAATTTCATGGAAATCGCTCCAGCGGATTCAGAGATTAGCCTGTACAAACAGACAAACAGACAAACAGACAGAGAAACAAAAATTTCAAAAACAGTTGAGATGTGTTCTATTATATTTCTAACATGCCCCTGACTCGTTTTTTCAAGTTTATTTTCAATGTACAAAAATTTTACCTCTACGATTTTATTATATACAGTATAATAGATAGATGTATAGATAACACTATTGGTTAAAATGTTCACACATTCACTTGTACGGGGTGTTAGGGTTAACACCGTTATCCTTAAAACCATCAAATGAGCCCTAACAACCTGTATACCTATACCACCGAATATATCTTAGTAGTACCAACCTATAGTCACTTTATAGAGAGATCTTGGGGTTTAGTGCGAGTTTTATTCGATCATACGCATCGAGCGCGTAAACGCGAATTTATATGGGATCAAAGCAGCGCCATCTACTGGCTAACGTGGATACTGCTTTGATCCCATATAAATTCGCGTTAACGTGCTCGATGCGTATGATCGAATAAAACTCGCACTAAGGCCTCTTGTTGTATAGACTGCAGCGCTGCGTCACAGCACATCACGTATTTTAAAGCTATTGCATAGCTTTTATCGCGGGCTTTGAGCGCGGCGACCGAATCAAGAAATTCCATAACGAAAAACACCTAACACGTCCCACTCCAAACGGCAGCGGTGCGGCGTTGCTAGACTTTGACACGTTTGTGTCCGTGCCGCGTGCGACTAGACGTATGCGAATTATAATTGTATAAGTTGATAAAAATGCTATGCAATAGCTTTACCGCGGCAGTCCCCGAGTGCCACACGTATTTTGAATTTTTCAAGCAAATAATGTTTGGAAGCTTCATCGCGTTCCGTCGCCACTCGGTGAATAATATCAGCGCCTTACGAAAAAATCCATTGTAGCATACAATATTTTTTGCTAAAATAAATCCATATCACTTTTTTTGACGACCTCTGTGGCTCAGTGGGTGAACGCGTTGCTCAAGCTCAAGCTGGGGGTCGCGGGTTCGAATCCCGCCGACGGAACAAAACAGTTTTCGATGTTCCTGTTCATGGATGTGTATTCAATATTATGTGTATAATATCATAAACATTTTAAATATATAATATATAGTATAAAAGTATTAAATATATTTCCGTTGTCTGGTACCCGTAACACAAGTCCTTCGGGTACTTAGCACGGGGCCAGACTGACGTGGTCAGAAGCATCCACAGATATTACTATTATTATTTCTTAGTAAATGCCAATGCTTAAAATAACGTAGCTTTCTATCAATGACTACAAATAATGTCATTGTCATTATGTCAACTACTCCCACTTCGGCTCCCTCACCCGCTTCCGCTTTCTTTCCCGCTTTGGCCTCTGATACCAATATAGCATACACTAGTTATATTGGTAGATGTTGAGCAGATGGTGACTGCACAATATAATATTGGAACGAAGTTCCTTATCGCGCGTTGCGAAAGGGGGCTAGACGGAAAAAGTTGTAACGACACGACACAAAAGTGTCGGTATGTCGGTATATTACAACTAGAGCAAAAATGCTATAGTTGTTAGCCGTGCGGTAGCGCGTGTTTCTCTCTCTATCTCTCTTTTTTTCTTCTTTTTTTTTGTTGTTGAGTGTATACAACAGGTTTTTTGTACATAAGAAATAACTTCGCTCCATCCGGGTGTCCCTTGACACCTCTCAAGTTCTTTATTACTTACTGCCGCACTCAGAGACATTTAATGATGATTTAACTTTAATTAATTACAGGGTTTGCCGGATAATGTATTGCTTATGTCAAAATCTTCATTTAACTACAATTAAAGTAATTAATATTCGTCTCTGAGTACGGCAGTATATTACAAAATAAGGAGACGCAACTCCATTGCGCCAAAATTCGGTTATCGCGCGGGAACCGTACATTTTCCCGGGACTCAAAGTATCTCCATACCAAATTTCAGCAAAATCAGTGCAGCGGTTTGGGCGCGAAGAGTTAACAGATAGACAGAGAGGCAGATACACACTTTCGCAATTATAATATTAGAATTTAGAATGGATGCGGATATTATGCGTCTATTGCCCCTCTAGTTTGGCCGAGATATCTAAAAGTCATGCGCGGCCTCTACGAATAATAAAAACTAAGGAATCGTAACTCTCATACTATTACCGTTATAAATTTTGTTCCTTTCGATCTGTCATGTAACGTCAGCCTAGTACCGTAAATATTGCAAATGTATTGAAATGTGTACCTAAGGTACACTTTTTTGACAAGTATTGTGGAGCATGTTTTTTGACGGAGTTACTTTTCCTTAGTTTTTATTATTCGTAGCGCGGCCTATATCATTATAAGTCAATTTAATATAATTATAATTTAAATAGGGTATTTCATATTTGTATTATGGGCCTGGATGCCTCAACTAAATGGTGAAATAAAAAATAAATAAATAAAATACTGGTCTTTCATCCTACATACATAATGCTTAACCAGTATGTTAATGACTGTCTAGAATTAGGCTGTTTTGTTATTTCCACGTGCAAAAACTAAAATATTATAAAAACATAAATATTAAAAGTGCCTCCGTGCTCCAGTGTTGTACAGCTTAGCTCTTAGAGGTCGTGGGTTCGATTCCCGCGTTGTAACAATATTCCCAAGTTTGGTTAGAACAATGCAGGCTAATCTGATCCGTCTATCGGTTAGAGGAAGAGAGAGAAAATGCCACTACAATAATTTGTTAAAAATTGAAAACAATTGAATAAAAACCGTGTCTTTTTAAGTTTTTTAAACTATTATTATAAATCAAACTCCTTATGAAATTTTAATGAGTTCCATCTCGTATTTTGAATGCCTATCAAAAACAGAAATGTCATAACTCCGGTACTGGTTCACACTGGCTAGCGGCATATTAATTTATCCAGTTCCGGTTATGGAAAACATAATTTAAGATAACAAAACTTGGCACGTCAAATTAAGAGCCCTTTACAAGTTGATGCTGTTTAAATAGACCGTGGAAGTGTGACGTCACAAAAATGGCGGATCTTGACGTTTGGGTAAAAACAAACCGTTTTCGCTAGGGAGTATTATTGTTTTTAGTGTTTTGGGAGGCTTTTAGCATCATTTATCAATTTATTGAGTATATATACGAACTAGTAGATAGTGTTCTGTGTTTAATAATGGCTGTGATTGTGAGCTAGTAGGAAATCTAAAAAAACCTGCAGGTTTCTCTTCTGGATACATGGTTACAACTGGGAGCAAAACAATATAGCATTATATATCTTGAAAACTAATGCAAACACTCGATAATTTATTCAAAATGTAAATTTTCATACATTTTTTGTGTTTGTTTTTACCCAAATGTCAAAATCCGCCATTTTGTGACGTCATAGCTTCCACGGTCTATACACGAGGACTATATACACTAGTGTATCATATTATTATACAAACAAGTTGCATCTAGCATTTTATACTTTTATATATCATTACTCTACTTTTAGCGTTCCGTAGTCAACAAGGAATCCTTAGTGTCTAAACACACTAGGCCGAAAAAACGCGGCCGAAATTCGACATGATTACGTCATCAATGCGCTACGCATACAATATAACGCGACGTAATTTCGGCATGGTGTGTCATCGGTAATTTAAAATACATTGCAGGCGTAATCATGCCGAACTTTGGCCGCGTTTTTTCGGCCTAGTGTATTTAGACACTTACAGTTTCGGTCTGTCCGTCCGTCTGTCCGTCTGTCTGTCCGCGGATATGCTCAAAGACTATGGACTTACTTACAGAGCTGGAATTCGGCATGAATGCACATATTAATGATGCCGTTAAAATGGTATATTTAAATTTTAAAAAAAATATTTTTTTATGGTACCTCTCATACACATCAAGCGGGGATGATTTATTTTTCGCGCCCACCCTACCGTGTGGGGTGTTCTTGGATAGGTTTTTTAAAAATATTATGAGTATTCAAAGATCACTTTCCAATTTAGGGATCCATTTGTGAAATATGAAGTTTTAAAGTGGAAAAAATCGTTAGAGTTCAGTCTCCCCCCCTTCTACCAGCTAAACGGTTGCTTCTGGAAATGTGAAAAAATTCACGGGAGTAGGAAATATTTTATATTTCCTACTCCCGTGAATTCCAAAGGAAAACTATCACGGCTAAAAACTTCATAAGTTATTGAGTAATAATAGTCGATCAACTTAATAAAAACGTATAAAGCGAAGTATAAAGGAAGTTTACGTTAAAATTCCTTTTAACGTTACTGAAATGATGTTGTTAGTAGCGTAAAATACGTTATAAATGTACATTCGCCTGCACTGGTCCATGACGGTCGAAGACGTCGTAAACTACATCCGCGAGAAGACCACCTACACCTTGAGGGTGGAGCGTCTGCACTCTTGCCACAAAGTGAATTTCAGTTCCTTTGTGGTGAGAGTGCCGACTCAAGTTTTATCCATCTTCGAGGTGGAGGAGTTCTGGCCCGCCGGTGTAGTTTACCGGAGGTTCCGGGGGAGGCTCCCGAACGAAGCGCGCATCACGTCGCCGAAAGAGACTTTACGTGATAAAGTGTAGTGTGATTGTGTGTGTGAATGTGTAAATAATATATATTAGGATAAAATTGTTCGGCGTGCATCCGTTGTCTGATTGCCATAACACAAGTTTTTACTTAGCATGGGATTAGACGACGTGATGTACGCTACCTAGCTTTTATACTATTGTATATTATTGTATGCTTAATAAAGAATTTGAATTTGAATTCAATGACCATACAAAAAATATCAAAAACTAGCGGTACTTACTACGGAACCCTATATCGCGCGTGGCCCGACCATAAAGTTTAATATACCGAACGTTAATATACCTTCCACTAGGTATATTAACTTTATGGGCCCGACACGCACTTGGCCGGTTTTTATAAATGTGAAAGTGTGTCTGTCTGTCCGGCTGTCTGTCTGTCTGTTACCTCTTCACGCCCGCCGCTGAACCGATTTTGCTGAATTTAGTATGGAGATACTTAGAGTTGCGGGAAAGGACATAGGATACTTTTTATGTAAAATGTTCAGTTCCGCGCGATAAACGAATTTTGGCGCAACGGAGTTGCGGGCGTCATCAGCTAGAACAGTGTTCGGCAAAGTAGCCGCGGCACACTGGAGACTGGTGTACCGTGGCCAGTAGTTGGTGTGCCTCAAAAATGTCATCGTACCTACATAGTCCTAGTTTATAACGACCCAAAAAAGGCAACATTTCAGGACGATCGACGAAAGGAATGAGATTTGGGAAAAGAGCACCCCCGTACACGCTGATTAATTTCTGGTGTACCTCCAAAAATTTTCATCTTTCTAGATGTACTATCAGAGAAGTTGATTCCTAGCCCCTAGGCAGATGGCGGAACTAAGTAATTTGGTCGTGTTCAGTCAAACCCATTCGACCGATTACTTATTTATTTATTTATTTATTTATTTATTTACATGGAAAACTTACAGCTACGATCTTACAATAAAAATAGTGATAGTCAACAGTCAGCCAATTACAAGTTTTCACTTATAAGTTACGGTATGCTAATTTAAATTTTGTGAACAACCTAGCTTAATTTATAAAATATATTATGATCTAATTAAAATATTTAATAACAATAACAAACGGTCTGCTCAAGATATAAGTTTATATAATCTTATAATCCTATATAATACTAATTAAAGAAATTGGAGCTCAATATTTTCCTTACGGACGTCGCGTTGGTAGTAAAGACATCAAAGTCATGATCCCGGCATAGCTTATTAAAATTGCGGCTCGCTCTCACAACATACGAGTTTAGCCTATAGTTTGTGGAGGCAACAGGTACACTTAATGGTGGATTAAACCTTGTACATTTGGAAGGGATATTAATAGCTAACATTGAATTGACATTTAAGCCTTTTTATTATTTTATTGAATTACTACCTTTTTATTATTTTATTGAATTAATACTTTTCCATTGAATTGAAATTTACATGACGTATCACGTAGGGTCGTCAACTGCCTAGGAATCAATTTCCTTGATGGTACCTTAAACACAAAAAGTTTGCGAAACACTGGTCTATTGTGTACCCGGCGAATAGAGGCGGTAGCGGTCATTGACCGCCTGTCAAAAAACTTGTCATATTGCATCATTTTCTATATAAACCGCGATTGACAATGAAGTGTCAGATGTTCCTAGTCTAAGGTCGATATCGTATTTCGCATACTCGATGTGAACTCAGTATGCGGTATATCACTACGAACTCACAAAAAGTTGGAGATTACCATCATCAAGTTACCAAGAGGTTTTCCGATGAATCTATAATAATCTCTGTCTTTATAAGAGGTCAATTTTTTTCTTAACTTAACTGAATACAGTGCGAGCATTTTTCATATTATAGCTTCTGGACTAAAAAGGTCAATGACAGCTACCGCCTCGATTCGCCAGGTACACTTTAGTAACATAAAAGTCCGCGACGACCTTGGTCGATTTCCAGAATTGTTCACCAGACACGAAACATACATAAATTATTAAATATGTTTCTCGTGTCGCAATGTTTGTAATTCCGAAACGGCTTGACTTATTTTAGTGAAGTTTTTGAATTGTAGGCATATAATATGAGAATAATTATTATTGTAATGTAGTGTAGGTACGTGTAGTAACCCGACCAAAAATTTTAAAACACGGCGACATAAAGCAATTATTTCATAAAAAGATTTCAAAAACTTCATAAAACAAAAAGTTGCTTCGTTTAGGCTCATTTCAAACCTGCCTCAAATATTGTGAAAATAACCAACTATCTCAATTCGGACCCCTAGGATGCTGCCGCCCCTAGGCCGCGGCCTATATGGCCTATTTATAATTCCGAGGCTGCACTGTAATGACTTGTAGAGGTTGGTAATTAATCGGTGTTATAGTACAATAATTACTGTTTAATGTATAAAATATTTTATTTTAAAATTATGAACGAGTGCGACCGTTGGCTTCAACTAGTTTATTTGCTTATAACTGGTTGAATTAATTTACAATCTGTTAGGTACATTCGATAACTGACTCTTGACGAGATCACACAATCTCCAAAATATAAATGAATGCCTCATCGCTGAAATAAAAAAAAAACAAACGTCAAAAGTTTAAATTCTATTATTTTCAAAAAGTTCCACATACAATTTCGAATTTTTTGAAATTGTTCGATAGATATACCAAAGTTTTTTTTTTAATAATGGAGTATTTGCCAACAGAGAGCGTGCTGAAGATCCGTTCGTCAGCCATAGAGGCTGTGAGGAAGGAGGTGAACCTGCACAGACCTGGAGAGATGGAGGAAGCAGTCAGGATCCTGGACGAGTGGATACACCAGCAGCCGCATTATATTTATAAGGAAATACGTGAGTTTTGTTATTAACATATTCGATACATAGCTATATCTGTATAGTGCTCCAAGGCTCTAAATGAATGTGAACGGGGCGCTGCTGGTAAAGGAGAACTGTCAAACACCATATCAAAAATGACGTTTTTGTATGATAGAAGCGTTAGTTCCTTTTCTTGCCACGTTAATTTAAAGCCGTGTCGAACTGTACAGTTCGACAAGGCTGCTTATGAACGTGGCGAGAAAAGGAACTACCGCTTCTATCATACAAAAACGTCATTTTTGACAGTTCTTCTTACCAGCAGCAGCGCCCATTGACAGTTTGACACATTCATATAAAGCCTTGTCGGACTGTAGTTTAACTTTGCACATTTGTTTTTTATAAACAACACCTAAAGCCATTCTTAAGCCTTTGAATTTCAACTTAATATGAACCATATTTGATAATATCAAATTAAATGTATTACTATTTCATTTAAACTAATAATTTCGATAAAAAAAATATTTTTCCATTATTTTTCCAATTTTTCAGAAAAATAAATTGAAAAATTTCCGAGCTTTGAAATTTTTCGGAAAATTACCCATCACTAGCTGTAACTCAAGAACCGCTATAGCTAGACTTCTGAAATTTTCACAGATTGTGTATATGTGTTGCCGCTATAACAACAAATACTAAAAATAAAATAAATTAAATATTTAAGGGGGGCTCCCATACAACAAACGTGATTTTTTTTTGCTATTTTTTGCTCTTAATCAATAACGGCAACACATAGGCAATTGAAATGTTCTCAAAATACTTAATTGTATTTGTACTGTAATAATTAATTAATTATAAAATTTAAATAAATTAAATAATTGAGGGGGGCTCCCATACAAAAAAAACAATTTTTAGCCTATTTTTGCTCTGTAGTGGTACGGAACCCTTCGTGCGCGAGTACAACTCGCACTTGGCCGATTTTATATTCGGTATGGCTTATATTAATAGATAATTGAGGCAAAATGTATATTAATAGATAATTGAGGCAAAATGTTTTATATTTTAAAATTTCATTTTTTCATCATGCAGGTGAATGGAAGTCTTTAAAATTACTTTTTTTGGTTTAAATGCTTAATTTTACAATAAAAAATATAATTTTGGGTATTCACCCATATTATATTCCCTAAAATCTAAATCAATTGTGTGTTAAATCATTTAAGCGAAAATAATACAAAAAATATTTTAATTACTTTAAAAAACAGATGAAAATAACAGCGGTCTGTCAGACCCAATGACATAAGAAACAAGGTCAGACCTCATGTCATACATATAAGTATGTAAAAGGCCTCATAGACGTACGAACTTAAAGCACGCGGGTTTTAAGTTCGCGCACTTACTCGGCTCGACGTCGGTGATAGACGTATGAACTTTAAGCACGCGGGTTTTAAGTTCGCGCACTTACTCGGCTCGACGTCGGTGATAGACGTACGAACTTAAAGCACGCGGGTTTTAAGTTCGCGCACTTACTCGGCTCGACGTCGGTGATAGACGTATGAACTTTAAGCACGCGGGTTTTAAGTTCGCGCACTTACTCGGCTCGACGTCGGTGATAGACGTACGAACTTAAAGCACGCGGGTTTTAAGTTCGCGCACTTACTCGGCTCAACGTCGGTGATAGACGTATGAACTTTAAGCACGCGGGTTTTAAGTTCGCGCACTTACTCGGCTCGACGTCGGTGATAGACGTATGAACTTTAAGCACGCGGGTTTTAAGTTCGCGCACTTACTCGGCTCGACGTCGGTGATAGACGTACGAACTTAAAGCACGCGGGTTTTAAGTTCGCGTACTTACTCGGCTCGACGTCGGTGATAGACGTATGAACTTTAAGCACGCGGGCTTTAAGTTCGCGCACTTACTCGGCTCGACGTCGGTGATAGACGTACGAACTTAAAGCACGCGGGTTTTAAGTTCGCGCACTTACTCGGCTCGACGTCGGTGATAGACGTATGAACTTTAAGCACGCGGGTTTTAAGTTCGCGAACTTATTTGGCTCGACGTCGGTAATAGACGTATGAACTTTAAGCACGCGGGTTTTACGATCCCGAATTTACTAGGCTCGACGTCGTTGACACACGAGAATAGCTCACACTGGATAACCATGTCCCCAGGCTCGCGGCTCGCGGCCCACGGCTCGCGGCTCGCGGCTCGCGGCTCGCAGTCTTGCCAGACGTACGAGCCGAGACGAGCTACGAGTAAAATTCCAAGACGGCGAACTTGCGCGGCAATCTTTAAGTACGCGGTTTTTAGGTGACACACAGGCGATTAAGATCGTCGAGCCATAAGTCCGCGTACTTACTCGCACGTCTGTCACCCCCTTTAAAACTTTTTGGTGTCCATAGTAATAGGACCGAAGAAACAGAGAAAAATGTGTAAAAAATGGGGAAAATATAATTTTGGGTATTCACCCATATTATATTCCCTAAAATCTAAATCAATTGTGTGTTAAATCATTTAAGCGAAAATAATACAAAAAATATTTTAATTACTTTAAAAAACAGATGAAAATAACAGCGGTCTGTCAGACCCAATGACATAAGAAACAAGGTCAGACCTCATGTCATACATATAAGTATGTAAAAGGCCTCATAGACGTACGAACTTAAAGCACGCGGGTTTTAAGTTCGCGCACTTACTCGGCTCGACGTCGGTGATAGACGTATGAACTTTAAGCACGCGGGTTTTAAGTTCGCGCACTTACTCGGCTCGACGTCGGTGATAGACGTACGAACTTAAAGCACGCGGGTTTTAAGTTCGCGCACTTACTCGGCTCGACGTCGGTGATAGACGTATGAACTTTAAGCACGCGGGTTTTAAGTTCGCGCACTTACTCGGCTCGACGTCGGCGATAGACGTACGAACTTAAAGCACGCGGGTTTTAAGTTCGCGCACTTACTCGGCTCGACGTCGGTGATAGACGTATGAACTTTAAGCACGCGGGTTTTAAGTTCGCGCACTTACTCGGCTCGACTACGGTGATAGACGTACGAACTTAAAGCACGCGGGTTTTAAGTTCGCGCACTTACTCGGCTCGACGTCGGTGATAGACGTATGAACTTTAAGCACGCGGGTTTTACGATCCCGAATTTACTAGGCTCGACGTCGTTGACACACGAGAATAGCTCACACTGGATAACCATGTCCCCAGGCTCGCGGCTCGCGGCCCACGGCTCGCGGCTCGCGGCTCGCGGCTCGCAGTCTTGCCAGACGTACGAGCCGAGACGAGCTACGAGTAAAATTCCAAGACGGCGAACTTGCGCGGCAATCTTTAAGTACGCGGTTTTTAGGTGACACACAGGCGATTAAGATCGTCGAGCCATAAGTCCGCGTACTTACTCGCACGTCTGTCACCCCCTTTAAAACTTTTTGGTGTCCATAGTAAATAGTAATAGGACCGAAGAAACAGAGAAAAATGTGTAAAAAATGGGGAAAATTATTAGAAAGGGTTTATATCACGAACTACTGGAGTTATTTTTATGTTATTTGGCTCGTAGACCACGTGAAGGGACATAAGCTATTTTTTGCGGGAACATGTACGGTTTCCATAAAATTCCTAATTTACGCGGGCGAAGCCACGCGGGACATCTAGTACACATAATATAATTGAGGATTTTCTGAAAATTTCAAGTGTCTACATGTTGCCATTATGGATTACCAGCCGAAAAAGGCCAACAAAATCACGTTTGTTGTATTAAATATTAAGTTTATTTTGTTTTTAGTATTTGTTGTTATAGCGAAACCAGAAACACATAATCTTTGAAAATTTCAGAAGTCTAGCTGCAGCGGTTTCTGAGATACAGCCTGGAGACAGACAGACAGACGGACAGACATATCGAAGTCTCATGTAATAGGGTCCCGTTTTTACCCTTTGGGTACGGAACCCTAAAAATGACTTATAAGATTATCTATTTTGCTTTAGTTGCCCCCTTGCCGTCATAAGACAAGTTTGCTTTTACCAACATAAATGACATACATACAGACGGAAATAATTACAACAAATATACAAAACATACAATGTAGATTGCGATCTGGCCTTTTCATTTCCAAAAAAAAAAAAAAACTGGCATATATTTTTTGTCATCCTCCAAAAATGCTATTTGTGCACCCAATTAGAGTTGAAATATTATATTAAAATTTAAACAATTGCGCAAAATTATTAATTATTTTTCCTCATTGTTACAAAAAAACCGGGGGTAACTAAAACAAAATTATTATAAATTGTTGATGAGGATACTCTCAACACAAACGGCAAAAAAAAATATAATTCATCATTATCAATTCGACCAGTATGTATGTAATATTTTCAGAACTGCCCAGTTTTCGTATATTATGTTAGTCTATATCAGCGTTTGAACAAATGTGTCAAATTTCAAAAGTGTATGTATGTATGTATGTTTGTATGTATGTATGTTTTTATGTTTGTGTTCGCATAACTCCGGAAGTACAAGTCCGATTTAAGTGATTCTTTTTGCGTTGTACTTGACATTGTTAAACTTAGGGAATACTGCAAGTTTCATCAAAATCGGTTCAGTAGTTTTTGAGATGGGGAATTTTAATTATCAATTACGTGCAAATTTGAAGTCGGTTTTATATCTTTTTAAAATACTATTTTTTATTTTCCAGCGAAACCGTACCTGGAGTCCACGATCGTCACCAACAAGGGTTCGGTGGAGAAGTCGAAGGCTATGATCGACAAGCTGTGCACGCTGCGGACCCTCATGCCTGATCAGTTCCAACCGCTCGACGTGGAGAAGGCCCTTAAGGCCATTAGAGATGTCGCGTAAGTACCTACCACAGATAGCAGCTTAGCGAGGGTTTTCCTTAAAGTCACGAATAGTATATGTTCAGGCGTAGCGAGAACATTAAAACTTTTAAGGGCCCTCTAGGGCCTTACAAAGTTCTTGGGAATTTTTGATTCGAGGTATTCACATTGAACCATGCGAGGCATCATGATGCATTTCTAAATGAGCCATTCAGCAAATTATAAATTATAACGAAGACGCGCTTAGAAAACTTTAAGGGCTTATTCGAAATTCACGTTTCTAGATTAAGTAATTTTTAAAGAAAGCGTCATTAAAAAAACTGAAAAATATATACATGTATAGATACATCTTTTAACTAGTGACTTTTTTGGTTAGAAACACAATACAGATAATTTAACTCGATAAAAAAAAGACTCGACAGAAACAACGTCGATTTGAAAAACATTTTGAGTTTTATAGGACTCAGGGCAAAAAATATTTAAAAATATAATTTTGACAGTTCGATTACTATTAAAATTTTACAGGGTATTCATTGGATAAATGTTTAGTTATTAGTATTTTTCGATTCAATATCAACGAGAAATACGGTTTGCGCGCACCACGCCTGACGCCACGTCGCATCAGTGTCCATCAAACAGCGCTAAACACTTGCGCGGCGGGATAACCTGTTACCTGCCCTTAATCACAGAATATATAATAGTACCTTACGGTACAGAAGTCTCACTCCCGAGTTTAGGTATGATAAACGCAAGCGTCCGGTCACCGGACCAGTCTCGATAGGCTGGCACTCGCTCGACTTGTCGCACACGCAACGCACGCATCCGCGATACAAAAGTAATAGTACCCGGCCCCGCGCCGCGCGCCGCCGCGCCGCTCGCTTGACAGCCCTGGCAGATTGAAGCGAGACGGCAGACAGTTATTGTACTATGAACGCTAAGCGCAATGCAAAAGGTTGAAATTAGATTGTTTTACAGAATAGTAGGTAAATATCTCGGCGATTTCGGGCCGTTTGTATGGAAGTGAGACAGGCCTGCCCTTAATAGCGCAATAGAAGATTGTGACGCTATTTGGTCCACTACAAAATGTTATGATAGCTGTACTGCTATAGTTTTTTTTTTATGAATTAAGGGCGCAAACGAGCAAACGGGTCACCTGATGGACAGCAACTTGCGTCGCCCATGGACACTCGCAGCATCAGAGGAGCGGCAAGTGCGTTGCCGGCCTTTTAAGAGGGAATAGGGTAATAGGGGAGGGTAGGGATGGGAAGGGAAGGGAATAGGGGAGGGTAGGGAAGGGAATAGGGTAGGGGATTGGGCCTCCGGTAAACTCACTCACTCGGCGAAACACAGCGCAAGCGCTGTTTCACGCCGGTTTTCTGTGAGAACGTGGTATTTCTCCGGTCGAGCCGGCCCATTCGTGCCGAAGCATGGCTCTCCCACGAATAATGCTAAAGTTCATAAAATATCTTCACATTCCAGGTACATGTGCTTCCTCCCGAAGCAGACGGAGGACTACTACAGAGTGGTCGTCATCAAGACCACAGTCTATACCAAGGAGCTCCTGCATCTGTTTTACAAGGCCTGCTACATGGTGAGAACTACCCTTACAGACTTACAGACATTTTTAACCGACTTCAAAAAGGAGGTTATCAATTCGACCCGTATGTATGTAATATTTCCAGAACTGCCCAGTTTTCGTATATTTTAGTCTATATCAGTGTCTGAACAAAGGTGCCAAATTTCAAAAGTGTATGTATGTATGTTTTTATGTTTGTCTTCGCATATCTCCGGAACTACAAGTCCGATTTAAGTGATTATTTTTTTATTGTACTAGGTATTGTTCAACTTAGGGAATACTGCAAGTTTCATCAAAATCGGTTCAGAAGTTTTCGAGATAGGGAATTTTGATTCTTATAGGTCTACCAGAATCTGATGGCAAAAAGTGAGAAAAGAAATTGACTCTAGCAATACCGGGATATTTGGAATAAAACATTTTTATCATTTTTTTCCTTTAGCGGCTGATTCTGTGTGTTAAACATGCAAATATAAAAATGTATCCAATGATCAAGGATATTTTTTGAAAATCTGCTGTCAAAATTTGCCATCAGATCCTGGTAGACCCAACGACGGTAGACCTATAATTACGTACAATTTTGAAGTTGGTTTTATCTTTTTAAATAATTAAATTTTTGTTGATTTTTTATGTAAGTAATAACATCATTATTATTTTTAACAAAAAATTAAAACCGACTTCCAAGGTAAAAACAATAATAACATCCTTATAATATGAACTAAAAAGTATTAAATAATTTTTCCTATCTAATAGTGCCTTTTTCCGAATTCGGCTAAACCTCAACTATTTCTGTACTCAATCTTCATTATTTTGAAGTCGGTACCAGATAGCTGAATCTTCAGTTCTCTGACAGAATATTTGAAACTTTTGGAACTGGCACCGACTTCAAAATTATGAAGATTGATGATAATAATAATTTTCCTACTTTTAACTAACGCTGGTAACGCCTTCCCACCACCCGATCGATTTAAACATTTTTTTGGGTGCACAGGAAGTACCGAGCAACTGTTTGGAAAAAAATTAAAGTCGCTGAACCTACATTTTTTCCATTTTTTCCCCACCCCACTACACCCACACCCACCACCCACAGCCTGCCAGCACGCAGATTATCAGAAAAGGTTGTTCAGGGAAGTAGCTAACTTAGTTTTAATACAGCTAAAGCCACATGACCGATTTGTCGCCAGCTCTCCGTCGATTAGCTATTTGCTGCTGCGGAACC
Source organism: Cyaniris semiargus (assembly GCA_905187585.1). Lineage (NCBI taxonomy): Eukaryota > Metazoa > Arthropoda > Insecta > Lepidoptera > Lycaenidae > Cyaniris > Cyaniris semiargus. The sequence goes on from LR994567.1 coordinate 13,017,852, forward strand.
CTTCATGAGCGAGTCCGACTCGCACTTGGCCGCTTTTGTACGTTAGGGACCCCCCCACCCCTTATCAAAGCTACACGCCCGTGACTTAGTTTAACCTACTTCTAAGGTCTAATGGAACAAATTCGTTTATAAATAATATTATTAATATTCCACTATTAATATCCATATATAAATGCACAAAAACGCTAATGACAAAACATCCTTAAAAGAACGATTGGTGAATAGAAAACGATATTTTAGTAAATTAAAATGCATACGTACTTTGTACAAAAACTTAAATATTAACATTAAAATAATACTTCATCATCGAAATAAAACTAAGTAGGTACCTTGTAAATAATATATTATATATAATAATTACACCAACCAAACATAGTCATGTAAAATAATGCCAAGATTACACGTCACTGGTTTACAGACAAAAAATTATCAGATCATAATTCATACATAAAGATAATAAGTACGTCAACGTACGTCATGTTTTTGACGCTACACTTCTACATACTGCGGTTGTAACAAAAAAAAAAAAAAAGAAAATACCTTAGGGTGTGTATGCGTACATTATTTAATATAGAGTTCTCAATGAAAGTATCAGTGTAGCGCTGAAAGAGTGATTTTTTTTAATCGTTGTATGGGAAAATTCATAATGTTGGGGCATTTTACATGAAAACATAAAAGTCAAAACTATATTTTATAAACTTCTGCAAGAATGGTGCGGCAAAGGACATGTCGCCAATCCGAAAATCGTACTGTATTATTTGATTAACATATTGTGCTGCCACCTATAGTTAATGCACGTTTCCTGTATAAACTAACTAAAATTAATAAAAAGAAATGCAATTTAAACTTTTTATGTTGAGAAGTTTTGCTACTCGACATAATGTTATATCCTCCATAGAATCCTCAACATTTTGTAGGTATTATATAAAATTACGAGGACTTAAAAATAGATAAAACGACGACTCGGCTTGAGCACAACTGTGCCCCCAGATTATTTTGCTTAAACTAAATTAATGTGTTTTAGTCAGTGTAACAGGTTTTTGGGGTTTTCAGGGAAACGTTTAATCAAACATGACAGATGCATTAATTATGATGACCGAGAATTATACAATTCTAAATACAAAATAAATGCTTTTAAAAACAATAAGTAATAACTAACAATGTTTGTTACTTACTAGCCTTCCATTGCAATAATAATTATAATCGTGTTGTTCTGTTGTGCATATTTTGAACGCACATTTTCCTCTTAACATATTAAGTGATAATATTATTTAAACACTGAAAAAAAGAACAAAAAAAAAAAGGTTTAGACAAAATTGCTGTTCATAATAAACAAGTAAATATTTATTCTGTTTCGAGATAAAGTGTTTTATTTTAGAAACTTGTTTGATATAAAATATGGGAGAGTTGTTCTTTTTTTAAATGGGTCAAACAGATTTACTGTAATTTATTTCAGCTTTTACTGTAATCGACTAAGAGCTGACGACCAAATTCGTCATGTAGCTTCAGGCTGTATTAAAACTCCGTTAGCTACTTCCCTGAACAGCCTTTTCTGATAATCTGCGTGCTGGCAGGCCGTGGCCGGTGGGTGTGGGAGTAGTGGGGTGGGGAAAAAAAAGAAAAAAAAATGTAGGTTCAGCTGTATTAAAACTCCGTTAGCTACTTCCCTGAACAACCCTTTCTAATAATAGCTGCGTGCTGGCAGGCCGTGGCCGGTGGGTGTGGGAGTAGTGGGGGGGGGGGGGGAAAAAAAGAAAAAAATGTAGGTTCAGCTGTATTAAAACTCCGTTAGCTACTTCCCTGAACAACCCTTTCTAATAATTTGCGTGCTGGCAGGCCGTGGGCGGTGGGTGTGGGAGTAGTGGGCTGGTGAAAAAAAAGAAAAAAATGTAGGTTCAGCTGTATTAAAACTCCATTAGCTACTTCCCTGAACAACCCTTTCTGATAATCTGCGCGCTGGCAGGCCGTGGGCGGTGGGTGTGGGAGTAGTGGGCTGGGGAAAAAAAAGAAAAAAATGTAGGTTCAGCTGTATTAAAACTCCATTAGCTACTTCCCTGAACAACCCTTTCTGATAATCTGCGCGCTGGCAGGCCGTGGGCGGTGGGTGTGGGAGTAGTGTTGTGGGGAAAAAAAAGAAAAAAAAAATGTAGGTTCAGCTGTATTAAAACTCCGTTAGCTACTTCCCTGAACAACCCTTTCTAATAATAGCTGCGTGCTGGCAGGCCGTGGGCGGTGGGTGTGGGAGTAGTGGGCTGGGGAAAAAAAAAGGAAAAAAATGTAGGTTCAGCTGTATTAAAACTCCGTTAGCTACTTCCCTGAACAACCCTTTCTAATAATTTGCGTGCTGGCAGGCCGTGGGCGGTGGGTGTGGGAGTAGTGGGCTGGGGAAAAAAAAGAAAAAAATGTAGGTTCAGCTGTATTAAAACTCCATTAGCTACTTCCCTGAACAACCCTTTCTGATAATCTGCGCGCTGGCAGGCCGTGGGCGGTGGGTGTGGGAGTAGTGGGCTGGGGAAAAAAAAGAAAAAAATGTAGGTTCAGCTGTATTAAAACTCCATTAGCTACTTCCCTGAACAACCCTTTCTGATAATCTGCGCGCTGGCAGGCCGTGGGCGGTGGGTGTGGGAGTAGTGTTGTGGGGAAAAAAAAGAAAAAAAAAATGTAGGTTCAGCTGTATTAAAACTCCGTTAGCTACTTCCCTGAACAACCCTTTCTAATAATAGCTGCGTGCTGGCAGGCCGTGGGCGGTGGGTGTGGGAGTAGTGGGCTGGGGAAAAAAAAGAAAAAATGTAGGTTCAGCTGTATTAAAACTCCATTAGCTACTTCCCTGAACAACCCTTTCTGATAATCTGCGCGCTGGCAGGCCGTGGGCGGTGGGTGTGGGAGTAGTGGGGTGGGGAAAAAAAAAGAAAAAAAATGTAGGTTCAGCTGTATTAAAACTCCGTTAGCAACTTCCCTGAACAACCCTTTCTAATAATTTGCGTGCTGGCAGGCCGTGGGCGGTGGGTGTGGGTGTAGTGGGGTTGGGAAAAAATGTAGTTTCAGCGACTTAATAGTGTTTGCGATGATAATTTAAAATTTTCACATGGATAATAATGAATAATCGGCCAAGTGCGGGTCGGACTCACGCACGAAGGGTTCCGTACTGGTATAGACCGAAAGAAGACAAAAATTGTGTTTTTTGTATGGGAATTATATTTACTTTATTTTAATTTTATTACTAAGTAATTATTAAAATACAAATATAATTAAAGATTTTGTAAAAATTTTAAGTGCCTAGCTGTAACCATTATTGATTACGAGCAAAAAAACGCCAAAAAGTCACGTTTATTGTATGCATGGGAGCCTCCCTTAGATATTAATTTTGTTTTGTTTTTAGTATTTGTTGTTATAGCGGCAACAGATATACACAATCTGTGAAAATTTCAGAAGCCTATCTATAGCGGTCCTTGAGATGGAGCCTGGAGTCATACAGACAGACAGACAGACGAACAGACGGACCGACCGAGTATGTCATATGGCCGGCGCGCGCCGTACTAATTCGTTACCCAGCATTGTGAAACATGTTGAAAGTGACATTTGCGCCCAACTCGCGTATATTCGCCCGTTTGTTTGAAGTCGAGACTCGAGTCACTCCTTAGTTTTGTCTACTCTGCTGTTATAAATCCGCGCGCGATCAGAATGGGATCGGAATGACAGTTTTGTTGACGCGCGCTGATATTTGGCCAATCGTAGGGTCGACAAACAAAATGACGTTTTTGTTCGCGGACATTTATTTTAAGTTTGGTTTTAATTTTTTTGTGATAATAATAGGTAATATGTGATATTATTATAGTAATTGATTAATAAAATAATACCTGAATCACAGCCATTGGTAAAATATTACCAAGAAAGTGCCAAGAAATCTTTTTCATGAAAATTTTGGGTTTGTTCAAAAATAAAATAAAAATTGTAACTGAAAGTGTTGTGGCTGCCATAGGGTTGACAAAAACACAGTAATATATTTAATGTACAGAATCGGTCGATTAAGTATTTTATTATTAATTATCATTATGTATAAACCTATAAATTAATGTTCAGAAAATTTTTGCTAACGCTACTTCACTTACACACACATTAGCAAACAAAACTGTCACTCCGATCCCTTTCTGATCGCGCGCGGATTATACTGACGAAATAACAGACGAATGTCATTGACGTTCCAGATGGTGGACTACGCGCGCATGTTCGACTACCATGCGGGCGTGGATATCATCTACGACCTGACAGACAGCGACGTCAAGGAGGCGCTCTCGGTCATCAACTTCATGGAGTTCAAGGACTGCTATGAGATCGTCAATGTAAGTTCAGATTTGAGTGATCTTCCAGGGAGCAGCACTAAGGGACCTATCAGGGACCTATCAGGCGTGACCGCTCTCTGTCTGATAGGCCCCTCAGAGAGAGCGCGGTCACGCGGTCACACGTTGAAGCGGTCAGTTTTGCGTGTTTTGCGTTGTATTACGTTACATAGAGATACTCGCACAGGGGGCGTTCTGACCGCGTCAGAATTCCTCCTGTGTGACTCACCGCTCGAATACAGAATGCGAACACAGAACGCTTGAACGCGGGACCGCACTCTGTCTGATAGGTCCCTCAGAGAAATTTAATAATAATCTGGCATGGAATCTGGCAAAAAATTGTGTGAAGTTATCATTAAATGCGACCGTTAGAGCTTGGCTCATAACTTAGAAGTTAGAGGTCGTGATTGATTCAAGTAAGATGATCCATGCTTAGGATGGGCATGTAAAAAGTCGGTCCTGCGCCTGATCTCTCGCCAGTCGTGTCAGTCAGCCGTCCCACTGGGTTATGAGAGTATCTTAAGTGCTTTTCAGTTCAAGTCGTCCTGAACTCAAAACTCAAATTCAAAGATAAAATAATTCACATAGGTCACACTACTTTTTTTTATTTTTATCAAGGGGGCAAACGAGCAAACGGGTCACCTGATGGAAAGCAACTTCCGTCGCCCATGGACACTCGCAGCATCAGAAGAGCTGCAAGTGCGTTGCCGGCCTTTTAAGAGGGAATAGGGTAATAGGGGAGGGTAGGGATGGGAAGGGAAGGGAATAGGGGAGGGTAGGGAAGGGAATAGGGTAGGGGATTGGGCCTCCAGTAAACTCACTCACTCGACGAAAAACAGTCTGTGAAACGCTGTTTCACGCCGGTTTTCTGTGAGAACGTGATATTTCTCCGGTCGAGCCGGCCCATACGTGCCGAAGCATGGCTCTCCCTACCTGACTAAAAAGAGGTAAAAAATATAAAATCACAGTTGAAAATTAAACACATCATACTTAATTAAAACATTGTTTACGTCTTAACAACTTTTCTTCCAAATCCACAGCACAGCTACTCGCTACGAGTGAGGCGATACATAGTAATAACTCCATCAAAATGGGTCGAGCCTCTGGTGAACGTGTTCAAGACCTTCATGAAGAAGAAAATCGCTGATCGCATCATGGTGCTGAAGGACTACACCGAACTGCACCAGTTCTACACCAATGATATACTGCCGAAGGAGTATGGGGGAGACGAGAGGTGTCTAAGGGAGTTACAAGGTGAAGTAATTAAATAACGTTTGTGTGCCAAAGCCTACTATAGGTCTACCAGAATCTGATGGCAAATTTTGACAGCAGATTTTCAAAAAATATCCTTGATCATTGGGTAAATTTATATATTTGCATATTTCACACATAGAATCAGCCGCTATAAGGAAAAAAAGGATCAAAATGTTTTATTCTAATTACCCCGGTATTGCTAGAGTCAATTTACTTTCTCACTTGTTACCATCAGATTCTGGTAGACCTATAGTAGGGGAGGTGATGCTATTTTTGCAAAGTCATTTCATACCGACCAAATTTTTGTCCAGTAGTAGATTAATATTTAATAATAAACATAATGAGCATCAGTCGCCGCACCCGTGGTGGGTTGTACATTGAGAGTGTCTCAAAGTTGTCGAAAAAAATTTTGCTAAAAGTAATTTTATAACGTATGAAAGTTTGATGGATGATTATTAAGGTCATGTTTAAGAGCGCGCTGTGAAAACGCTAGCCCCGCCTACACACAACGCTATCCTCCAATCGTGATACAATAATTCCATGAATCGTGCTCCCGGGCAATGTACTTTAGGCTGCAGCTAATAGTGAACAATATCGCGTAACAACGGTTCCCGCATTAAAATTCCCGCACGAAAGTAAAGGTCGTAAGTCCCAAAACTGTTTTTTGATGATTACTTAAAAACTAAATACAATACTAATATTTCCTTTAGCTATTATTTTATAAAGTGTGTGATTGTAGTAGTGCAAGTTATTTGATGATAGTAACTCATTAACGGCCGTTCCCAATATTCAATCTATCTCTGGTTTGACATACGACCGATCGCAGCTAACATTGAATTGACATAAAATATGTGTCTCTAATGTCTAATGACAGCTATTCCTATCTCTAGTAGGGCAAAACCAAAGATAGATCAAATATTGGGAACGGCCGTTAGTGTAACAGATATTTGTTGAAATGCCCAGAAACATTCAAAATTTCGAAAAATAAAAGTATCGAGTCAAAATAAGTGAATCGTGTTTTCCGTTAGCTAAATATCAGATAAATATACAATGATTAAATAAATCTCAATTTCATTTGAGTCAATCGTCTTCCGGGATCGTAATACTTATTAGAAAACACAGCAAAATTGCACAGCCCGCTCTTAACCAAAAAATCACCGTCAGCCGTATTGCAGACGGGGGATTAAACGTCAGTTGCATTACTGAATATGTAAAACAATTTTGAATATAAATTTATTTTAAATTTATACAGGTGAATGTTTCTACTTTGTAAATAATAAAGAAAACCGTCAGTCGTTATTATGACGGTGGAGAATCCGTCAGCCAGCGATATAACCAATAACCATACTTCGCACTCAATGTATCTGAGGGCGTCGCGTAGACGACATTTCCACCTACAAACATTCAGCTGACGGCGATGTTCGTTGAATTAACTATAAAATTGTCTCATATACCTAGCAATTTTATTCGGTAAGTAATTCTTTCGATAGTCAATATTTGTGAGGAAGAATTATATAGATTTTACTTGTAAAGCGCCATCTGTTGTTACATACTAAAACTAAAATAACACCCATCGAACCTAAATGTCTATAATCTAGATATTAACCTTTATTGGGTGCGAATTGGGATCTTTATAATATCAATACAATATGTATTCCCAACAACAACTTTGAGATACTCTCAATTTTTATTCCACCCATACTGAAGTAGCTGACGATCAAAACTCTTATGTATTAAGGCGGGCTGAAACCCCATTTTGTTATTTCTTGATACCCGATTTACCTAGTTCCAATACAATAACGAAATGTAAAAAAATATGAGATATAGAGCACAATATTTAAAATGGTTTAAATCAAAAACATTTTAATAAAAAATAATACTTTCGCTGTAATTATAGGTCTACCAGAATCTGATGGCAATTTTTGACAGCAGATTTTCATAAAATATCCTTGATCATTGGATAAATTTTTATATTTGCATGTTTAACACACAGAATCAGCCGCTATAAGAAAAAAAAGGATCAAAATGTTTTATTCCAAATACCCCGGTATTTCTAGAGTTAATTTATGTTCTCACTTTTTGCCATCAGATTCTGGTAGACCTATAATTTACAAACTCACCTCCGACAAAACTCTTTGTCATCGAAATATAAGTATTAACAAGAATAACTTACATTTTATTTTAATAAATTGTCAATGAATCTATTTTAAAAAGGTCTGAAATTAATAATCTTTTTTCTTAATATCTATTTAGAAAGATATTTAAAAAACACATCAAAAATAGAGAAGATCCGCCCCTAGAAACTACAATTTTATGCTAAGCTAAAATGAATCTTATTGCGATGCGTACACGCTCGGTCTTTGATTGTGTGCAAGGTTATCGTTTGGAATTGAGATAAGTCCTCGCCTTAATAGAATACTATTATTGTTACGATTTTCGCTCGGTATGAAATGACTTTTCAAAATGAGCACTACCTCCCCTACTATAGGTACTTATAAGGTCAATGATTTCCTAAGCGATGGCACATCTTGGGAGTAGGATGGCTGCTTGCAAGGCTACTTCTACATTTATTATATGACGTGACTTACATATGTATTCATTATGTATTCATGTTGACTTTCAATAATGTATAGATTAAGTTATTTACATTGTAAATTAAATTTTTACAAAGACTATTTACACTTTTACTAAAAAGTGGCCCCGTGCGAGTTTCTTACGCCGGTTCTTCTCGCCGGGTTAGTTCCCGAACCGGTGGTAGGCAACATGTAGTTCAACATTCTGAAAACATTTGCTTCATTCAGAAATAAAATAATTTTTATTTATTTTATGAATTGACAGTTTAGGGTGAAGCCAGAGGAGCGTAATTTAGAGAGTCGTGAGTCGCAGAATTTCGGTACCGTAAATTATTTTTCATACTAATCATGACTTACAAAATTACGCTCGTGCGAATGAATTAGGAATTTTCTATGAATCTGAATGCAGCAGAATTTCTGCCAACCGAAATTCTGCGACTCACGACTCACACAATTACGCCCGTTTGGCTTCACACTTAAAGTATAAAATAAGTGTCCGGATACGAGACGAAACTAGGCGACGAGGGCACAGTATTACAATATTGTAATACTGTGACGAGGGGATCCTTACAGATCCAAAATTGAATCTAGCCACGTTACCCTGTGGCAATTTTTATTGCTTTCATGCATCGTCAAGTTGCGCCTTCTTCTGTTTTTGTTCTGAACTTGCCTTTTGTATGACTAGCGAGACTTTTTTAACAAAAGGCAAAACAATATGTAACAATAACGTCTGTAATTAAAACCCTTGCACTATGTCTACTCGGAATCCGAGCCGAACCCGTGAAAACGCGGTCCGGAATAGACGTGGAACTATTTGTATAATAGCTTTCGCACGAAACGGATTAGGTTCGCTTCTCACCGTCATCCGTTCATCTCGGTTCATCGGATTTGGATTGGACGTAGTGCGAAAGTGCTTTCCTTTCTTTTTTTTTGATGGCTTCAGGCTTGTAGTTAACAAAAGCAGCTACAGCAACATGCTATTCCAAAATTCCATACAAAAGCAGCTATACCAACATTCCAGCCGAAAGCAACTATAACAACATGCTATTCCAACATTCCAGACGAGCTGTTCGCGCACGCATCATCGCCCAAGCACCGGGAGTTCATGGAGAAGCTGTTTGAAGCTCGGACTGATGAGACCAAGCGCTCGCCGGACGTGTTCAGCGAGCTGTATGCCGGCACCACCGGCACCTTCCGAGCGCTTACCCTGGACTAGGAATTTGCAAAAGCAATCACCTAAACTAAACTCTATCAAATATATTAAAGGAAGTTACTAGTATCTTCCGACCAGTACTTCTTAGACTAAATGCTATTAAAGAAGTAGGCAGATGCTAACACCTTAAGGCTGACCTCACACAGCCGGAATGTCTCTCTGAATTCATAATCGGAAATTCATAATCTAAATTTCGGCACCTTGCCTCACACATATTCAAAAATTCAGATTGATCAGTAGTCTCGTGATTCCCGGCACATATAACCGTCTTTATATTAAATTTCCAACCGCTATGTCTTTTTTTCCCTGTCATGGTCCCATATACAAGGGCGGCTTTCAACGCATAAGATTAAATTTTCCGTGTCAGACATCACACCAACAGGTCGCAACACGTCCAGAGGTTGCAGAGCCGCTTGCATTGTCAACTGAAATAATTTATAATCTGATTCCAGTATGATTTTCCCGCTCTATTAAAATGTATGGGAATACGCGCGTTATGAAATCATAATCTTAAATATTTCGCTCCGGAATTCAGAACGCTCGTCAGTATCATTCTTACAGATCGATCTGAGAAATTCATAATCTGAAAAAATCAGAATGTGTGTGGAGCATACCGATATTGTATGGTATTCCGGTCTTTCTGAATTAATAATATGAATTCAGATTATGAATTCAGAGTAACATTTCGGCTGTGTGAGGCCAGCCTTAGAGTACTTACCCTGGACTAGGTTAAGGATTATGTTTGAAGGAATTTGAAGATGCTGGCACTTTCTGAACACTTACCTCTCTAAGTTTTAAGAAATTAGTCGATATTGGCACTTTTTTTACGTAGTATTTATTTGCTAATCTGTGATTTAACTGCCGCATCAAGAGAATTTAATAAAGATTTTGACATTAGCTACATGCATTTTCTGACAAGCTATTCATTAAATTAAAGTAAATTTATCATTAAATGTCTCTGTAAGAGCAACTGTTCTTACACTTTTTTTTATGAAATAAGGGGACAAACGAGCAAACGGGTCACCTGATGGAAAGAAACTTCCGTCGCCCATGGACACTCGCAGCATCAGAAGAGCTGCAGGTGCGTTGCCGGCCTTTTAAGAGGGAATAGGGTAATAGGGGAGGGTAGGGGTGGGAAGGGAAGGGAATAGGGGAGGGTAGGGAAGGGAATAGGGTAGGGGATTGGGCCTCCGGTAAACTCACTCACTCGGCGAAACACAGCGCAAGCGCTGTTTCACGCCGGTTTTCTGTGAGCCCGTGGTATTTCTCCGGTCGAGCCGGTCCATTCGTGCCGAAGCCTGGCTCTCCCACGTATAAAATATACCTAGAACTTACCCTGAACTAAGTTAAGAGTTTTTTTTTAGGTTAGGTAGGTTCGAAATTTTTTATGAGCGTGATTTGCGCTGTAAGAGAGGTAGGAAATTAGCTTCCATTATTAGAAAAGTATTGTAAATAATAGATAATTTTCATAAAATATTTCTCATCATCATCTCATCAGCACAATATGGATGGCAAATCATGAAAACATCACGAGAAAATAACGTTTTACCTGACTAAGGGAATACAGGTGTAACAAAAGAAAGTGATAATAATTTAGGGTGTGCATATTGTGTAAGAGACACATAAAGTCTATTTTAAGAGTGAGATTTTTTTTTGTGATTTGTATGGGCAAGCGCCCCAGCGTTATGACTTTGATCATACAAAAGTAAATAACACTTAACCCTTTCAGCGCTACTACTTTCACAGTTTAAGCTATACACGGGACTGATACACACACTTTGTTTTTTTATACCCTACATAGGTATAATTGGATTATTATATTTACTATGTGATTAGTTTTTATATTAAAGGAGTGCTGAACTGTGTTAAATATTTTATTGTTACTTTTACTATTAAATATCAAAATAAATTATTGATATTTATTCATAATATTATTATTTTTGTGGAATATATTTTTTATTTTTTTCATTCTCTTATAAAATCATGTAGAAGGCACATAGTTTATTGTTATTAATGATATACCATTTCTTATTAAATGTTTTAATTATTATTATCGATCACAATTTTGAGAATTTATTGTCTTACTAACTCGGCTTTAAGGCCTGTGTTCACTTTGATTAGTGATATGTGCAGGTGATTAGTGCAGGTGATTAGTAATCAGGAGAAAGTACGTGTGGACAGCGACTGATTAGTGCAAATCTTAGATTTTTCCTAATCACTAATCACTTGCACTATTCACCTGCACTCGCACTAATCAAAGTGAATACAGGCCCATAGACCAGTCTGAGTTAATATTTATTTATACGCTATACCATATTTTGTCTTTATTAAATACATTGGAGAAGTCAAAGCATGGTAAAGCATAGCTTATTTTTTTTTTAATAGGTTCACAAAACAAGATACAATTCACAATACATGTAGCCATACTTAATAGAGATAAGTATATGTATCTCTCTAAGGTTCAATTTATATCAGAGCAGAGTCGAAGCGCATCGGAGCGAATTCCCAAAAACTGAACATAGAAAATTCAACCTTCACTCCAGAGCGTAACACACACATTACTTCGGCGAGACCAATCAGCGTTGGTCGGGCGCATTCGCGCGAATTCGCGCGCCTTTTTTAATTCTCAGAAGTAAATGTGTGCGTTAACGCTTTGGAATTAAGGCTGAATTTGTTATGTTCAGTTTTAGTAATTCGCTTCGATGCGCTTCGACTCTGCGCTAGTATAAATTGACCTTCAGGAGTGAATACAACATGCACATAACAAATAGAAATTGTGTCAACTAACTACTAATTTTAAACACATATTTAGAGTTAGTTACTTACATAAAAAAAAACAGCAATTACCTTTTGTAACCTTTTTTTATGAGTAAGTTTTAAAATACCCCGCTTGTACTTATTACAAGGTCTACATAAAAGTCTAAGGGTCAATTCAGACCGCAACCACAATAGACAGCCGCAACCATAAAGTCAAGAGCGCGCTGTGAAAACGCTAGCCCCGCCTACACACAACGCTATCCTCCAATCGTGATACAATAATTCCATGAATCGTGCTCCCGGGCAATTTACTTTACACATACTACAGCATACGCTATAACAGCTAATAGTGAACAATATCGCATAACAACGGTTCCCGCATTATAGCACGAAAGTAAAGGTCGTAAGTCCCAAAACTGTTTTTTGATGATTACTTAAAAACTAAATACAATACTAATATTTCCTTAAGCTATTATTTTATAAAGTGTGTGATTGTAGTAGTGCAAGTTAGTTAATGATAGTAACTCAATAAGTGTAACAGATATTTGTTGAAATGCCCAAAAAGATTCATAATTTCGAAAAATAAAACTATCGAGTCAAAATAAGCGAATCGTGTTTTCCGTTAGCTAATATACAATGATTGAATAAATCTCAATTTCATTTGAGTCAATCGTCTTCCGAAATCGTAATACTTATTAGAAAACACAGTAAAATTGCACAGTCCGCTCTTAATATACCTAACGGAAAATAGAGAAACAAAGAGCTGAGCAAGCGAGATGTCACTATCAGTAACACTGCGTGGTAAACTCTTTTTACCACGCAGTGTTACTGATAGCGTGAGATAATGACAGCAGAACCCTTTTTTTCATCTGTTTTGACAGTCAGTTTGCACTTATCGGTACGTTGACAATTTGAGCTCTAAGAAAAATGTATGTAGGAACATCATTTTCACGCACACGTAAACAGATTTGTACACACAGAAAATTCAATTTTGGTTTCGTTTGACAGCTCGGGATTCTTTCTCTATTCCGCTAGGTATATTCACTTTATGGTAGCAACGCGACGCGTAGACGCATTTCTAAAGTATTGAATTGACAGATTTGCAATACGTCTCACGCAATTAAGTCCGTCAATTCAATACTTTACTCTTTAGAAATGCATCTACGCGTCGCGTTGCGGACTGATTTGACCCTAAAACACCCATGGCATCATCAGTCAATATTGAGTGTCCGGAAGGTGCCGCTGACTCCGTCCACCTCATTCAGCTGCCGGCTGGGGTCCAGCGCGGGGTCCAGGCGGCAGGCGGACATCAGTCGCATGTGGGACAGGTGCGACTCCGCAGATATCGCCTTGTGACCCACCACTGGAACAGATATTATAGGAGTTACAAGCTGACCCGGCAAACGTTGTATTGCCATATATATTATTTCTAGTATCAATATAAAAAGTAGATAAAAAGCTATTCTCAGGCCTAACGAATTTACATACAAAATTTCATTAAAATCGGTTGAGCCGTTTTGGAGGAGTTCGCGCACAAACACTGTGACACGAGAATTTTATATAATAATATATTAAATATTAATAAAATAAAGGAATTACTAGATGACGCCCGCAACTCCGTTGCGCCAAAATTCGTTTATCGCGCGGGAACCGTACATTTTTCCCCCTCCTCCAAAAGAATAGTTTGCTCTACGCCACGTACGGTTTTAATTGGCTACCCGCTGTTTAGCATTGGAGGGTCCAAACTCCAATATATCCCTACAACCCTCACCGAAGGTCGCTGGCAAAACGAATTTTCTTTTTAATATAATTGTGTAACAAAAAATCTTTAGTTCTCACATTCCAAATCCTCCAAGCTCCTCTCTTCACCGCCGAAGTCCTGCGGCAGGACGGCCCTGGGGTAGAACTTCAGCAGCTCCTGGGGCTGCTCGTGCACCATGATGCGGTCGAAGATCTTCTTGCTGAAGTGCGACTTGAAGAAGCTCATGATGCTGTGCACCAGCTTGGAGGAGGAGATCACGTGGACGCGCTTGAGGCGCATGCCGTAAGCGTTCTAAAACATGAAGGCATATTATTGTTATATTGTAGTTTGGAGCCGGGAACAATACATTTTGCCGAGATAAAAACTTTTATCTCGGCAAAATATATTCTCTATAATAGACCATGTTTCTAGGACACGGAGTATCTCAAATTACCTGAAAATCGGTTCAGCGGTTCGAAAGTGAAGCGGTAAGCGATACATTTTCGCATCTTTAAAATTATGGTTTTTACTTTTTATATTTATAAAATCCTCCTTACTAAGTAAGTAAAAGATCTACACTCAGTAACGCTATACAGTGTTTTGCCTTTTTTGATAAGTTTAAAAATGTAGCCGGACAAGGAAAATACATTGTACAACCGCTGTAACGTCTATACACACAGAGTAGATATATTTTTTTATTCTGAGTAAGAAGATAAATGCGTGTAAAATCAAAATTACAGTAAAATATTTAGTCTTAACAAGCGATTGCTTATTGCATCATTCAGGCGTTTTCTAAACTCAAGCTGAAGTTGGTACTACTAATATATATTCTGTGGCTGAAGTATAATTGCAGAATGTAGTCAGAGCTTGTCAGCTATGTACACGTATTATTGACGACCTCTGTGGCTCAATTGGTTGAGTGTGTGGCAGCTCAAGCCGGGGGTCGCGGGTTCGAATCCCGCCGACGGAACAAAAAGTTTTCAATGTTCCCAGGTCTGGATGTGTATTAAATATGTGTATCATATAATAAAAATCTTAAATATATGTATAGTATAAAAGTATTAAATATATTTCCGTTGTCTGGTACCTGTAACACAAGTCCTTCAGGTACTTAGCACGGGGCCAGACTGACGTGGTGTGAAGCGTCCATAGATATTATTATTATGTACTATCGAAGAAATTGATACCTAGGCAGTTGATGGACCTACGTCGTTTGGTCGGGTTATTTCAATTCAATATTAGTCGTGATCTGACGGCTAGGTTTGACGTAACGCGACCAACTTATGTAGATACAGTTCGACAAGGCTGTTTATGTGGCGAGAAAAGGAACTAACGCTTCTATCATACAAAAACGTCATTTTTGACAGTTCTCCTTACCAGCAGCAGCGCCCATTGACAGTTTGACACATTCATATAAAGCCTTGTCGGACTGTAGGTCCGTCATCTGCCTATGAAATATGAATCAACTTCTCTGAATATACCAGGAAGGTGAGTAAGCCGTTCTTGATGTCGAGCAGCATGGAGATGTCGCGCAGCATGGCGTTGAGGTCCAGCGCGCGGATGTCGAACACTACCACGATGCCGCTGGCGGGTGACAGTGTCACAGCTTACCAGGAAAGTGAGCAAGCCGTTCTTGATGTCGAGCAGCATGGAGATGTCGCGCAGCATGGCGTTGAGGTCCAGCGCGCGGATGTCGAACACCACCACGATGCCGCTGGCACCGGGGTGACAGTGTCGCAGCTTACCAGGAAAGTGAGCAAGCCGTTCTTGATGTCGAGCAGCATGGAGATGTCGCGCAGCATGGCGTTGAGGTCCAGCGCGCGGATGTCGAACACTACCACGATGCCGCTGGCGGGTGACAGTGTCACAGCTTACCAGGAAAGTGAGCAAGCCGTTCTTGATGTCGAGCAGCATGGAGATGTCGCGCAGCATGGCGTTGAGGTCCAGCGCGCGGATGTCGAACACCACCACGATGCCGCTGGCACCGGGGTGACAGTGTCGCAGCTTACCAGGAAAGTGAGCAAGCCGTTCTTGATGTCGAGCAGCATGGAGATGTCGCGCAGCATGGCGTTGAGGTCCAGCGCGCGGATGTCGAACACCACCACGATGCCGGTGACATAGTCAGTGCTCTTGATATAGTCCAGACACTGCAGGAGACAATAATTATAATAGTCACATCAATTACAGTGGTGATGGCCAGTTCCTTTGAAATGAGGCCAGATACGCTGGAGTTAATTAAGGCTGGTTTTAGTGTCACGCGGACCGCCGATACGGATCGCTCCGTAGACCGATCTGTATGAAGTTTTAAGGAGTAATGCGGACGGGACCCCTCCGCATTATTATACAGCATTCATACATAGCATTCCATCCCACTGACCTCCATTATAAATAAATAAATAAATAAAATGTCTTTATTTCAGGTATCAAAGACCCATAACATGTAAAAAATTCATTAATTAGCATAACATAAATTTTAAAATTACCAATAAAATAAACTAGTTCATGCATAATAATTATGATAAAATAAACATAAATTAAATTAATTAGAAAGAAAGTCATAATAAATTAAAACAAAATAAATAAATTAATTAAGTTAAAATTAATAAATAATAATTCATTGTCTCTAAATTTAAAATCAGCAGTTAGGTGTTTGATTAGGTGTATAAGATTAAAATACTAAAATAACATTCAAAACTATCCTAGGCAAATGATATTTCTTAAATCAATTATTTTTTTACGTCAAAGAGTGATGCCACGACTGCCTCTATACCAGACATGTTTATCACAACAGTGCCTGATGTAGGGGCAATCGAGTCTGTCAGCTATCATAGCTAAGACATTGTTGGAGCTAGTCCGCACTCTGCGTACGAGGGACGCGCAACGTTTGCGCATAGTTGTATAAAAACAGTCGGTTCGCGCCGCTGCAAACATGCCAGAGGCACTGCAAAAGCGTGGCAGCCCCAGTATCGCTCTAAAAGCATTATTGAACTGAACACGGATGGCGTTGTATGCCCGCTGCGTATAGTCAGCCCACAGAGCGCAGGTGTACAGCGAGGTGCAGTACGCACGGAAAAGCGTGATCTTCACCCCGATTGAACTGCGAATCTGCGGGCCAGCATATTCGCCCGGACAGACAACGCCCTCCGCTCCCTCTCTATATCAGCGTCATCCTTAAGGATGGCGGTGACTATATGTCCGAGGTATTTAAATTCGTAGACTCTGTCCAGAGGAGTATTGTTTAGCCATACTGGTGGTATGCTCTGAGGACATCTAGCACCGCCGGCCTCGAAGACCATAAACTGACTTTTGGTCGTGTTGTACCTCAGGCCATGACTAGCAGCATATCTCTCACAGACCCGTATCAGCTACCTGAGACCACAGACTGACGCACTCAAAAGCACCATATCATCGGCGTAGCTGATATTGTTGACACAGGTGTCATCAATATGGCAGCCAACATGCTTGCTGCTGAGCTCACAAATCAGCGCGTCCAAATATATATTGAACAGGGTTGGAGAGGTTAACCCCCCCTGTCTCACCCCGCATTGTAGCCGATACGGCTCCGACATTGCGCCCGCCCATCGAACGTTGTTGACCTGCTGCCCTAGCACGGGGATTGCCGATCTAGAAGAAATAGATAACGACAAGAAATAACTATAGTTTCTTAGAAAATTTTTCCTGTTTTAAAGTAAATAAGGTCGTAGATTCATCGACAACAGAAATCATTTTTAATGTAAGTTTTTCGAGCAACTTTTACGACCTATTGTTTTGCGAGCTCGGATTTATAAAAAAAAATATAAAATGTTACACAATTTGTCTAGCACTTTGGCGATGTAGATTCATTCAGGGTGGAATTATCAATTTTCCCATGCTAAACAATGGGTAATAAAAACAGTTCACAAAATGCACTTAAAATAAAATAACATTGACAGTGAATCTACGACCCTATTTCCTTAAACGTAGGATCTTTTATCAAAAAAACTATAGTTATATTTTGTCTACGAAGATCGGAAACAAATTTCAATCCCCGTGCTAAGCAAGCTGGTGTGTATACCAATATCTAAATATTTCTATGCACTCTGGTGGTAAATTAAGGTCCTCAAGCTTCTTCCAAAGAATATCATACACGACCAGGTCAAACGCCTTACACAGGTCGAGGAAACACACAAACACTGGAGTCTTTCGACTCGTGTAATATCTGACGGTGTGCTTAAGACATAGTATTGCACTCTCAGTCGACAGTTTGGGTCTAAAACCGAATTGATTGTGGTGCAGATTTATGTGACTCTCAAGCTGTATATTAAGCACACCATCAAACACCTTAGCAGCAACTGTGGCCAACGAGATAGGTCTATAGTTGGATTTATCGGCAAGATTTCCTGTCTTGTTTTTCACAATAGGAACCACAATTGTCCTCAACATGTCCACAGGAAGGTAGGCGTGACTCACGCACAGTGAGTAAAACAATGCAAGTACTCTGAAAATATGAGGTCCAGCATGCTGAAGATGCTCGATGCTGAGGCCATCATGTCCAGGGGATTTCCCTTTTGTCATATTTTTAATAATTGATTTAACTTCTTTGGCCTTAACCTTGAAATGTACTTTACCACTAGCATGATCCGCATCGACCATTCCAGCGGACGACCCCACCTCTGATTTAACCATAAAATGCTCTTTAAAAATATCAGCAATCTTTTTATGATCGCTAACGCCATCGACACTCCCAGGAAGGCCAGCTCTTAAGTCACACCTTTTAGTACTTTTCCAAAAACTTTTGAAGTCACCTGCCGCGTGCTTTTCAGCAATGAATCCATTTTTAATTGGTCTTTATTATTTTGGCACCATTTCATCGTCGTGATTTAAAGACCCTTCTCCTATTAATCATCTCATAGTATACGACACCAGACTTAGGCCTGCCACACATAACCCATTCTGTAAACTTACATCTAGCCCTCCTGTGAGCCTCAGTGACGTGCTTATTCCAACCCACTGTGCGCCGTCCACGTCCACCACTAGGGTTCCCTCGACTAGCACGAGCAGCATTTCGGAGGGCTGACACAATATCGGAGTATAGTCTATCCAGTACATTCCGATGTCCAACATTGCAGCAAAAACTATCAGCACGTTTAACAAATTCTGGTGGAAAATCAATACATTTTAAACGTTTATGACACTCTCTGGTGTAAACATTTACCTGATCAGTACTTCTTTCCCCCCAGACCACCTCTTTGTTACATGCATCAATCTTACTTGAAATCAATTTAGTTGTTAGTAAATTAAAATTACATACAAGTATGAGCGGGAAATGGTCCGACCAGAAAGTGTCATAATCCATATACACTTCTACAGCAGCTTGCTTAGCTGCTTGCGTCAGTATACAATGGTCGAGCCAGCTGCAGGTCCCGTGAGCATCACTTATGAACGTATATGTACCGGAGTCCACACCCAAATACTCGACATCATAACAAGACCACAGCTGCTCATCACAAAAATCAATTAGTTCATGATAAAACAATTCACCCAAGTTAGCATTAAAGTCACCCAGCATTATCACCGATTCCAGACCGTATTCATCTATTATTGCACGAATAGTACTAAGACAGTCAGTAAATTCAGGTAGATTTATCGCAGATACGGTAGGCATGTATACGCTCATCACTATAATAGATCGGTCTTTAGTTACTATTTTGATAGCACATATACGAACGTTGTCACACTTTAACACTGACACCTGTTGAAAAACTGTTCTCCTCCATAGTATGGCAACACCTCCGTGGGGCCTTCCACGCAGTATGGACGTGTCCACAGCAGAGACCACTATCGACGCGCAGTTTAATTATACGGGAAGTATAATTAAACTGCGCGTCGATAGTACTCAGATAAGGTATTTCCTCCGGCAACAACCATGTTTCTTGTAGTGCTATCAAGTCACATAAACCGCATAACTCTCTAATACTATCCACTGAGCGCTTAACGTTCTTACAATTAAAAGTTGCAAATGAAGAATAATTATTTTCCATTATCATTTAATTTTAGGCCGCTATGGAATGTTACTCGATCTTGACTACGCTTGTAATTCACAAATCGCCTGAAAACGATGCCCTGGGGCCACATATTTTCATCTAGGTAAGATTCAATTTTAGTTGCAGATACCCAGAATTTATACGCCTTATGACCTTTCTCCTTTCTCATCATAATTCTTTCTAGCGAGATATTATCCTTTGTTTTGCTATAAATATATTTAATAATATCGCTCTCCTCAGTTTCATTATGAATGTTTGTTATAAACATTGGAATCTTCTTTTCAGCAGCTCTAAAATTAAATTCCGAGTCTTTCAGTATTCCTGACTTGCCAGCGTAACGATAATAATTTGGCTTCTTTTTACGGGTAACTTTTTGCCATCCCTCACCATCGCGGATGCGATTACCTTGCATAGCACTATTATGCGCGCATAGCGCGTTATATATATATATATATATATATATATATATATATATATATATATATATATAACGCGCATAGCAAACCGGTTTCGCAGTCACCTGTCGCGCAAGGCGAGTTTGTGCATTCGATATCGGCCCCGTCGGTCCGTTGCTGCGTGCATGTATTGTGCGCCTGTTGTTGTGCGTCTACCTTCAATATTTCGTTGCACTGTGAATTATTAATTTCATCAAAACTAGCCGATGAATCATTCATAGATTTATTGGGCAGGTGTGACAAACCTATAGGGCCACTATCTAGCAACCAGGCACCCCGTTTTCGTTCACCTTAAGAGCCGATGAAGGAAGCAACGAAGCATGTTTTACGTGTCGAATTTCCTCCCTTAATTCCCTTAATTGCTCCACGGTAGCGTTATTCGCCTTCAGTTCGTCAATAGCCGATTGCATTCGCAGCATATCTTTTAATAGTTTAGTGCAATCTAGGTGGTCAAATGTGATCGGAGGTAGTTTTTCCAGTTGACGCGCCACAAATACAGGAATTTCACTAGGTTCCGCAGACTTAAATAAATTGATAATATCAATTAAGTCACGTTCTTACTTTCCTTTGTTTTTTCGTACTATTTTTCGTAGCTCTGTCGGGAATTCGGGATGGATTCGAAGAGAAGTGATTTTGATATTTTAATTTCGTCACTCTTAAAAGAACTTTTACAAATTCGCACAAGTGTTTCCTCATCTATCACTGAGACTTTGTTTTGGATGTATGACAACATCTCGTCGATAACAATATTACAATTGTTGCACTTTAACACGCCCGCCATAATTGCATTCACGAAATACGCAACCGCCACGAGAGGGTGCGCAGGCGCAACTGCGATTATACAAGTACGCTGGACCTATGATACCCACTTTTTTTTTGTGCCTATTTGAAGCGGAATCAGCGCCCCCGGTGAGAGGGAAGAGAACTAAATTTTACGTAACTTGCAAAATATGGCCGCTTAATCTTTATTGGTTGTCATCACTAGTATTAGTTCCAAATACTCCCATTACTGCTATCAGCGCCAATATGGCGACTTTCAAACGTTATTTTTACGTCAAATTTAGTTCCTATCACTCACATTGGGGGAGCTGATTCCGCTTCAAATAGGCACAAAAAATAGCTGTCATTTCAAAGGGTTTTTGTTTTGTGAAGGTGATTGTCATTATCATTAGTCCAGCGTACTTGTATAATGGAGGTCAGTGATTCCATCCATAATATACAGCATTCCTTTTACTCCCTTTCCTATTGTCTTTACTCCCCCAAATTCTTCCTACTCCTCCTATTTTCTTCTGATTAATTTCGTTGCGGGTCCGAAGACAGCTTTAGCATGTCCCTCGGGCTCCCTGAGATCATATCAAAGGGTTTTCGTGGTTGGATACCGCTGTCGATCCTGGTGACACAGGAGATACAGTGGTGGGAATGTGTGGTGGGACCCCAAACTCGCGTATAGAGGTGAAGCGCACGATTGAGTTTTACATGCCCATTAGACTTCATCATTATCTTTCTTGTTATTTAGGTGGCCAGCCTCGCAATATCTTTATGATATGCCTAAATCCTACGCAAGAATCGAACTAGCTTTCCGATCCGATTGCTTTGATACTTCTATTAACTGACTTCTTATGCGCAGTATTCTGTGTTTACCTCACAATTTCTACCAAAAGAAGCCTATGTCCTTCCCTATGATTGACTGTAACTGTTGTCAAAATCGAACGTGTAGTTTCGGAGTCTATTCTAGCTTTCCTTTCTTTAAATATATTATCCATACTATACTTACTATACTATAATATTATAAAGCGGAAGAGTTTGTTAGTTTGTTTGTTTGTTTGTTTGAACGCGCTAATCTCAGGAACTACTGGTCCGATTTGAAAAATTATTTCAGTCTTAGATAGTACATTTATCGAGGAAGGCTATAGGCTATATTTTATTACGCTAAGACTAATAGGAGCGAAGAAATAGAGGAAAATGTGGAAAAAACGGGGGGAAATTATTTGAAAGGGCTTATTTCAACGAGCTAATCTCAGGAACTACTGGTCCGATTTGAAAAATTATTTCAGTGTTAGATAGCCCATTTATCGAGGAAGGCTATAAACTATATTTTATCACGCTAAGACTAATAGGAGCGAAGAAATCGAAGAAAATGTGGAAAAAACGGGGGGAATTATTTGAAAGGGCTTATCTCACGAACTACTAGAGCAATTTTTCTGTTATTTGGGTCAGATAAGAAGTAGACCACGTGAAGGAGGCTATTTTTTGTAGACTGATTTGTCTGTGAAATATCTAATTTACGCGGGCGAAGCCACGCGGAACGCCTAGTATAATATACTAGCGGTCGCTCCGCCCGCGTGGATGTCGGTTACCGCTGCTAAAAGCCTATCCGGGAAAGACACGGTCAGCAAAATGATTCCCAGGTCAATTCACAGAAACCGACACTAACATCGACGACGCAGTCATTATCCGCAGGCTGCACAGATTGTCTTTCTGTGGATGTTAAAGTTTTTAATGATGAAAATATTTAAATGTATTTAATACTAAGTTTTCACTTCTGCCGGCAGTCCCGGAGTACAACCCGTTGTTGTAGGGTCAATTTATACTAGCGCAGAGTCGAAGCGCATCGAAGCGAATTTCTCTTTATAATATTAGTGTAGATTAATGTAGATTACTTGTCGTGTATCTTATAAGGACGCCCACAACTCCGTTGTGCCAAAATTCGTTTGTCGCGCGGGAACCTACATTTTTCCGGGATAAAAAGTATTCTATATCCTTTCCCGGGACTCAAAGTGTCTCCATACCAAATTTTAGCAAAATCGGTTCGGCGGTTTGGGTGTGAAGATGCACCAGACACTTTCGCATTTATAATATATGGATAAACTTACGCTAAAGCTGTATTTTATCAAGGCCTCCAGTCCTTTCCTTGTCAGCCTGCCCTTGTGTTTGGTGACCTGCACCCTGTAGTACTCCGACGTTAATTTAGGAAGCGCAGTTGCACATCTGAAATTATGTAAAAAAAAATTTTAATGCCAAAAAAAAACTTTTTGTATCGGCGAATGCATCTGCAGACGTCATTTTCACCTAGAACTTGTAAACAAGGATTAAATACCGCCTTTCCAAAGCTAATCCAAAATACCAGTGGTAAGCAATAAGCATCATTGTAAACTCGACGTTCAAAAAGTGTACGGTAAGTATTTACGATACCTACTTCGAATAAAAACATTTTTAAGCTATTGCATAGCTTTTATCGCGGGCTTTGATCGTGGCGACCGAATCAAGAAATTCCGTAACGAAAATAAACCTAACATCCCCACTCCGACCGGCACAGCGCGCAGCGGTGCGGCGAAAGCTGTGCATCGTCTAACGCCCGGCAGACTTTGGCACGGTGTTTGTGTGCGTGCGACTAGATGTATACGAATTATAATTGTATAAGTTGATAAAAAATGCTATGCAATAGCTTTACCGCGGCAGTCCCCGAGTGCTACACGTATTTGTTACGTAATTCTGACTTCGGAGCCATAATATGTAGCAGGATAACTTACATACATAATAAAATACTTATATAAATATTATTTATTGTATATAAAGTAAGGTCCTATTTTTAAGATAATTATTATAATTCGACTATAATGTATCTCAAGTGAGAAATATAATTGAATTATACATTCAAAACTAGTGTTATACAGTACAATCGTTTATTACCACAGAATCCACAAGATATAAGTTAGAAATGGTTAGAAAACATACACTTCTCGCAAGATCCCACAAAAATTTAATTGTATTATTATTGTTGCTAATGTATTTTGTTTTTACCTATGACATCTCGTTACTTGTAATTATTCTGACAAAATTTGATTGTATTATTATTATTGCTAATGTATTTAAAATTGTTTTTTACCTAGACTAAATCTCGTTACTTGTAGTTGTTCTGACAAAAATGTAATTGTATTGTTCTTTTTTTCTTTCTTAATTATAATGAAATAAAATTAAATACTAGTTTTTCTAATTAATTGTAAGTTCGTCTATAGTAATTATATCGAACTAGCTGTCCCGGCAAACGTTGTTTTGCCAGATAAAGTATTTCGCCCATATCAATTACGTTTAGCTTCATGTCAAATTTTTTACCATACTTAACCATAGACAAAATAGACAAAATTACGTTTAGCTGTCATTTTTGTTTTGTTATTCTATGTCAGATGCGTTTTTGTTATACCACGTTTTATACTGACTTCACGGAAACGCGGTCGGATAAAATGTATCCTATGTCCGTCTCCTGGTTCTTAGCTACCTCTCCACCAATTTTCAGCCAAATCGGTTCATCCGTTCTTGAGTTATAAGTAGTGTAACTAACACCACTTTCTTTTATATATATATATATATATAGATATAGATATAGTAAGTCAAGCATTTTTTATGACACATTTTAACTAAACTTATTTTTAATGTAAGGAGCAAACACCTCTAAAACAGTTGCATACGCCTGTAATTAACTATTGTGTTAGTATAAAACAAAAATGTATTAGTTTTAAGTTTTGAATGCTGTCACAATATGTTGTTGGTGTATCTTTTGAATAAAATAAAAAAAATAAAAATAAGATCCGAGTTTCTCTCCTAACAGTCGGTTGCCTAGCAACCGTCACCCGACTGTGTTGCCTAGCAACCGTCACCCGACTGTGTTGCCTAGCAACCGTCACCCGACTGTGTTGCCTACTCGCTACACTATTTAATAATATTCATACAATGATTTTACTTATTTAAATAATATTGCATTTTAATAGTGATACTATTTATGTATCATGTTATTATTTGACTCAAGTATTTTTGTTTATCGCAAAGGAAAAACGTAAAAATTAAAACTTGTTTGCAATTTAGGTAAAATAACTGGAATATTAGCGTGGCAGTTATTGCGGAAATACGTGAATCTACTTGTTGTATCGTATCGCATTTTTTTATTTAAGAGGGTGAATAAAGCAAAAAATCAAACCTCTTCCTTCTCTCTTCACACTCACACTTTCACTTAGATACATCTTTGTAATTTTTTCTCTCGAGAAAATTTTAAGATATCGTGTTTTCGCTAGTACGAACCCTCGCAAATATAATGTAGTATGTATGTTTAGAAAATGAAACAATTCGTAGCTTATTATCAAGTATAAAATGAATTATAAGCTCATCTATTTTGCCCCCTTAATCATGATGACTGACAAAAATATCCAACCGTTTGAAAATTACGATGCTACAGACAGAGAGACATATTAATTAACTTATAACCTCATAAGACATCTTGCTTGATTTTGTGGATGTTTAAAATAAAAGTATATTTATAATAAAGTTTTTACGTGGGAGAGCCATGCTTCGGCACTAATGGGCCGGCTCGACCGGAGAAATACCACGTTCTCACAGAAAAGCGGCGTGAAACAGCGCTTGCGCTGTGTTTCGCCGAGTGAGTGAGTTTACCGGAGGCCCAATCCCCTACCCTATTCCCTTCCCTACCCTCCCCTATTCCCTTCCCTTCCCATCCCTACCCTCCCCTATTACCCTATTCCCTCTTAAAAGAGCGGCAACGCACCTGCAGCTCTTCTGATGCTGCGAGTGTCCATGGGCGACGGAAGTTGCTTTCCATCAGGTGACCCGTTTGCTCGCTTGCCCCCTTATTTCATAAAAAAAAAGTTTTACAGGCAAAATGTACATACGTTCACCTTGTACGTTCACCAAGACCTAGGGCAACTCTTTGTAAATCATCTTCACGCTCGACTACGATACTCGGATGCTATACATTTTTTATGTTCCCAGTATGTTACTCTACTGCTGCTAATTATACAGTGAACTCTATACAATGCACACATATTATACAATTATATGCTAGCATTATTATTACTCACTAGATGACGCCCGCAACTCCGTTGCGCCAAAAGCCGTTTATCGCGCGGGAACCGTACATTTTTCCGGGATAAAAAGTATCCTACGTTCTCTCCCGGGACTCAAAGTATCTCCATACCAAATTTCGGCAAAATTGGTTCAGCCGTTGGGCGTGACGAGGTAACAGACAGA
This sequence comes from Cyaniris semiargus, assembly GCA_905187585.1. NCBI lineage: Eukaryota > Metazoa > Arthropoda > Insecta > Lepidoptera > Lycaenidae > Cyaniris > Cyaniris semiargus. The sequence goes on from LR994567.1 coordinate 13,044,241, forward strand.
CAGACACACTTTCGCATTTGTAATATTAGTATGGAACTATGGATTTAAGTTACACTTGTATACATTTTTTCGAACTGCGCCGTTAAAATAATCAAATTCTTAATTTAGGGTCAGCTTACACTTCGTCCTTGAATATCTGGTAGTAAGTATAAGGGTCTGCGGGCTCGAAGTAGTCGGGGCGGTCGGTGCGCGCCGCGTACATGTTCTCCAGCACACGCTTGGCCTTCTCCAGCGAACCCTTGGACATCACTATCGTCATCTCCAGGTAGTGAGGGGCTGGAAATTAAAGGTCGTTAGTGGATGGATGGATGGCAGAAGCGGATGCCTGTATAATCACAATATTGTGAGACCAATTACAGTATGTCAAGAAAGAGTAGACGCTGAAATAAATTTTCCAAACATAATCACGATCAAATGGTAGTTTTTGCGCCTTGTATCACAGAGAACATTTGTACATTAAGGCCACCCCCCGAGCAAACGACCTTGACCATACATTTGAGGCGTTGCCGAGATTGCACAAAAATCCTTTTTTTTTTTTACTTATCTTAGTTCAAAATTGAATATGTAGTTAATGAAATTATCTATCTATTGTCGTGTGTTTCAATTAAACGTAATTTGTAAATACTAGGGAGATGCTGAAAGTATGCTTCGATTTTTATAAATTGGTATTACTTTGGAAGCTAATATCATGAGTATAATAAACAAAAATAGAAAATTTAAAACGGGGAAAAGAATGTTGATATACTGAAGATTATTGCTGTATTTTTATTATAACTTTGTAGCTTTCAAATTATGAGTTTATAAGGTTCTAAATACGGTAAATTACGGAATCTCCGTAGGGGAAGGGCCTTAACGCTCTGACACATTTTTTATTTGCAGTCATAAGATGTACTTTTTATGTGATGTAAAAATTATGTTCAGCGTCTACTATTTTTAGGATTCCGTACCCAAAGGGTAAAAACAGGACCCTATTACTAAGACTTCGTTGTCTGTCCGTCTGCCCGTCTGTCTCTCTGTCTGTCTGTCTGTCGCCAGGCTGTATCTCAAGAACCGCTATAGCTAGACTTCTGAAATTTTCATAGATTGTGTATATCTGTTGCCGCTATAACAACAAATACTAAAAACAAAATATTATTAATATTTAAGGGAGGCTCCCATACAACAAACCTTGCAAAAGCACTTGAAATTTTCACAAAGGCCTTAAATATATTATGTGTACTTTAATAATTTATAATAATATTAAAATAATAAAAATTGAAGGGTGGCTCCCATACAAAAACACAAATTTTGGCCTATATTTGCTCTATAACGGTACGGAACCGTTCGTGTGCGATTCCGAATCGCACTTGGCCGATTTTTTGACAATCTGTATGTCTCTCCATTTTCATATTACTTTTTGAGGTTGTAATAAATCGAAGGAAATAAATCGTAGGCGAATCAAAATTACGAATGAATTAATTAAAGGTTTCGGCTGGCCGCATACACACGTTTTACTTATTTGATTTTCAAATTCGTTTTCCGTATACAGACATCCGAATGCATGGGATCAGTAGAAGCTTTTTTCGATCGGAACGAATACTGTACGTAAGTTTCGAGTGCTCGCCGGTGCGTTCTCGAGTAAAGAAAAACGAGCGTTTTCACTAGTCTCACGGAATTCCAATTCGAAATTCCAGATTAGGAAATCGAATACGGAAAAAGTGTGTATGCGGCCTGCCTTTGTTCAGTAGGGTTAATTTGGTCGAAAGTGGCCGAAGTTTAAAATGAATTATAGACAATATGCAAATTTATAATAATCATAAATGTAAATTATAAGCACACGAGCACATTTCACGCTTGACTGCGTTTTGTAATTCATAAGTCATAATACAATATTTAAAGGAAATTAATTTTATATTTATATAGTGGCCTTGCACCGGGTAAATCCATAGTATAAAATTGGTAAACCCGCATTATTCATTTCGGATCTTAAAAATTAACATATACAAATTGAATTGCCGTATAAAAAAATTCGCGGAAAATGAGCTTTATTAAAATCTGCTTACTTTTTAATAGCCGCCACACACGATCCTGTAATTATTGTCTAAAGTCTAAACACACTAGGCCGAAAATACGCGGCTGAAGTTCGGCATGATTACGCTTGCAATGTATTTTAATTTTTAAATTACCGATGACACACCATGCCGAAATTACGTCGCGTTATAGTGTATGCGTAGCGCATTGCTGGCGTAATCATGCAGAACTTCGGCCACGTATTTTCGGCCTAGCGTGTTTAGACACTTGAGTCAATTAGCGTTTTTGGCATCGAAAACTGTCACGCAGGGCTGGCCGAATGGATACGGAAATAGCCGAACAAAACCGGTCATCCACGAACCGCAACATGACCGGTTTTCGGCGTTTCTATGTATTTGAATTTTTAGCTGATAAAATTTAAACTTCGGCTATTTTCGTGTCCATTCGGCCTGCCCTGCCCCGGGGCAGTTTTTCAGCCAAAAACGCTTTAGATTAAAGTCAGAAACGTTTTTCTGACATTTTCTTAAATTAAAAAAAATCCCATCATGAAAATAATACTTTTTCATTTCGGAGAAGGACATGAAAGTAATACTAAAAGCTAAACCAAAAAGCTGCTCAAGCTATTTGGTTTAAAAAACAGCATAGGCTAAACTTATAAGAGCGAAATAGATATATTATGATATTTTCTAAGCACCACTTTCGGGATCCGAAAGTACTAGTAAAACCGAATTGATAGGTTTACTTATTGTTATTCAATACTCGTAATTCCAACATCGTAAAATTGGTCTCTATCAATGATTTTATAATATAACTAGATGTTCCGCGCGGCTTCGCCCGCGTAATTAAGTAATTTCACGGAAACCGTACATTTTTCTGCAAACAATAGCCTATGTCCCTTCACGTGGTATATTCTTCATGTGTGCCAAATAAGATACAATTTTTTCAGTAGTTCTTAAGATAAAAAGCAATTTCAAATAATTTCCCCCGTTTTTTTCACATTTTCATCTAATTCTTCGCTCCTATTAGTCTTAGCGTGATAAAATATAGCCTATAGCCTTCCTCGATAAATGGGCTATCTAACACTGAAAGAATTTTTCAAATCGGACCTCTAGTTCCTGAGATTAGCGCGTTCAAACAAACAAACAAACCAACAAACTCTTCCGCTTTATAATATTAGTATAGATATCATTGGTCTCTATATTAATATTGTATCTGCGATACTCGGCTGTTGTAACTACTTCCTGTACTACAACTTGTAAGACGTCCATAACTTTGAGTTGTTTGGCTGGGCCATCGATCAATTTACCGAAAAAATCGTGTGTAGCAGTTATAACAGACAGGAAAAAACAAAACATTAAACCTGTCTGACCTTAAAGCCCCAAAAGTTATGGTTTCCGTATTTATTGCTTTTATTTGTTGGGCCCAAAATATCACTGACCTTAAAGTTTGAGACCAAAATATCACAAAAAACAATGACGCATGCAAACTTTAAAAGAAAATCATTAGTTCCTTACTACAAGCCTTACTGGCCGGCAACGCACCTGCAGTTCTTCTTATGTTGCGAGTGTCCATTGGCATGGGCATAGTTGCTTTCCATCAGGTGACCCGTTTAGTCTGGTTCACAAGATTGTTAATAAAAAAGTGAAAAATCAAAATTTTTGAACTTTTCTAACGAATAAAAAAAATCTAGATTTCTTGTTTTGAAATAATCAGCGTTTTTATGTTAACATTAAAATGGTGATAATTAAAAAATTAACAAAAGCGTAACAAATAATTAAATTACGATAAGAAAAATTTGTTGACGGATTATTGTTTATTGATATGTCTACTTAGTATCCAATTTTTAGGGTTCCGTAGTCAACAAGGAACCCTTATAGTTTCGGTCTGTCCGTCCGTCTTTCTGTCCGTCTGTCTGTCCGTCTGTCTGTCCGTCTGTCTGTCCGTCTGTCTGTCCGTCTGTCTGTCCGTCTGTCTGTCCGTCTGTCTGTCCGTCTGTCTGTCCGTCTGTCTGTCCGTCTGTCTGTCCGTCTGTCTGTCCGTCTGTCTGTCTGTCTGTCCGCGGTTTTGCTCAGAGACTATAGGATCTACAAAGCTGTAATTTGGCATGAATGCACATTTAATAATGCCGAAAAAATGGTTTATGAAATCATATTTTTTTTTTTATGGTACCTTCCCTACACATCAAGTGGGGATGAATTTTTTTTTCGCGTCCACCCCATCGTGTGGAGTGTCGTTGAATAGGTTTTTTAAAAATATTATGAGTATTCATAGATCATTTTCCGATTAAGGGATCCGTTTGTGAAGTATTAAGTTTTAAAGTGGAAAAAATCGTTAGAGGCCAGTGTCCCCCCTTTTACCAACTAAACGGGGGCTTCTAGAAATGTGAAAAAATTCACGGGAGTAGGAAATATGCTGAATTTTAAAGCAAAACTATCACGGCTAAGAAGACTTCATAAGTTATTGAGTAATAGTCGATCAACTAAAAAAAATGTATTCGGCGAAGTATAAAGACTTTTCGTTCAAATTCCTTTGAAAGTAACTGAGATGATGTTGTTAGTAGTGTAAAACACATTATAAATATACATTCATTGACCATACAAAAATTTTAAAAAACTAGCGGTACTACTAAACCCTATATTGCGCGTGGCCCGACACGCACTTGGCCGGTTTTTCGATGAATATTGTGCGACAGTGACAGTCACTGTCGCACACACAGACGAATATTAATTACTTACTGTAATAAACTGAAGATTTTGACATAAGCATCTGTCAAACACACTGACCTCCATTAAACAAGTACGCTGGACTAATGATACCCTTTGAAATGACAGCTATTTTTTGTGCCTATTTGAAGCGGAATCAGCTCCCCCAATGTGAGTGATAGGAACTAAATATGACGTAAAAACACAGAATACAAATTACTCACGGACGTAAAAATGACGTTTGAAAGTCGCCATATTGGCGCTGATAGCAGTAGTGGGAGTATTTGGAACTAATACTAGTGATGACAACCAATAACGATTAAGCGGCCATATGCAAGTTACGTCAAATTTAGTTCTCTTCCCTCTCACTGGGGGCGCTGATTCCGCTTCAAATAGGCACAAAAAAAAGTGGGTATCATAGGTCCAGCGTACTTGTATAATGGAGGTCAGTGGTCAAACACTTCATTAAATTGAAGTTTAATCATCATTAAATGTCTCTGAGTTCGGCAGTCCCTAGTCCCGCTCTCAAAGCACAACACACAATTCTTAGGATATCTCTAGAACGAAATGCCTACTTAATCTCAGCGTGTTATCCATATACTAATATTATAAGTCCACATACTAATATTATAATTTATAAGTCCCGGGAAAGGACACAGGATAATTTTGATCCCGGAAAAATGTACGGTTCCCGCGCGATAAATGAACCAACTCAGTTGTGCAGAAGCACACCTGAGTTGCGGGTGACATAATATACATAAAAACTAACCTAGGAACTATGGAAAAGGTATTTTGTATGATAATGGCCACACGTCGATAACAAGTGGAATTGTAAACTGGTTGACTTTTTCATTGGAGGTGTGACCAGTCGCCAAGGTCAAATTTAGGAACATGTACGTTATTCAACATTTTAAAAATCACGTGGGCTTTAGGAAGATCGTTATTTACTTGGGCCACATGTTCAAATCCGCAAATATAATCTGAATAGTAACAATATTTTTTGTGAATGATCAGATGGATTATCTGGAGTTTTCAATAGAAGCATAGAAGCGGTAGAAAGAGCCAACTTAAATCATAATTTAAAAACATCTTCTTAAAAAAATAATGCTTCAATCAAATTCATTCATTCAAATAAATTTAAGAATGGACTTAAAAATAATATTATAAATAATTAGTCAAAACCGGCCAAGTGCGTGTCGTGCCACGCGCAATATAGGGTTCCGTAGTACCGCTAGTTTTTTATAATTTTTGTATGGTCAATAAATGCATATTTATAACGTGTTTTACACTATTAACAATATCATCTCAGTTACGTTCAAAGGATTTTGAACGAAAAGTTCCTTTGTACTTCTACGAATACATTTTTTTAGTTGATCGACTATTACTCAATAACTTATGAAGTCTTCTTAGCCGTGATAGTTTTCCTTTTAAATTCAGCATATTTCCTACTCCCGTGAATTTTTTCACTTTATTGTTTATAACTTTTGTATTTTTTAGCCCCCTCTCGGAATCTTTATAGAATGTTTTAGATGGTATTCCGAATCGAATGAGCCCAAAATCATAATTTCCGGTGTAAGAGATCAGGTTTTGAGGAAAATTGCACTCGTGAACTAGAGTAGTTTGCTCATTTGCACCCTTATGAAAAAAAGGCAAGACGGCACTGAGCGACACTACTATTGTATAAGGAGGGGAAGTAGGTTATCTCCGGCCCAATCCGCGATATAATTGCCTACTGTCTTAAGGTTGTCAATTTTAGCAATATAACACATCTCTTATTAGTCAAAAAAGTTCAACAATGGTTTTCCTATCAAATATAGAAATGTATTCAAGATACAGGAGCAGCATTATTTATATTTAAAAAATTGGCCAAGTGCGAGTCGAACTCGCGCACGAAGGGTTCCGTACCGTTATAGAGTGAAAATAGGAAAAAATTGTGTTTCTTTTTGTATGGGAGCCCCTCTTAAAGTCGAAGTCTCAGTAATAGGGTCCCGTTTTTACCCTTTGGTTACGGAACCCTAAAAAAGATAAAATAAACCTGCCAGCGGCGGCGGAAATTCTGGAATTGATGAATTATTAAGACACTCAAACACACATGACACAGCAATAGTTTCTCCTACGATTATCAGACATTTTTGATTCATTTAGCGGTGCCGAAAAGCCGTGACGCGCGAGCCTCGTGCAGTGTTAGCCCCGACTGGCGCACTGAGAAACGGGTTGAGATTTTGTTAAGGGCACCTTCTCCCTAAATTAGCAGGTCGATGTCTGTCAGTGCGAATATCGACGTAAATGACATTAAAATAACATTCATATCAGCGCGCCTTGTACGGTGGCGGTTACGACGCTCGCCGCGTCCATGATAGGGCGAAATAGGAGAAAAAACCTTTTTATGATAAAAAATATTATAACTAAACATGTATCCAATCATTTCCCTGTATAATTTTAATAGTAATCGAACTGTCCAAATTATTTTTTGATTGAGTCCCTGTAAGTCCTATAAAACTCAAAATGTTTTTAAAATCGAGGTTGTTTCGGATTTTTTTTTATCGAGTAAAATTATCTGTATTGTGTTTCTAACCAAAAAAGTCACTAGTTAAAAGATGTATCTATACATGTATATATTTTTCAGTTTTTTGAATGGCGCTTTCTTTAAAAATTACTCATTCTAGAAACGTGAATTTGGAAGAAGGTACCCTTAAGTGTGCGTGCGGCGACGCATAGATACTATGGCGCACACATACAAGCCGCGCGCGGTGCGTTTGTATGAATATAACTTACTTCCCTCCTTATTATGACACTACGCCGACGCGACGCCTAGTGCGGTCTAGCCTTAATAACATAAATGGGAGAGTGTCTGTCTGTCTGATGAAAGTTTTTATTGTGACACAATGCACGGTTGCCGCGGTTCTACTCGATCCATAGCAAGTGAACATATTAACTGTCCTAGTAGACAAGTGGCAAGTGATTATCGTAAACACCAACAAAATGTATGCGATTTGACATACCTAAGTCATCGCTTCGCTAGCGAATACTAATGTCAAATCCCATACATTTCGTTGGCGTCTTGGCGTTTACGATAAACGCTTTCCACTTGTCTAGGCCCTCTGATTTATTTAAAAGGTAATGTAAAGTGATTGTTTGTCCGCAGAGTATATAATAATATTATGTATTTAATTATTGAACAATCTCTACACGACCTACTAAAGTTCAAAGTTTTTATCTCTGTGTGATAAAGTGAAATGAAAATATTTTAATAAAATATGTTTATAAATACGTAAGTTGATAAAGATACAATGAAGATTCAGGTAATGTCAAACGATAATTTATTATTGGAAATGTATTTTTGTCGCGACCAACGTTGACTTAATAACCCGACTAAATAACGTAGATCCGCAATCTGCCTATGTATCGATTTCTCTGATATTACATTACATCAATTATCAATATACAATAGGATATACTATTAGTGCAATGTTTTGACGCTAGAGTGCAGCACTAGCATGGATATTAAACAAAAAGTTTACCATACATCTTTCTAGTACATCTTCAAGTGCTAAATTAAATTTTGGAGCTTAAGCTAAAAGATCCTGGATTATTGTTACGTGTTAGGTTGTATGCGAAAGTGGGTTTGACTGTCTGTTACAGCTCTCCACGCCCAAACCGCTAAACTGATTTTGCTGAAATTTGTTATGGAGATACTTTGAGTCCCAGGAAAATAGGTACATAATAGGATACTTTTTATCCCGAAATAAATCAACGGTTCCGGCGCGTTAAACGCATTTTGGAGCAACAGAGTTGCGGGCGTCATTTAGTAAGTAGTAACGAATATCACGATAGTAAAAACATAGCATAATATCTACTAATTACCTACAATAATAATTATACCATAACTAGCTGTGACCCGCGGTGTTACCCGCGGTTTAAGTGATATATAATAAAAGACTATGAAAAGTACTAATAATGAGTCAAAACGGGACGATACATGGTTCTATAATGGTTTATGGTAGTGATGATGATGATGATGAATGTAATTTGCATAGTAGCATATGCTTTCCGTTCTTAAAACAACGTCGAAACTCCCAAACTTGTATCTATAAAAAGTCAGGAGTTCTCTCAGCACCTTCCGAATCATGGTATACCTTGGTGCAAAATCTTGCTTGTTGGTAGCATATGCTTAGAATACTGCTCACGAAACCGAAGTCACCACATGTTCCCATATAAATTTTGAGGAGTTCCCTCGATTTCTTATGGATCCCTTCATCAGGTCACCACTTTTATGAATATGGTACCAAATTGGGATGATAACCTATACACTTAAAGAAAAATTTTGAAAATCGGTTCATAAACGGCGGAGAAATCGTTCAACATAAAAAAACGAACATAACACCTCCTCCATTTTGAAAGTCGGTTAAAATTGTAGCCTATGTGTTATTCTGTTGTATAAGCTATATTATTGTAGAGTTTCATTAAAATCCGTTCAGTAATTTTTGCGTGAAAGAGTAACAAACATCCATACATCCAAACTTTCGCCTTTATAATATTAGAAGGATAATTCACCAAGACTATAGAATACAGTCTAATTTCTGACTTCTAACTCATTAGTATGTGATTAGGAGTTATAGCTAGTTGACAAGTACTTGTTATATAGGTACAATGTAAAAAGCCAACCTTTGCGTAATATTCTCTATTACCCATAGGGAATATAACGCAAGTCGGAGCAGAGGCTAGTACCAGCACATGCAGTAAATCCGACCAAAATCCGACATGTAGATTGTAGATAGCACACGTCATATCAGAATACTAGACGTTCCGCGCGGCTTCGCCCGCGTAAATTAGACATTTCACAGACAAATTAGTCCACAAAAAATAGCCTATTAGCCTCCACGTGGTCTACTTTTTATCTGTGCCAATTAACAGAAAAATTGCTCCAGTAGTTCGTCAGATAAGCCCTTTCAAATAATTTCCCCCGTTTTTTCCACATTTTCCTCTATTTCTTCGCTTCTATTAGCCGTAGCGCGATAAAATAAATCCTATAAGCCTTCCTCGATAAATGGGTGAATTTCCCAACCGCATTTTTTTCGCGGCTTCCGTGAAAATGGGGGTGTGAAAAGGCTTTTTAGGGTTAAATAAAATTTCATCGCATAGTTTGTGTGATAATCCATATGAGGCAACAGACACGTTTTTAATTCGATAACTATAACATTAAAATAAAAAATTCTAAAGGTGGAAATTTGGGCCCTCGGTGATTGTCCCCAAACCCGTTTTAGTCTTTATTTCGTCAGCCGAGGAAAAATATTAGTGGTACAATCAAACGGATTCTTTTATTGGATTCTTAAAGAATTGAGGTATAATCAATACAATTTTCATAATCTCTAGCGTTATATTTTCAAAACAGTGGGACAAAAAAAACTGTCCCAAGATTTTTCCTGCTTTCGGTGATTAAAAAAGAAACATAAATTGTCGAGAACAGAAGTACTTCTGAACGTACTGCCGCTTCTTGAACTCAAGTACCAGTCACGGTTTTGCATTTGGAGCGAGAGATGGTTTGCTGCATCGCTGCGTGTTCTCGCTAAAAACGTAAGTATATCGTCTCGGTGACACCCGACACTTTTCTCTTCATTTCCGTGAATCAATTTATCATTTTAATTTAACCAGCTAGAAGTATTAATTTATTTTCTTACAAACACTTTTAATAATGTGTATCAGTATATTATATAGATATCGGTATAAATAATATAGGTGTCAAAATATTCAACGATTTGTCGCAAATTCGCATTTCGGTGATTCCATTTCGGTGAATTCGGTGACCTATTTGGTCACCGAAATGCTCAAATTAATATCTTAAATTATGATATCTTAAAACAAAGCCGAAACCCCCAAACATATTGTATCTACAAGGAGGTCGGATTTCTGTTCACTACCTTCGTTCGAACCATGGTATATCTCGGTGCAAAATTTAACTTTTTAGTAACATATGCCTGGAATACTTCATATAAAACCAAAATAATCATATTATGTTTCCATTTGAATTTTGAGGAGTTCCCTCGATTACTCATGGATCCCATCATCAGGTCACCACTTTTGTGAACATATTGGTACCAAATTGAAGTAAAACCTAATACAACAAAACAAAAATTTTGAAAATCAGACTACAAATGGCGGAGTAATCGTTGAACATACAAAAAACTGGCACTAAAATCCGGTTTAGAAACTCGACATAGGCATCTAAATTAGGTATAGTATTTATCCTTGTTTATGCAGGCAATTAAGGACACCAAAATAACCCTATTACGTATTACCAAAATAACCGTATTAGCTACACACGATGTAACAAAACAAAGTGATAATACTAATTTTGGGTGTGTTTGTGTCCCTTAGAACTAAAGTTTTTTTGTGATTTGTATGGTCAAGCGCCCCAGCATCATATTAATATTATATTAAGTAATTGCCCATACAAAAAAAAAAAACTCTTTCAGCGCTGCTACTTCCACCGTAAAGTATCATTACTAGAGACCGGATTATATGCAACTTAAAAAGCTTGTTATATGCATGCAAATATGCATGAAAAATGCTTCAAATATGCACGAAAATTAGCAGAATATGCAAAATTAAATGACAAATTTTAGGAATCCCCAAAAAAGAAAAAAGTAAGTATTCGTTTTTCATTTCAAAATATGTAGCATTGTACGCACACTGTACAGTAACATCATAATATCATAATGTGACATTATAATTATTTAAAATTTTTGTAAACGTAAGCAATCAAAATGTATTTTTCTAAATTTTCAGTGGTAAGATTGTATTTACAATCATTTATAATATTTTTTGTAAATAGAAAAGGTTCGCTCCACATAGGTGGACTGTGGTGACTTTGCAGTAGGCGAGCGCGACGTTCTTCTATTAGCTCTTTCATTTTATTATAGTAATTCGTAACTTTCAAAACAAAAGACGCGCACGGCTACTGACTGCATTCGAAATGCAGTAAAAAGTCACAACTACTACTCAATTATAGCTTTTTTGTTTTTTTTTTTTTTTTTTAATGAAATAAGGGGGCAAACGAGCAAACGGGTCACCTGATGGAAAGCAACTTCCGTCGCCCATGGACACTCGCACCATCAGAAGAGCTGCAGGTGCGTTGCCGGCCTTTTAAGAGGGAATAGGGTAATAGGGGAGGGTAGGAAAGGAAATAGGGGAGGGTAGGAAAGGAAATAGGGGAGGGTAGGGAAGGGAAAAGAGTAGGGGATTGGGCCTCCGGTAAACTCACTCACTCGGCGAAACACAGAGCAAGCGCTGTTTCACGCCAGTTTTCTGTGAGCCCGTGGTATTTCTCCGGTCGAGCCGGCCCATTCGTGCCGAAGCATGGCTCTCCCACGTCAAAAATTTATGTTTTATACCTGTTATTGTTATTAAATTTGATCGCATTTCGGAACGCAGGGTGAGTCAAAATATTGTAAATGTACCGATAATATGCATCATAACTAGATCTTAGGTAAAATATGCTCCTACCGCTGAGAATAGCTAAAATATGTAAATGCATATGCAAAAATGCAAAAGCATATAATCCGGTCTCTAATCATTACTTTATATTGTTACATCCTGTACAAATATGCCCTGGGCTACTGACTAGAGGTATACTTTCAAGTTTGAATATTTACTTTGGCTGGGGACTTTAAAGAAGAAATGACCACCGCCTTTTACCGGACTATGGTGAAGCCAAAAGAAAGCAAATTTTGGCAGTCTACTTTTGTCACAATAGAACTTAATAATAGTAAGTATTTTAAAAAGATAAAACCGACATCCAAATTGTACCTAAGTAATTAAGAATTAAAATTCCCTATCTCAAAAACTACTATTCATAATTGTATCAATAAATAAATAAATAAAAATAATAAAAAATACTTAAATCGGATTTTATTTGTAGTTCCGGAGATATGCGAACACAAACATAAAAACATACATCGGTACATACATACACTTAAAATTTGGCACATTTGTTTAGACGCTGATATAGACTAATATAATAAACGAAAACTGGACAGTTCTGGAAATATTACATAATATGTACGGGTCGAATTGATAACCTCCTTTTTTTGAAGACGTTTAAAAAGCTACTTACGTATATCCTTCATGATGAAATGCGGCTGCTGGTGCACCCATTCGTCCAGGATCCTGACGGCTTCCTTCATCTCCCCGGGCCGCCCCATGCCGATGTCCTCCCTCACCACCTCCAGGGTGTCAGGAGGGACCTTCAGGTACGGTGTCTCAGGGATGAACTCCATCTTCACAAATGGCTTAGCCACGAAAAACTTAAGTTATCTTTGCTTTTTATTGGAAACGTTTAAAGAGCACGGAATATTGTCGTTACTTTTTATTATCCTCGTGTGAACGCGACCACTCCGCGAGTATGTTAATGTTAAATGATTCAGAAATTATGAATATTGATACATTTATGCGATAAGTTCGCTGTCAGTCACTTTTTACAAAAAAATATGATAAAATTCGCCAAAAAATGTTTCAAATGTCGTTCGCAAGTATTTTTTTATTTATTTTAAATTTATAAAGAGTCGAAGGTATTCCTTACGATTTGTTTGCATTAAATCTCATTAATTAACATTAAAATGTTGGAATGCTCTTCGATTGAGAGCTGCATTTTGTTGTTATTCTTAACCACTTACTAATAAAAATATTCATATTTCCTCTCAATAACAATGATATTTACGTCGTGTATAAACTATTCAAGGTTCTCTTACAATAACCTCCTTTTTTAAAGTCGGTGAAAAACATTTAATTATTATTTATTAGAAAAAGGGGCTGTGCAGTGCGTATACCAGCGTATGTACTATAATATTGTAATTTGTTTGAACCTTATAATATTGTATGTCCTTGTGTGTTAATTTCTTATCGATTACCATGGCATATAACATTTTACATCACAGGAAGGCCGTAGGCACGAGCACTCAGGACATGGGCAGCCCATGTCCTGAGACCTGAGTTCATTTTTTTAAGCGTACACAGTTATTGTTACTGTTTGAAAATGCTTTTTTAGGACTTTAAAAATAAGCATTCTTAAATGAAAAAACTAGTTCCAACTTACATATTTGTGGTAAAAAAATTCTTTGTTTAATTAAGAAATTTAAAAAAACCCCCGCCAAACAACTTTAAAAAGTAATGAAATAATATTTACTGACTTTAAGTTTAAATAATTCGTAAGTGTAAAGTAATATTTTAGTCCATAATTGTTGTCTCGGTGTGTCGGGGGACCGCCAAGTTGACTACGACAACAGCGACTTTTGCATTTTGTATCGCTGATTGTCTCGATTCAGTTCGCTGTGAACTGACCTTTAAACTATAATGTTATGTGAAATCAAACATGACATTAGCGGTCCCCCGACACACCTTGACAACAATTATGGACTAAAATATTACTTTACACTTAGAAATTATTTAAACTTAAAGTCAGTAAATATTATTTCATTACTTTTTAAAGTTGTTTGGCGGAGGTTTTTTTAAATTTCTTAATTTAATTTAATTTTATGTTTTTTAAACTTGTGTTGGTTATAGTGCATAATTGTTCCTATCAACAGGATCATATCCCAATGAATACGATCTATAAATATCCTCTTGGATGAGGCCGTCAATATGAGCCCAAACATGAAACCTCCACCCTGGGTTCATACGGAGCTCGGCTCCTATACAATCCAGGTGATGTTGCAGCAGCAGCATGCAAATATTTACTGCTTATCTACGTCTTACTGGTTGTCGCAATTAAAATGAGCCCAAACACGAAACCTCTGCTCTAAGTTGCTGAGGAGTTGGGTATCCTATTAATTACCAGGTGATGCTGCAGCACCAGGGTGAACTTTCCATTAATATGTATATATTCATAAGTATCACGAACCAGAATACAAAATATAAAACCTATCAAACGACTGCAAGTTGCTAATCGGACTATCACGAACCAGATAAACCGTGATATTTCAGCAATGAGCAGGCTGATGATGATGAGCTATAGCTAAGACCACTCTCGATCATGTCAGCTTTCAAACAAAAAAACTAGATCAAAATCGGTCCACCCGTTTGGATGTTACGATGCCACAGACAGACAGACAGACAGACAGACAGACAGACAGACAGACAGACAGACAGACCGACAGACAGACACGTCAAACTTATAACACCCCTCGGGGGTTAAAAATATACCATAATAGTCCAGTCACTTTAGTCCAAATTAGGAGCAAATCTCGGTCAGAGAATTACTTGAGGTCAACTGGTAGCCTCGATCAAAAACGGATTCCTAGAACCTGTCATGACTATTTTACCACC
This sequence comes from Cyaniris semiargus, assembly GCA_905187585.1. Lineage (NCBI taxonomy): Eukaryota > Metazoa > Arthropoda > Insecta > Lepidoptera > Lycaenidae > Cyaniris > Cyaniris semiargus. The sequence goes on from LR994567.1 coordinate 13,059,273, forward strand.
TGCTCCAGATGATTAACTCAATACAATAGTCTGTAACTGCAAAAGTGGCTGTAGCTCAAGATGTTGATGCAGGAAAGCGGGGTTACAGTGCTTCTTAGCTTGCGGCCAGTATAATGGACAAGCTTGTCTCAATTCTGTACCATATCAGACCGATACTGATGATGATAGAACCTTTGACCCAGAAATCATGAATGACTTGGAGACAAATGTCGTTGAAGACGGTAATGAAGAGGAAATTCCGCAGCAGAGGGACGATGACGATGATGAAGAAGAAGAAGAAGAAGAAAAAGAAGATGATGATGAAGAAGATGAAGAGAATTGAAATTAGAACTTGTTCTCAAAATTTTTATTAATTTTGACTATATTAAATCTGTAAAATGACACGTTTCATAAAAACATCAAATGAAAATGTATTTCTTTTATTCTTTATTTATATAGAAAGTCATTAGTATTTAAAATTAGATAAGAATTAAAATACAATTTAAGTACTTTCCTCAACAATTTCTTAATTACATGTCCAGGTAAGTGTTATTAAATAAATTGACACTTAATTAAAAAATAAAAATAGATAACTAACCAAAAAAAATAATAATCTAAAAGTTAATAAAAAATGATAATTGTATGTTTAGCAATAAAACGTTTTTGATTGAGACTACCAGTTGACCTCAGATAATTCTCATCTAATGCTGACTGGTCTCGCGTCCACTCGGCCTGGGATATCGATCTAAAAGTATCGATATTTAGTGATATATTGACCCGGATATTTGACACTCATGCTCCATTTAGAAAAGTTAAAGTTAAATATGCACCGTCACCGCGTAACCGAGCTCTGTGTCAATACCGAAAAAGACCAACTGAGACAAATTTGGCTAAATATAAGTTCCATTCTACAATTGACCAAAGTAACCCCTCCCAACTCTGGAAATTCCTTCCGTCCCTTGGTATAGGATAGTCTTCGGTTAGTTTAGATAGCACGGTAGATACCAACGCTCTTAACAACCATTTCTCTAAACCATCTGAAAGCGTTGAACGAGATACCAAAGCGCGCACGATTTTCCATATCTCCTCTTTTCCTATCCCCTCCTGTACTCCATTTTCGTTCCGGCCTGTCACTGAGGATGATGTTAAGAAACATATCACAGCTATAACATCCACTGCTGTAGGGAATGATGACCTTAGTCCCCGCATAATTTCCCTTTTAATTCCTGAAGTCTTGCCAATTCTCACTCATATTTTTAATCACTCTTTGTCAACGAGTTCTTTCCCTTCGGCATGGAAACGTGGTAATATAATTACTTTACCTAAAACCCCTAATCCCACTTCCTTATCCCAATTTAGACCAATCTCTATTTTGCCCTACCTCTCAAAGTCCTTGAAAACATTGTCCATAAACAGCTTTCCCAATTCCTTACCTCTAATAATTTGCTCTCTTCCTTTCAATCTGGTTTCCGTCCTGGTCACAGTACTGTTACAGCACTTCTAAAAGTTACTGACGATTTACGTCTAGCTATGGAGCAAAAATGTATAACTATCCTGGTACTTCTAGACTTTAGCAGTGCTTTTAATTCAGTTGACTTTGACATCTTCCTTTCTGTCCTTCGTTCCCTCAATATATCATCCGCAGTGATAGACTGGTTTGACTCCTATCTTCGGGGGCGCCCGCAGCGGGTCCGCTATGGTGAGGTTACCTCTGACTGGTGTGATATCGATGCGGGGGTTCCACAGGGTGGTGTTCTTTCTCCTCTCCTTTTTTCAATTTTTATAAACACAGTCACCTTAATAATTTTGTCATGTAACTTTCATCTATACGCAGACGACTTGCAAATATACCGTCGTTCTCATGTTGATGATATTAGTACAGCGGTCAGGGACATCAATGCAGACCTACTACGAATAGCAGACTGGGCAAAATCGTTTGGACTCTTAGTCAATCCCAATAAATCACAGGCTATAATTGTCGGTAGCAGGTACATGACACAAAGACTAAATGATGTGCCTAGAGTTATATACAATGATACTCCGATTGCTTGCACACTCTGCGAAAAACCTCGGAATAATCATTATCAATCTGTCCTGGCAACCTCAAGTCAATGAGGTAAGTAGAAAAATATTCCACTCGATACCTACACATGCTTAAGCGTCTTCAGAACTTTTTGCTGTTCAAAACTAAAATTTCCCTAGTCCAGTCACTCATTTTCCCTATCCTTGATTATGCTGACTCCTGTGTTTATGCACGCCCTATCTGTTGTTTGTGATCAAATTTCTCTTCTTAGGGCTGCTGGAAGAAATTTCTTTAGAGATAAGCTGTACGTTGTGTCGTTTTTCTTCATAAGTATAATTTGTTAAATGTTTTTGTGTCCAATAAACTGTTAAATAAATAAAAAATATATTATTTACAAAATAGACCGGTGTACCAATTATTACAATGTGTTGCAGTACTAAAATTTTGTGTCTTTCTGAACAAAAAAAAATACTTCCCAGAATAATTTAAATATTACTAATATATTTTTTTGTTCAATTTACGTACGCATAATAGGGAAAATTACGCTACGTGGATACGCAGAGGGCGCTACTAGCATACACAGTAAACAATCCGACCAAAATCTGACATGTTGCACACGTCATATCAGAAATCAGAATATTGCATGGATCTAGCACACTGACCTCCATTATACAAGTACGCTGGACTAATGATACCCTTTGAAATGACAGCTATTTTTTGTGCCTATTTGAAGCGGAATCAGCTCCCCCAATGTGAGTGATAGGAACTAAATTTGACGTAAAAATAACGTTTGAAAGTCGCCATATTGGCGCTGATAGCAGTAGTTGGAGTATTTGGAACTAATACTAGTGATGACAACCAACACGATTAAGCGGCCAATTGCAAGTTACGTCAAATTTAATTCTCTTCCCTCTTACTGGGGGCGCTGATTCCGCTTCAAATAGGCACAAAAAAAAAGTGCGTATCATAGGTCCAGCGTACTTGTATAATGGAGGTCAGTGATCTAGCATGAATATTGACAGAAACATTGTCAAACGTCGAACATTTAATCTGTTTACTGTCTGTGCTGGTGCTGCATCTAGAGTGAAAACATTCCATTAAATTATTCTATTCAAGCGCGATAAGGAGACATCTAGCGACTGGTCAAAAACCGCATCTTGACTTAAAAATTAAAATATTTAATGTTTCAAATCACAAACAAACGTTATATTTAAACATTATGCACATAATTAGTATGTTTATCTCGAAAAGTATTTTATAATTGAGTATAATGATTCATTCATAATTCAATGTTAATATAAAATTTTAAAATGGAACTAAAATTGCAGTTAAATATAATAACAAAGCTGGTGTGTATAAAATATTTCATATTGTATTTATACAGAAAAAATAGTTATTTAAACAGGAAAAATTTATATTTTTGTAGTCACTGCCTACTGGTTCCTATAACCTAACTACCTAGGCTTTTGTGATACCAAAGGATAGTGCAAGGAACGCTTAATTGGTGTTTTAAATTTTATTGCTATCAAGTTTTTTTCTGTAAGTAGACATAAATATCTTATTATATTAACTACTTAACTTCTAATCATCAATTCGAGTTCGGGGCTTGGAATTTCCCTCATTATCATATTGTCACTTTCAACATCAGTCTAAGCATAAGTCACCATAAAATCGGTACAATTATAACTCCATGCCTAGACTTGTTTTGAATTTTTTTTTTTATGAAATAAGAGGGCAAACGAGCAAACGGGTCACCTGATGGAAAGCAACTTCCGTCGCCCATGGACACTCGCAGCATCAGAAGAGCTGCAGGTGCGTTGCCGACCTTTTAAGAGAGAATAGGGTAATAGGGGAGGGTAGGGATGGGAAGAGAAGGGAATAGGGGAGGGAAAGGAAGGGAATAGGGTAGGGGATTGGGCCTCCGGTAAACTCACTCACTCGGCGAAACATAGCGCAAGTGTTGTTTCACGCCGATTTTCTGTGAGAACGTGGTATTTCTCCGGTCGAGCCGGCCAATTCGTGCCGAAGCATGGCTCTCCCACGTCTAACTCAAAAATTTGCCTCAACGTCATCAATCCACGCTCAGGGCTCACAAACTATATTTATCCTTTGATTACTAATTTTAAAAGCCTCATCGTCATCAGCTCTCGTCTTATCATTCGTCGTTCAGGCTCAGTCTCTATCCACTCATCTTCCTAATGATGAGTATCCACACAAAGCGAGCTCCTCTATCCTTCCCCCCCATACTTCTAAATCGAAATTCCCATGGTAATTTTCATTACCCTCAGAGTCCGGTATTAGAGTCTATCACCAACACTCCTCCTTATCCCATTGCTATCAATCGTTCAAGGCTCCTTTCATCATATAACCCTCAAAACCTTTCACAATTTCATCCTCAAAGCCTACAAACTTCTCTATCTTTATTTCGTCACTATCTTCCAGGATCAGTTCTCACTTAGGGTTCCATCTCACAACATGTCATCAGCAGCTTCCACTATTCCATCCTCAGAGCCTGGAAACTCCTCACCACCGTTCCTCATCATCATCAGTCCACACTCAGTGCTCTGAAAGTCCCCGCCATGCCCGCGTACATCTCGCTGAAGTCTCCGGTGGTGCGCAGAGCTTCGTCATTCCGCCGTCCGTATATCTGCTCCATGAATTCCACAACTTCCTTCGACGACAACTCATCCAGGACATCCTCTGAAAGACCAAATGTGATGTTTATGTTGGTATTAATATTATTATGATTAAAATGAGCAACATATAGGCTAGCGATTGCTCTCAGATTACGCATTGTTGAATTAATGTAAACTACGGGATAACACACAAATTGTGCTAATGCACATTTAAGTATGACTGATTAGTATGAGCCTATGGTGGTATGAGCAGACTGCTCGCTCGACGGTCAGCGAGAAGTCTGCTAATAGTTAATACTAATCAGTCATACATACAGACCGTCGGTGCCGAAACCAAAATGTATAAAATATCGGCGCAGATCGTTATCTACGCGTTACCAGCTCCGATGGTACGCGTCCGGTCGATACAATACTAAAATCAGCCTTACGGTGAGTCCGCGTTTACATTCTTTACGATTGTACTTCAGTAACTATTAAGCCATTACCTTGAATTACATCCATGATCCAACGACTAGTCATAACCTCCGTAGTCCTTCGATAGGATCTCCTTAGTGTAGTACTGATGAAGTTCCTCTATGCTCCTGTTGATGACGAGCTTATCAGCGATCTTTTTCCTCATGAAGGATCTCACCAGCGTGACGAATGTCTCCACCAGCCGCAAAGAGGTGACCAGGTACATCCTCTTGATTCTTACCGCGAAGGATTCCTGGAATATTTTTGGAATATAAATTACGTAGATAGAGACGGCACGTTTTTTCCGTCATGACAAAATAGGAATGCTAAATCCAAATCCAATCCAAAATATATGGAATTGTATGCAGACGTTTTTAATTTAACGGCCATGGCCACGGAAATTCTGCACAGCAAGAAGTTACAAAAACAAGAGGCGTCCATACTATTTACCTTAAGTATACCGTGACACGGCAAGTCATGGAAGCGACCATATGGTAGAGCTTAAAAAACTTATAAGCACAAATTGAATGATCCTTTAACTCTGGTCGATAGATAGAGAGAAATCTGTGAGCTATAGCTATATTTTGTCTCTTTTAAACGCGCACGACAATATTGGTATCTCGTTTTCACGTTATACCTAATGATATCAATATTTACATGTCCTTGTTTTTTACACTAGGTATGTATATCTTACCCCTAGGTAACTTATTACTTTAAAATTTATTGCCTGATTTCTCCCAAAATTGGGTTGGTCAGCTTAGAGTGGTTTTGCACCTTGTAACAGCAATGCAACAGGCCAAAATTTACCAAAAATATTGTAAAATTTTCACCTATTGCATTGCTGCCGTAAGATCCATAACCATCTGCAGGTTTATTTTGCTGACTTTCCTAAAAACTTTCATTGTAACGATTTGGTTACTATATGGACATTTTTGGATCTTTCTATTTGAATTCTCTAAGAAAACTACAGACTTAACTTTATATATTTCCGGTTTAGCGCGATTTTGCTATGATAATTTGCCAGGCGCTGTTTTCGCTAATGATTGTACATCAGTATGAAGTTAGCTACCAAAGTTCAGACTGAAGACGGTTGGAACAACCGACATTTTAATTTCGTCATAACTCACAAGACTACGCTCAGCTGATCGATTGACGCTGCATACGTACTTTTAGTCTTTTACTTTTAATTATATCTTACAAGTTAAAATACTTATTAGTAACTTTAAATGGTGTTTTTCCCCAATTGGGTGAGTGTTGCATTGCATATTTTTTCTATATTGATCTTTCTTAGACTCATTGAATTGCTTTGTCATGGTCTCTTGTAGATTCATCAAATTGAATAATTCACTCTTTATATTATTTTGCTTAATTGGAATGCTGTAAAATAAAATTAGCAGGCTTTTCTTGATTGTGCCGAGTTGCCCTTGATTTGATAAATTTATTTTTCAACTTATTTTGTTAAATGTCGTAACGGTCAAAAATTATGGCATTGACCGTTGTTACCATTTTATCTGCTATCAACATTTTAGTTAAATAAGCCATGTATAATTGTTGCGCGTGAAAGACAATTCTTCTATTCTTTTTATATGTGGAACCTTTAAAATATGATAATTTAACATTTTACATATTACAACCTCAAGTTGTAATTACCTATTTAATTGTCATTGACGCTTATAATTCCATTTGATAATAATCATTCTGTATGACTGCCACATCATCGATTACTAGCTTTGCTTTAATCGCGCTTTATCATCCTTGCTCAATTCCATCAAGTCTCAACCGTTGATGTCGCAGTCAAAGTTGAAAATCGGACAAACACCAAAATGTCTGGTCTACTGATTCCAGGGTTCTTTGCTACGGTCGAATATCGCCGTGGTTAGAAAAGAACAAGATCTTACTGGAAGGGGTAATCTGTCTACTTACGACTATACTTGCGAGAATCGAAGACCTGTCCCACCTACCTACAATCAACAACTGTTGGAGACACCGGAAGCCCTTCTACTACAGGATAGTAAAGCCGATTGGTTCGCATTAAAGCCATACTATTGTGAGCGTCAAACCCACGACCTGTTCTAAATATTGTACCTGCCTATTTTCCTGCAGTGTAGATGTTTTATTTGAACACTCCCTAGATAAAGTGTTACATCATCACTTACAATAACCACACAGTACGTGTGTTCCTGAGGTCGAGGACGTTGACGCTGGTCATGAGTTCCCCCAGCTCGCCCTCCGCCACGTCGAACACGAACACCGCGCTGCTCCAGCACCCGCGCAGACGGCCCCAGTCCAGCAGCTGGAACACAATGTTGAGAGATCTGATGATAATGCTCATGGACGTAACACCGATCAATCACCAAGCGGCACCCGGCTGCCGCATATCAATTGAAAATCTATTGTATCTGCGATTCCCACGATCGGGGTATTAAATCATGCAGACGGTTATTACAGGGTAAAACAAAACAAACTGATCGTACTTTAGGGTGTGTAAGTGTCCCTTACATAGAGTTCACTGTGATAGTAGCAGCACTGAAAATATAGGTACTTTTGAAATCAATGAGAATAATTCTTCTAAGTAAAATCTGGCAGTACAGTAAAAATATCTGTTATAGCCATTATGTGTGCCAGATATGAATATTTTTTGCGCCTCTCGAAAAGCTGATAAGTAGATATAGGCCGAAGGCAATCCTTCTATCTGGCGAATAAACTTTTGTACAAATGGTGCTTTGTGATGGGAACTGATATGATGATAATATAGCTTCGTTGGTGATATGTTACGCACTGTAAAAGAGAACTTGTATATGGTCCTCATGATTTTGGGTTTCATCTTCTTGACTATCGCGAAGGAACTGTACAATTTTCCACCATAAAAAAATCCTTTCTTCGGTCTTATACGTCTTATATGAAAGTATGGACGAAATTTATACAGTTTCAATTTCCTATTTTATAATGATTATACCTATGATATTATATTATAATATCATTGGATTATACAGGTTGTTAGGGTTAAAAGAAAAAAAACTCAAAAAAATCCGTCGTCATACCCATACAAATTGCCGATCCGGGCAATTTGTATGGGTATGAAGACGGCATTTTTTTTCGAGTTCCCAGCATTGTTCTCATAGAAAAAGTTGTTAATTTTGACGGACTCATTTGATGGTTTTAAGGATAATTACGGTGTTCACCCGAACAACCAGTATTGACCTTATTATAATAATATTATGAAAAGTCATCATCCCACGTGATCCATAATAATGCAAATTGGAGGTGGCCTGACGCCATAATAACATTATAATAATTTGTGTGCAATGATTTTTTTTTATAATATTATAATATCATAGTTTTTGAACTTGTACAAAATAATCCAATATGCTTAATAATAATAATATTATGATAATATGTTATTTTTTAACTCCTACTAAAGAAAACTTTAGATATTTAAAGCTGTGTGTGTGTTATCTGCAAATGTTTCGGCATAAGTACTATGTTTTATTTCTCAACCTAAGTGTAGTATGTACATAAACATTTCACCATCAAACTTCAAAATAACTTAGCAACAAGCATCAAGTGGGGCTATACATTTGATCACGCTTTTAGCTTACCGTCTATCACAATTCACAATGCTTGAGGCATAGTAAAAGACAGCACAAGGTCAACTACCTCATCGCCTCTTCATTCCATCTATGGTCAAATCCAAGAGGCTTTACGCGAAGTACATTTTTTTTTTTTTTTTTAAATATTGTTACGCGGATCGTGTTTTTTTCAGACCGAAGCTTCTTTGTAGCAAGTCAGTCAGCGAACTTAGTGTTGGAAAACGTTAACTATCTGAACACATGGTCCCTAGAGTTGAACTCTTCTCTGACGCTGTAGGGTGCGAAGGCGTCGGGCATGAGCGACCTGACGGTGGCCACGCGGTCCAGCACCACCTTCGTCCGCTCCACCAAACCCTTGCAGTCCACCAGCATACACTCCAGGTATTCTGGAGCTGGAATGAGCAGGGCTAATACAACTACAGTTTTTTTCTCTGATGTAGGTAATTGTTCTAAATCGACAACCTTTTTGTGAGAATTACGACTTTTGGCTCTTGACTCGGAGTTCGTGGGTTAGATTCGTATTCATATTATTCATATGCTTTATTTCCATGAAATTGTTTCCAGTGTTTAGGTACAGGTATTGCATTTTTTTTTTTCACTTTTGTATGGGCAAGGGCCCGAGCGTCACGAGTTTCCCCATACAAAAGTGAAAAAAAATGGTCTTTCAGCGCTGCTACTTTCACAGTGAACTCTCTACAAGCAACACGTACACACCCTAAAGTATTATATATATATATATATATATATATATATATATATATATATATATATATATATATATATATATATATATATATATATATATATATATATATATTTCCAAGCTTGATTACAAAAATGCAGTTTAATCCTTATTGACAAGATGGAAGATGATGATGATGAAGGATTAGCACGTAAAGTCGGTGTCGGTAATCCGACCCAGTGAGTTATGAGGTATAGGGTACTGTCTCTTGTGTGCTGCGCATCCACAAGGGCATTATAAAATTACTCCTGCGTAGCTGACCGGTTCAATGAAACTGGGTACAGTCATCAAAACCGGTGTGGGATTTATTGTCAGTATTGGCGAACGACAAATGCGTCGGACGACAAGGTCTTTGGGCATAACATTCGCAAAAAATACAAAGGAAAAGTTTTAAAAGGAAAAGGAAGTTAAGTAAAGAAAAACCAGTGAGGAAAAGTTTTAAAAGGGAAAGGAAAAGGAAGTCAAGTAAAGAAAAAAGTTAAATAGTTGTAGGAAGCATCACTGCATGTCCTGTGTATGAAATTTGTCATGTAGGAGAAAAAAAGTCTGTAGTTATTAGTATTGCAAAATATGTACTTCAAAGATTTGAGAGACAAATCTCATGATATTTTATGGAAATACTTGGAGTAGTTGAAGAGATATTAATACGTGGGAGAGCAATGCTTCGGCACGAATGGGCCGGCTCGACCACGAGAAATACCACGTTCTCACAGAAAACCGGCGTGAAACAGCGCTTGCGCTGTGTTTCGCCGAGTGAGTGAGTTTACCGGAGGCCCAATCCCCTACCCTATTCCCTTCCCTACCCTCCCCTATTCCCTTCTCTTCCCATCCCTACCCTCCCTTATTACCCTATTCCCTCTTAAAAGGCCGGCAACGCACTTGCAGCTCTTCTGATGCTGCGAGTGTCCATGGGCGACGGAAGTTGCTTTCCATCAGGTGACCCGTTTGCTCGTTTGCCCCCTTTATTTCATAAAAAAAAGAGAAGTCCAATATAAGAAATAGTGTTTTAATAAAAAGATAAAACCGACTTCAAAATTGTACGTAATAATTGAGAATAAAAATTGCCTTATCTCAAAAACTACTAAACCGATTCTGATGAAACTTGTAGTGTATCCTAAGTTGAACAATACCTAGTGCAAAAAAAAAAAAAAAAAAGAATTACTTAAATTAGTCTTGTAGTTCCGGAGATATGCGAACACAAACATAAAAACATACATATATACATACACTTTTGAAATTTGGCACATATTTTGTTCAGACACTGAAATAGACTAACATATTATACAAAAACTAGGCAGTTCTGGAAATATTACATACATACGCGTCGAATTGATATCCTCTTTTTTTAAGTCGGTTAAAATATACAAGATTGTCTCATTTTTATAAGAATGAAATAAAAATAGGAATCAGTCAATTATTTCTGCGCAGCCCATGTTTGTGTGATTCAGAGTAGGTAATTACAAATACAAATACAAATAATTCATATCCCACAAAAATTCCGATAATATATACAATACTAGATGCTCTCAACTCCGTGGCGCCAAAATTCGTTTATCGTGCGCGAACCGTACATTTTTCCAGGATAAAAAGTATTCTATGTCGTTTCCCAGGACTCGAAGTATCTCCATACCCAGCAAATTTCAGAGGTAACAGACTAACAGACAGACAGACGGACAGACAGCCACACTTTCGCATTTATAATATTAGTATGGATGGAAGTATACCTAATGGCAAATCCCCACACTAGGCGAAGTCTGTCACATGGGGGCGCGGCGGGGCAACTACTCTACTTTTCGTTGGAAGTAAAACTATAGAGTTCTTACGAAAATCCTTTCTTCTGAAATTACTCTGCTTCTCTAGCCAATCCTGCAGGATGCGAGCCGCGTTCTCAATGTACCCCGGCCAGTGCAGGTCCACATTCTCTCTGACTAGGGCTGCCATCACCTAAATTGCCGTCGCCGGTCAAGCATGACGAAAACCCCGGATATTTGACTGAAATGTAGTTATACCCCGTACCCAGGACACCCCTTAAAAAGTATTTACGATTACGTCTTACCAATTTTAGCTAAACATCTTTAAGTTTTCTTTTCTTTTTTAGTTAATCAGATTTTTACAAGAATTTGAAAAAGAATTTGAATCTGATTAACTCAAGTCCTTAAAATCGTACTTTGATTTTCATCATCAAGAAACCGTGTGTATACTTAGCTAGTTTTTATTTTTCGTTTATTGCTGCATGACTAAGAAGTTGGATTTCTCTATACAAAAGTGTCCGGATTTCACCCGGACACTTTTCAAAAACCCGGCCAGATGGTCCCCGGACGCCCTTCAAACTTGGACAAATCCGGGGGAATCCGGACGGATGGCAGCCCTATCGCTGATTCTCTGTACCTTGTCTGCGCGAATTTTTAATATTTTCGACCTTGAGTGCATTTTCGATGAAGGTTTATTGTGTTGTGTGACTGCCCTTTATATTACACTGATATATACTTTTGCTTAAACGAGTATAATGCGGCGTTCACACTGTCCTACTTACAGCTGCAACGATGGATGTAAAAGTCTTCGATATTTAGTTTTAGAATGCTACAGTCTAGGACTAAGCCCTGGATTGTTTTAAGACTTGTGCGCGGCCAAACCGCTCTATTTCGCGGACGCATATAATATATCGGAAACAAACAGAATAGGTAACACAGACAGAACGAGATGCAAAACAGATTAAAAGTGCTATTTTAAGAATTTTAGTGTATGAAATATCCGACAGGTTGCTCAAAAACGTATATAAATAATAAAATTACTTTGAGAGCCGTCTGGGAAGATATTTTAGTGGGTTCTCAGCTAAGCTGCTCAGTTCGATGCGTATTGCTGCTAGAGTATGCTAACGAAATCTTGCGAATTAAACAGAAAATATTTTTACAGTAATAATACACACTTTTCATGCACCTGATGATGATTTTATTGAAACTGGTCGCGTGAAACATAATTGTAATAAAATAAATTAATAAAAGTGGAACCAATGCATGAAAAGTGTGTATTATTACTGTGAAACATGAATTTCCACCAAGAAGTTACGGTGTATTCAATATCATATAGAAAATATTTTTCATTTTCACATACAGCTGGATGCGAGAGTGAGTACAGCGCAGATCCGACACTTGCATCCAGTTATACTGTCGCTAGTCGCTACTGTATCAGCACATATTTTTACAAGCGAAAAAGTTGGTTCATGGTTGGATGAAAATCGGATCGTGCAAAAGCAGCTTTAGCAGCCTGCTATTTTTGTATTTAATTTTGCAGTTTGCTCTATTCAAGTAAAACTAATTTTGAACAAAACCTATTTATGTATTGTATATATATTTTTTATTACAATATAGTATTAATTCATCAAGCCCCGGCCATACGGTCACCGGTGACCGAGACACAATAGAATATCTATTGTGTCTCATTTTCCTACGATCGACGGGTTAATTAATAATTACGTCGCTTTTAATAACGCATTTAAATATTTACAAAACAAAAAAAAAAAAATACCAACGTGTAGTATTTTTTTTGTTTTGTTTTTATATTTTAAAATATTTTTTAAATCACCTGCGTGTGATTTTGTAATGTGTTTTGTTTTAGTAAATAATTAATAAACCATTAAACCTGCGTTTATAGACCTCCTAGGGACCTTCACAATTTGAATTGGATTCGACAACATTCATGGGCGATGTGGGTGAGTGACAGCTGATTTAAGACATTTTGACGTTGTGGTTTACTTCCATTGAACAATGAGTTTATGACGGTACCCACAATTAGCTCCACGTTCCTGCATCGCGCTATTGAAGTTTTCTAAGTGCGTCGGTAGTATACAAGGTGTAACAAAACTAAGTTATAACTTTAGGGTGTGTATATGTCGCAGTCATCTAGATAAATCTGCGATTCGATTGAATGACTAGCGCATTCATTGAATGACACCATTCAATTAGACGACCTCTGTGGCTCAATTGTTAAGAGTGGGTGGCAGCTCAAGCCGGGGGTCGCGGCCGCGGCAGGCGTGTCTCACTTCCATACAAACGGCCCGAAATTGCCGAGATATTTACCTACTATTCTGTAAAACAATCTAATTTCAACCTTTTGCATTGCGCTTAGCGTTCATAGTATTGTACTATACCTTATTTAATAGGATTTTAGGTAGAATACAAAATTTTATTTATTACGTAAACATTTTGGAGAAGTATGGATTCTTCGCTTCCGGGCCGCAAAAAAACGCTAAACTTTGGTAGCTCGAAGCATCAAAACTATTGCGAATTGATACGCGGTTGTTCTACTCTCGCATTCATAATATTAATGCCTATTCAAAATTTAAGAAAATAGAAAATTTCCGATTTTTCGTCTCCTCCGTACACTGTGCGGGGCTCCGTCACCTCCTAATTGAAGCCAGTTTCTAGATTAACCTATTATTACGCCACCAACAAATACTTAAAAAATATCATAATATTCCATTTAACGACTTCACTATGATGACGTTTAGTCAAGACGTTAAACGTTACGGTTAACGTCTTGACTAGTTGTCCTTCAGTCATTCAATAAAATGGTGTCATTCAATGAATACGCTAGTCATTCAATAGAATCACAGATTGAACCAGATGACTGCGACATATATATATATATATATATATATATATATATATATATATATATATATATATATATATATATATATATATATATATATATATATATATATATATATATATATATATATATATATATATATATATATATATAGAGTTCGCTGTGAAAGTAGCAGCACTAAAAGAAATCATGACGCGGGGGCACTTGCCCATACAAATCACAAAAAATTTTGCTCTTTCAATAGGTACTGCTACTTTCACAATGAACTCCATATAAAAGACACATACACGCCCTAATGTATTATCATTTGGTTTTGTTACATTCTGTATATACTATATCTACGACAGCTGAAATAAATCACTCGGATAGAAAATGACAAATGTTCTTCATTTTTGTAAAACCACTTTAATTATTTTTGCCGACTTGTATTAATAACAACTGGGCAAGAATAATTAAAAAAATCGCTTTTTTCGACTCAGCCCACAGCTCTATAGTTTATGTCTCCTAACATGGTGACCCCATGACGTTTAACGGATTAGTGCCTATTTGTAACCGCCTAAGCCGGCCCCTAGACGAGCAATTTTATTGTCAATATCACGCTTACATTTTATTGAACAGTATTGACAATTAGATTGAAGGCGCGCTATGTTCACAACCCTAGACGGTCAATAATATTACGCAATACGTGATATTGACAATAAAATTGCTCGTCTAGGGGCCCGCTAAGACCTAGGTTATAGCTTTTTCATTTTCGTATAAATAAAGGCAAAGTCTTTACAATTACCGTCCTTATTATAGTTTTAATCAGTATAATAAGAACGCCTAAAACATTCTCGAGAGCAAGGTTTTAAAACTAGAAGCTGTTAGCATTGCTGTGTATTTTTCTTATATTTAAATACGGTCTACTGTAAAAATAATTTAATATTTATTATTGGAACCAGACGACGAAACAATTTAAAACACTTATGTATCGCATCAAAAACCTAAATATTAGATGATATAGTCAAGTTCAATCAATGAGAAAGAAGTGAGATATAAATGGAGGCCAAGTCCTAACCTAACATTAAATTTGTAACAATTTAATAATATAATTTTGTAACAACATCATATTATTTTTCACAACGACTTAATTTGTTTCTTTCCTGTAAAATTACATTGGAACAAACATTTTTTTGTTCCTGTAACGCGCAAAGGTTGGCTGGTAGATAATGCCATACGGCATAAAGTCCATCTTTGTACCTTTATATGAATTAAATTTTAAATCTATACATATAATAAAACTGTAGAAATGAAAATTCTGTACATTAAAGATATTCAAAAAATAATAAGCGGGGGGTGTTACTACATCGCTATTGAAGCCAAAAATGTGGTTAGTTTTTTTGTCTGTCTGTCTGTCTGTCTGTATGTTTGTTCCACTATCACACGAAAACTACTGATCCGATTTGAATGCGGTTTTCGCAGATATATTTGTCTTCTTCCAACTTAACATCTGGTGTATAAAAAAAATTCCCCCCACCCCTCTAAAGGGACGAAAGAGGGGGTCAGATTTTGTATAAGACTTTTGCTTTAACACGAAAACTACTGATCCGATTTGCATACGGTTTTCGCAAATATATTTGTCTTCTTCAAACTCAAAATGTGGTGTATAAAAATCACCCCCCCCCACCCCTCTAAGGGGAGCAATGAGGGGGTCAGATTTTGTATCAAACTTTTTTCAGACTTACTTCATATTATTAACTGTTTTTTCCAACTTAACATCTGGTGTATAAAATTTTCCCCCCACCCTTCTTAGGGGACAAAAGAGGGGGTAAGATTTAAATACTTTAAATGGCAAAACAACGTTTGCCGGGACAGCTAGTAAATAAATAAATGTAATCCCTTCTTATCATATCGTATAATCGTTTTTTCGCTAACTATCTTCGTGATTGGATGCAATTTGTGAGATATGGATGTTTTGAGAGTGCCCCCTATCATACACGCTCTGGTGTTAGTCAAGGGTCGGTGTTGGGCCCTCTCTTATCTATACTAATATTATAAAGCGGAAGAGTTTGTTAGTTTGTTTGTTTGAACGCGCTAATCTCAGGAACTACTAGTCCGATTTGAAAAAAAAATTTCAGTTTTAGTCCATTTATCGAGGAAGGCTATAGGCTATATTTTATCACGCTAAGACTAATAGGAGCGAAGAAATAGAGGAAAATGTGGAAAAAACTGGGGGAAATTATTTGAAAGGGCTTATTTGAACGCACTAATCTCAGGAACTACTGGTCCGATTTGAAAAACTATTTCAGTGTTAGATAGCCCATTTATCGAGGAAGGCTATAATAGGCTATATTTTATCACGCTAAGACTAATAGGAGCGAAGAAATATAAGAAAATGTGGAAAAAACGGGGGAAATTATTTGAAAGGGCTTATCTCACGAACTACTAGAACAATTTTTCTGTTATTTGGGTCAGATAAGAAGTAGACCACGTGAAGGATCACAGGCTATTTTTTGTAGACTGATTTGTCTGTGAAATATCTAATTTACGCGGGCGAAGCCGCGCGGAACGTCTATTTCTTATATTTATTAACGATCTTACAACCGTCCTTAAGTTTGCTAAGTGTTTAGCGTATGCCGACGACCTCAAGATCATTATAATATTATGACTGTCTTCTCTTGCAAAAGGACTTGGATGCTGTAAAACGCGTATAAAATTTCCAACAACATTTTATTAAATATGGAAAAATGTAACGTAATGACTTATGGGCGCAAGCTGCACCCTATCGTCTTTGATTTTTCTGTGGATAGTCATAATATTATCTTCGGTGTCCATAGTATCAAAGACTTGAGGGTATACTTTGACAAAACTCTTACGTTTAAGGACCAATTATATGCGACAGCTCAAGACAGCTTCAATCCTGAATGTGATGTGTTTGTTGATAAGTGGATGGATGTGATAAGAGCATGTATAAGATTTTGTGAAAATAAGTACGACAGGATTTCTTCTATTACTATTTAATTTAATTTGTGTATGTATTGTAACAATGCAATGTCATAATTAATTTTAAGTCGTCTTTTTAAGTTCGAAGTCTATACATATTATAAAACAAAGTCGCTTTTTTCCCTCATGTCCCTTTGTTCCCTTTAATCTTTAAAACTACGCAACGGATTTTAATGCGGTTTTCTTTAATAGATAGAGTGATTCAAGAGGAAGGTTTTAAAGTATAATAACATTCATTAAATAGTGGAGAAATATATATTGTTGGGGTTTCTAATGTGATGTCGTAAATAATTACATTTTTTCTGCTTACATTGCAAACGCAGGCTGAACCCTACGAGATTTATCGAAATAATGTACCAAGTATTGTACACAATGAAAAGGTCTACAGAAAACTCCGCGATGGTATATGTCTATCTCTTATGGACATCCCACAATAACATTTTTTTGTCATTTACTTTTTACGACAAATAATGGCTAATTTTCGAAGCAATTTTAATAAATACAGCATTAATCCTTATCCAATTAAATACATTGTTGATCTATATGGCTCTTTACAGCATATGATTTAAATGAATATTTTCGAAGATATTACATTTTTAAAAATTGCGGGACGTAGCTTTTGCGGCGCGGCGCGCGGCTATACCGGCCAATGCCGGCCACGGGTAGTAATGTATTTAAATCAAAACAACCGAATCGATTTTAATATTTTTTTCAGTGAGTGACATAGGCTATATATTTTATACCCGTGCGAAGCCGGGGCGGGTCGCTAGTAATCAATATTTTGAATTTTTTTATTTATTTTATTATAATTTACATTAACGCTTTTGCTATTTACAATATTTTATTTATCACATTTTATTAGTAAATATGCACCTACTTAAGTATAAGGAAAACACCACGGCATAGAATTTCATATTATAAGTTTGCATAATACGAAGTCATGACTCGTGAGCCTCGATTCGTCGTTTGCACTATAATCTTATATATAAAATTCTCGTGTCACAATGTTAGGCCGCGTACTCCTCCGAAACGGCTTTACTGATTTTAATCAAATTTTATGTGCAAATTCAGTGGGTCTGAGAATCGGCTACTGGGTACTTTTTATATTGATAAGTGCATTTGTTGAATAAATAATAGTAAATTATTACAACTCGAGACTGACGGCGACCATTGTTTGTGCGACGGGATAGCGATGGACGTTGCCATGGTGACATACTTATTTAGTCACTTCAATAAAATAATACGGGCGAAATACCTACTTTATATGGCAAAGAACGTTTGCCGGGACAGCTATAGGTCTACCAGAATCTGATGGCAATTTTTGACAGCAGATTTTCAAAAAATATCCTTGATCATTGGATATTTTTTTATATTTGCATGCTTAACACACATAATCAGCCGCTATAAGAAAAAAAAGGATCAAAATGTTTTATTCCAGTTACCCCGGTATCGCTAGAGTCAATTTATTTTCTCACTTTTTGCCATCAGATTCTGGTAGACCTATAGTATATTATATTATTGTTGATGGATTCTGTGCTATCCTAGAATCCACAGTGGATTCAATTGGTATCTGCGTAGGATTCGATGCTGTCCAATAGAATTCACTAATATTAGATGGCTTATTTTAACCCTCGACGAAAACAGAAGGACCGTACTGCCGAGGGTACCTGACAACGCTAAGGGTTAAAACTTTTAACTGACCTAATATAACTTATTAAGTATTTCTATAATTATTCTTCTAGTTCTTAACTTCTAGTTAGGTTCTAGTCTATGGTGAGAGCTCTGAAGGTGCCGCTGGAGATGACGTCATCAGCGCTGGTGACAGGTCGGTGGGCTTCATCCACCCTCATCTCCGACAGCTCCTTGAGGTACGCCCGGTACTCCAGCGACGTTAGATAAGTGATGATCTCCTCTGGAATGGGAAGAGATTCAAATATTTTAATATAATATGTGACACGCTTATACAGGGTGTAACAAATATTTTAATATAATATGTGACACGCTTATACAGGATGTAAGAAATATTTTAATATAATATGTGACACGCTTATACAGGGTGTAACAAAACTAAGTGATACTACTTTAGGGTATCTGTCCCATGTATAGAGTTCACTGTAAAAGTAGCAGCACTAAAGGAGCAACTTTTTTTTACTTTTTTATGGGCAAACTCCTGACGCTAGGGCCCTTGCTCATACAAATCACAAAAAAATGCTCTTTCAGCGCTGCCACTGTCACGGTGAACTCTATACATTGGACAGATACACATCCTAAAGTATTATTACTTAGTTGTAAACAACGTTGTATACAAACGGACAAGCGTAATATTTAGAGTTCAATATAGTTTACGGTCTCGGAATTCTTGTCTAACTTTGCCTCTTAACGAGCCTTCTACGCCAAAAAAGTTATCGAACTCACAAAAAAATAATCTCACGTGGTTTTTGGGTTCAGACTTATAAGCTTCTTGGTTCAGACCTAAGCAAAGCAGATGTTTTTAAACTATGGATAAGAAAATATAATTATTTAGTTTACTTCCTCTCTTGACGACCTCAGTGGCTCAATGGTTAAGAGCGTGTGGCAGCTCAAGCCGAGGGTCGCGGGTTTGAATCCCGCCGGCGGAACAAAAAGCTTTCAAAAGTTCCTGGGTCATGGATGTGTATTTTTGTGTATATTATAATAAAAATCTTAAATATATGTATAGTATAAAAGTATTTTAAATATATTTCCCTTGTCTGGTACCTGCAAGACAAGTCCTTCAGGTACTTAGCACGGGGCCAGACTGACGTGGTGTGAAGCGTCCATAGATACAGCTTGGCAAAGAAGAGTCTGACGCGGTGACAGCTGGAACTAAGAGTTTTTATTTATGACAACACTACATTACTTGTCAACTCTAGTATATATTGTGTCAAAAGCGAAGCGTAGGGTTGCCTGTATTTAAAAAAAAGCGCCCTTATTTAATCCACACTCTTCTTTGCCAAGCTGTAGATATTATAATGATGATGAGGCGCCTACTATGCGAGTTTTCACCTTTTCAAAATTTACTACTGACCTTGTAATTCAGCTATAGACCTCTCAGTGCCACCGTAGTCCTTGGGCAGGACGTGTTTGGGGTAGTACTCCTGCAGGACCTCCCAGCTCTCGTGCACCATCAGACGGTCCACTATCTTCTTCTTCAGGAATTGCTTAAAGAAGTTTATCAGGGTGTACGCGATTTTTGACCCTATGATGAGATGGATCCTCTTGATTCTGAATCCATAGCTTTCCTGAAATGAAATGGTATTTAAAAAAAAAAAAGAATTATCATACCTGATTCTTGAATTTATTTTGTGATAGATTTTAGAATTACGTGTTATTTTGCGGAAATCTACAGCATAAAATGGATGATATTAATAATAGTTTTACAATTTATTTTATTAGGGTACCTATTAAAAACTGCGAAATATGATTTTTTGTATATCAAAATATTTAAATGCTAGGTACTAGGTACAAGAAAAGAAGTTAAAAGTTAAAACGGATATTCTGATACAGATTTATGGAAACTAGGTTTTGTTATTATTTTATTTGTATCACATTCATGGCATTGAATATACAAACTTCTATATCGAACGATATTAGCTTTCTAAGATTTCCGTTCACTGCAATGGCAATCATATTATGTCGCTTTCTGTGATGTCCATCATGTGAAATTATTGGAGTTACTTTAAAAGCAGTTACACCTCCGTGTTCTAGTGGTTAACAGCTTGGCTCACGATTTGGTCATCTAGAGATGATATGCGTCGGAGCTACTAAAACGATGCTATCAAGTTTCTTTGGAGCTAAGCAGGATGATCAGATTTTCTAACAAGAATGTTTATCCATGCATCAGTTGGTCATCTTTCAGCCGGTTCTTCATATTATTGTCAACCGGTTATAAATCTCATTGGGTCATGAGTGATGAGAGAAAAGGAACGTAGAATATGCCTATGCACTGCGCATGCACTTCGACACAGTAGAATTACTCCTGCGTAGCTTGCTGGTCTGGTTTTAATAAAACTTCAGGCTTATCATGGTCACCATAGAAGCGTTTTTTTTTGTACGGAAGAATAGACAAAATGATAGTTAGACAAAAGAAAATTCCCCATTTTGTCACTAAAATCTGTCAGTATGTCCATTTTTCCCGTGTCTACTGTTTTAATGCTAAGCCTGCTGGTCACCGATACTTAAATCAGACGTAGAGAAAAATATTCCTAGGCAGTTGGCGGACCTTTGTGATTTGGTCTCCTTTATGTCAAACCCAGCCGACAGATCACAACTTACATGGAATTGACATAATTCGACTACATGACAAAGGTCCGTCAACTGCCTATGAATCAACTTCTCTGATAGTACTATCAGAAGCGACTGCTTCTGATAGTACTATCAGAGAAGTTGACGTAAGTGACTCTTACGAGCAGGTTGAGGTAGCAGTTCTTGAGTTCAATGAGGTTGACGTTGGCGATGACGTCCCGGAGGTCGCACTCCGACACGTCGTAGATGAGCTCAGCGCCGGCGTGGTAGTCGTAACGCTTCACGTAGTCCAAACACTGGTGGAAACGAAAAAATGTCCAATCACTGATGAAAATATTATGATTTAAAGACCAGTTGTAACTAAATATTGTGATCCAATTAACTTAACGCTTCCGTGGTACAGTGGTTTAAAGCGTGACTCATGACTAGGAGGTAGTTGGTTCGATTCCCGCGTTAGAAACATGTTATTTCCAAGTTTGATTGGGACAAAGTAGGCTGATCACCTGATTGTGTGGCATTAAGTCGGATGGGCATGTAAAAAGTCGGTTCTGCGCCTGATTTCTCGCCAGTCGTGTCAGTCGTTCGTCCTACTGGGTTGTGAGAGTAAAGCTCTGTGTCACGCGCACACACTTGGGCATCATAAAAATAACTCCTGCGTAACAAGCCTGGTTTCAATGAAAACGTCAGCGTGACCGCTGTGAGGGTATCACTGTGATCCAATCACCGTTGTTTAATCAAATCTAGTAGGCAACACCGTTGCAGCAAATTTGTTTATAGCACAGGAACCGTACATTTTCCGGGATAAAAAGTATATGCTCCATACCAAATTTCAACCAACTCGGTTCAGCGGTTTGGACCTGAAAAGTTAACAGACAGACACACTAATGCAGCCATAATATTAGTAAGGATTAATTAGAAGCTGACACATAGTAATTTATAGAAATTATTCGAACCGACCTTCTGGTGAATAAATACATAATATCGTAATAACACTAGCTGACCTAGGAAACCTTTGCCAATTAAAATAATGGTAACAAGGCTTACAAGTTGGTGATATTAGAAATAAGTAGTTAACGACCTATTCTCATGCTAAGAGTCAGTTCGCATATTTTTTAAGGGTCCATTATTTGAAAGATGGTCCCGTGCGTGTTTGTGCGAGCTGCTCCCCTTGACAAGCATCATGTAGACTCGACGTTTAAAAAACTTCCAAATTTTTTCAGCTGTGAACGAGCGGATGATGTTAAAGAAGGGTTCAGAACATTCCTAATGATACCCTTTCAAATAAAAAAGTGGATCATAATTAGTCCACCCGTTTTTATGCTACGATGCCAAACACACATGAGACAGACAGAGTACAAACACATATAACACCCTCTCGTTTTCATTTTTGTCGGGCGTTAAAAGCCGTATTATTTACTAGATAAAAACAAGGGTTACTTACTAAAAAGTTTTTCCTGGTGATACCAAAATAAGGGTACACCATACTTACGGAATACAGCACTTTGTAGACTGTCTCTATGGTCTTGGGGTCACCGAACTTGCCGATGAACTTGCCCATCATCACGCGATTGTACTCAGCAGTCATCTTCGGCAGAGCCAGCATGAAGCTGGAAGAAAAGTAGAAGTGAAGATATGACCTCCCACATATCGTTCTATGGGAAGAAATTATAAAACTAGGCTAGGTTATTCTAGATCCAGGACACCCTTCGTTCTACAGCTGATGGCAAATCGCAGGTGGTTTTAGAGGGTAGTTTCGCAGCCAGTACCACATACCCCTGGAGTGCTGCAGTAACTGAGGAACGTCCCCAACACGGGGCACGCGAAAAGCATTTCCCCTGCGTGAAAAAAAAAAAAGGTTAGGTTATTCTTCAGTGGGCAGACTGTATAATAGCGATTTGCATTACGGTTTCTAAATATAAGACGCAACGAAAAGTAGATAAGAATGGATATAGGAATCCTACGCCAACTCCTAGAAGTTTAATAATGATTAATGTCTAAATAGGCATGTATCTTTACCCCACGTAAGTACTTATGTGAGTTCTCCAAGATCTTTTATCGTTGGAGAGGGAGCCACAAATGTTGGCATAAAGAAAGGTATGAAATTTGCGATGGATGGGAACAATTCAAGAGTGCCAGCCTCTGTTCGGTAGTGGAGGGCCGTGGGCCTGCGAAGGAGCCTCGCGCGTGAAGTCGTGGTGTAAGCTCACGCGATCCCGCGTCCCGCCTAGGGCGTATAGTGAATTGCGGTGGGTCGGTCGTGCCCGCAACTATGCCTAAACGGGGAGTAGAGCACCATGGGGTTTAAGTGGGTAGATCCCACGGAGAGTCCCACATAACCCGGCCGATGTCCCCAATCCGCCGGAGATGCGCCAAGCATTTACCCATATAAAAAAAAGGCGTTTAGTGGAGTGCCGCCGAGTTTTTAGCGGGTAGGGGCTGCGACCATTTTTTCCACTTGCGGGTAGGACCCCCTATCCCCCGCAAGCAAGCAAGCAATGCTTAAAGGCATTTTCTCAGCAAAAAGGACCTATCAAGTACTAAGGAAACATTTGGACCCACCTGGTTCCCTTAATATATTGGAACTCCTTCTCGATGTCGAATGGCGCGAAGAACTGGTACTGCTGGGTCCGGACCGTGCATATCTTGTCCAGCTTGAGTTTGGCTCGCTCCAGGGATCCCTTGGACATCACTATGAGAGTCTCCAGGTAGACGGGGTCTGGAATTGTATTGAAATGTGGTTGAATATACAGGGTGTAACAAAAATAAGTGATAATACTATAGGGTATGTACGTGTTCCTTGTAGAGAGTTTACTGTGAAAATAGCAGCGCTGAAAGACCAAATTTTTTTTTTCACTTTTGTATGGGGAAACTCGTGACGCTCGGGCCCTTGCCCATACAAAAGTGAAAAAAAAATTTCGTCTTTCAGCGCTGCTACTTTTACAGTGAACTCTTTACAAGGAACACGTACACACCCTAAAGTATTATCACTTATTTTTGTTACACACTGTATATCCTTACTAATATTATATGTACGAGTATATACGAACGTGCGTTTGTCAGTTTGTCTGTTACCTCATGCCTGACTGAAGTGATTTAGATTAAATTTGGTATAGGATAGTTTTTGTTGGGGAAAAATGGACGGTTCGCGATAAACCGTGTTACCCTGTGGGTAATATATATTTTTTGCATTCTTTTTCCTTCTTTATCTATTTCATAGTTGGAAATTAAGAAATCTATACAAATATTATAAATGCGAAAGTGTGTCTGTCTGTCTGTCCGTCTGTTACCTCTTCAGTCTTCACGCCCAAACCGCTGGACCAATTTTGCTGAAATTTGGTATTAAGATACTTTGAGTTCAATGAGAGGAAAGGACAATGGATACTTTTTATCCCGGAAATACGTACGGTTCCCGTGTGATAAACGAATTTCGTATATTTTTTATTAATAATAAAAACTATTTATTATTCGTAGGTAATTAGTAATGACTTACAATTTTGTGGAGGTATAATAAACATGTTTATTAATTAACTATTAATTAATTATAATTTTGAAAAATAATTCCACTGACGTCATAAGCTTACCAACGATGTGAATATTTTTTGTTCTTTATGTTTGTAGAACACAATATTAATTAATAACTAACGATATAATTTGTATATTAATTTATCTATTCTTATCATTTTATTCTCACAACAGCTATCAATTTTAATGAATAGATTTTGGTAGGAAATGCCTACTAAATACTTCCTTATTAATCTATATTCTATACTAATCTATACTTAATATTATAAAGCGGAAGAGTTTGTTAGTTTGTTTGTTTGTTTGAACGCGCTAATCTCAGGAACTACTGGTCCGATTTGAAAAATTATTTTAGTGTTAGATAGCTCATTTATCTAAGAAGGCTATAGGCTATATTTTATCACGCTAAGACTAATAGGAGCGAAGAAATAAAAGAAAATGTGGAAAAAACGGGAGAAATTATTTGAAAGGGCTTATCTCACGAACTTCTAGAGCAATTTTTCTGTTATTTGGATCAGATACGAAGTAGACCACGTGAAGGATCATAGGCTATTTTTTGTAGACTGATTTGTCTGTGAAATATCTAATTAACGCGGGCGAAGCCGCGCGGAACGTCTAGTAATATTATAAATCTGAAGAGTTTGTTTGTTTGTTTGAACGCGCTAATCTCAGGAACTACTGGTCCGATTTAAAAAAATATTTCTGTGTTAGATAGCTCATTTATTGAGGAAGCAATAAGGTTTATTTTTATGAAATTAAAAGGTTTTTGATTTATTTTTATATTTCAGTTGATTTAATGAAAGTTAAATTAAGTTTACCATATGACGTATAAAAAAAAGTACTTGTTAGATTTCGTTCAAACCAATTATTTTCGTTGGTAGTTTTTATAGTAAAGTACATCATATATTTTTTTTAGACTTATCATGCCCCTACTTTAGAAGTTAGAGGGGGGGGGGGACCACACATTTTACCACTTTGGAAGAGTCTCCCCCGCAAACTATATACCTCATATGATTTTTGGAGACCTATCCATAGATACCCCACACGCATAGGTTAGATGAAAAAAATTTTTTTTTGATTCAGTTGTACCTATGGGGAAACCTAAAATTTTTAATAATTTTTCCATTGTTGTATCAAAATCTTAAGGCGGGCTGAAACCCCATTTTGTTATTTCTTGATACCTGATTTACCTTGTTCCAATATAATAACGAAATGTAAAAAAATATGAGATATAGAGCACAATATTTAAAAGGGTTTAAATCAAAAACATTTTAATAAAAAATAATACTTTCGATGTAATTAATTTACAAACTCACGTCCGACAAAACTCTTTGTCATCGAAATATAAGTATTAACAAGAATAACTTACATTTTATTTTAATAAATTGTAAAAAGGTCTGAAACGAATAATCTTTTTTCTTAATATTTATTTCGAAACATATTTAAAAAAAACACAAAAAATAAAATAGAGAAGATCCGCCCGTCGTAACTTACAATTTTATGCTAAGCTAAAATGAATCTTATTGCGATGCGTACACGTTTGGCATTCGCGTTCGCAAGGTTATAGTTTTGGAATTGAGGTAAGTGCGGTTCACAGACTACATCTACTTACCAAATTTCAATAGTATAGCTCTTATAGTTTCGAAGAAAAGTGGCTGTGACATACGGACAGACAGACAGACATGACGAATCTATAAGGGTTCCGTTTTTTGCCATTTGGCTACGGAACCCTAAAAATGTCACTTGTGTGACAGGATTAAGTGCGCTACGGCGCGCGCACCACAGTTGAACGGGACAAAGCATTGCATTGCGGTGTCGACTCCAGAGGCCCTAGACAAATTATCTTTCGTTAAAAACGATGACGAAACTCGTTATCAAAATGTATGCGGTTTGACATAACTCATCGCTAAATGACATTTCGCTTACGAAGACTAATGTCAAATCCCATACATTTTGATAACGAATATCGTCATCGTTTTTAACGAAAGGGACTTTGTCAACGGCCTCAGTAGTATATAATAACTCTATGTAGACCTATATATAATATTATTTATTTGTTTTGTTCTTTAGTAGTTCTTTAATAACATCGTTAAGGGATCTAACAATGATGAATGACGTCAACGCGCGGGTATTTTGTCAATAATTTTGATGGACCACGAGAATCCCTATCGATACTTATAGTAATATAAATGCGAAAGTTTATCTATCTGCCTGTCTGTAACCTTTTCAGTCTTCACGCCCAAACCGCTGAACCGATTTTGTTTAGTATGACCACACTTTGAGTCCCGGGAAAGGACACAGGATACTTTTTATCCCGGAAAAGTGAACGGTTCCCGCGCGATAAACGAATTTTGGCGCAACGGAGTCGCGGGCGTCATCTAGTAATCTAGCGCGATAAATCAAAAACAAAAATGTTAAATGATAGCCAAGTTCAACATCAAGGACAAAAAGATGATATCAAAAGTCAGAGAAGGATTGGCACTCGGAATATAATATTATCTAGTGTAAGCTAATGTAAGGCTCAATTTAAACCGTCGCGGAATGGAATTGAAGCGACTTTTTGCATCTAAACTGTACATAATGAATTTTATGTCACTGAACAGTATAACAAACTAACGGTCGTTCCCAATATTCAATCTATCTCTGGTTTGACATACGACCGATCGCAGCTAACATTGAATTGACATAAAATATATGTCTCTAATGTCTAATGAGAGCTATTCCTATCTCTAGTAGGGCAAAACCAGAGATAGATCAAATATTGGGAACGGCCGTTAGAGATAGTAGATAACCACTACTTTCGTGGTGGCTATCTACGCATAAAGCCTTGTGGTCGTGTAGATAACTAAAAAGAGTAAAATTATTATTTTTTAACAAAAAATTGAACCCGACTTCCAAGGTAAAAACGATATTCTTAAAATGATCTAAAAAGTATGAAATAATTATTATTCTTGATTAGTGCCTCAACTAATTCTGCATCCAATTTTAATTATTTTGAAGTCGGTACTGGCTAAGTTAAGTAAGTTACTAATAAGTAATTAGTTAATTACTATGTGAAGGATCTCAGCTCTGAGCTGGTACCGACTTCAAAAGAATTAAAATTGGATGCAGAATTAGTTGAGGTTTAGTCGAATTTTGAAAAAGGCACTAATGAAGAAAAATAATTATTTCATACTTTTTAGATCATAATAAGAATATCGTTTTTTCCTTAGAAGTCGGGGTCAATTTTTTGTTAAAAAATAATTAATGATCATTTGGTCTGTTTACAAAAGCGGGACAGTTTCGGTCACGCGGGGGACACCGGGACAGCCTGCCTGAAAGCGGGACTGTCCCGCCCAAAGCGGGACGTATGGTCACGTTAGCGACACGATACCGCACTCGAAAGATAATCTTAACCTAAAGGGTACTTCTCGTGAACTAAGTTAAATTTATTAAAATTACGGTAATAATTAAAAGCTATTAGTTCATATTTAGATAATAAAGAAAAGCCGGAGCTCAGTGCGCGAGTCCGACTAGAACTTGGCCAGTTTTTATTTTGCGTTTTCTTTCACAATAATTCGAAAAGTTCACTCACCAATATCCTTCTTCAGGAAGTGTTCCTGCTGCTTGACCCAGTCGTGGAGGATCCTCACAGCATCAGCCATCTCCCCGGGCCGGTGCAGCCCCACCCCGCGCCGTACCACCGCCAGTGTGTCGCGGTGGAACTCCAGGTACTCGTGATGAGGGAGAGCCTCCATCGCACGACCGCTCTAGGAGGTATCAGGGACTGAACTGACCGAGTGTTGTGACGAGAGAACTCTAAAAATTAATCGCTTTTTTTAGGGTTCCGTACCCAAAGGGTCAAAACGGGACCCTATTACTAAGACTTCGATGTCTGTCCGTCTGTCTGTCTGTATGTCTTCAGGCTGTAACTCAAGAACGGTAATAGCTAGAGAGTTGAAATTTTCACAGATTATGTATATCTGTTGCCGCTATAACAACAAATACTAAAAACAAAATAAATTAAATATTCAAAGGTTGTAGTGGAGCCCCCACTACAACAAACGTGATTTTTTGCTATTTTTTGCTCTATATTAATAATGGCAACATTTAGGGCCTTGAAATGTTCATAAAATACTCAGTTGTATAAATTATACTTTAATAATTGACAGTTAAATTAAAATATACTAAATAATTAAAGGGGGCTGCCATACAAAAAAACACATCTTTTTGGCTATTTTTACTCTATAATAGTACGGAACCTTTCGTGCGCGAACTCCAACTCGCACTTGACCGATTTTTTCTATTAATTTACGACCGAAGAAGGAAATCTATATTTTATGTTGATACTTATTTGTTTTTTTTTTATAATTTAAGTGGTTAAGTTTGCTATCGTTAACTGTGTTATAAAATAATAATAATAAATAATAATAAAATCCTTTATTAAAAGTATTCAAAAAAACTTATTCTAATAGCCCGCCAAACCACATAGCGGTTTGTCGGCGGGCTTCACAAGTGTTATTATAGGTCTACCAGAATCTGATGGCAATTTTTGACAGCAGATTTTCAAAAAATATCCTTGATCATTGGATAAATTTTTATATTTGTATGTTTTACACACAGAATCAGCCGCTATAAGAAAGAAAAAAGGATCAAAATATCTTATTCCAATTACCCCGGTATTGCTAGAGTCAATTTATTTTCTCACTTTTTGCTATCAGATCGACGACGACAGAGACGCGATCGACAAAAAATCAATTAAAATGCCACTTTATGACATAGACTATAGTCTACGTCATAAAGTAGGATTTTATTTGAATTTTTAGGACTATAGTCTATACTCTATGTCATAAAGTGGCATTATACCTATTTGATTTTTTGTCGATCGCGGCTAACAGCGGTAAAGATCGGAACGGCACCTTCAGTTTATCTCCTTATATGTCTATACTTTCGTATTTCTACTGTAGCCATGCTACAGGTGCTGATGCGCTTCCACTTATCCATACTAATATTATTATAAATGCGAAAATATGTCTGTCTGTCTGTAACCTTTTCACGCCTAAGCCGCTAAACTGATTTTGTTGAAATTTGGTATGGAGATACTCGGAGTCCCGGGAAAGGACACAGGATACTTTTTATCCCGGAAAAATGTACGGTTACCGCGCGATTAACTAATTTTGGCGCAACGGAGTTGCCTGCGTCATCTAGTTTTATATAATTTTTATAGAAATAATTGTTGCAGAATTTACTCCGCTAATCCGAAATTGGTTTATTGCGGGAAACCGTTAGGGCGTTTGTGCACTCCACGGAATTTTACCGTCCGGCGTTCATAATTTTCACGTTTGCCATATCAAAACGTAAGAAATCAGGACGCCGCGCCGCGCCGGATGATAAAATTCTGTGTAGTGCACAAACGCCCTTAGTGCCTGTCCAGATGAGGCGTTTTACGCGCGAAGTCCATACGCGCGTTTCAATTTCTATTGCATCCAGATACCGCGTTTTACGCACGTTTTTACGCTACAAACATGGACTCGAAGTTATCACGCTCCAATCAAATACGTCCATTCGCCACGGACTCGCGCGTAGTTCTGCCCCCCTAGCATACGCCAACGAGATATATCGTGGATATCTCACTCTCGAGCGTAGTGATATTGTCGATATCGATATATATCTCTATTTCGCTAACATGCGTAAGTCGAGACTTGAGAGATTAATTTCTCGTTTGTATATAGTTCGTTAGTATATAAAAAAAAATAACACATAAAAAAAAACAAAATTATCTCTAATTTTGACGACAGACGTACGAGATGAAGAGATAAACCAGTTAACATCGAGAAAACGTGTAGACAAAATTTTCTCGTTGGCGTATGCTAGCTGCACGGCTGGACGCTGCAATGGCACCCAAGTATCTCGACTCGCGCGTCGCTCGCGCGTTTTACGGGCGAGTCGAGAGTCCCGCTCATTGCAAGCGTTTTACGGGCGAGTTAGAAAACGCGCGTAGGCATCTGGACGCGATATATTATGTAGCTCTAGTACCTCGAGTACGCGCGTAAAACGCCTCATGGACAGGCTGTAACGTTCTCCGTAACCACAAAACATGACAAAACTTATGTTGTTCTATGACGAAGAAGCATCTTGATTCTTGGCGAACGTAGATTTTTGCTTGCTTCAAGCATATTTATTATACCGTTTACAATGTTTGCTTGATGCTTGAGTCAAATATTTATGTACGCAAGCATAACGGAGCAAGTTTCCGCGCTTGATGTGATTTTAATTTTTATACAGGGTGTGACAATACAAAGTGATAATACTTTAGGGGGTGTAACCCCTATACAGAGTTCACTGTGAAAGTAGCAGCGCTAAAAGAGTTACTTTATTTTTCACCTTTGTATGGAAAAATTCATGACGCGGGGGGGCTTGCCCATACAAAACACGAAAAAAATTTGCTCCTCAAGCGCATCTACTTTCACAGTCAACTGTATATAAAAGACACATACATACCCTAAAGTAACTATTTTCACTTAGTTTTGTGACACCTTGTATATAATATTATATTGCTTTTGCTTGAAGTCTGCGTGTTTGCCGCCAAGCTTGTTCGTCACGGATCCCCTTTAGATCGAAGGTTCTTTGTGTTTACAAAACTGTTGTGATTTCATATCAAAAATATCAAATCCCTCTTTCAAAATGAACAAAAATGAAAATGCATTATAATTTTCTATTTTGCCTTTTTCCTGTATTTCTGGTTCCCTTATGTCAATGTAGGTACGTTTTTAATAATTTAAAATTATTCATTTTTCAAAATTTTTAAATCGGTACCAGTTTCTACCAGACGACTTTAAAATGTAAGTTTAAAAAAGTGCTTGTTTGTTTTGATATATTGATCTTAGATTCAAGGACTTTTGCAATCGTTTGATCGGTCAAAAAACTCTTATATCACTTTACACGAAGCAAAAATTCTAAGGCAAAAATAAAAATGGTAAGGTACAGGCCGCGCACCACTTTAAAATGTCTTATAGGTCTACCAGAATATCCTTGATCATTGGATAAATTTTTATATTTGCATGTTTAACACACAGAATCAGCCGCTATAAGAAAAAAAACGGATCAAAATGTTTTATTCCAATTACCCCCGTATTGCTAGAGTCATTTTATTTTCTCACTTTTTGCCATCAGATTCTGGTAGACCTATAGTTAGGCAAAGTCATAGTAAAATGTAATATTACGCAAAGGTCGGAGCAGAGGGCGTAGCACATACAGTAAATAACCCGACCGAAATCCGACATGTTGCACACGTCATATCAGAATAATATTCACAGAAACGTTGTCAAACGTCTAACAAAACTTTTTGTCGGCTGTGCTGACTGCTGGTGTTGCCGTCCGCGCGGGGACGCGCTACTGGTAAACACTGACCTCCATTATACAAGTATGCTGGACCCACTCTTTTTTTGTGCCTATTTGAAGCGGAATCAGCGCCCCCCAGTAAGAGGGAAGAGAACTAAATTTGACGTAACTTGCAAATGGCCGCTTAGTCGTTATTGGTTGTCATGACTAGTATTAGTTCCAAATACTCCCGCTACTGCTATCAGCGCCAATATGGCGACTTTCAAACGTCATTTTTACGTCCCTGATTCCGCTTCAAATAGGCACAAAAAATAGCTGTCATTTCAAAGGGTATCATTAGTCCAGCGTACTTGTATAATGGAGGTCAGTGCTGGTAAATCAGTGATCAGACGGATCGGTATTGGTAGATCGCGATTATACGGTGACACGTTATTGAATGCTATGGACGTTACTGGTAGACATCAATACTTATAGCCATACTTCCATATTCATTCTAAAATCGAAATGCAAAAGTGTGTCTGTCCGTTTATCTGTCTGTTACCTCTTCACTCTCATACCGCTGAACCGATTTCGCTGAAGTTTGGCATGGGGATACTTTGAGTTCCGGGAAAGGACATAGGCTGCCTTCACACTAGCGTTTGTCCAGCGTAGGCGTTCGATGAACGTATGCGCAGCGCAGACGCCGCGACAACGCGGCGCGAGCGTCGCGTTGTCGTTACGTTTCCTCTGTAGAATTAATTAAATGCTGCGCTAGCGCGGCGCAGACGTTACACAATTTCTTCAGGAACAATCAGTAACGCGGCGCTAGAGCAGCGTACTGTCGATTGTTCCAGTAGAGAAGCGGCGCGGCGCACAGTGGTCCGAAATCGCTAAATAGTGGACATTCGCAAAAAAGTTGGATTTTGGTGTGGAAAAAATACCATTCGATAGATTTTAAGAAGAGTAACAATAAATCCTTAATAAGTTTTTTACAAAAATGTATTTTTTAAGGTGAAAAAAAATCATTACGAAAATGTTGTATGGGAAAGAATCTATAAATAGATTTTTTGCAAAAACTACTAGGGCATACTGGTTCATTTTTGAAACAAGTAACGTTATAGTGGTATTTAAGGTTTGGAAAAAAAATTACGCAGCTTTACGTGCAGCCTTTTGCAGTAGAGGGGTTCAAAATTTTGAAATAATTTTACTAACTTTTTAGGCGTGGTAAAAATACCATTCGAAAGATTTCTTAAATAGTAACAATAAAATAAAATAAATCCTTAATACATTTTTTACAAAAATATATATTTAAGGTAAAAAAAAATAATTACGAAAAATTCTGTATGGGAAAGAATCTACAAATCGATTTTTTGCAAAAACTACTAAGCCATACTGGATCATTTTTGAAACAAGTGAAGTTCTAGTGGTATATAAGGTTTAGAAAAAAAATTACGCAAATTTACGTGCAGCCTTTTGCAGTTTGCAGGGTTCAAAATTTTGAAATAATTGTACTTACTTTTTAGGTGTGGAAAAAAATATCATTCGATAGATTTATAAAAAAGTAACAATAAATCCTCAATAAGTTTTTTGCAAAAATGTATTTTTAAGGTGAAAAAAATAATAATTCCGAAAATTTTGCGTGGGAAAGAATCTATAAATAGATTTTTTATAAAAACTACTGGACCATACTGGATCATTTTTGAAACGAGTGAAGTTCTAGTGGTATATAAGGCTTAGAAAAAAAGTGCGCAAATTTACGTGCAGCCTTTTGCAGTAGGGGGGTTCAAAATATTGAAATGTTTGTACTAACATTTTAACGATTTTTCTATTTCTCTAATGGCTATTGCGTTATTTTTTTAGGCTTTTGATAATTTACTTGTACCATTTTTGTACTGATTTATAATGAAGGATTTATTGTTACTATTTAAGAAATCTATCGAATGGTATTTTTACCACACCTAAAAAGTTAGTAAAATTATTTCAAAATTTAATATATAATACATAATGCTCTAAAAAGCAGTAAATTACGGCATCTCCGTAGGGGGACGGCCTTAAAAATGATTGTCCTACATTAGCGCCGTGAGAAGTGTTTATAAATGATTTTTGAAAATTACAATTATACAGTAAATTATTATACAAAAAATATAACACTTAAAAACAAGAGAATAATAAAGCTTTAAAATATTGAAAATTAAATAAATATTATAGTTTTTGCTCAAGCTTTTAATGATTTTCCTGCGTCTGAGCTACTTTAGTTATTTAGTTTTTTACGTTTTTTTTACGTGATTTTATTTTTATTGTTTTTCTTTATTTATTTAATGAGTTTGTTCTCATGACGACGTCCATCTATTATATCCTTCGTTTTTTTTAATCTAATTTGGATCAACCGCGGGTTTAACAACAATAAAGTGTAACAAGAATAAATCGGTAATTTATTATTTTTTTTTTTTTGTAAATCTAACACTGACATTTAAATATACGAATTTTATGTAGAAATTCTGGGATGGAGGCATCGGGCGTTAGCGACAAGCCACGGGTGAAGAAAGAAGATCAATAGCCCTGGAGATAGTCACAAGGACTTCTAGACCAACCCAGGAGCGATCTGAAGCTGGACTTCCATGGCGTCAAGACGACAAGAAGCTTCCTCAGCGCTATAAAGCGACTCTTATAACAATCATACGAAATAGTTAAGTAGAGGTAAATAGGGTATGGATACAAATTACAATGTTACAACTTTTTTAGGGTTCCGTAGTTTTAAGATACTAGATGACATGACGCCCGCAACTCCGTTGCGCCAAAATTAGATTATCGCGCGGGACCGTACATTTTTCCGGTATATAAAGTATCCTATGTTCTTTCCTGGGACTAACCGCCCGCGCCGTACTCAGAGATATTTAATTATGATTAACCTTCAATTTAATGAAGAGTTTAACAGATAATGTATGGGGCTTATGTCAAAATTTTGAAATTTGAATTAATTACATTTAATGTAATTATAATGTTCCACTCTGAGTGCGGCAGTAAAAAACACGCTTTTAGCACGCACTAAGTCAATCCGCCATCTTGGATGTCCGCCATATTGGATTTAAGCCATATGACTATTTTTTTCGTATTCCTGACAGCAAACCTTTTCATTTGATAATTGATACCCATATCATGGGGGTACATTTCAAATAGCCTGTCCGCGATCTCGGGGAGGCCGCCATATTGGATTTGTAATGACGTTTATTAGCTAGTCATGTATTGTCATCAGAACTCAGAGCGTGTGCAAAATTTCATGCTAATCGAAGACCGGGAAGTGGGTCAAATTAAGATTCCAAGATTTTCTTACATAGTTACAAGTAGGGATGCCACGAATAGTGAATTGGCCGAATACCGAATACCGAATATTCGGCAACGCTGTCGGCCGAAGCGCCGAATATTCGGCACGAAATACATACTTTTCAGGGGCGCGGTAGCTGGATTAAGACAAGTCGCAACCTGTTTTCCTCGTTGCGTTTTCAAACGAGTCATTTGCGTCAAACAAGTTGGATTTTTATTTGAAAACAGTTCGCCTAGATCGGAAGGCCGATCCTTACAAGTGGTTGTTAGCAAACGAAAAACAATACCCAAACCTTTCGAAATTTGCCAAAGTTTATCTCCTGGAAGTAGCGTGTATAGTGAGAGGTTATTTTCTGAGGCTACCAGCCTACATTTACGATGAAAAGCGTAATCGTTTGCTACCAAAAATGCTGAAAAGCTTGTTTTTATTTATCACAACTTACCACTGATCAATTTTAATTACTAAAGTGTTTTAATTTCGAAATAAATACATAATTTTGAGTAATATAACGTGTTTTTTTTACATGATTTGGTATTCAGTATTCGGCCGAATAGGCCGAATACCGAATAGTTGCCGAATATTTGTGACATCTTTAGTTACAAGTGAAGCTAATATAAGCGTGTTAATTATATTTAAGTAATTATTTATGTTCCACTCTGAGTGCGGCAGTAAGAGTATCTCCATTCTCCAATCTTCATACTAAATTTCAGCAAAATAAGTTCAGCGGTTTAGGCGTGAAGAGGTAACATACAGACAGATAGACACACTTTAGCATTTATAATGGATGGATTTAAAAAAAAAGAAGAAAAAAATAGTTTACATTAAAACAGCATCAAGGGATGCTAGAGTCTCACAATAATAATAGAGTCCATTTGACCCCTAGGTAACCCCTTCGCGAATCGCGTTACGGAACCCAAAAACGATTGTACTAGCTTCAGTAAAATAAAGAAATTAATATACACGTGGATTATTACAATAGTTTAATAAAAACATAATTAATTTAATAAACAAGACGTAAGTTATGTTTAATTTCATCAGCGAGTCAGGAAAATATGTAAAAAGTGTATAATTAATATCTAAATAATAAGTTAGTTAATAAAGTATCATTAGCGCAGCGCAGAATCAAAATTTTTCAGAATGTCTATCCTGCAGGTGTAGTATGGTCACCATAGAAACGGTTCCTTTCTACGGAAGAATAGACAAAGTGACAGTTAGAGAAGACAAAGTGACAGCTAGACAATGGAAATCTGCCATTTTGTCGATAAAATCTGTCAGTAGAAGACCTACCACCGGTTCGGAACTAACCCGGCGAGAAGAACCGGCGTAAGAAACTCGCACGGGGCATTTGATTTACGAGTATCAAAAAAATCTTTCAACAAAATCCGTCTTCTTGCATCATCCGCATCAGGGGGCCTCGCAAAATATATTTTGCCCACATAAAATTTAGGTATTGCAACGCCACTGATTGGTTTCGACTTGCCTAACATTGGGCAAAGTAAACTTATATACATTTAGTTTTACTAGAATTTAAAAGTAAGTTATTAACATTAAACCAATGTACTATTTTTGAGAGCACTGTTTACCTTGTCGTTCGACTTCGACTGTTGTCGCTTCACTTTAAAAATAAGTGAAGTGTCATCAGCAAAAAGCACTATGTCATTATTATTATCCTTTACTAGATAGACTCTAGTCACAGTCAGTCATTCAATCAATCAAAAGTAAGTGGTTAAAGTGAATAAGTAACATTTTATAAAATAAGGGCAAAATTTACTTTTTCAACACGCTTTTATTAGCGTGGGCTGTATGTATGTGTATATGTCGCAGTCATCTGGTTCAATCTGTGATTCGATTGAACGACTAGCGTATTCATTGAATGACACAATTTTATTGAATGACAACTAGTCAAGACGTTGACTGTAACGTTTAACGTCTTGACTAAACGTCATTATAGTGAAGTCGTTAAATGGAATTTTATATTTTTTTTAAGTATTTGTTGGTGGCGTAATAATAGGTTTATTTAGAAACTGGCTTCAATTATGGGGTGACGGAGCCCCGCTACGCGGGGCTTCTACTTCTGGGTGGTTTACAAAAAAATAACCACGATGGCTAAGGCGGGAGCGTAGCGCAGCGAAGCTCCCGCCTTAGCCTTAGCCTTGGCCATCTAACCTAACCCAATGAAGTCGTATTGGGCAGTATTGGGCCAAAACGGAGTAATACATTGCTATTAATTACCTAAGAATTATTTTGGTGACTACGAGCGCCGCAGTGGGAAAAAAGTGAAATACGTTCAATTACCTGACTGATTTCATGTCCGCTATCTTCAAAGGGCTATGTTACAAATCGCTAACTAGTTGGACGTTGCGTGACGATCGTTCAATCGGCGTTCGGCCGAGTCATTCAATTGAATGGTGTCATTCAATGAATGCGCTAGTCATTCAATCGAATCGCAGATTTATCTAGATGACTGCGACATATATATTTCTCGGCAAATCGGTCTCTAAATAGGTAAGTATGTAAGTAATTGTTACGGAATCTTTGAGCACGATTTTAGGGTGAGGCCAAACGAGCGTTATTTTTTGAGTCACTCGTGAGTCGTGAGTCGCAGAATTTCGGTTGGCAGAAATTCTGCTGCATTCAGTTTCATGGAGCGTAATTTTGTCAGTCATGATTAGTATGTAACATAATTTACGCGACCGAAATTCTGCGACTCACAACTCACAAAATTACGCTCGTTTGGCCCTAACCCATGTCCAGTAGTCTAATTAATTCGAAACTCTGCATGCGTATTAAGAACCAATGACAATTGACAATGCCATAATAATTTGTTAAAATTGTTGAAAATAATTTGATCAAACTTTTTAACTTACCTACTTAATCGTCTGACTAATATTATATCCAGCCATACATATTTTTTTTTATTTCAACTCTTTTTCCTGGTCCTAAAGCCGCCATTTATGTAAAAGAACGAATATTTTCACTTAGCTAGTTAAACTTCATCCACTTATGATTTTAAATGTGAAGGCGTATCTCTAATCTGTCGGTATGTCCGTCAAATACCTAGCTCCAAATTATTAAAATGGGATAGAGAACGGAGAACCTTCTTTGAGTCTTAGAAATGGACGTAGGTATCGTTTAAATCACGGCAAAAATATGGATTCCGTACGATAAACAAAACTTTGAAATATTTTTTTAAAATTTAACAATAAAAATGTAATAAAATCTGAAAACAGCACATCCGTAATTAAATTATAAAGATGGGAGAAAAAATGAATTAAAATATAATTATTATATTTTTATTTTTTTACTTTATTAAGTCGGTTAAAAATCCATCGTAATATAATGCAAACGTCTCTCTTTCTGTATATCCATTTGCGTATCAAAATTCACATACAGTTATTTGGCTATAAATTCCGCTATACATAGTATGTACTACTAATAATAATATAAATAAAACATAATATTATTCTTTGTGGCCTGCGCCATTATTGAGAAAGATATAAACTTAGAAATATTAGCCGGCCCCTAGAAGATCAATAATCTGCCCTGCTAAGCGCAAAAGCGGTATCTCAGTGAAAGTGAGTTTTGAGAAAATTTAGGTTTTGTAAATATATACCGTGGGAGGGCCATGCTTCGGCACGAATGGGCCGGCTCGACCGGAGAAATACCACGGCCTCACAGAAAACCGGCGTGAAACAGCGCTTGCGCTGTGTTTCGCCGAGTGAGTGAGTTTACCGGAGGCCCAATCCCCTACCCCCCTAGAAATGCCGCAGTTGAAAAACAAGTTGTTACCCCAGGAGGGTACCAACTGCGTTGGAGAATACCTCTCTGGACGTCCATGCTCAGGAACCCCTGGAACTGAACGTGGACGTCCAGGCTGCCCCTCGTATTCTGGGGAGGGCAAAACTGCGCTCCAATCTGCTCGGGGCAAGAGCAAACACACAAAGGCACCCCCCTCGATATTAAACATGGACTTTTGTAATATCAGGGGATTACACTCCAACCTTAATGCCGTCCATTACCACCTTGAGACGGCAAAGCCGACTTTGCTCTTTTTAACCGAGACGCAGATATCATCTCCGAGTGACATATCATACCTTTCCCACCCAGGGTATCATCTCGAGCACTCCTTTCTACCAAAAGCTGGAGTGTGTGTGTATATCAGAGATGATATCAGCTCTCGCCGCCTCAGCAATCTTAAGGTCATGGACCTGTCAACATTATGGCTCCGCATAGATTGCGACGACCACCCTCGCGTCTATGCGTGCCTATATAGGTCAGCAGACTGGGATGGGATGCGGTGGTTTTTTTCATCCTATCCTTGGGGGCACGTGTGCTTCTCGCCGGATGATCCCGACAACACTGCCAACTCTGTCGCCGATGTGGTGATGCAGGGGATGGAACTTTTCATTCCGTCCTCTGTAGTGCCAACTGGCGGCAGATTTCGTCCCTGGTTTGGTTCATCCCCCAAAAAAGCTTCTCGCCGGAAGCAGGAGGCTTACCAATCCTGGGCCAACGCAGTGTCTGCTCGGGATTTAAATACCAGCACATATAAAAAGGAGTACAACCTTGCCTCTAGGTCCCTCAAGAAAGAGATTACTCGGGCAAAGCAACAGCACGTCAATAGAATTGGCAGTAGACTTGAGCGCCTCCCCTCGGGAACCCGTGCATTCTGGTCTCTGGCCAAAGCTATTGAAGGAAATTTCTGCAAGCCAACCCTACCATCCCTACACGTAGGAAATGGATCGTTCGCCCAGGACGCAAAAGACGAAGCCCTGGATGACGGGGGGCAGAAACCGCCGACCATACCGCGATGCACGAGCATCATGTCGGATGTTCGGTTTCATCAGCGCTCAGTGCGAAAAGCCCTCCGTTCCCTTGATATCCAAAAGTCGAGTGGGCCTGACGGAATCCCGCCTATTGTGTTGAAAAAGTATGCTCCAGAGTTGGCTCCGGTCTTGACGCGTCTTTTTCGACTCTCCTATTCCACTGGCATCGTCCCGGCTTCCTGGAAGACAGCCTTGGTGCACCCGATCCCCAAAAAAGGTGATCGCTCAAATCCATCCAACTACAGACCAATCGCTATAACCTCTCTCTTCTCGAAGGTAATGGAATCCATTATTAATAGCCAGCTTCTTCGATACTTGGACGGCCAGGGATTACTAAGCGACAAACAATACGGGTTCCGTAAGGGTCGCTCGGCTGGTGATCTCTTGGCGTACCTGACTCATCGTTGGGCTCAGGCAATTGAGTCGAAGGGAGAGGCATTGGCTGTTAGTTTGGACATTGCGAAGGCATTTGATCGGGTTTGGCATAAAGCGCTGCTATCAAAGCTTCCATCATACGGGCTGCCCGAGAAATTATGTAAGTGGGTCACTAGTTTCCTAGCAGACAGAAGCATAAAGGTCTTAGTTGACGGCGAATGCTCGGAAACTCAGGCTGTTGATGCTGGTGTCCCTCAGGGCTGTGTGCTATCGCCTACTCTATTCATACTGCATATCAATGACATGTTACAGACCAATAGCATTCATTGCTATGCGGATGATAGTACAGGTGATGCTGGGTATACCGGCTCCCCCAATATTTCTCGGCAAAATGTCATTGAGAGTCGAAACGAACTTGTGTCTAAGGTGGAGAATTCATTGGAGAAGGTCTCTGAATGGGGTAGACGTAACTTGTTCCAATTCAACCCCGCCAAGACACAAGTCTGCGCGTTCACCACTAAAAAGTCACCAACGGTCGTATATCCTCGTTTCGAGGGCACATCTTTAACCATCTCCCCTAGCATTGATATACTTGGCGTCAACATATCGAGCGAAGTCCAGTTCCGATATCATCTAGAGGGTAAGGCCAAATTAGCCTCGAAGAAGCTTGGTGTTCTTAACAGAGCGAGACAGTACTTCAGTCCGGACCAACGCCTACAACTCTACAAGGCGCAGGTTCGGCCTCATATGGAATATTGTTCTCATCTCTGGGCAGGGGCGCCAAAATACCAACTGCTCCCTCTGGATCATATCCAACGAAGGGCCACTCGCATTGTTGACTGCCATAGTGTTTCAAACAGCTTGGACCCCTTGGAATTACGCTGAGATGTAGCTTCACTCTGCATCCTCTATCGGTTGTATCACGGGGAGTGCTCTGAGGAATTGTTCGGAATCATACCACCTGCAACTTTTCGCCATTGTCCCATGCGAAAAATATACCATCCTCATCACCTTGATGAGTGGCAGTCTTCCACAGTGCGTTTTTCGCGTAACTTTCTGCCGCGTACTGTAAAACTCTGGAACGAACTGTCACCAGCAGTATTTCCGGACCTATACGACCTGCAAACCTTCAAGAAAAGAGCGTATTCCCTCTTAAAAGGCCGGAAACGCACCTGCAGCTCTTCTGATGTTGCGAGTGTCCATGGGCGACAGTAGTTGCTTACCATCAGGTGACCCGTTTGCTCGTTCGCCCCCTTATCTAAAAAAAAATATATATAATTATAATAAATATATATATATATTATAGATTGCTAATATTACTGAGATAGAGAAAACTTTTATAAGGGTTTTTTATATGTTTTCAAAAAGATACCGCCATTTGACTTAGTTCATTGGATGTGTATTTCTTTAAGTTGTACGATGCCGTAAAAATCAAATTTTCAATTTTTTTGAGATATCAGATACCGCTTTTGCGCTTAGCAGGCAATGATATAATATGAAAATAAGCAGGGCAGAATTATTGTATTATGCAATATCACGCTTGAATTTTATTGAACAGTTTATTTGACAACTAGATTGAAGGCGCGCGATGTTCAATATCAACCCTAGACGGCCGATAATATTACGAAATACGTGATATTGGTCAATAAAATTGGTCGTATAGGGGCCCGCTTACTCAGAGTAATCTAATGATTATTTAATTTAATGAACAGTTTGACAGAAAAAAGGGTATATCAAGTTTATATCACAATTACAGTTAAGTGACCATTAAAATATCTCGTCTGGTCGTCAAAGTATGTTAGGACTCGGTTTGTCTGGATCTAGTCTATATTGAGAGCTCTGAAGGTGCCACTAGAGAAGAGATCATCAGCGCTGGAGACAGGTCGGTGGGCTTCATCCACTCTCATCTCTGACAGCTCCTTGAGGTACTCCTGATACTCCGCAGACGACAGGCGAGAGAGAAAATCCTCTGGATGTTGAAGAAAAGGGTCTTATAAATAAGAAATGGCAATAGCAAGAACTTTTTAAGGTTATATCCTCTTTTGATGATTAACAGTAATTTCATTCACTATTTTAAAGATTTGAATAATATAAATGTAATATGATCATGGAACACTTTCAATGTAAATACTGCTTTAAACTTCTAGACTTCATTAATTATTATTATTATAATACCTATAATCATTACTTGCGCTAAGCTAGGTTAACGATAATCTTATGGATTCTCTAATTCTTCGCATTTATGACAGTTTTTCACAATTTATTTTTAAAAACGTATCCTAAGCATTTGCCCAAACCGGCGTAAGTGATTTCAAAATGCAAAATATACCTTGTAATTCATCCAAAGACCTCTCAGTGCCGCCGTAGTCCTTGGGCAGGACGTGTTTGGGGTAGTACTGCTGCAGGACCTCCCAGCTCTCGTGAACCATCAGACGGTCCATTATCTTCTTCTTCAGGAACTGCTTAAAGAAGTTTATCAGGGTATAGACTAACTTCGATGCTGTAATTATATGTATCCTCTTGATTCTGAACCCGTAGGCTTCCTGAAAGAAGTGTTTATTTAGGTTTGATCTAAAGACATCAGACGCTCTGATATTCTAGCTTTTAGGCTTCGTCTGAAGTCCGGAGCTAAATTTCAGAGCATTCATAAAAATGAATTTCGTCATTTCGCTAAAACTCGAGAACGGCTGAACCGATTTAGCAAATTTTAATATTGAGATATTCGCGGAAGTCCACTCTCAAGAATTAGTACTTAGCTACCATTAGCTACATTATTAGATCGAAGAGGCGTCTCTCGCAAGTACAGTCGGTTATTCGTTCCACTGCGTTACGAGAGTGAATAAAAGAACTGCTGTTGTGTACTTTCAATAAAATCTCATCTTCGTAGCTGGCTTAAAATGAAACCGGCCACCGTCATAACCGCCGTGAAAGGAACTTACGAATATGATCATATAGACGTTCTTGAGCTGGATGAGGTCAAGTGTAGTGATGATATGCCCCAGATCCACCTGTGACAGGTCATAGATGAGCGCCGCGCCGCCGTGGTAGTCCCACCGCTTGTGGTACTCCAGACTCTGAAACATTGTCACAGGCTGGAAATAATCCGGAATGTTGAAGAAAATTTGAGTTGCACGGTGCATTGTACAATTATTTTCATCATGCATCGGCATGAATTGCTAGCTTGAAGTAACAGAAGGATGGGATATGCCAGGAAGACGTAATACGTTAAGTAATAACAAAATCGGTCACATTTTCAAAAGGAACAAGAAAGCTATGGACTAAGGAGGCTTTCCCTGTCACGCGCGGGTTGCCCGCATGATAGAAAAAACATACAATGCGGGCAACTTTCATGCGGATCAGATCCATGACAGAAAAAATACCCTTAGTCCTAACGACTATCTACTTCATTTGATAGTGCCTCATTTAAATACATTATGAGAGAAAACAGCTCTGGTCTACTTGGAAATTGAGAAGCTTTTTAAATATAAAGTCCCCAGTACACAATGGCCCACGATGGCCCACTGCAGGCCATCGTGAACTGTAGACCACGATCACTTGGTGTTAAACACAATTGCGCATGGCTCGACATTACTGCCTGGCAATCCACAGGCCATCGTCCGCCTTCATACACCATTACCCCGTCTACACAATGACGATGGCTTGT
This sequence comes from Cyaniris semiargus, assembly GCA_905187585.1. Classification (NCBI taxonomy): domain Eukaryota; kingdom Metazoa; phylum Arthropoda; class Insecta; order Lepidoptera; family Lycaenidae; genus Cyaniris; species Cyaniris semiargus. Next base: position 13,103,557 of record LR994567.1, read on the forward strand.
AGTGGGCCATCATGGAACATTGTGAAGAGACCTTTAGAATGTAGACTTACGCTGAAAACAATTTTGTAAACGCCTTCCACAATTCTCGGGGGAAATCTTCCAATGAACTTCCAAACCATCAGTCTGTGATACTCCTCGGTTAACTTCGGAAGACTCAGGATGAAACTACAAAATAAAATAAATAAATAAAATAAAATATCTTTTTATTCAAAATGGGTATCATGAATACACTTTTTGAAAGTCGAAGGAAGAACGTAGCAACTAAGATGCCTACCACCGGTTCGGGAACTAACCCGGCGAGAAGAACCGGCGTAAGAAACTCGCACGGGGCCATCTTTTACTAAGGGTCAATTTATACTGGCGCAGAGTCGAAGGGTCAATTTATATTAGATAAAAGATTAGAGCAGAGTCGAAGCGCATCGGAGCGAATTATCAAAACTGAACATAACAAATTCAACCTTAAATCCAAAGCATTAACGCACATATTATATACTTTTTGGTGCGCGCGCATTCGCGCGCATCCACGCGCCCACAAGCGAATCTACGCGTCATCACTGTAGGCACTCTGGCGAATCCGCGCGCATTCGTTCGACTTGTTGCGAATTTGACGCTTCGACGCGCTTCGACTCTGCGCTAGTATAAATTGACCCTAAGGGTCAGTTTATATTAGAGCAGAGTCGAAGCGCATCGGAGCGAATTATCAAAACTGAACATAACAAATTCAACCTTAAATCCAAAGCATTAACGCACATATTACTTCTGAGAATTTAAAAAGGCACACGCTTTTCGACCGATGCGATTCAACCTTAAATCCAAAGCATTAACGCACATATTATATACTTTTTGGTGCGCGCGCTATCGCGCGCATCCACGCGCCCACAAACGAATCTACGCGTCATCACTGTAGGCCTCTGGCGAATCCGCGCGCATTCGTTCGACTTGTTGCGAATTTGACGCTTCGACGCGCTTCGCTGCGCTTCGACTCTGCGCTAGTATAAATTGACCCTAAGGGTCAATTTATATTAGAGCAGAGTCGAAGCGCATCGGAGCGAATTATCAAAACTGAACATAACAAATTCAACCTTAAATCCAAAGCATTAACGCACATATTACATCTGAGAATTTAAAAAGGCGCACGCGTTCGCGCGCACTCTCGCGAATCCGCTCGACCGACGCTTTTCGACCGACGCGATTCAACCTTAAATCCAAAGCATTAACGCACATATTATATACTTTTTGGTGCGCGCGCATTCGCTCGCATCCACGCGCCCACAAACGAATCTACGCGTCATCACTGTAGGCACTCTGGCGAATTCGCGCGCATTCGTTCGACTTGTTGCGAATTTAACGCTTCGACGCGCTTCGCTTTAACCCTTAAAGGTTCGCGCACACTTTGTCGGCGCGTGCCGAGGCGTGCCGGGGCGGGTCGGGGCGCAGCGCAGCGCAAAATGCGCTATAGCACACTATTGCCGGGTCGGGTCGCATCACATTGACGGATTTTAACGCTCACTGTGCCGGGGCGTGCCGGGGCGGGTCGGCGCGCAATGCATCACATCAGATCCATCGCATCACATCCGCGCGCCGCTTGCTATAGGCAGCACACTGTTGCCGGGGCGCAGCGGGTCTTGCCGGGGCGCAGCTAGGGATGTAAAGCGGTAAAATTACTTTCGTAAAATTCGGTAAATTACGATTTTTACGTAAAATATTATATTTTACGGTAAATTACGGTAAAATTGGGTAAAAAGAGATTTGATTTCGTGGCATAATTTTCATTAAGAATGGGGATATAAACAATTAAACAGGTTACTTAATGCAAGTCAAAACAACATAATAGCCAGCCTGCCGGCTTGCTGTATGCTCTGTCGAGTGTCGTCAACTGTCAACAAGTCGCAACAGCGCAAAATATTATGGCAAACAGCACTAATCGACAACGTCACACCGTGCGACGCGCACGCAGTACGCAACTTGCAACTTGCAACTTGCAACTTGCAACACGCTCGCCCCGCCCCCGCCCGCCGTCATACCACCATTCTGTATACATACGTAGCCGGTAATTTTACCGTAATTTATATAAATTACCGTAAAATACGCGTATTTTACCAGCGTTTTTGGTAAAATTACGTAATTTTGCAACCCTAGGCGCAGCGGGTCTTGTCGGGCCGTGTCGCATTGACAGAAATCCGCCGAGCAAAAATCCGCACCGATGCGCCCCGGCACAGTGTGCGATACGCTTCCATACAAATTATTACAACTCGATACTGACAGCTCACAGCGACCATTGTTTGTGCGACGGGATATCGATGGACGTTGCCATGGTGACATACTTATTTAGTCACTTCAATAAAATAATATGGGCGAAATACTTTATATGGCAAATTAACGTTTGCCGGGACAGCTAGTTATCAATAATATTTACTCTTTGGTATAAACGTACAGTTTTTGAACGTCGAATCTATTGTGCCTACCACCGGTTCGGGAACTAACCCGGCGCGGCGAGAAGAACCGGCGTAAGAATCTCGCACCTTTTACCAAAAAGGTGGAAAATTATTATTTTAAAAAATATATAATTTTGTTACTTTGTAAATTTATAATTTCACATGATAATAGAATACACATGATCTATACTAATGGCCTAGGATCCCACCATAGAAGGACCTTCACCGAGCTGGTTAATGGATGAAATGTATTTTATATTTAATTACGTATGTCAATAAATTTATTGCAAGTGGGTTGCCTCAAAAACTTTAGTCCAGAATAAAAAAATAAATAAAAAACAAAATATTTTTTTTTTACATTTCTCTGGTTTGGATAATAGACAAATTCCATTACAATCGAAAGTATGAAGCCCGTAGAATATATGCATTAAGCATTAACCAGACCGGTACTAGTATCGATTTACCTGCCTACCCAAGAGTTGTGACGGGAAAAAAATAGACAACCTAACGTTTGCATATTCTACGGGCTCCATACTTTCGATTGGTATGGAATTTGTCTATTAACCAAACCAGTTTTTCTATTTTTTTTTTAATTCTGGACTGAAATTATTTAGGCAACCCACTTGCAATTTTGTTGACATAGTACGTAATTAAATATAAAATACTTTCTAGCTCGGTTAAGGTCCTTCTATGGTGGGATCCTAGGCCATATAATATTATATTATCTATACTAATATTATAAAGCGGAAGAGTTTGTTAGTTTGTTTGTTTGTTTGTTTGAACGCGCTAATCTCAGGAACTACTGGTCCGATTTGAAAAATTCTTTCAGTATTAGATAGTCCATTCATCGAGGAAGGCTATATTTTATCACGCTAAGACTAATAGGAGCGAAGAAATAGAGGAAAATGTGGAAAAAACGGGGGGAAATTATTTGAAAGTGCTTATTTGAACGCGCTAATCTCAGGAACTACTGGTCCGATTTGAAAAATTATTTCAGTGTTAGATAGCCCATTTATCAAGAAAGGCTATACGCTATATTTTATCACGCTAAGACTAATAGGAGCGAATAAATAGAAGAAAATGTGAAAAAAACGGGGGAAATTATTTAAAAGGGCTTATCTCACGAACTACTAGAGCAATTTTTCTGTTATTTGGGTCAGATAAGAAGTAGACCACGTGAAGGATCATATGCTATTTTTTGTAGACTGATTTGTCTGTGAAGTATCTAATTAACGCGGGCGAAGCCGCGCGAAACGTCTAGTCTATACTAATATTATAAAGCGGAAGAGTTTGTTAGTTTGTTTGTTTGTTTGTTTGTTTGTTTGTTTGAACGCGCTAATCTCAGGAACTACTGGTCCGATTTGAAAAATTCTTTCAGTGTTAGGTAGTCCATTTATCGAGGAAGGCTATAAGCTATATTTTATCACGCTAAGACTAATAGGAGCGAAGAAATAGAGGAAAATGTGGAAAAATCGGGGAAAATTATTTGAAAGGGGTTATTTGAACGCGCAAATCTCAGGAACTATTGGTTAGATTTGAAAAATTCTTTCAGTGTTAGATAGCCCATTTATTGAGGAAGGCTATAGGCTATATTTTATCATGCTAAGACTAATAGGAGCGAAGAAATAGAAGAAAATGTGGAAAAAAACGGGGGAAATTATTTGAAAGGGCTTATCTCACGAACTACTAGAGCAATTTTTCTGTTATTTGGGTCAGATAAGAAGTAGACCACGTGAAGGATCATAGGCTATTTTTTTGTAGACTGATTTTTCTGTGAAATATCTAATTTACGCGGGCGAAGCCGCGCGGAACGTCTAGTAATATTATAATTCTGAAGAGTTTGTTTGTTTCAACGCGCTAATCTCAGTAACTACTAGTCCGATTTGAAAAATTCTTTCAGTGTTAGATAGTCCATTTATCGAGGAAGGCTTTAGGCTATATAATATCACGCTGTGACTTTTAGGAGCGAAGAAATAGAGGAAAATGTGGAAAAAAGCGGGGAAAATTATTCATCTTTGAGAGCTTTCGTTGCGTGCGTTGCAAAAACGGTCCAAGCTACCCAAAAAATATGTATGGACGAATAATTATTCCTCTTTAAATGATCTACAAAAATGTCCGTGACAACTGACAGTACATGTCTATCTTTTAAGATTAGCTCACAATAATCGTTTTTATATGGTCTTAGAATCAAGTTTGGTCGAAATGAATGCATTAATGAAATAGACGCAGACAAAGTCGTAGGTAACAGCTATCTATTACTAATATTATAAATGTGAAAGTATCTCTGTCTGTCTGTCTTTCTGTCTCGCTTTCACGCCCAAACTACTGAACCGATTGTAACACATAGGCTACTTATTAACTGGAAAAAAGGATTGTAAGGGGGTGTTTATAAGTAATGTTGTTAAAATTAAGATAGTTCCAATAATTCATAATAGATGGCGTTGAACGTCACCAAGGTCGCACTAGCGGTAGTACGAATTCGCGCTATAAGCTGAAGTCCACGCGGACGGAGTCGCGGGCAACAGCTAGTAATAGAATATTATAGCGGTATCCTTACAAAGGAGCCCTCCTACTCCCAGGGCGTGCAATCATGAAAAAATCATTTACTTTATTATACTTTTGGACTACAAACCATAGTCTAACTACTTTTTTTCATTTATCAAGGATTCAAGGGGAAGATTTTGGACGTTTCCTTGAATTTTATTGTTAAGGCGTATTAGACCTTTAAAATATTTACTTTGCTGAGTCTGATCGTCGGTATTTCTAGTTTGTGTTTATCATTAGAATTTTTAATTAAACGGCACCTAACTTGGTTGCAATATGTATTTTGATACTTTTATCACAACCGTATAAAATGAACAATCGAGACTGAGATTTTAATTACCGGTTGATATCTTGATTTTAATTAGTAAGTACAAGAAAATGAGGTAATTTTTAAGCTATCTGTGACAATCCTTAGAACTTAGAAGTGATTATGTACCAGAGTAGACAGAAGTAAGGAGTATGCCGACAGAAGTGTTGTTGAAATTTTTACATTTGACGTATTATGACATTATTTTTAACAAAAAATTAAAACCGACTTCCAAGGTAAAAACAATAATAACATCCTTATAATATGAACTAAAAAATATTAAATAATTTTTCCTATCTAATAGTGCCTTTTCCGAATTCGGCTAAACCTCAACTATTTCTGTACTCAATCTTCATCATTTTGAAGTCGGTACCAGATAGCTGAATCTTCAGTTCTCTGACAGAATATTTGAAACTTTTGTAACTGGCACCGACTTCAAAATTACGAAAAATACGAGCGTAATAATTTGTGAGTTGTGACTTGTGAGTCGCAGAGTTTCGGCTGGCAGAAATTCTGCTGCATTCAGTTTCATACAAAAGTCCTGTTTGATTCACACGAGGAGCGTAATTTTGTGAGTCATGATTTGTATGAAAAGATATTTACGCGACAGAAATTCTGCGAGTTGCGAGTTGCGACTCACAAGTCACAACTCACAAATTATTATGCTCGTTTGGCTTCACCCTTACTAGAGATCTCCCAATGGTCGAAAATCAACCTCAAAAAAAATAATTAAATTATAAGTTTCAAACTTCAACGCCTTTCTTTTGATATTCTATTCTAAAATATTGACTTTATTATTTTTTTCAGGCGTCCTGTTTCTAAACTGAATTGTCCTGGTTTTCCAACTTCAAATCCTGGTTTTTTTAATTTGAGGTTGGCAACCCTATCTTATTATCTTCGGAACCATAGTATACCTTGGTGCAAAATCTTGCGTCTTGGTAGCATATGCTTAGGTTACTTCTCATAAAACCAAAATCACCATATGTTTCCATATAAATTTTGAGGAGTTCCCTCGATTACTCATGGATCCCATCATCAGATCACCACTTTTGTGAAAATGGAACCAAATTGGAAGAAAATCTAATAGAACAAAACAAAAATTTTGAAAATCGGTTAACAAACGGCGGAGTAATCGTTGAACATACAAAAATAAAAAAGAAAAAAAATATATCCACAGCCGAACATATAACCTACTCCTTTTTGGAAGTCAGTTAAAAAGTCGTCGCTAGGGTCGTTACCTACAAATTTAAACCTATGACATATAGGAGGCACAGGGTTTTTAAGATTTTACATAGCTTTTATCGCGGTCTTTGAGCGCGGCGACCGAATTAAGAAATTCCGTAACGAAAAAACGTAACACATCCCACTCCGGTCTCCGACGGTGCCGGTCGGTGTGGTGTTGCGGTGCCGTCTAACGTCGTTTTAGTTCGGCAGACTTCAGCACGGTGTTTGTGTGCGTGCGTCTAGACGTATGCGAATTATAATTGCATAACTTGAGAAAAATGTTATGCAATATAATTATTATTGTATTTCTCTGGGATTACGTTTATAAACATGTTAATTTTAAATTATTTATTACTGCACTTTCAATTTCCTATGAATCAACTTCTCTGATAGTACTATGAGAACAGCTTAAAAACGTGACAAATTTTATTCATAGATAAAGTTGATTCAGAGGTAATTTTATGTTAAACCCAGCCGACAGAAATGACGAGTGACGACTAATATTGAATTGACATAACTCGGCCAAATGACGTAGGTCCGTCAACTGCCTATGAATTAATTTCTTCGATGGTACATACACAATAGATAAAGGTATTATATTATATCATATAACTACCGTCTACCAGTACTTTGACTTAAAAGAAACGGGCCAAACGACGTGAGTACCGATTCTTTCGGGTTTCGCCATGCTATGTTAAGGGCTGGCGCGCTGGCTGATATATTTTATTTTTAAAATGAAGATTTAAAAATTGAATTCTGTCAATTTTAATCGTATGTGCCAAAATATAAACACCAAAATTTGGTATGGACATACTTTGAGTCCCGGGAAAGGACATAGGATACTTTTTATCCCGAAAAAATGTACGGTTCCTGCGCGATAAACGACTTTTGGCGCAACGGAGTTGCGGGCGCCATCTAGTTTAATTTATATATCTAACAGTTTAAAAAAATGCTATTTTTTTAATGAAATAAGGGGGCAAACGAGCAAACGGGTCACCTGATGGAAAGCAACTACCGTCGCCCATGGACACTCGCAGCATCAGTAGAGCTGCAGGTGCGTTGCCGGCCTTTTAAGAGGTAATAGGGTAGGGGAGGGTAGGGACGGGAATAGGGGAGGGTAGGGAAGGGAAAAGGGTAGGGACCACGACGTCGACGTGGTCCAGCGTGACGTGCGGCAGCTTATGCAGCTCTTTAGCTACAAAAGCCGGTAACTCATCAGGATCCGTCTGCTTCAGCAGGGAGATGATGTCCTGCACACTCCTTTCGGTTCCGTCTCTTCGTCGCGACGGCATGTTCGCGCTCTGGCCGAGCGTCTCATACAGCAGCTGCTTCCCTTGGCAAATCTCCTCACTGGTGAAGGAAGACTTGCAGATATGCATGATGCTGACCTCGTCCATGGTGTCGATGGCGTGCTGGATAAACGCCAGCAACTCATTGGCCACGAGCGCCATGGTCACGTGCAGCGGCAAGGTGCCGCGCGATTCGCGAAAATATTAATTAATTAATATTTGCGGCGTGTGTAACGTGGAGCACGACCGTTCGCTAGCTCGACACATTACAATGCATTACACAATACACAATATAGTGGTAGTATTATACTTAGTGGGTTATTTTTAATAAAAAAGTTTACACTCTTGTGCAAATAGTAAAATTGAATTTTCACTTTTTCGCCTAGCACGGCAAAGGTATTTTTCCACAAACCATAATCTCGTCATACTCGAAACTAATTTACCTATTTACATTTCAATGTAGGTAGTCACCAGCACGTCTGACGTCAAATTTATTACCTAATTCTTAACAAATATTATGAGGAAAATGTGATAAAATATGCACTATCTATTATATATTATATAAAAATGAATCCATATTTCGCGTGGTCACGTCTCACGACATCACGCGTAAACGGCTGGACCGATTTCACTATTTCTTTTTTTTTATGTGTTTGTTGTTGTCCGGAGAAGAAGAATATGATAGAGAAAATTTTAAAAATTGCGCGGAAAATTAGAAAATTTAAAAATTCTTATTTCTACTCTAACTTTAGCGCTTAGGACAATATGTATAAACTTTTTTAATGTAACATTATGACATTTGACATAGAATTGACAGAATGCATTTTTTGTGCGGCGGGATAGCGATGGACGTTGCCATGGTGTATTTGTGGTAGGTGTATTTAGTCACTTCAATAAAATAATATGGGCGAAATCCACTGACCTCCATTATTACAAGTACACTGGACTTATGATACCCACCTGCTTTTTGTGCCTATTTGAAGCGGAATCAGCGACCCTAATGCGGGGGAAGAGAACTAAATCTGACGTAACTTGCAAATGGCCGCTTAATCGTTATATATTAGTATTAGTTCCAAGTACTCTCACTACCGCTATCAGCGCCAATATGGCGACTTTCAAACGTCATTTTTACGTCAGATTTAGTTCTCTTCCCCCGCATTGGGGGCGCTGATTCCGCTTCAAATAGGCACAAAAAATAGCTATCATTTCAAAGGGTATCATAAGTCCAGCGTACTTGTATAATGGAGGTCAGTGGTGAAATCGGAAATACTTTATATGGCAAAACAACGTTTGCCGGGACAGCTAGTGGGATTATAAAAAATCATACTCTATGCGTTCTAAAAAGTTCTACAGCAAAGTATAAAAAGTTCTCTATTTTGTGCTTCAATACATTCAATTGCCACAGCGTTAGGATTTTTTTCGACTGTGAAGAGGGTTATATTCTAAAGAAGTGGCACAAGCTTTGGCATACCCTAGGACCTAGAAATTATGGTCGAATTTGAACATACGTCTTGGTTGTTCAGAGTGATACTGCATAATATAATATTTTGGGCAATTTTTTGATTAATGTAACACAATAGAGTGGGGTTCCTATAACTTCATTCCTACCAGCGACTCTTATCACTAATATTTTAAAGATTGTCATCCAAATCTTCGCAATATACCTTGAGGCTGTGGCTTTTTTCTGAACAAGAACCGGCCTTCCTCACTGTTAGGTTACAATAATACTCTTACCTTGTTCCCTTTATTATCTGGTACTCCTTCTCCACATCGTAAGGGTCAAAGAAGTGAGGCGCGAGGGTCCGCGCTGTGCACATCTTGTCCAGAACACACTTGGCACGCTCCAGAGAACCCTTGGACATCACTATCAGCGTCTCCAAGTAGACAGGGTCTGAAATTGTATTGAAAGTACTAAGAACTTTAGTCTAGAAAATCTCAAATGTAAGAACTACGGCAAGCGACCGTGACGGACAAAATCAATACTAATATTATAAAACTAAAGAGTTTGTTTGTATGAACATGCTAATCTCTGGAACTACTGGTCCGATTTGAAAAATTATTTCAGTGTTAGATAGCCCATTTATCGAGGAAGGCTATTTAATATTAAGCTAAGATCAATTGGAGTGAAGAAACAGAGAAAAATGTGAAAAAAACGGGGAAAATTATATGAAATGCTTATTATCTTAAGAACTACTGGAGCAATTTTTATGTTATTTGGCACCACCAGTAGACCACGTGAAGGGACATAGGCAATTTTTTGCGAAAAAATGTACCGTTTCCGTGAAATTCCTAAATTACGCGGGCGAAGCCGCGCGGAACATCTAGCATCAAATAAAATGCCACTTTATGACATAGGCTAGGTTAGGTTAGCAGGCTAGGTTAGGTTAGCGCAAAATGAAACCTACAGCCTAGGTCATAAAGTGGATTTTTTTTTTTAATTTTGTCGGTGACGTTCCGGTGAAGGCGGCGGTGGTAAAACTGCCTTAGGCTGCAGCCCTGCTGCGGCCTTGACTCCAAATGAAACCTGTTTCCATGATATTAAATGCACGGCGTTGTAGTAACATAACGTTATTTGGCTACAACCCATCATTTGGACTGATGGAAGGCTTGCCAATAGCCTTCAATTATGGCACTTGGCAGGAGCGGGTAGTGCTGTGTTACCCAAAAATATGCTGAAGATTTTTTGGAAAAAACAGTTGACTCACCAATATTCTTCTTCAGGAAGTGTTTTTGTTGTTTGACCCAGTCGTGGAGGATCCTCACAGCATCAGCCATCTCCCCGGGCCGGTGCAGCCCCACCCCGCGCCGCACCACCTCCAGGGTGTCGCGGTGGAACTCCAGGTAACCGTGATGAGGGAGAGCCTCCATCGCACGACCACTCTTCAGAATGCGTAAGTCTGAACTAAACACTGGCAGAGATTTATGATTTTTGAGTAGTATATTATAAGAATGTATATTTTTAACATACTCTATAGTCAAAATAATTTAAGTTGGCACCAGCGGTCATTGACCTTTTTAGTCTAGGAGTTAAGTGAAAAATGCTCGCACTGTATTCTGTTAACTGAGAATATAAATTGAAATCTTATAAAACACACACTATTATAATATTATTATACTCATTGGAAAACGTCTTGGTAATTTTAAGAATAATAATTTTCAGCTATTTATGAATTCGAAATGATATACCTACTTTATACCGATGTCCACATCGACTATGCAAAATACGATATCACCCTTAGACTAGAAATATCTGTCACTTCATTGTCAATCGCGGTTTGTATAGAAAACGATGAAATGTGACAAGTTTTTTGACAGGGGGTCAACGACCGCTACGGACAGAATTCAGCGATTTGAGAACAGGCTTATAGGCTACTACACGTTGGTACTATGACGTTGGCTAAATAAGTGTTTAGGTCTCTGAATACAGTGTGGTCTAACCGGCTTTAGTATGCGTAATTTTATGTGATATTTTACTGTTTACAACATTATTATGGCAACTGCCCAACTGGCAACGTTGACTTCACTTCACCACACGCAAAAACACAAAAAGTTGTGTCAAACTATACATATATACACCATAGAGTGCTAGTCAAATCAATGCAAAACAAACAGTTCAAATCTAAGGTGAGTCACTTGACGGGCGTTGTTCGTAGAGTCCACATCCTGAGGATGCTCCGGTGTTGGGGCGAAACGCGCGTCGAGGTTTTTAACTAGCATGGTGGTGAGGGGCCTTGCACGGATTTGCCAACATTATTGCTTGTGTGGTGGTGGTGTTTGCAGGTTCTTGCATGCGAGTGTACGCATAGGCAGTGTAGGAGAGGAGGTGCTGTACGCATGCTTATGCGTACACTCACTCATTTACTTAAAGTTTGAGGTTTATTTCGCGGAATATTGCTAAAAATAATAACAAACTAAATTTTAATCTAAGGTGACCTTCTACTGAGTTTGAAGTGATCTAAGACCATAAAAATAAAATAACGTTAATTAAATTATAACTTGGTGCACATCATACCTAATATTGTTTATTATATTTCTATGCAAATTAAAAGAGTTTCAAATTAATTTATTTTCTTAATAAATATTATTTTCTAGATTGTTTTTGCAGAGATATGCTAGTAGTAGATATATTTCTTATCTGCAAAATATTATTTAAAGAAAGAAGAAAGAAAGTAAAGTAATAGTAAAAAGAAAAATGGTAAAACAGTAGAATAATATGAACAATAAAATAAAATCAGGAACATTTTAATATTAAGTCTTACCAAACTGGCACCTAGTCAGCATCTGTTCGCAACACTGGTTTTCTGTAAGCGCCATTAAAATAATAAAAAATATTTATTACACATTAAGCATTTTGACTACGTCTATAAAAATAGAACAATAAAAACTAAAAACTACATCTTTGTGTCAAAATAAAATATTTCTTACGAATACACAAAATAAAAAAAGAGAGATATAAAGAAAGAGAATTTCATCAATGGTTAAATAAGAATTCATTCGTGATCATTAACGATTTTCATCCCTTTCTACTAACAAAGTATAAAAAAAACCTATTAAAATAAATGGGGCCTCAAATGCACCCTTGACGAACGCCCTATCTAGTTACGATAAAGCACGAGTATGTAAGTGTTTTGCGTTCAGTTTTCAGTGTTATTAAATTAAATAATTGAAGATTCTTACAAAGTATTATAGTTAACTTTACACCGCATTGTTTATTCTTCAAAATCTTGCATTATGAAAGCAATCAAAAGCCATGGAAAGATTACAAAAAGTGCAATTACCCATGTGATGGCCATCTGATAGATAATATTACTGCATTTTCTTTAGCAATTAAGATTAACTGCCGGGTTTGTATTTGTTTGTAAAGATAATAAGCTACATTGTATTTGCTGTGTTAACGCAATTAAATAGTTAAATAATTATAAATAACTAGATGACGCCCGCAACTTCGTTGCGCCAATATTCGATTATCGCGCGGGAACCGTACATTTTTCCGGGATAAAAAGTATCCTATATCCTTTCCCGGGACTCAAAGTATCCCCATATCAAATTTCAGCAAAATCGGTTCAGCGGTTAAGGCGTGAAGAGGTAACAGACAGACAGACAGACAGACACACTGTTACATTTATAATATTAGTATGATTATAGTCAGTTTATTGCGAAGTATCGCATATTTTTCCGGGATTAAAAGTATCCTATGTTCTTTCTTGGGACTCAAAATATAGCGGTTTGGGCGTGAAGAGGTAACAGACAGACAGATAGACACACTTTCGTATTTATAATATCACAAGTATGGATAATAATTGATGACAACACTTATTAGCTTAAATGAAAGCTAAAATGGTTCAATAATAAGATAATTAATAATTATAGTTCTAAAACAACATAAAGTTACAACTTTATGTTGTTTTAGACAGAACAACTTCTACAGAAGCAAAAGTATTATCTCGTAAGTAGTTGCTTTTACAAAAGGTAAGGCGTTTTAATGTTATAAAAGTTTTTGTTATAAAAGTTTTAATAGATGTGAAGTACTTACTGCCAAACCACGACGAATTTATAAAAATTCATAATGTAAAAATATTATATTTGTGACTATCGTCGTGGTGTAGACCTTAACAGAACACAAATCGTATATTGTACTATCAGATAAGTTGATTCCTAGGCAGATGGGGGACCTACGTAGTTTGGTCGCGTTACGTGATACGTCAAACCCAGCCGACCAAATGACGTTGGTCTGCCAACTGCCTAGGAATCAATTTCCTCGATGGTACTATGCCGCATGCACATATTATATTAACAGTTAAACAAATGAAGAAAAATAAAAATAACAATAATTAAACAAATAACACCTGTCAACACTAATGATGCCACTAGGGCTTTACGCGAGAGCGAGATTTTTCTCGTCTCGTCTGGTTCTCGTCTCACTTTTTCGAGACTAGACAAGACGAGACGTTTTGGAAAATATTATGGGTAATACCGAGACCACATACAGGGCAACCCGAGAGTCTCGTTTTGGGTCTCGTTAATTTTTTTTTATGAAGTTTTTATTCGAAAAATCAGAAAAGGTCTACTTAGAAAACAATATATTTTACAAAATATAAAATCTGGTAACCATCTGTGAAATATATTTTTGTAAATTTAAAAAGAATTAATCAATAACCGAGTATGATTTTTCCACATTTTTACTTCAACTTGTTAACGCTTCTTATAGTAACCCATCTCTTATCATAATTATATATAAATAGATCATTATTTACAATTAAGCGAGACGAGACGAGACAACTGGTAACGAGACGAGACCGAGACTTGAACGAAACTCAATTTTTTGAGGATTGACGAGACCGAGACGAGATTTTTGTTACTCTCGCTTACTCTCGTCTCGTGTGAAGCCCTAGATGCCACACGAACTCTGATAATCAATACTGTTTTAACTTTTAGCCATCAACCCTCATTATGAAATGAAATGACTTTTTTTTAGGGTTCCGTACCCAAAGGGTAAAAACGGGACTGAGACTTCGATGTCTGTCCGTCTGTCTATCCGCCTGTCTGTCTATCTGACTGTCTCCAGGCTGTATCTCAAGAACTGTTATAGCTAGACTTCTGAAATTTTCACAGATTGTGTATTTCTGTTGCCGCTATAACAAAAAATACTAAAAACAAAATAAAGTTAATATTTAAGGGGGGCTCCCATACAACAAACGTGATATTTTTTGCCTTTTTAGCTCGTAATCCATAATGGATTACGAGCTCCATCCATTTGTATGTGTAATTTAATATTTATTAATAAAATTAAAATAAAATAAATAATGAAGGGGGTTCCCATACAAAAAACTTATTTATCGCTTCTTTTGATACTTTATAACGGTACGGAACCCTTCGTGCGCGAGTACGACTCGCACTTGGCCGATTTTTTTAAAATAATTTTAAAATAATATTAACGGTTAAAAGGACATCAGGCATTCTGCTCTAAAAAAATATGCGCGGCCAGAACTAAGAATATTTCCAATAGCTAGGCCGAATTAAGAACTTAAATTGTATTTTAAAAAGATAAAACCGACTCCCTATCTCCAAAACTACTGAACCGATTTTGATGAAACTTGCACTATTCCCTAAGTTGACCAGTACTAGGTACTGGTCAACTTAGGGAATAGTGCAAGTACAGTACAACAAAAAAAGAATTACTAAAATCGGAATGGTAGTTCCAGAGATATGCGAACACAAACATAAAGACATACATACATACTTACATACATACATACATACATACACTTTTGAAATTTGGCACATTTGTTCAGACGCTGATAAGTGATATAGACTAACATATTCGAAAATTAGGCAGTTCTGGAAATATTACATACATACGCGTCGAATTGATAACCTCCTTTTTTGAAGTCAGTTAAAAAATATATGGACTTAACCCTGTAACTGCATTTTCTGAGTAATTATTTGTTCAGACGCTGATAACTGATATAGACTAACATATTCGAAAATTGGGCAGTTCTGGAAATATTACATACATAGTGCGTCGAATTGATACTCTTTACCCCTTTAAATGTAATAATGATTTTAATATTTTTTTCCTAACTAAATAATTACTCAGAAAATGCAGTTGCAGGGTTAAGTCTATATATATATTTTAAGTTCTTAATATGGCCTAGCTATTTTAAATAATCCTATGTCTGGCCACGCAGCTTTTTTTTTTAGACCAACATTGTATGGAAATTGCTTGATGTCCTTTAACACTTTTAGAGCGTCTACATCAGGCCTACAACCGGTAACTCGCACAGGACCACTTATTTGGCAACATTTTTCTTTAAAAAAATGTGTTACATTATTATAACTTAAATTAAATTAGATGTCTATCTAATATATAAATAAAAAAAAAAATTTTCAGCGTATTTCACATACGCTGACGGCTGGAAGGTTTCTGAAGATAAAAGAGATTTTGCGAGCCTAGGCCTCTGAACTTCAAAACTATGCACCGATTTGTGACGGGCAT
Source organism: Cyaniris semiargus (assembly GCA_905187585.1). NCBI lineage: Eukaryota > Metazoa > Arthropoda > Insecta > Lepidoptera > Lycaenidae > Cyaniris > Cyaniris semiargus. The sequence goes on from LR994567.1 coordinate 13,119,352, forward strand.
AAATCGGTAGACAAGATTTAAGAGCCCGGAGATGCCTAAAATAATCCCTGACCACTGGATGGTGATGATGATGATGATGATGATGAGGGGGTTATGACCACAAGTGCGTAACAAATCATACAAATGAGGAAAATATGTTTGTCAGTTTTATCTCAGGAAGTCAGGACCTACTTCCTTCGGCGCCGCAAAAAAAATCTGGTTATCAAAGTGAATAATAGATTTTTTAAACTCGAAGTCAGCCATAGTAAAACTGAGCAGTAGTTGATTGATTTTTTTAATTGTATAGAGGCAAATGAAGGTTTTTGCTTATTACGTTAATTATAATAAAGCATTCTAACCATTCGCATAATTAATACTTCGTTTTATTCATTTCTTCAACTTAATTTTCAATTTTTATTTGGGGTCAGTGGAGACCCCATGCGACTACTTCAAGTGTGATTTTTTTGACGCGCCTTATTAAGGGTTAAGTAAACAACAATGTGTATTTTTTTTGGATTTTAAAAGTCACAATTTATTTGTTCATTATTGATTCAAAGTCACGTAAAATTGGGTCTATAGAGCCTTAAGGTACCGTTCCGATCAACGCGGCAACTGGCAAGCGACCACAACCACCAAACATTCAAATAAAATACCACCTTACAAAGTATGTCTTATTATATATTATTATAGGGAAATAATAAAACGAGCGAATAAAAAATTACTTTGCGACTGATGATGAACTTGAGCGGTATAAATTTGAGTAAGCGAAAAATAAACTAAACTAACGACTAATATTGATTTATAATAAAATCCACAACGAGGTTACAAAAAGTGGATTGTTATTAATCTATTTCAGATATTATATTATTAATATATATTTATTATTATAATATTATTATTATTATATTCAATTATGGAACATTCTACAGTTGATGGTGATTGTAATTTAGACTTTTTCTCATGTTCATCCAGCGATAGTGACGATAGTTTCTTGAGCGCAAATTTCGTTTCTCTTGATGAAGCTTTGAGCGCTTCCTTCTCAAACGTTGAGAAAAACCTTAACGTTGTGCATATTAACGCCCAGAGTATACCGGCTCACTACACGGATCTTCTATCTTCTTTTGGGGGTAGAACGCAAATTGATGCAATTCTGGTATCGGAGTCGTGGCTCAAACCTTGCCTTCCGTCTACCAGCTATTGCTTACCTGGGTATAAACTAGTTCGTAATGACCGAGTGGGTAGAGGTGGAGGTGGTGTTGCGATGTATATCAGATCTGATTTAGAACACACACTTGTTGGCTCGTCTGCACAACCTCCACCTCCCGATTCTCCGGAGTACCTATTAGTTGAAATACAACTGACTGTTACTAATAAGGTTCTCCTAGGAGTTTGCTACTGTCCTTCATCTCAAATGGACTACTTTTCAACTTTTGAACACATACTGGAGACTTGCATACCAAATTACAAGCACTCTATTATCATGGGAGATTTTAATACTTGCATGGCTAGGGGCGATTTGAGATCTAGGAAACTCGCTTCAATTTTAGATAGTTGTAGTTTATACATGCTCCCTCTGAATCCTACCCATACCTCCCCTGGCTGTACACCATCTTTATTAGACCTCATGTTTGTACAGAACCCGGATCTCGTGGTAAAACATGGGCAGTGCTCTGCGGATTTATTTTCGTATCACGATTTAATTTACCTCTCATATAGGATGCGTCCCCCTAAGGTCAAAAGAAAGGTGCTAATGCAAAGGAACTTTTCGAACCTGGCTATAGAAAACTTAAGACGTGATGCAAAAAATGTCGACTGGTCTTCCATGCACAGTGTTGATAGTGTTGACGAGAAGTTAGGTATTTTCAGCTCTCTGCTTACCGATCTCTATGACAGGCATGCACCCATCAAACCCGTCAGAATAAAACATCTACCGGCGCCTTGGCTGACAGACGACTTAAAACACCTAATAAAACAAAAGCATGCGGCGAAGACAAGATACAAGCTATCAAACAGTACAGAGCATCGCGAAAAATACGTGAAACTCAGAAACCGCTGTAATAAACTGTGCAGAGATGCCCAACGGCGTTACATCCACTCGTCTGTAGAGAATGGAGATCCCAGTCGCGTCTGGAAATTTCTAAAGACACTGGGAGTCGGCAGAAATTCTGATGGTTGTCAGGACCCCTGTGTAGACGCTGACACATTAAACCGTCACTTTACTTCACCACCTAATCAATTTGATCAGAGTATAAAATCGCACACCTTGAACTGCCTCTCCCACTCATCTACTCCTGAGTTTCCGACATTCCAACTCAACCAATTTACTGGGGATGACGTTAAAAAACACATAACGTCCATCTCCTCGAATGCCGTCGGTGAAGACGGAATTAGTCGCAAAATGATCATTCCTGTTTTGGACATAGTTATGCCGGTGCTTGTAGATATCTTTAACCATTGTGCTACTGCTTCCGTATTTCCCTCTACTTGGAAAGAAGCCACCATAATCCCACTACCAAAATCTGCTCGACCTAAACTTGTGTCAGACTTTCGCCCAATTTCTATTCTACCATTTCTGTCTAAAGTTTTTGAACGACTTATAGGTGAGCAGCTAACAAATTACGTGACGCAGAATAACCTGCTCAGTTCCTTTCAGTCAGGTTTTCGTCGTGGGCACAGTACGACCACTGCACTAATTAAGGTCACTGATGACATTAGACGTGGCATGGATGAAAAGCAACTTACACTGTTAGCACTACTAGATTTTAGCAGTGCATTTAATGCTGTAGATCACGACGTGTTGATAAGTATGCTGAGGGGTTATAATTTTTCACCTCAAGTTATTGAGCTATTTCGCAGCTACCTTGTGGGGCGTCGACAAAGAGTAAAGGTAGCTAATGCTTCTTCCGACTGGTCTATGATCCTTACTGGTGTTCCTCAGGGTGGTGTGCTGTCTCCACTGCTTTTTTCTCTTTTCATAAACAGCATCACACAATCGTTAACCTCATCTTTTCACCTCTACGCAGACGACTTCCAAATTTATTGCCAATCATCCCCACATGACATACATGCCGCTATTCACAAGCTTAACAGTGACCTTAACATAATTTGCAACTGGAGTAATCGCCATGGTCTCTTTATTAACCCAGCTAAGACGCAGTTAATACTTATTGGTAGTCCTGGGCTAATATCTAGGGTCGACTTTGATTGCTTACCTCCGGTGGTCGTGAATGGCGTTGTAGTTCCCTTCACCAAATCAGTTAAAAATTTAGGAGTATACCTTGACGAAACTTTATCATGGACACAACACCTTAAAGAGATCAGTAGGAAAATATACGCAACCTGGCACTCTCTATCTCGTCTACGTTACCTACTTCCCATTCCCACAAAAATTAAGATCGCTGAATCACTTTTTCTACCTACGCTTGACTATGCAGACGCGTGTTTTGTGAATCTCACAGAGGACCAGCTAAATAAACTCGAGCGATTGCAGAATCTAGCTATTCGATTTATCTTCGGCCTTCGCAAATACGACCACATCTCCGAATACCGTGCAAAGCTGAAGTGGTTGCCTATTCGCCTTCGACGGGATGCTCGCGTTCTTTCTCTTGTATATTCCACTAAACACGATCCGCATTTACCTATGTACTTAAAAAACAATTTTCTATTTCGTCAAGCAGACGTTAAGGATTTACGATCAGTGTCTAATTTGCTCCTGGAAATGCCTGTACATTACTCCAAATTTTATGGCTCTTCATTTGCTATCACCGGAATAAAACTTTGGAACGCTTTACCAAGAGACATAAAAATGACCAAAACGCTAATTCGGTTTAAGGCCTTGGTCAAGCAACACTTCCTTGCTATTGCTTATAATGATAATAATAATTGCACAACTTGAATTAATTCTTTCTTTTATCGCTAACAATAATTATTATAATTCGGCTATTGATAACGTCACATAAATATTGCAATATAAATAATTAATGTTCCATCCTTGTGAAATAATAATATTTTTGTTTGTATGTATGATATGTATGATTTGTATGTATTATATGTATGTATTTTAGACTACGTAAATATGTATGTATATGTGTATTTATTATAATAATATTATGTATTATGAATGATATTTGTTTGATATGAAATATATATTTATTTATTTTTCCCTGTACTTATATGGCACATTCACCTTATGTCTTATAAATATGTTTCCTCTACCCGTGGTTGCCTGGAAGAAATTACTAATTAGTAATAAGGCCGCCATTGTGTTATACTTGTGTTTTATAAATGTTTTTTATTTATTAATTGTAAATATGTGTGCACAATAAAGAATATTTATCTTATCTTATCTTAAAATTCTATCCGAGCGACTGTATTACTAAGTGAGCGACTGGAAATACATAGCGGGCAACTTCAATATTAAAGATAGATTCAATTTTTCTAAGTGAGTTTATACATTACGAACTACTAAAAAGTTCACTTTGAGCAAACTTTTGTGAGCTGCTTTATTAATGATTATTGGTTACTGATATTCTATTTGAGGGTTTATATTTTATATTTTGATACGTGTTTTTAGTGAAAATCTCGAAACTGAATAACTATCAGAGATAGAAAGGATTTCATACTTTGATTTGATGGTCCTAAAATACGAATTGTTCTATTTGTAGGACAAAGGCTAAAGTTTAGAATCATGCCCAATGATTTTGCTGGTGAGATGGGTTGAGGAGGGATAGGTTGGATGAGGAAAACCCCCCCGTAGCCTCCCACCCTCAGGAGACCCTCCATTTATGAGAAATTCGCATTTAAGAGCGGGCTGTGCAATTTTGCTGTGTTTTCTAATAAGTATTACGATCCCGGAAGACGATTGACTCAAATGAAATTGAGATTTATTTAATCATTGTATATTTATCTGATATTTAGCTAACGGAAAACCCGATTCACTAATTTTGACTCGATAGTTTTATTTTTCGAAATTATGAATCTTTTTGGGCATTTCAACAAATATCTGTTACACTTATTGAGTTACTATCATTAAATAACTTGCACTACTACAATCACACACTTTATAAAATAATAGCTAAAGGAAATATTAGTATTGTGCCGTGTTGCTTGTTATTTAGCCGTGTTGGCCCAATACGACTTTTCTGGGTTAGGTTAGATGGCTAAGGCTAATCGTGGTTATTTTTTTGTGAACCACCCAGAAGTAGGAGCCGTCGACTCATAATAATTGAAGCCAGTTGTTTTTTTTTTTTTTGGTATAGGTCGCCATTAAAATTTTTACCCATTTCTTTGACGTTCCGTTAAGGCGAGCACGTACCTCAATTCCAAAACGATAACCTTGCGAACGCGAATGCCAAGCGTGTACGCATCACAATAAGATTCATTTTAGCTTAGCATAAAATTGTAAGTTACGACGGGCGGATCTTCTCTATTTTATTTTTCGTGTGTTTTTTTTTTTTTAAATATCTTTCGAAATAAATATTAAGAAAAAAGATTATTCGTTTCAGACCTTTTTAAAATAGATTCATTGACAATTTATTAAAATAAAATGTAAGTTATTCTTGTTAATACTCATATTGCGATGACAAAGAGTTTTGTCGGAGGTGAGTTTGTAAATTAATTACAGCGAAAGTATTATTTTTTATTAAAATGTTTTTGTATTAACCCTTTTAAATATTGTGCTCTATATCTCATATTTTTTTACATTTCGTTATTATATTGGAACTAGGTAAATCGGGTATCAAGAAATAACAAAATGGAGTTTCAGCCCGCCTTAAGGATTATAATTTGTGTAATGTAATAATTTATTAATGATTTTTATATATACAGATATTTATTTGCTATAACATCTAGAAATAGTTTAATATATTACACACTTTATATATAGGTTTACCCTCCTCCGCCCATTATACTCTGCTCATTAGTGTATTTTTCAAAGTGGTTTTAGTATTCGAAACACTTCATTTAAGATAAAATGCCGCTCAGTATAAAAAATACATTTGCCAAATATTGAAAAAAATGAGGACGTAACGTTGACACTCAAACAGATATTAGGTCGCTCAAATATTATGAAGCTGCTCATTTTGTATTTTAAGTAACTCAAATAAATAATTTGTAAGTTGCTGTTCTGTTAATTTCTCGTCACTCACAGTCAGTCACTCAAATAGAAATTCTATAACCCAAATTAATTAATTTTGACACTTAAAACTGTAACTAAGTGTAGGCGCACACGATGCGACAGGCGTCTGCGACTAGACGCAACGACAGGCTACGGCCGACAATTTTCATATATTTTGTTCGAAGCGTCAGAGTCGCAGAGTCGCAAAGACAAGCTAGGGGAGCCGCGCGCGCTCGCGTCTAGTCGCTGCGTCTGGAATTGCGTACACGCGCACACACGACGACAGTCGCGAGTCAGTCTCGCTGTGAGCGCTATCCAAGGTGCACGTCTGTTGATAATCTCAAAATGGATACGTTCAATGTTGATGTGTTCATTTCGGACGTCGAAGCGCGTCCTGCTGTTTGGGACTTACGTTCGAATGAGTATAGTGACCGAGGGAAGAAAAATCAGGCTTGGGAGGAATTATGCCTAAGCACCAAGGCAAGTGCAACTAGAACCTCATCCATATTCACTCACAAGATGAACAACACGGCCGTCTCTCTCGAATACTCTACTACTAATGATGGCTTCCTGCACGGCGTCTGTCGCAACGACTAGTCGTCGATGCAAGCGACAGCTTGGCGTCTAGACGCAACGACTAGTCGTCGATGCAAGCGACAGCTCGGCGTCTAGACGCAACGACAAGTCGCACTGTTTTCGATGGCTCTTACAGTCACTCGATTAAATACTACCCATTATTATATACCTCTAATATCATCTTAAATCATAATAGTACCTATAGACAACACGTCTTTATTATTCGTTTACTTCTAAACTGCTACATGGATTTTGAATTTTGATGCAGTTTTCATCAAAATATTGACAGAGAGACAGATTTATTTTGATTTTAATCTAGCGTTAGTAACGTATGCTGCCATAGGTTAGGGTTGCCAACCTCAAATTTAAGAAAACATATCTAGAAAAGAGGTACACAAATAGAGCTACAACAATGAAATAATATAGTCAAAACTAGTAAAATCATAATGTAAAACAAACACTTTTGATTGCAACAAAATTTTAAACTTAGGTGATTAATTTGTAAACAACCTTGGACGCTGCTTAAAAATTATCCAGAACGTCTCAGTATACTACGAAAACTAGGACATGTCCTGAGAAAACAGGACGGTTGGCGACCTTACCGTAGGTCCCAGCGTTGAAAATACATGGAATAATAATATAATTTCCTGTAGTAGAACTCTTAAATTGCTAACAATTTTTTTAATAAAAACATTGACCAAATTAATTATTATTATTGGCAATTTCCAATTATAATTGGATATTACACCTCATATTTATGTTACATGCCCATTGCCCACGCATAACTTTCAACTGAGCCGATTTTGATGTTAATCTATCGTTAGCGAGCGTATACTGCCGTATGTCCCGGCGTACTTGTCGTTGTACTCGGCTGAGGGTCGCAGGTTCTCGTCCACCAGCGCGGTGGACATGCTCCTCACATGCGCCTGGTACTCATCAGACGATAGGAACGAGGCTAAGAGATCTGAAAAAATTAGAGTGAGCGTGAAAGTATTGTACACTTCTGCGGTTATAAAAAATATGACCATTGTAAATAAACCTAACAATTGATTAAAAAAAACAAAAACTAATGTTCCTAGTGTCACTCTTGCGACTAAGACTAATCCTTACTAACATTAAAATCCTAACCAATAATATAATTAATGTTACCTCTTCACGCTTAAGTGGCCGAACATATTTACCTAGATGAAATTTGGTATGGAGATACTTCGAGAGACGGGAAAGGACATTGGTTTTAGTCGCTAAAAATGTACGGTTCCTGCCCGTTAAATAGTTGCGGGTGTCATCAGCTAGTTTAATGATAGCTCTAGTTCACATAGGTGAGTTCATTTCTCTAATAGTTCATTACATACATTCACTCGAAACCAATCCTGGCAAACTTAAACAAACCTTGTAGCTCCTGCAGCGATTTCCCCGTACCACCGTACTCCTTCGGCAGCATATCCAGGGGGTAGTGGTCACGGAGATTCTCCACGCTCTTGTGGATGGAGATCCTGTCGATGATCTTCTTCTTCAGCACCTGCTTGAAGAAGGCTAGCAGTGTCTCCATCAGCTTCGAGGATGTGATGACGTGGATCTTCTTCACTCTGAGACCGTGGCACTCCTGAAACGTATAAGGCGATAGTTATGTTGGATAAAATAAAAATAGAATGAGTAGCATACGGCCTCAGTACGCACACACATGGTTAGCTTAGTAGTGTACCTAGCTTTTGCCTTACACAAATGAAAGACCGGACCAACTTTTTGTTGTAGAGTCGCTTATATTATATACTTAGGGCCTGTTTCACCACTTTCTGATAAAGTGTCGAATAGGCTATTCACAACTTTCTTGACAGATTATCCATACTTCATCTGTCAAGTTAAGTGGTGAATGGCTATTCATCACTTAACTTGACGTTGCTATTCGGCACTTATCAGGAAGTGGTGAAACAGGTCTTTATACGTTTCGATCTAAGGTTTCAATGGACATTTTCGCAACACGCAGTACAGTTGTTCGCTGTACTGAAGCATAAGAGACTTACGAATGCCAACATTATAATTATTTACATCTAATATGACATTCATAAATAATTATGTGGCATAGAGGTGAGGAGCAGTTGTAGTAGTAATTACTCTAATATTGTTCATAGGATAATGATGACGAAGGTCTTTATTATCAGAACTCTCTTTATAATAACTAATATTTCATAGAAACCAGGCCAGTTACGCGGGATTAATTTTATAGTGTCCAATTGTGTGCGCAGTACACAAGAGCACTCTCTATTCCTTTACTCTCATGACCCAGTGGGACGGATGACCGACACGACTGGCGAGAGATCAGGTGCTGGACCGACTTTTTACATGCCCATCCGACGCATGGATCATCTTACTTATCAGACACAATCAGGTGATCAGCCTGCATTGTCCTAACTAAACTTGGAAATAACATGTTTCCAACGCGGGAATCGAACCCACGACCTCCGAGTCAAGAGCCACGCTCTAAACCACTGAACTACGGAGGCGTTAGGCTGATGTAGATGTTCTTGAGCTCCATGAGGTCGACGTGAGTTCACCAGCTGAAAGTGTAGTGTATTCCTCTGTACCATCACAGGATGGCGGCATCCTTGTAAGCGTGACTCACCATGAGGCTGATGTAGATGTTCTTGAGCTCCATGAGGTCGACGTGAGTTCACCAGCTGAAACTGTAGTGTGTTCCTTTGTATCATCACAGGATGGCGGCATCCTTGTAAGCGTGACTCGCCATGAGGCTGATGTAGATATTCTTGAGCTCCATGAGGTCAACGTGAGTTCACCAGCTGAAAGTGTAGTGTATTCCTCTGTTCCATCACAGGATGGCGGCATCCTTGTAAGCGTGACTCACCATGAGGCTGATGTAGATGTTCTTGAGATCCATGAGGTCGACGTGAGTTCACCAGCTGAAAGTGTAGTGTATTCCTCTGTACCATCACAGGATGGCGGCATCCTTGTAAGCGTGACTCACCATGAGGCTGATGTATATGTTCTTGAGTTCCATGAGGTCGACGTGTGTGAGCACGGTGCGGATGTCGGCGTTGGTGAGGTCGTACACCAGCTCGATCCCGCTGTTGTAGTCAAACGCCTTCATGTAGTCCACTATCTGAAAGTACATATAATATACATTAGTTGCTAAGTTATGCTGTGAAAGCTTTAAATATTTGTATAGCTTTTTGTGCTATCGAAAAAATTGATTCCTAGGCAGTTGACGGTCAATTCAATATTAAGGCGCCGGTTGGCAGCGGACGACATGAAGCAACCGCAGACGACATATCGTCGCGACACTTCTGGTTTCTATGTATTTCTATGAAATACCCTGCGCAGCTAGCGACACGAAGCTAGCGACACATTCATAGAAATACATAGAAATGACGGACGTCGTCCGCAGGCTGCCAACCGGCACCTTTATTTAGTCGTGATCTGACGGCTAGGTTTGACGTAACGCGACCAAATCATGTAGGTGCGCCATCTGCTCTTTGAATCAATTTCCTCACTAGACTGTTATTCGCGACATCTTCCGCACCACGAGCGGTTTGCTATACAAGAAGATCACAATCAATTGTGTGTAACAATTTAGATTGCTTGTGATGTCGTAGTTTAGCGGCCAAACCGTTCGTTCGCACGGACGCGTAAAAATTAGAGCTGTAGCAAACCGTATGTATTCGGTACTGAGTAACGGGTACGCCATCTAGTACCGAGTAACGAAACGTTCACGAATGCGTTTCGTTACTCGCATTTTTCGTAACTTTGCCATATATTTTTTTATTTAATATGTTTTTTTTTACAAAAATGTCGCGACGAGCATATCGTATACCAACTGATGATAAGCGTTAATGCTTGCAGTATTCTAGGTTTAATAATTTTTTTTATAAAAAAGATTTTGTAGTCCGGGTAAAACAATTTTTTAATTTTTTTATGAAGCAAATTTTTCGTTAGTGGTTTCATTTTGATAAGACGAACAACAATTTCCAAATTTCAAAAGATAGAAAGGATTTAAAATTTCTTTTTGATGGTCCCAAAATATGGATTGCTCTTTTTGTAGGACAATGTTACTCTTAAATTAAATAACTATTAACCTATCAAATATACAAAAAATCGGCCAAGTGCGAGTTGGACTCGCGCACGAAGGGTTCTATTCTGTGATAGAGTGAAAGTAGGGAAAAATATTGTTTTTTGTATGGGCCCCCCCCTTAATTATTTATTTTATTCTAATTTTATTATTAAAATCTATTAAAGTATCTATACAACTCAGGATTTTGTGAAAATTTCAAGTGTCTACATGTTGCCATTATGGATTACGAGCAAAAAGGCTAAAAAAAGAACATGTTTGCTGTATGGGAGCCCCACTTAAATATTAACTTTATTTTGTTTTTAGTATTTGTTGATATAGCGGCACCAGAAATACACAATCTGTGAAAATTTCAGAAGTCTAGCTATAGCGGTTCTTGAGATACAGCCTGGAGACAGACAGACAGACGGACAGATAGACGGACAGACATCGACGTCTCAGTAATAGGGCCCCGTTTTTAACCTTTGGGTACGGAACCCAATAATCAACAAAATTTGGTTGTTATTCATACATAATGAGGTATCAAAATTCAAAACTATCGAGTAACGAGTAACGATACAATAGTAACGAGTACGAACAGTTAAAGTAACGAATACATACGGGTACGCTTTTTTTTTCGTTACTTTTACAGCTCTAGTAAAAATCGAGCAAAAACGTTTTTATTGCGTATTTTCTTATGCTTGCACTTCACATGGCTATTTGTATTTGCGTATTTGATGTATTCGCCAAACAATCACCATGTGTAGACGGTATGTTTGACAAAATATTGGCCTTATTTGCCTATTTGACAAATATGACCAATACCAAATACACGTATCCGTACCTTTGTCGGTTTTTGAGGCACATCAAAAGAGTCAAATAAGGAAGTACATAAATAAACTGGTGCTGTCAACTTGACAACAGACGATATATTTTTAAATTTCAGATGATATTCAGCAATTTTTCAGTCATTTTCAGTGTTGTATCGTGAACGGAAAACAGCGGAAAACAACATTTTGTATCCTTTTTGGAGATTAGTGGTCCAATTTTTTGTAATAAATATTCGAAGTCTATAACTGACATCCGACATTGTATTGGTGAACACAAACCTGATTTAAAAATTCTGAATCGAATCTTTGTAAGTTTGCTATTTGACGGCCATGTGTGGAAAGGTCGTATTTGCCTTTATTTGCCTTTATTTGCTTGTTTGCGTATTCGTCAATAATGTTGCCAAATACAACAAATAGCCAATAGCAAATACAAATAGCCATGTGAAGTGCCAGCATTATAGGTCGATCGCAGGCAATCAAAGACAAATAATAAATACGTTTTTAATACTTGTCCATCAGCCTGCAGGTCAGCAATTTACTTATTTTTACGTGTTCTACTACTAATTTGCTATGGTAAGTTCATAAAGTTAATATACCTAGCGGAATAGAGAAACAAAGGCCTGAGCAAGCGAGATGTCACTATCAGTAACACTGCGTGGTAAAAAGAGACGTGTGATACATGACAGCAGAACCAATTTTTTCATCTGTTTGACGTCCAGTCGGCACTTATCGGCACGTTGAAAATTTAATCTCTTAGAAAGATGCTTGTGTAAGTGTATATGTTACGCTCAAAGACCGAAAACGCTCAGTGAGCGAAAAAATGGCTCACAACGCGTTGTGGTCATAGTGAAACGGCCACGACGCGTTCTGGTAATCGAGAAAAGCCATGACGCGTTCTGAGCATTTAAAAACAGCCACGACGCGAATTCCTGTTGTGGCCCTAATGAAAACGGCCACGACGCGTTCTGAAACTAGGCCAGTTACGCAGGAGTTATTAACACTCTGGTTTCAATGAAACCAGGCCAGTTAAGCAGGAGTAATTTTTATAGTGCCCAAGTGTGTGTGCAATACACAAGAGCACTCTGGTTTCAATGAAGCCAGGCCAGTTACGCAGGAATAATTTTATAGTGCCCAAGTGTGTGCGCAATACACAAGAGCACTCTGGTTTCAATAAAGCCAGGCCAGTTACGCAGGAGTAATTTTATAGTGCCCTAGTGTGTGCGGAATACACAAAAGCACTCTGGTTTCAATGAAGCCAGGCCAGTTACGCAGGAGTAATTTTATAGTGCCCAAGTGTTTTCGTGTCGTGGCCACGACCCGTTGTGAGCCATTTTTTCGCTCACTGAGCGTTTTCGGTCTTTGAGCGTAACATATACGTAAACAATTTTTTACACGCAGACGTAAATCAATTTCGGTTTCGTTTGACAGCTCGAGATTGTTGCTCTATTCCGCTAGGTAGGTATATTAACTTTATGGGTAAGTTCTAATACTAAGTATACACGAAGACACGCCTGACACTCGACACAAATGTCGACACTAGTGTCGACTTCAAAAAGCACAAAAACCATAATATTGCAAATAAAATAATTGGCCAAATGCGAGTCGAACTCGCGCACGAAGGGTTCCGTACCGTTATAGAGCAAAAATAGGCCAGAAATTGTGTTTTTTGTATGGGTTAAATTTATATTTTATTTTAATATTCTTATTAATTATTACAGTAGACATATAAAAGAGGCCTTTGTGAAAATATGATGGGCCTACCTGTTGTCATTATTGATATAGAGCAAAAAAGGCCAAAAAAACATGTTTGTTGTATGGAAGTTGTATTAATTTTATTTTGTTTTTAGTATTTTTTGTTATAGCGGCAACAGATATACACAATCTGTGAAAATTTCACAAGTCTAGTTATCGCGGTTCTTGATCTACAGCCTGGAGACAGACAGACGGACAGACAACGAAGTCTTAGGGCAAGGATGTTCCTAAAATTAGCAGGTCGATGTCTGTCAGTACGAATATCGACGTAAAGGTCATTAAAATAACATTCATATCAGCGCGCCTTATACAGTGGCGGTTACGACGATCACCGCGTTCTTGATAGGGCGAAATAGGAGAAAATTATACATTTTATTTTATTTTTTTAATGACCGAATCATTTATTAAAAAAACTATTCGGTTATTTTGTTAGAACTATAAAAAAGCTATCCTTTCATTGACCCTAAATGTTCAGAACACGTTATGGTCTTTTTGTGATTGCCAGAACGCGTCGTGGCCGTTTTAATTAGAGCCACAACGCGAATTTCGCGTCGTGGCTGTTTCACTATGACCACAACGCGTTGTGAGCTATATTATTATACACTGAGTGTTTAGTGTGGTGCCGTTGTGTATCCTTAGTCCTTACCATAAGACAGTAAAATTAATGGCAGTTAAGTACTCACCGAAAAGTAGACCCTGTAGGAGTAGTCAATGAGGTTCTTGTCCAACCCCTCCCCGAACTTGGCGATAATGAACCGGTGGTGCTGCTTCGACAGCTGCGGCGACATCACGATGTTGCTGGCGATAAACAAAATTAAAAATAATTATTAGGACTACCCAGTACCCTCTTTGGTTTATTTTGAATACCCTTAAAATCACTTTTATATTCGGTTATATTTTTTTTTTACAAATCTTAATCGTTTAATACCAATGCTGGATTGAGACGAAACAATGAAAATGAAAAATGAATTACATTTTTATCTGCTTCTATGTTACTTCTTGGAATGTACTTGAGTTCTAGAATGAACATACATTCACACACACACACACACACACACACACACACTGATACGGCGCACTTAACCTTAAATTTTTCTTACTCTTTTATTTTTAGGGTTCCATACCCAAAGGGTAAAAACGGGACCCTATTACTAAGACTTCGATGTCTGTCCGTCTGTCTGTCTGTCTCCAGGCCGTAACTCAAGAACAGTAATAGCTGGAGAGTTGAAATTTTCACAGATTGTATATTTCTGTTGCCGCTATAACAACAAATACTAAAAACAAAATAAAATAAAAATTTAAGGGGGCTCCCATACAATAAACGTGATTTTTTTGCAATTTTTTGCTCGATATCAATAATGGCATCAGATGATCAGGTAGACACCTGAAATGTTCACGTATATACTTAATACTCAATTTTATTTACTTATACTTAAAAAAAAAAAAATTTAATAAAAGAAATAATTATTAAGGGGGGCTCCCATACAAAAAACACAATTTTTGCCTATTTTTGTTCTATTATGGTACGGATTCATTCGTGCGCGAGTCCAACTCGCACTTGGCCGATTTTTAAATTAAATTATGTAACCAGTAAAACATTATGTAACCATAAGTTAAATATTGGGGACCTGCAAGACAGGCTGTGCCTAGTGTAGGACCCAAAGTATACAGGGTGCAATTAAACCTTCCTGCCAAATTTTGATATATTGATCCTTGTTAAAAATAAAAATACACGTATTTTTTCTTTTATAGTCACACAGTACTAAATTATTGAGAAATAGCTTCCGAAAGTTATCCTAAAAAACACTACAATTAACGGACACGACGCATCGGCCGCGCGTGACAAGTCCCCGCGCGCGCGCCTCATCCCGGCGTCACCCCCTCTCATTCCCCCGCGGCGCAAGTGACCGTTCTGCAACGATTTTAAATGAATAAAATATGTCATTGAAAAAAAAATAACACCCAATTTTTTTTGGTTAAATGGACTCACCTAATGATACCTAAGCCCTGAAAAAAAATTGGCAGGAAGGTTTAATTGCAGCCTGTATACTAAGTAAGATAATGTACTATGGTATGAAATAAAATGTATTATGTATTATCCTATCAAGCCCCATGATCACCGGTGATCGCGACAACAATAGAATATGTTAGCGGATGTCAATTGACAAGCTACATGATAATATAATTATTTATTTAAATCGGTATATTATGTTAGTCACTAAATATAATTTTAATTAGTGATTATTATATTTTAAATAGTATTAAGTAAGGTACTTGATTTTGACAAATAGTTATAAATGGGCGGGAGGATTATTTACTTCCGTTATAACTTCCTCTTCTCATATTTAAGTAAATAATTATCTTAAATATGGGAAGTATATTAATTAATATTTAGAATTATGTACTTAACTTATTCTTAGCCATTCTTAATTTTTAATGTATTTTTTTATGATTTTACTATATTTGAATTGTCAACGGAAGTTCGTTTTTTTTGTGTAAAATGGTATCCCACCAAAACATTTCATGTAAATGTTACCTCGACGACCACAAAAGGTTTGCCCTGTGAAAAAGACATCAGATCTAATGTGGAGCCAAGCTTCTGAATATACACGGCATAACTCTATCGACCTTAACTCCAACAAATTCTACATATCAGTAAGTATGTATGGCTTCGCTGTTTCGCTACCGTCGTGGAGGTGAGACGAATATTTAGTTTCTGATCTAAAGTAAGTAACGAAACAGCAGAAACCTTTTGTGGTCGTCGAGGTAACATTTACATGAAATGTTTTGGTGGGATTTCAGTCGTAAGTTGCTACTTGCTAGGCAGTCTTTTTAGTTTTTTTTTTAATATTTTTAATTAAGAGGTTTTTAGTTAATGTCTATCCCGTGTAAACTTTTATGTCCTAATTCATAAGATTGGTGAAAGTCTCATATTTAAACTTCCATTACCCCTACTAAACTTATTTTACGGCGTAACCAAATTTCGGCGTAAGTATTTTAGATATCAGTAAAATCTAAGTATTAGACCTATTCAATTGAGACATTGTATGTTTCCCGGGATTCAAAGTATATTCTATACTAAATTTCTGCAAAATCGGCTCAGTGGTTTGGGCGTGAGGAGGTAACAGACAGACAGACAGAGAGACACACTTTCGCATTTATAATATTAATAGTAACTATAGTATGGATTATGTTTAACCGACTTCAAAAAAGGAGGTTATCAATGTATGTATGTACGCGTATGTATGTAATACAAAGATCTCTGTAATATATTTTACAGAACAGCCCAGTTTTTTTTATATGTTTGTCTATATCAGTGTTTGAACAAATGTGCCAAATTTCAAAAGTGCATGCATGTATGTATGTATGTATGTTTTTATGTTTGTGTTTGCATATCTCCGGAACTACAAGCACAGAATAGATAGGTAATAAATAGTACAAGTACAATGCTACATTTTAGTTATTCTTTTTTGTTGCATTATTATTATTCAACTTAGGGAATACTGCAAACATCAAAATCGATTGTAAAATTGTGTTTTATTTGTGTTTATAATGAATTTCCACCAAGAACCGACAGTAGGTACATCAATTACATAGATACAATTACTTATGTAATTAATAAAATTATTTTAATTAAGTACTTTAAGCCTTCAAGCCCCATAAGAGCACCGGTGATCGCGACAACAATATAATACAATAGCATATCCAAGAATCCGCGATCGATTAATATGGCGAGGGTCTTGCAGGTTCTTAGTTTTTTAGTTACAGTCTACAGTCCCGAGTAAACTTTCATGACCTAATTCATAAAATTGGTGAAAGTCTCATATAAACTTCCACCTCCCTATTTTAGGGGATGGGGGGCCAAAGTTATATGTTTATGAATTTATTTGTTGGTTGTATACTAAATTTCAGCTTTCTTGCACTTCAGGAAGTAGCCAAACATTTTGATGATCATCAGTGTGTCAGTGACGAAATCGGTGTATTTTAGATATCAATAAAACCTTAAGTATTAGACCTATTCAATTGAGACTTTGTATGTTTAATAAGCCTATTATTGACATCATATCTTGAGAATAAAAACTATCTGGTACATTGGAGACCAACTCTATGAGGGTTAACTTCCACCCCCCCATTTTAAGGGATGGGGGAAGAAAATTACAAGTTTATGAATTTTTTTGTCGGTTGTATACTAAACTTAGATTACATACCAAATTTCAGCTTTCTAGCACTTCAGGAAGTAGCCAAACATTTTGATGACCATCAAGTGTGTCAGTGACGAATTCGGCGTATTTTAGATATCAATAAAATCTTAAGTATTAGACCTATTCAATTGAGACTTTGTATGTTTAATGAGCCTATTATTGACATCATATCTTGAGAATATAAACTATCTGGTACATTGGAGACCAACTCTATAAGGGTTAACTTCCACCCACCCATTTTAAGGGATGGGGGAAGAAAATTACAAGTTTATGAATTTTTTTGTCGGTTATACACTAAACTTAGATTACATACCAAATTTCAGCTTTATAGCACTTCAGGAAGTAGCCAAACATTTTGATGACCATCAGTGTGTCAGTGACGAAATCGGCGTATTTTAGATATCTATAAAATCTAAAGTATTAGATCTATTTAATTGAGACTTTGTATGCTTAATAAGTCCATTGATAACATCATATTCTGAAAATATGAACTATCAGCTACAACGGAAAGCAATTCTACGATGGTTCAAAAAAACGGCGAAATACTTCGAGAAAAGGTAGGTAGTGCCCTTGCGCTTCGCTTGGCTCGTCTCGGCGGGTGCACTACCGTGCACCCAGATAAAAGCCAGCCATATTGCATTGATTGATTCATTCTGTAATTAACTTTGAGACGTGTAAGGTGAAACTCTTCTCGAATAAATACCGCTCAATGTATAATTATTCAAGACTTTTACTACTCTAAAAAATAACAATAGATTTCCAAGAATCCACGATCGAAGGATTATTATGTTATTACACAATAAATACACTACAGAGGTTTATAAATCATTGTTTTACACAACCAATTGTTTACATTTTTTGCGACATTGCATAATCATTAATTCACTTCAGACAACTAAATTATATCTATTATCGTGTCAAACATGATTTTTGCAAAGCATCGCCTTTTTATGAATGACTTCAGAACATTATAAAACAATAATAACATCCTTATAATATGAACTAAAAAGTATTAAATAATGTTTCCTATCTAATAGTGCCTTTTTCCGAATTCGGCTAAACCTCAACTATTTCTGTACTCAATCTTCATAATTTTGAAGTCGGTAGCATAGCCTATGATCCTTCACGTGGTCTACTTCTTATCTGACCCAAATAACAGAAAAATTGCTCTAGTAGTTCGTGAGATAAGCCCTTTCAAATTATTTCCCCCGTTTTTTCCACATTTTCTTCGATTTCTTCGCTCCTATTAGTCTTAGCGTGTTAAAATATAGCCTATAGCCTTCCTCGATAAATGGACTATCTAACACTGAAAGAATTTTTCAAATCGGACCAGTAGTTCCTGAGATTAGCGCGTTCAAACAAACAAACAAACTAACTAACTAACAAACTCTTCCGCTTTATAATATTAAGTATAGATTATGTATCGAAATTGCAACCCCGTCGATCGTGGGAAAACGAGACACAATAAATATTCTATTGTGTCTCGATCACCGGTGACCGTATGGGGCTTGATGAATTAATCCTTCGATCGCGGATTCTTGGAAATGCTATTGTATTCTATTGTTATTGCGGCCCACTTGGGCCGTATGGGGCTTGAGGGTTAATAATAAAATTTAAATAAAATGAATAATTAAGAGGGGCTCCCATACAAAAAAAACACACAATTTTTACCTATTTTTGCTCTGTAATGGTACGGAACCCTTCGTGCACGAGTCCAACTCGCACTTGGCTTTTTTTTCATATAGAGCAATAATAATCGGCCAAGTGTGAGTCGGACTCGCGCACGAAGGGTTCCGTACCGTTATACAGGAAAAATTGGCCAAAAATTGTGATTTTGTATGGCAGCCCCATTAAGTTTTTATTTTATTTAAATATTATTATAAATTATTAAAGTAAACATATTATAACCAAGGACTTTATAAAAATTTCAAGTGCCTAGCAGTTGCCATTATTGAGTACGAGCAAAAAAGGCCAAAAAAAATCACGTTTGTTGTACGGGAATTTTTTCCAAACAAATAAGTATCTATATAAACAAAATAATATTTGATGGGGCTTCCATTCCACAAACAAGATTTTATTATCCTTTTTTAGGGTTGCGTACCCAAAGGGTAAAAACGGGACCCTATTACTATGAATTCGATGTCTGTCTGTCCGTCTGTCTGTCTCCAGGCTGTAACTCAAGAACGATAATAGCTAGAGAGTTGGAATTTTCACAGATTGTGAATTTCTGTTGCCGGCGCTATAACAACAAATACTTACTAAAAACAAAATAAAATAAAAATTCAAGGGGGGCTCCCATACAAAAAACACAATTTTTGGTCTATTTTTGCTCTATATTGGTACGGAACCCTTCGCTCTTGACCGATTATATTTTGCAATTACGAGTACTTCCGTAAAATGCACATAAGAATCAAACTTGTAGAGAATTAATTTTGCAACAATCTTAATATAATTTTTGTAAAAAAATGAAAAATAAAGATGTGGTCAAAAATAGGCACCTTCAAACCAATATGGCGGCTAAGGCGCCTACCACACGTACATGCTTGACCACAGTTTTGCTTGCGCATGCCGGCTTGTACACTGAACATTGTGCGTGTAGTTGGTAAAACGGTAGTATGCACAAGCCCCAAAGTTTGGCTTGACGGTTTTTAAACTTGCTTGAAATTCTGCATGCAAACCAACTTGTCTGCGCGTGTGGTTGGACGTTCAGTGTTCAAGCCAAGTTGTTTATACGCCAACGATCTCGGCAAGAATGTGGCTTGCGCATGCATAACTGTGCCGTGGGGTAGATAAGTCAGTCTTCCGTCTTTTCATGCGAGAAGCATACGCCAACAAAACTGTGGTCAAGCATGCATGTGTGGTAGGCACCTAACGCACCCGTCGGATTTGGTCGAGCTTTTGAATTTGAGCTATTTATGACCTCTTATAAACACTAGCGCAAATAAAAAACTTTCTATAATTATTAATTTCAGAAAAAATCTAACGCGACTATAGTAATCACAGATCTAGCAAGGTTCGCGCTCTGCGCTTACGCTCGGCAAGGTTTTAAATGAACGTGGCGAAAAAGGGAACTCACGCTGCAATCATACAAAAACTCCATATTTGAGATGTTTTTGACAGTTCTCCTTTACCAGCAGTGCCCCGTCCACGTTCATTTAAAGCCTTGTAAGTTGTAGCACTTTAATACCAGTGATGAACGCTATAATCTTAGCGGCCCCTACTAGACGAGCAATTTTATTGCGCCATATCACGTATTGCGTATTGACCGTTTAGGGTTGATATTTAACATCGCGCGCCTTTAATCTAATTGTCAAATAAACTGTTCAATAAAATTGAAGCGTGATATTGCACAATACAATTGATCGTCTAGGGGCCGGCTTATGCAACAAATCATAGAAATTTTCAAGAAAAAGAATAAATAAAAGCCTTAAAATGTTATCCCGTAGTTACTTTCTAATCTTGGTTGACATTTCAATTTGGAAAAATATTTGAAAAATATTTGAAAAATTGGAAAAATATATTGGAAATTTTTCTTTTTTCTTTTCCTTCATTTCGGAAATTTTTCCATTACCCATCTGTACTACTATATGATGTAATAGTTGTGTGAGACCTTCTTGATGTGAACACAGCATGCTAATATAAAATAATATTAAAATAAAATTGGCCACAATACCGTTTATATAAGAAGAGAAGTGTGACGAAGCTCACCGGGTCATCTAGTTTAGTAAAAAACTTGATAATCGTGGAAAGAAAAGATTTCTAAGCTTTTATTTTTATTTAATTTGTTTATTCTTTCATTTTATTTCTTT
This sequence comes from Cyaniris semiargus, assembly GCA_905187585.1. NCBI lineage: Eukaryota > Metazoa > Arthropoda > Insecta > Lepidoptera > Lycaenidae > Cyaniris > Cyaniris semiargus. The sequence goes on from LR994567.1 coordinate 13,140,675, forward strand.
TCTTCTTCTTTTTTGTTGGGCATTGATTGAAAGGTCCTGTCGTTGATAGTGTGACGCAAATTACGAAACAGCAGTTTTTTGTTGATCAGGGATAGCTAATTACCTTTAATGGTGTTATATGTGTTTTTGGATATAGAGAATATACCTGAAAAAATATAATTTTGTCTTATTATCACTGAGGTTTATCAGTTAACAAAGTTGTTGTGCAACAAACGATAAATTAATTAATCTTCATAAAAGCTGCAGGGTTAAGGCTGGCCGCATACACACGTTTTTCGTATTCGGAAAGCCGAATTCATGGAATCAGTAGAAAATACATTAACTGACGCACACGTTCGCTTTTTCCGAACGAAACGAATTCCGCACGTACGTTTCAAGTGTGCAAGACGGCGGGCCGTTCGCACTTCGCGCTTGAAAAAAACGAACATTTGCGTTAGTCTCACGGAATTCCAAATCGAAATTCCACATTAAGAAATCGAAATCGAAATCGAAATTCCACATTAAGAAATCGAATACAGAAAACGTGGCCGCATATGCAGAAAACGTGTGGATGCGGCCTGCTAAGCATGACTACATAGGTATTAGATGTACGAAATAAAACAAGCACTGACAGACTTAAACTGAGATATTATTTCCTTTATCTATCAGTCACTTAACACCCGTATTCTTAATTGTTTCCTCAAACCCGCTTTGAATCAGTCTCAACGAAGGTGTCCTTAATGAATTCCTCAAATTTGGTATTCTTAAACGTAACTTCTACCTCAACGAATTACTCCTTGAGTGGAGGTGGAGGTATGACGTCACAGAAATTATTTTCTTAGTGTCAACACCGACGGAAATCGACCCCAATTTGACAGATTGTCTATGAACTCCTCGTTAGAATATGTGTTTATGTGATCAGCTGTTTTTGCGATTTAATTGTTTGCAAACTCGTGTTGTTTTTTCAACTTTAGTTTAGCGTGTTGCATATTAATGCTTGTTTTGTTAAGTTTCTAAACCTTAATTGTTTCTTGAAGTCCTTATCACTATACCGCCCTAATTAGTTTTGAGCGTGACGCAAATATCTGCGCCAAGGAAAATTATGTGAATTTCATGGACATAATCTAAAACTTATTAAAGTTTTTCATGCTTCATGCACAATTTCTTGTAAAGTAATGGTTGGAAACAGACAGTGAAGACATTCAAGGAAGCCTTAAGGTACATCCTGAACTGCCTCAGGTTTGACAGTTCATTCGTCACCTCTAATAAGAAAATGCCTCAAATCAAGGAAGTTTTATTGAACTAATGATACAATTTTTTGGATTGAGGTTAAGTCGAGTGGAGAAAATCGTAAGGAAACGATTAAGAATATGGGTGTTAGTCTATTTTGAGTACCATAGAAAGAATGTCCTTTTCATTTTGTTTTGCTAAGCGAGCTTTGATGCACGTGCCATCATGTTGTAAAGTGTCACTCTAGAACAGCCTTTCAACCTTTCAACCTTTAATGATGCGACCCCCGCCCCCGGTACCAAAAAAATTAAAGTACCTATCTCCCTATCAAATTGCATCAAAGTCGGTTTAGCCTTAAAGAGGTAACAGACAGACATACAAATACACGTTTGATATGTAAATTAATAAATTAATATTAAAGTCTTACTTGTTAACGTTGTAACGAAACCCGAGATTGATGAAAACTTAAATCTCCCTACGGGGCGGCCGCTCTCACTATCATATATCAACGCATGGCCCTTCATTTTTCCGTCGTAGTTCTTGACTTTCATTCTTCTTCTCGACCTATTTACTAATAATAGTATTCCATCTTCGTTTTTGCCCTGATTTTTCTCGTCGGATACTCTACTTTCTACGACACTTTTGACAGGAATTTTTACAGCGTCATCGTCAACTTTTTTGTAGTCTTTCAAATAATTGTGTTCCAAATTTTCGACTTTCGCTGTAACGCCTCCATTGACAGTAGCGGAAAGTAGAAATATTACCAAAATGCTTTGCACTAATTTCGTCATATTTCCAACAATTTCACACTACTAGTAATGGAGGCCATAATATTTCCGTGTGCTATTTATATGGTGGGAAATATTCTGTCATTAATTAATGTCGCTGATAGAAACTCGATACGGTCATTTAAATTTCATTAAAAAGTCATTTAAGTATAATTAATAATTTGTTCACACTTTACGTGTGAAACTTTAATTAAAGCTAGTCTAGATATATATTATAACTCAAAGGTGACTGACTGACTGACTGACATAGTGATCTATCAACGCACAGCCCAAACCACTGGACGGATCGGGCTGAAATTTGGCATGCAGGTAGATGTTATGACGTAGGCTAAAGGTTCGCGCACACTTTGTCGGCGCGTGCCGGGGCGTGCCGGGGCGGGTCGGGGCGCAGCGCAGCGCAAAATGCGCTATAGCACACTATTGCCGGGTCGGGTCGCATCGCATTGACGGATTTTAACGCTCACTGTGCCGGGGCATGCCTGGGCGTGCCGGGGCGGGTCGGCGCGCAGTGCATTGACGGATTTTGAGTCATCACATCCGCGCGCTGCTTGCTATAGCACACTGTTGCCGGGGCGCAGCGGGTCTTGTCGGGCCGTGTCGCATTGACGGAAATCCGCCTAGCAAAAATCCGCGGCGATGCACAGTGGATCGAATCGAGGATTTCGGGGACATAGGGACCGACTTTTGTTTTTCAAATTTTTATTTATGCCAATGGGTAGAGCTAATTAATGTTAACAAAAGTTATTCTTTGCAATTTTTTCTTAGGCTTATTATTTAAGTACAAAAAAACATATTTTTAAATTTCTTGTATGGAAAAACATATATAATCCCAAATTTTTGCCAAGTCCTGATAGATCCCGCGGTCAAACCTTTTTTTTCTTATATTTTGGCTACATTGCTAGTATTATGTACCATAAATGTGTGCCCAAAGTTGCAACCTTGCCAGAAATAGAGGTGAGAAAATTATAAAAAAAATTAATTAGTAACTATTGACTTTTCTAGTTTCTAAAATTATTGTAGGAACTTTTCATGCAAAAAAATCATTATTCTAGTAAAATAATGCTTAAAATTACTTAAAATAAAAAAAACTCGATGCCATGTAAATATTATCATCAAACATTAACTTGTAGGTAACTAATCCGTTTGACAATAGTAAATAGTCCTTTGTATTGTGTATTTTCTAACAATCGCTTAATGACAATGAACCAAACAACATTCAAAATAAAGAGCTCAAGTAATTGTATAAGGGCTTAAAATAAACCCTCATTAGCCAATTAGTAATTATAGTTAATTAGTGTGGCATGGAATATATTATCTTTGTAGGTCTGGAAAATTATAAAATCTCGTTTTGTTTAGCTAATGGCGTTGTGTTTTAAAAATTTGGGAAGGAATTTAAAAAATCCAATATTTGATACTTAAATTTTATTATTAAGTATCGAAGAAAACATTTAAAAATATTATCAGTATGGTTTTTTAACAATAAAGATTACAAACAGTAATATTTTATCCATTTTAGCGTCGTGTACATATTCCCTATTAATAATAAAGTTGAAAAATAAAAAGTAGTGAGTACATAAAAATTACGATACCATACATAATACAAGTAATAAAATTATTTCTAAATATGTACATACTATCTTTAATATACAAAACCCAAATTTAAAAAGCTTACTCACTATCAGAATCGTTATCCTGTAATTTGTTAACGTCAATAAACTCTATCTCAGAGTCTGTCGGCAAATTCAACAGAAGCTCTTTAGCCCGTGAAGAGAGAGCTATTTTGTTGTGCTTTGATAGTCTTGGTCTAAGACTTGTGATCTTTGGATCTGAGGATATCAAAAGATTATGTAATATATCCTCATTTGTGGCTTTTCTACTTAATTTTCTGGAATAGCTCTCCCTGAATTTCCGAAAATCTTTGTTACGAGCTTCTGCTGCTTCTTCTGACAGATTGCCGATAGGTATTGTACCAAAATGCTGAATAATATCAGTGCCATGTATTAGGAGTTTGTGTAAACTAGAAGGCATATAATACCAGGGATATAAATTTATGTAGAGTTCTGCAGTCTCTCTACAGAATAAAGAGAATTTAGAAAGGTTGACGCACTCTCCAGATGCTATAGTCTGAAGTATTACATGTAACCTTTCTATTAATTCCTGGCTTATACCAGTAATACGGGCTGCAGTGTCTGCATCCCTGAAAAATCTTCGGGCAGTGTTGCCATCATTAGTGGTTCCGTCTCCTTGTTTCACCTGGTCTATTAGTAAGCCGCAATCTTCTCTAAATGCTCGTTGTATTTCAGACTTTCTAAGCTTAATTTTTTGTTGATTTTCACCCCTGCCACTCCATTTTTTAAACTCCATACGATATGCTGCATAAGAAAAATGGGACATTATTAATAATGAAAATGAATATTTTGTAAAAGAGGAATGACTCACAGCTGTAAAAGTAATTAATAGCTAAGGTATGATAAATAAGAATAATTATTGTTACCTATGTGAAGAAGGCACTCCATACACCTGATCCAGCAGTGTAAAGATGACAGTCCGTACTGGTAAATTTCTTCATTCTTGTGTTTTTGGTCAAGCAGTTCAATATTGTTCATTTCCGATGGCTTTGCTTTGCAAATATCGCAAACGGCTGTCGACGTATCTGATAAATATGACGTTATCTTTCCGTCAATCATCGTCAAAAGTAACTGGTGAGACACTTCAATTTGATTCAGTCTTGATGGCTGAAGCGCTTTAATTTCTTCTGTTATTCTGTTTTTAATTAACATTACAGTGGTATGGGTTTCTTTCGTAAATTGAAACATTAATGGACGACAGTAAAACGTGGATGATGGTCTTTCGTTTTCCCAAACAATAGTTCCATCCGATTGTTGTAGCCTAACTGGCACTAGACTGGCCATAAAAATACTGGAGTCTTCAAATTCTTTGTTTATTTTTTGCTTGTACACACTTTGACCAGAAGCTCCGTCAAAACCCCATTTACTTACAAGCTCTAAATTTATTGTTGCGTCCAAATCCATAGATATTGCATCCAAAAGTCTTGATACAGTCAAATTGAGTAAAGCTTGCAGTTTAATTGAAGCCCCGTCCTCAGTAATACTTATATCCTTTTTATCTGGATAACAATTCAATTTAGCTTGTTGCAATTTGTAATACGATGGATACAACTCTGAACCATTTTCACTCGCAGACTCTCTTAAGTTTATATATTGCCACTTTGACAACTTTAGCGAAACTAATAAAGCTAGTGCCTTATCAGGTGAATACGTATCACTCTTAACCTTCTCGTTGCTTAAGCATGCCTTGACTTTATTTAAATCTTCTGGGTGATTGAGTAAATGGTTCATTATTTTTGAAATTTCTTCGTTTCCACTGTTTTTTAAATTTCTTGTTGATATGGCAGACATTTCTTCAGGAGAAAATGAAAGATCTTTATTTATTTCATCTAAACGTCTCCGTTTTTGTCGATCACTTAAATCTTCAAAAGGTTTCCTCGGAGTAAAGGTAGATGTGGATGCGTCTGAAGTGGAAAGTGCTGGTGGTAGATTCTCAGTATTATCATAAACTTCGAGTTCTATTGGTTCAGTATTGACAACTTCAAAATTGATTTCTTGGGGCCAATTTATTGACGATTCTAACCAATCGCCATTATTTTTAATAAATTTAGCTAATGTTCGGCTACATTTTTCCCATCTGGCACACACATTTGAACAAAAACACGTACAGAACTTTCTAAGCACGGCACTATTTTCTTCAGTCACATTTATTTTCGATTGTAGAAAATCAAATAGTTTTTTACTATCTGACAAACTTTTCAATTGGTCTCTTAATACCATAAATAAATCTATATTATTCACAAGACCTTCCATTATACCAAAATAAAGAAAATTAAACACTGTGAAATGATGTATGTAGTAGCACGTTTAAGCATTAACTAATTTTGAAATATCTATTACGGTCCTTTTATATTTTTCCAGACCTAACAAAGATAATAAGTTCTATGACACCCTAATTAACTATTAATGATTGGCTAATGAGGATATAGTAAAAGCACTTAATATGCCATTACTTAAGCTCTTAATCATGAGTGTTGTTCGGTTTATTGTCATTAAGCGATTGTTAGAAAATACACAATACAAAGGACTATTTACTATTGTCAAACGGATTAGTTACCTACAAGTTAATGTTTGATGATAATATTTACATGGCATCGAGTTTTTTTTTTATTTTAAGTAATTATAAGCATTATTTTACTAGAATAATGATTTTTTTGCATGAAAAGTTCCTACAATAATTTTAGAAACTAGAAAAGTCAATAGTTACTAATTATTTTTTTTTATATTTTTCTCACCTCTATTTCTGGCAAGGTTGCAACTTTGGGCACACATTTATGGTACATAATACTAGCAATGTAGCCAAAATATAAGAAAAAAAAGGTTTGAACGCGGGATCTATTGGGACTTGGCAAAAATTTGGGATTTTAAATGTTTTTCCATACAAGAAATTTAAAAATATGTTTTTTTGTACTTAAATAATAAGCCTAAGAAAAAATTGCAAAGAATAACTTTTGTTAACATTAATTAGCTCTACCCATTGGCATAAAAAAAAATTTGAAAAACAAAAGTCGGTCCCTATGTCCCCGAAATCCTCGATTCGATCCACTGTGCGATGCGCCCCGGCACGCTGAGCCCCGGCACGGCCCGTCTCAGTGTGCTCACTCCTTAAGAAAGGATTTTGATAAGTTCCACCCCTAAGGGGATAAAATAGGGGATGAAAGATTGTATAATATAAGAATACTTTTTTACGCGAGCGAAGCCGCGAGCAAAAGCTAGTGTTCAATATATTGAACACTAGCTGACACCGCGAACTTCGTTTCGCTGTTCTAAAAAAGTCGATCCATGCGTAGACCGGGCATGCAAAGCATACAGTCCTTCGCCAGTTCTCTCACCGGTAGTGCCGGTCATGCCGGATGAAATAGAGTGTGCACTGTGCACTGTGCACCCTGTGTATTGCGCACATATTTGGGCACTTTCATCTCTCCAGTGTATTTAGAAGATCTCGAATCTCGATGAGATCGGTGGCGGTCGTTCGACTTATACATACACATTCGCGGTAGCCGCCGCCGTCGTCACGTCGCGTCGGCGCGTTGTTTTGAGTTTCAATCAAACTGCCCTAACTTCTAAAATATTTGTTCGATTGTTATACTGTAAAGGACAATTCTATTCTTTACATAATGCCAATTAATACTTTGACATTTTAAAAAGCCTCGCAACTCGCAAGTAGAAGATGTTTTGATATTAAATTTTTAACGAAAGAAATGGTTATTGTTCTTTAACCATAAAACACAATTCATATTAATATTATTTTGTCGCGGACAGGCGGCAGCCGGGTGCCGCTTGGGCATTGATGGGTTAATAGTTAAACTAGTGTAGTACCTATCGAAGTAACTTACTTCTCTTTTTTCTTTCGAATCTCAACAGTAATGTCAAATGTGTGCCTTACGGTCTGGAGTTAAGGATGACTTTGTTATGTTCAATTTTGTGGTACATAAGTCGCTTAGAACTTGAATCATTTATTTTGAAACAACATTATATTTTTATTAAAATCGCTATGAAAAGTACCAATTGTTATAAGGACATAACGTGATGATATAATTATGGTGTTGTGGGGGCATATTGTATCCATATACAACCATGTGACACTGGTGACCCTGACGTGGTAATGATGATGATGATGATGATGATGAATGTAATTTGCATAGTAGCATAATCCGGAGTTCTCTTAGTATCTTCGGAACCATAGTATACCTTGGTGCAAAATCTTGCGTTTTGGTAGCATATGCTTAGGATACTTCTCATAAAACCAAAATCACCATATGTTTCCATATAAATTTTGAGGAGTTCCCTCGATTACTCATGGATCCCATCATCAGATCAACACTTTTGTGAAAATGGGACCAAATTGGAGGGAAACCTAATAAAACAAAACAAAAATTTTGAAAATCGGTTCACAAACGGCGGAGTAATCGTTGAACAAAAAAAAAAAAAAAAAAAAAATATCCACAGCCGAACATATAACCTCCTCCTTTTTGGAAGTCGGTTAAAAACAACGTTTGCCGGGACAGCTAGTATTAAATATATTAAGTATGGATTACTCACGTCCTGTCCCTGTAGGTAGCCACGTCCTTCCTAATGTCCGTCGGCTGGAAGTACTTGGGCAAGTGTGTGCGCATCGTAACGATCTTCTCCAGGATGCTCTTCGCCCGCTCGAGGGAACCCTTGGACGTCACTATGGTGTTCTCCAGAAAGGTCGGAGCTGGAAAATGGGACTTGTGATATACAAGGTGTGACAAAACAAAGTGGTAATACTTTAGGGTGTGTATGTCTCCCTTACATAGAGTTCACTTTGAAAGTAGCAGCGCTGAAAGACAATTTTTTTTCCATAAATTTTTATTTAATGCTTCAGCTCCCAAGAATAGATTTCCAAGAATCCGTGATCGAAGGATTAAATACCGCATCGTAAAAATTTTTGTCAACCCTAGTACAAGCGCGCTGCGCGAGCGCAATGACCTCGATCAGGTGATCTGGAAGTTAGGGTTCAGTAACGAAAGATATTTTATTTTTGAAAGAGAAGCGTGTTAGATGCATTATTACGTTAGAGTTTAAAAATTGTATCACATTTACATAATATTTGATTTCTCATTTAAAATAATGTAAAAGTGGTGTGGTAAAAGTAACAGATTTTACACCATTTTGTACTCAAAATAATTATTTTTTATTATTAAATAATAAAATTATTTTATACGATTAATCCAAAACAATAATGTAAAAAAGAACATTAAAATAAAATCATAAGAATAAACTTAGAATCTTATTTTCCTTACGTTAATTATGCGGAACCACAAAATTAAAAAGTATGTGGAGCCTTGAATGAAAAATTTTCGACGCATTGATTGGTTCGTGCGCTCACGCGATCCGCCTGCGTTAGACCAATCGATGCGTTCGAATCTGAATCTATGAATGAAAGTCCACGTGGAGTAGTGTACAGTAGTGGACAGCGCTGTAACTCGATTTAAAAAAAAAAATGCGCTTTTCTCCAAAATCGGGTTGCGTACAATTATTTAGTACTGCTTTTTGGATACACCTTAACCAAAGAATTACCTCAGTTAATTATTATCACTTAGTTTTGTTACACCCTGTATACAGGGTGCAATTAAACCTACCGGCCAATATTTTTTTTAGGGCTTAGGTATCATTAGGATAGTCCATTTAACAAAAAAAAAAAATAGGCTGTTACTTTTTTTTAAATAACATATTTTATCCCACTTAAAATCGTTGCAGAACGGTCACTTCGCGGCGGTGGGTAGAGCAGGGATGACGCGGGGGGTGGTGCCAGGGAAACGCGCGCGCGGGAGGCACGTCACGCGCCGGCGACGCGTAGTGTCCATTAATTGTGGTGTTTTTTAGGATAACTTTCGGATCCTATTTCTCAACACTTTAGTACTGAGTGATACTTAATAAAAAAAAATAATACGTGTAAGTATTATTATTTTTAACAAGGATCAATATATCGAAATTTGGCAGGAAGGTTTAATTGCAACCTGTATAGTTCACTCTGAAAGTGGCAGCGCTGAAATATTACCTTTTTTTCACCTTTGTATGGAAAAATTCATGACGCGGGGCGCTTGCCCATACAAACCACAAACAATTTGGTCTTTCAGCGCTGCTACTTTCACAGCGAACTCTATATAAGGGACACATACACACCCTTAAGTATTATCAGTTATCACTTAGTTTTGTTACACCCTGTATATTATATAGTGTTCACTGTGTAGGGTTAAATACTTGAGGGTGTGTACATGTTCCTTGTAGTGAGTTCACTGTGAAAGTAGCCGTGCTGAAAGACCAATTTTTTTTTTACTTTTGTAGGCAAGCACCCCAGCGTCACGTGTTTCCCCATACAAGAGTGATCCCCATACAAGAGTCCCCCCCCCCGCGGCCTCCGTACGGTTAACATCGCCTGACGTGCGCTCCGGGATCAAAAATATATTTCAGTGGTTTTAAATCGATAAATGCGTGCTGAGTGTGTGTAAATAGCTAGGTAAAGGTGCAATCTACATTTACTGTAAGTTTTTGAAACACATTTGCCCGTATTTTGTTGGATTTAACTTGGTAAGTAAATTTCATTGTTAATTTTTTGTTGGCGGCTGAAGGTAGACAAAATATTGTGAGTGCCGGTAGCGCGCGCGCAGCGCAGCGCCGGCCGAACAGGTTGAACAGCTGATCACTATCACCTATTACGGATTACATTTTACTCAAATTTGATAAATAGTGTGAATCTTGCTGTTTTTAACTTCGACTTTACACAATGTCGAGCCATAACAATATTCCACCAGATAAGGACACTAACCCATTCGCTAGAAGTGACATAATGACTCGCTCACCGCCCTCTTTGTCTAGTAAACGTTTATTGTCAGAATTATCACCTTCTTCGTTATCACCTGTCGAGAAGCGACACCAACCCACTAGGGATGAGCCACTGTCTCCCGTAATATCACTGCTTGACACAAGCCGCGCATCCGATGATTCATGCAATTACTATGAATTAGTCAGGGAAGCTTCCTCGTACCTAGCTAAAATAAATGAGTTTGCCAATGACACCGTATCACGTCGCAACAATTTCACTAATAAAGCTGAAATAATGAACATGACACAAAAATTAACTACCATTATTTCACTTTTAGCACTTAAAAATTCGTCACTAGAAAATAAAGTCGCAAATATTGAGCGAGACTTGATAGCAGCTAAAAATGCATCTCACGCCGTGCAATCAGCCCCCACAGCACAAAATGCCTCTTATGCCGACGCGTTAAAGCTCAAACTCGCAAAGTCGGTACCACCAGTCGAGACGCGTAAACCGCTCCCGTGCGTCATAGCATATCCGACGCAGGAAAAATCGGCCGAATTAAAATCGTCAACTGAAACGAAACAGGCATTAATGAAAGCTATTAATCCCTCGGACGGCTTTCAAATACACGGCGTAAAAAAAACCGCAAACTCGGGCGTCATCTTACGTTTGACTAATGAGTCACAAATAAAAAAATTAAAATCAGTCGACGCACTAAAATCTGCCGGCCTGCGCCTCGAAACTCCTAAAGGCCGTAGCCCGCGTATCTTAATTAAAGATGTACCGCAACATATTTCGGACGAAAATTTTCTAATGGCGTTATATAATCAGAATATTAAGGGCGAAATTAATGTGTCTGAAGATGAATTTAAGAGTACGACAAAAATTATTAGGCGTCGTCTTATCAATAATAATTATAATAGAAAATGGATGGGCCTCGAATTGCAACCAAAAGTTCGTAAACATTTAATCGAAACGAAAGAAAAACTTTTTATAGATTGGGCCATGTGTCGTTTTGTCGATGACGTCGAACTAGTGCGCTGTCTCAATTGTCAACAGTTCGGCCACACTTCAAAATTCTGCCGCGAATCCGACCCGTGCTGCCGTCATTGCGCAAATAAACACCAATCGAGCGACTGCCCTAATAAAGACATAAAAGATTTTAAGCCGGTTTGCGGTAGCTGCACCCGTTATAAGAAACCTAGCGACCACCCTACGGGCTCCCCTGACTGTCCAACTTACAAGGCAAAAATGGAGCAATTAATTTTAACAACTCACTATGAATAGACTAGTCATAGGACAGCTGAACCTTCATAACAATAAGCACGCGACGTTAGAATTGGAAAAATTGGTGTCGGATTATAATTTAGACTTGATTCTCATACAAGAACAATACCAATGTAAGTCGCTACGGCCGAAAGTCGTACAAACTGACAACCTAGCGCGAGCCGGCATATACACACCTCAGTCTAAATTCTCAATTACGGCCCTAACAAACCTATCGACGTCTCACTGTGCGGTGGCGGAGGTCTCGTGTCGATACTTCAGACTGTACGTAGTTAGTTGTTATTTCCAATATTCCGACCCGGTAGGTCCCCACTTACACCAGCTACGTCGCGTCCTACAATCTCTCGCGGGGAAAAATATAGTCATAGGTGCCGATGTGAATGCCTCGTCGCCCTTATGGCATGGCAAACTTAGGTATGTTGACCGCGACCGTCGTAGTGCGGTAGAAGATTTCATTGCAGAGTTTAACCTACAAGTCCATAACACCCCTGATGCACCACCTACTTTTAGCAGCCCCTCAGGCGAATCTTCCATCGACGTCACGCTTTCTAGCGCGTACGTCCATAGTAATAATATTACTAAATGGCGTGTCATTCCAGACGCGTCGTGCAGCGACCACCGTTTGATTGTTTACGAGTTCTCATGCGCTTCCTCGAGTGATTCTATGATTGAGTCGAACGACTTTAAATATAATGTTAAAAATGGTAATTGGAACTTATTCAAGGACCTTATGTCCGCCCACTCCAGAGACTTCACCCGACCGGACTTAAATTCTAATGATAGTGCTGAAATAATGACCAACACCTTTATTTACTGCGCCGATATTGCCCTAGGTCGAAAACCGATTAAGACGGACAGAAGTTGTAAATGGTGGCACGATAATTTATACAGCTTACGCAGGGAGTTTAGAAGAGCCAGACGAAAAATTAAAATCATTCGTAGACAGGGACTCGGTCCATCAGACGTTTACTTTGTTTCTTGTTTAGCCGACCTTAGAGCTTCAAGGTCGCGCTATCGCGCCGCCGTCGTGTTGGCGAAAAATAATATGTTACGTAACGCCGCCAACAGACTAGATAAGGAGGGCCCGTGGTCCTCTTTATATCGAGAATTAAAACCGAACAATACTACAGCTTCACACTTTATCTCGAATATAAAAATTAATAACTCGTATACTCACAGCTTAGAAGACACAGCTAAGGCCTACATAGACGTATTGATTCCTGACGACGAGCCGGACTTGGACGACGATCATCACCGTGAAATTCGACACCGACTATTTGACCCCGTAAACACCCCGGTTTCCGACTTGCCTACCCTCGATGAGTTTATTAAAGTCGTAAATTTATTACCTACAAAAAAGTCCGCCGGCGAGGACAAAATTTCTAACATTATGATTAAGCAGGCTTGTCTAACGGCTGGACCAGCGATCTTAGAAGTTTTGAATAAATGTATTGCAGAAGGCACGTTCCCAAAAATTTGGCGAATCGGCACAATTAAATTAATTCCTAAAGCCGGTGATAAGCCACCTGACGACCCGAAATCTTACCGGCCTATAACACTTCTACCGTGTTTAGGTAAATTATTAGAACGTCTGGTTGTGCCCCGCCTTCTACCTGGCGGGCTGAAGTTTAATAAACAGCAATTTGGATTTACCGCCGGAAAATCGACAATCGATGCAGCAATCGAAGTCAGAAAAATAGTGAACTCATCTGAATGTAATTACGTGGTAGGTATATCTTTGGATATCGCAGGGGCTTTTGACAATACCTGGTGGCCGATGCTACTTCTAAAGCTACGGAACAGAGGATGCTACCGAAATATTTATTATTTACTACAATTGTATTTCCGTTACGGCGTTATTAAACTACGACTCGGTCACTACATCTATATCAAAGATCTAACCCGCGGCTGCCCACAGGGGTCGGTGCTATCGTCATACCTGTGGAATATAAGTTTTGACGATTTGCTGTGTATTCCTTTACCGCCTCTCTGTTATCTGGTAGGCTATGCTGACGACGGGTTCCTCATTGTTGAAGGAAATACGCGAACTGAGATAGAGATCAAAGCTAACAAGTGCCTAAGCGTAATTGCAAGTTGGGGTCACAGAAATCGTCTGGAATTTGCGGCACACAAAACTTATCAAATTCTTTTAAAAGGCTCTCTTATATCAACTCCTCGCATTAAACTTAACGAAACAAGTGTCAAACGTAAACAGTCACTCTGTTATCTTGGACTGATTTTGGAAAATAAATTCACATTCTTAGAACATATCATACAAACGGGTGAGAAAGCAAAAATAAATTTCTATAGTTTTACTAAAATATCGACATCTACATGGGGTCTCTCGTTCAAAACGTTAAAAACTATATATACAGCCACGTACTTAGGCAGAATATGCTACGGCTCGCCGGTCTGGGCAGATAGGGCTACGATTGGCGCAGCCCGGCGTAAACTTTTACAAAGCCAACGTCTCGCATTAATATTCCTATGTAAGGCATATAGAACGGTCAGTACTGAAGCACTTCCTGTCCTGTCGGGTGTTTTGCCTGTAGACTTGGAAATACAGCGCCGAGCTGCTTTATATTACAAAAATAAAAAAATTACGACCCCAGATTTCTTAAGCATGAGAGACAGAATTAAGGTGAATAGATTGTTTGAACCACTAGACATTACACTACAAAATCTTTTATCCGAGTGGCAGGATCGGTGGGATAACTCTATTAAAGGTCGGCACCTGTACAATTTCTTTCCTTCAGTTCGCGAACGACTCGCCATGCATTGGATAGAAATAGATCATTGCGTTGCACAATTCCTAACTGGTCACGGCAATTTTAAAGCTAAACTTCATAGATTCAAGTTAGTTCCATCTCCTCTTTGCGAGTGCTCGACCGAAGACAGCCCGCAAGAACAAACTGCTCATCACATACTCTGGGAGTGCGGTCTCTGGCATGAGGAAAGAACCGATTTATTAAACAGCCTCCAATGTGTCTCTGGAGTCGTATATTACGATGACCTCGTAGGCAGCGCAAAGAATTTCCGTGCTTTCAAACGTTTTTGTCATAAATTCTATTGGAAACAATCGAACACAAGTTTGCCATTATAAATAAATGTCTTTTTTTTTTTATTTTATGAAGTAGGCATATTATATTAAGCATAATTATTTTTTTTTTCCCGTGGTGCTTCCCCCTTTTGTTCGGACATCAATGTCATTACAATTTTGGCTGTCTCCCGCTTTGCTTGGGGAGGGAAATTGGATATCTCCTACTCCTCCTACATTTCTTCTGATTAATTTCGTTGCGGGTCCCAAGACAGATTTAGCTTGTCCCTCGGGCATCCCTGAGATCATATCAAAGGGTTTTCGTGGTTGGTTACCACTGTTGATCCTGGCGACACAGGAGTTGCAGTGGTGGGAATGTGTGGTGGGCCTTTTGCCCGTTAAAAAAAAAAATACAAGAGTGAAAAAAAATTGTTCTTTCAGGGCTGCTACTTTCACAGTGAACTCTCTACAAGAAACACATACACACCCTAAAGTATTATCACTCAGTTTTGTCACACCTTGTTTATTTTTTTTATAAATTATTATTAATCATTGTAGATTGTAGAAAATATATAATTAGGCCTTTTGTGAAAATATCAATCGCCTACCTGTTGCCATTATTGATATCGAGCAAAAAAGGCCAAAAAAATCAAGTTTGTTGTATGGGAGCCCCCCTTAAATATTGATTTTATTTTGTTTTTAGTATTTGTTGTTATAGTGGCAACAGATATACACAATCTGTGAAAATTTCAGAAGTCTAGCTATAACGGTTTTTGAGATACAGGCTGGAGACAGACGGACGGACGGACGGATTGACGGACAGACATCGAAGTCTCAGTAATAGGGTCCCGTTTTTACCCTTTGGGTACGGAACCCTAAAAATATTTTTTCAGAGGAACTATGTATAATGTATTTTGTAGAGTCATAATATTAGGTCCTTACATATGAAATTGGCGTTTTGTTGTACAGGCCACTTTGATCTCAAATATCTCCTCTTTGGTTAAGAATTCCAAATTCAAATTTATATATTCATTTATTTGGTACATTTGAGTTTCCAAAACAGTTATTCATTTGTTTTTTTTCTTGATTATTTTTTCTTTGGAGTCGTTCATATCGCACAACGGAAAAATTGAAATATCGTCGCTGCGCGTGCGATACCGCGTATGAGCAGTTGGTAAATACCGCGTAACAGCAAAATGCGCAAAATTGAGATATTGTGCCAGCCGATCCGAAACGCATATTAGCTTATATTAGGCTTCACAGAATTTAAATAATCCAATTAGAAACGTACATTTTGCCATCGAAACAATACCGCGGAACAGTAGGCGGTCGGAAGTTAGAAGCAATTCCGCGTATTTACTACAGCGGCAAGAAAAATATATCGAAAATAGTAAGTGATCCTAGAAATAACTATTTTTCTGAGATAAACCACCACTTAAGTATATTTTAATTATTGTTTAAAATTGTTCATATTACGTATACATAGCTAGAATGTTTCAATTAATTTACCACCATTGCCATTGCTTTGAAGATCAAGGAATATAACGTCATGTGATCATTATATCTTCACCTTAACAATACAGGCGGCAAGTGGCAACTAATCGCCACGACAAAATATGATCACCAGGTTGGGGAAGTAGCTTAGTTAAGCTAAAGCACCCCGGGGATATGGGCGACTAGTAGTGCTAAACCTACCCACTAAAACCACCTGCGATTTGCCTTCAGCCGTATACGGAGGGATGTTCTGGATTTGTCAAATACAGGGCTCCCTCCACGACCGGACGCTCTTCTCCAAAAGGGAGCAGACTACCATCAAAGTAAGGGAACGCTTCGGCAAATTGAAGAGTTCCCTTCGGCGTCGGGACTAGCTAAGCCGGGTAGGTTTCCAGCCTCACTGATTTGCCTTCAGCCGTATACGGAGAGATGTTTTGCACTTTTGGGTTTGTCAAACACAGGGCTCCCTCCACATCCAGACGGTCTTCTCCAAAAGGGAGCAGACTACCGTCAAAGTAAGGGAATGCTTCGGCAAATTGAAGAGTTCCGTTCGGCGTCGGGACTTGCTAAGCCGGGTAGGTTTCCAGCCTCACTGATTTGCCTTCAGCCGTATACGGAGAGATGTTCTGGGTTTGTCAAACACAGGGCTCCCTCCACGACCGGACGGTCTTCTCCAAAAGGGAGCAGACTACCACCAAAGTAAGGGAACGCTTCGGTAAATTGTAGAGTTCCCTTCGGCGTCCGGACTAGCTAAGCCGGGTAGGTTCCCTGTCTCATCCGGAGCCCCAATTGCATAGAAATTTGGAGATTCGCATAATGACGCCTCCACACTCCCGATCCGGAACAGAGAATAGCTCATTATCTTCGTTACTCTATGGCCCAACGATTGTATGCCTCAAGGCTGCTTTCCTTGCCTTTAAACCCTCCGGCACTCCCACTGCAGGCCGCGACGTCCTCTCTGGAACGAGGATGACCAACTTGGCGAAGACCTTCGTAACCAGCTGCCACGATGGATCTCCCGCTAGGGCAGTAGCTGCCACCTAGGAGACCGTACGGCACATCCTGGTAACCCTCACCGCTACATTGCAAAGAGTAGCTGCCGTCCGGCTAATGCCCGCCTTATTACTACGAAATTAGTGAAGGAATCTGCCCATATTGAACCACCGTACAGAGCTAAACTCCGACAGACTGGATTCTGGCGGCTATACTCTGGAGAGTATAGCTGCAGCTGCTGTGATCCCTACATTTAAGCGTCACACTCATTTTGACCTTCGACCCTCTGATAAGAAGTTCTCCGGGTTTTAGTATGTACTTATGTAATAAATCATTATTTTTTTATTTTAAATGATTATTATGATCTCTGTCAGATAAAGTAAAAAATCTATGAAAATTGGGTTATCAATTAAAAATTAAGAATACTTAGATAATAATGTAAAATGTATTTGGTAATTAACACATCATATTTTTGCTAGGTTACAGTGTAAAAAAAAATATTTGTTTTTCAAATAAAAAAATGCAACCTTTTACTGATTTGTTTGATTTCAAAACCGCGTATCTTTAATATAAAGCCTAATTATTTTGTATTTACTTAATACAAAAACGCGTAACTGACTTTACACAAAACCTAAGCCAATTGCGAATTTTACGTTACTAACCACTAAAGGAAAGTACAAAGAACTAGCTGTTAAGTTCGGTCGATAATAGGAGTCAAAATAGCTGAGATATTCAGTTTTTTCTTCCTCCTGTAAAATCATCAAAAAGCAGATACGCGGTATTTACCAACTGCTCATACGCGGTATCGCACGCGCAGCGACGATATCGCTTTATTTACGAATATGAGTTCTACCGTGGCACGAGTGCTGCAGAAACAGCTCGAAGAATTAACAATGTGTATGGCGCTGGTGTCGCAAAAGAAAACACGGTACGGTTTTGGTTCCAACGTTTTCGTTCTGGAAATTTCGACCTACAGAACAAGCGCCGTGAAAATGAATAATGAAGAATTAAAGGCTATTATAGAAGCGGATCCATCGCAAACCACTTCAGAGTTAGCAGCAGGCTTCGGTGTAAGTGATTTATTTATTTATTTACCAAATAAGACATATACAATTATTCAACTTAATTGAAACAGCATTTAAAACCAATGAGGTTTGTGCAATGCTGCGATACAGTCCTATTCACAGATAATATGGTTATATATAATTATACAAATTAAATGTGTATATAACAGTTAGTTTGTACTTGGTACTATAAAGTTACTTTATACGTTAATTAGGAACAAGATAGATAAGGTACTTAAACATTGTAAAACTGCTTTAATCCACTTAAAGCAAATTGGGAAGATAAAAAAAACTTGAAAGGTGGGTACCTCATGAATTGAGTAAAGCAAACCAGAAAACACGCGTCGACTGCTGCGTTACATTGCTTAACCGACACAATAATGAAGGGATTTTAAATCGGATCATTACTTGTAATGAAAAATGGATCGTTTACGATAGTCGGAAGCGTTCGTCGCAATGGATGTCCCCTGGAGAATCAGCCAAATACTGCCCTAAGCGAAAATTGACTCAGAAAAAGTTACTTGTGAGTGTTTGGTGGACTAGTGCCGGTGTCGTTCACTACAGCTTTCTAAAATCTGGCCAAACGGTTACGGCAGATATCTATTGTCAGCAACTGCAAACCGTGATGGAAGAACTAGCTGCTAAACAACCAAGGCTGGTCAATCGCTCTAGGCCACTGCTGCTTCAGGACAACGCTAGACCACACATTGCACAACAGACGGCCGCAAAACTGGAGGAGCTGCAATAAATTGGAATGTCTGCGACATCCACCCTACTCCCCGGACCTTTCTCCAACAGATTACCATTTTTTTCGGAATTTGGAAAACTTCCTACAAAGAAAAAAACTCTGATGTGGCAGTCCAAACCGCATTCAAAGAATTTATTGACTCTCGTCCCTCCGTTTTTTTAGTAAAGGGATCAACGAACTACCCTTAAGATGGCCAAAATGTATCGATAACAATGGTACCTACATCCTTTGATTAATTTAAATATATTATCCAAAAAAAAATCGACTTTATATTCCTCCCATACAAAACGCCAATTTCATATGTAAGGACCTAATATATTGTTGTATTGGTTTTAAGACAGTTGATATTCCTGTTTAGTAAGTTCCATAGTACAAGTTCCAGTTTTGTCATGTCGAATGATGTTTACGACTCGACGTCAGTTACATGGTGGAAATTTTTGTCTTTTAAATTCCCATCATGCGACATCCATACTTACTAATATTATAAATGCGAAAGTGTGTCTGTCTGTCTGTCTGTTACCTCTTCACGCCCAAACCGCTGAACCGATTTTGCTGAAATTTGGCATGCAGATACTTTGAGTCCTGGGAAAGAACATAGGATACTTTTTATCCCGGAAAAATGTACGGTTCCCGCGCGATAAACGAATTTTGGTGCAACGAAGTTGCGAGCGTCATCAAATCTATGACCTCGTGGCATTACTCATATAAGTTTTCCTCTTTTATTCGTTGATATAACTCTATAGTCAGGGAGCCCTAGAACAATTTTTTTTATTACTATCAAGCTAATTTTTTGTGAGTAGCTTCATTTTGATAAGACGAACAACATTTTTATCTGCGAAAAATTTTGAAACTGGTAGCTAACAGAAATAGAAAGGATTTCATACTTTGACTTGATGGTCCTAAAATATGGATTGTTCTATTTGTAGGACAGTGTTACTCTTAAATTATATAACTATTAACCTATCAATATACAAAAATCAGCTTGTTAGGGTTCCGTTTTAGAGTTCAGTAGTCAACCAAGTTTTGTTGATTACAGAACCCTATAGGCTATAACGGAACCCTAACGAGCTGATTTTTTGTATATTGATAGATTAATAGTCATATAATTTAAGAGTAACATTGTCCTACAAATAAAACAGACCATATTTTAGGACCATCGATTCAAATTATGAAATCCTTTCTATCTCTGTTAGCTACCACTTTCGAGATTTTTCAATCAATCAATCAATCAATCAAGTTATTTTTAGTGAAACTCTTCAAAGGAACTTACAGAAATCCTTCTTCAGGAAATGCTTCTGCTGCTTAACCCAGTCGTCGAGGATCCTCACAGCATCAGCCATCTCCCCGGGCCGGTGCAGCCCCACCCCGCGCCGCACCACCTCCAGGGTGTCGCGGTGGAACTGCAGGTATCCGTGATGAGGGAGAGCCTCCATCGCACGACCGTTTGACTGACGAGACAGACCGCAACTGCCACAACATTAGTAACCTATACTAGTAATAAGTAAGTTATGCACAAACAAACAAATCGAAACAACAACAAATGCGAAAATTAGTCTATTTGTTAAATTTTTTGAATAACTTAATAATTGTAAAATAAGCGTGTTTTTTAGGGCCGCGCCACACCGGAATGGCAGCGGCGCGGCGAGCACTTTCAGTGTCATATGATTTTAAACTTTATCTTCATTATTGTAATACATAGTATCGCTTGAAAGTCTAGCGGCCGCCCGATTTCTCAAGCGGATACTTCGTATTACAAAATTATAATGAAGATAAAATTTTAAATCATAATATTATGACACTGAAAGTGCTCGCCACGCCGCGCCGCTGCCATCCGGTGTGGCGCGGCTCTAAGTGTTTTTTGGACTATTATTATTTTAATAATTAGGTAAAATAAAAACGTATGTCACGGCTTTGTATACACTTTTGGGTTGGATAAAAAATATTAAACGTTACTAGGACATGATTCTGTTGATCACCCGTGCAGCGTAGGAGAAGTAATATAGGCACTAGGTAGCCCCGGATAAAAGGCCGTTATAGGGCACGGCCTTGGGGCGGCAGCGTCCTAGGGGGGCGGAAGCTTCCATAGTGGCCCTATACAGATTACGTACATGGGGCGGCGGAAATAAAGTGGCCTATTCTTATAAAAAAACTATATTTCTACAATCCTCTCGTTCTAAACGAAATAATTTATATTATAATAGATATAAGTAAATTTAATGTTCATTTATTTTGTTTGTTGAAGAACGTAAAATTTTGTGGGGAGTCTGACAGACTCTTAAAAAATATAATTAAGTATTATTATGATTATTTTTTTATTATTTTTAGTTGTACCATGTCATACATTATTTTCGTAGACAGTGAAAATATTTTTAAAATGTAAGTTTAAATATAAATTATTATTTATATGTTTATCCTATGGCATACTTAGGTATCCTGTACGTATTTATGCAAAAAATACCTACCTAAATCGTTTTTTAATTAAAATATGAGGTCTTCATTTCCCTTAATTATCTGGTTTGATTAAAATAATTTTAATAATTCATTAACAAGTTTTTGAAACTAAGGGCAATCAAAATCACGTCGTGTAAAAAGTAGAGTTTTTTTTATTTATTGTTTTGTAACTTTACTAAATTGTGAGTGGTTGACCAAAAAGGGACCCCAAGGTAAATAATTTGATTTCGAGTAAATCGTGTTTGAAGTTTCGTGTAGAAACAAGTTTCGACTCGTTTTAAAACTGCCTCGGTTCACAAAAAAATTCACAAAAATAAAACTACGGCACCTGAAAATATTCTGGTTAGGCCAAAACAAAGCTAAAAAAACCACATTAAAAAAAATTACAAAATAAAAAAAAAACTGTTTCCAATTCCTTCAGGTCCCTTTTTGGTCAACCACTCACAAATAATCTTTCTGGGATAAAATTTTTTATTCGGAAGTTTCACCCAGAATAGGGGCGCGCGCGGCGCGGTGCACCGTTTGCGGCACCGTGTCACGACTCACGGAGTCACGGACCACGGTGCGGGTCGGTGCGGCGTCGTATCGTGGCACGGTGACGGCGCCGCGCCGTGTTTGATGGCTGCTTAGGCTAAGAACTCACGGCGCGGTTATCGCCCGCGCCCGCCGCGGTTGCGGAGCTGCGGTTTTATTTCAGAACTCACGAGACCGCTGATTTGTGCGGGCCCGTAGCCGCCGCGGTCGCGAATCGCGATCACCGCCCGCAAACTCTGCGGGCGATGATCGTAAGACGGGCGGTTTCTACTACGATCGCCTACTACGGCTACCGATCGCCCGCTAAACTATCGCAGAGCGCGCGGGCGCAAACCGCCGAGGCTGCGACGACCGCCGCCCGCCGGTGCAGCGGGAGCCGCAAACAACCGCGCACGCCGCGGGCGAAAAACGCGCCGTGGCCCGTGAGTTTTGCTACAATTTTTTACACACAAAACTGTATTCTACGAAGGCTGCTGGCCCGCAACCGCGGCGGGCGCGGGAAAAAACTGCTCCGTGAGTTCTTAGCCTTAAGGGTCATTTCGTATTGCAACGTGACGCATCGATGCATTTTTTGATGTGTCAGCTTAAAACTGAACTTTATTTACCGCAGAAGAAGGTACACATTGAATTGACAAACTTCCCGCTTGCGGCGTTGAGCTACCTACATAATATTCTAATGTGTCATGTGATCTGACCCTTTTAAGGAAAATTATTTATCTCGCAAAACTTAATTTATGTAGGTTTATGTGATAAATTATGTTTCAGACGCGTTTTTAGGAATTCTGGTAACTTGATATTATACGACAAGAATGAACAACTAAATATAATTATTATGTAGTAAGAGTTAAGACATATTTTATTTATAGATAAATAAATACAGGAAAATAATCTAGTGGTATTATTTAAATACTTAAATATAGTTTTTGAGGCGGTGTTTTTCAAACTTTTTCAATACACGACCCCTTTGACTTTCGTCAGGGTTTTTTACATCGAAACATATATTTTATCAGTGATCACTATTCCGCTGTTGGTGGATCGATTTTCAAAATTATTTTGTTGTTGTGTAGGGTATAATATGAATTTGGTACAATGATTACGAAAGTGGTGATATGATGATGTTATGTATGAGGAATTGAGGGAAATCCTTGAAATGTATTAAAACACCGATTGTGATTATGCATTTGTTTCTAGTACCTAACTGAAAGACATGTTACCAATAAGTGAAATTTCATACGAAGGTGTCCCGAGATCCAAAGACACTAAACAGAACTCCAGAGCGTATAAAGATTAAATATATAAGTTCGGGAATTTCAGTACCGCTTAGATAACTGCAAACATTTACCAATATCTCGCGTATCTATACTCATATTTGAACGGTACATTTTTTTAGCGGAATGTCTAGTAATATTATAATCATTAACACTTAGGCCCGTATAAATAGTCAGTATCTACTCAAGATGCATCTCGGTCTCAACTCTCAAGACACGGTTCAGGCTCTGTGATTGGTTGGCTGTCAAAATTTGGACCAATCACAGAGCCGAACCGCGTCTTGAGACCGGGTCGCATCTTAAGTACTGACTAATAGTCACTTGGTAGTGACGATGTCTTTACATAACATTACTAATATACAAAGTTTACGGTAATTGTAAGTAGGTATTGAGGCAATGATAAAAACCAGCAAAAATAACGCGTAAAGTTAGTAAATCTTATCATATTTTTATGAAAATATAAAGGGTAACATACTTTTACTTGAGGGACTCGTTTTCATAGAGTAGATTAGGTAATATCGAAGTTCAAAATTTTGAAAATTTAAGTTGAGAAAAGGTAAATATCATATGACTCCGAGTCTGAATGGCCAGATAGAAGTATTTTTGTGCAGAAAAAAAATGTTGAACTTTAAAATCTTTACAATTATTTTTTTTTTCCATAGGAAGAACAATTAATTGTATAGATCGATATTTTTTCCTATAGAAGAAATACTTTTTTCAAATATTTCCTCTTCAGAATACATATATTTATATTTCTCCGTTAGCTGTATTATATTGTACAGCTAACGGATACACTGCATATTTTTCCGGATCTTGCTTAGTTTTTTCTATCCTTTTTTTTTCTCCTCTGTAATTTGTGACATCTCATTTTTACGTTATTCTAATGTCTGTAATCATAAGATACCAGTATTATGATTTTGTTGAAATTGAAACAAGTTTTTATAAGGAAATTGAAATAGTCTTAAGCTGTCAAAAAACTTTATGCAATGATATTAATTAATAGTCGTAACTCGTAGTACTCTACAGAACTCGAGAATAGCACATAAAAGTGCATATTTCAGGGCAAAATTAATATATTTTATCATTACCCCGGTCTTTTGACCAGGGATACAGAGGGACCAATTAGATACACGGAAATGATAATTATTGCCTATAATAATTATACATAGCTCATTGTTTATACAAGCTTCAGTTTTGATATTTCATAACATAAATATATAACCCGAGAGCATCAGTTGAACGCAGATTAAAGTTTATGAAAGTATATGAAAAAAAAATTGTTGTTGGTTTTGACTGGTTACAGAAAAAAGTCCGATGCCGTAAAAATTTCGCCTCCGAAGAATCGCCCATAATTAGTTTTTGATGGGCATTCACATACATCTCTTATATAGACACATCTTTATAGACACGTCTCTTATAAAATATTTACAGCCAGCACCTCCTACTTTTTTGTAAGTTGGTTAAAAAGGGCTTTAAAAGGCTTACCTGTAAATCCTGGATCAGCAAGGAACAACCACACGCTGAGAGAAATACGCGCCGAATATACAAGAAGTGTTGCTGGCATTGTTGTCATTACAGATCAATGTTTGAGGGGCTTCATACTGGCGACGGTGTGCTATGCGGCGAGTACGGCGTTGCAACAACTTATTTTAAATAATAAAATAAACAATAATACGATATGTTATTACTATAATGCATTTACGCCAGAGGCAGCACCAGCATTGTCAGTAAACAAAAAGTTTTGTTCGACGTTTGACAACGTTTCTGTCAATATTCTGATATGACGTGTGCAACATGTCGGATTATTTACTGTATATCCAAGTAGCGCCCTCTGCTCCGAGCTTTGCGTAATATTTCATATTAACAAAGTAGACGGGCGAGCGACGTATCACGTGATGCTCTGTCACCATTAAGGTGCGTTTCCACCGGAGCCGAGCTAAGCTGCGTTGCTATGAATGAGTTTTTGAGAATCAACGACATCGCTTCATTTACCTGATTTCGCTCAGCGCAGTTATTCTATTGGATTAGAAACATATTCCTCGCAACGTAGCTTAGCTCAGCTCCGGTGGAAACGCAGCCTGAGATCCAGTCCACACGGCGCGTTGCGTCGACGCAGCGCTGCCGTTTGACACATAGCCGGCCAAACGGGCGCTGCGTCATCGCAGCGTTATTACGAAGTAGTCTTAATGTCAACACCCCCTCCCTCTTCGTCTCGGGGGCTGCTGTCCGTCATGTGTGCGTTGCCACGACGCAGCGCGCCGTGTGAACACCTTGGTTATTTGTACGTAAAACAACGCAGCGGCAGCGCTGCGTTGACGCAACGCTGACGCAGCGCGCTGTGTGGACTGGCTCTTAATTCTTATGCATTGAGTTGTCGCGCGTCCCCGCAACGCAGCAATGAATGCGTACTCCGTTTTGAAGACGCAACGCACCGCAACGCAGTATAGCAATATGTCCTTGCTCTTACAGGTTATACTTTACGGTCGAAGGAGGTCGCTTGTTTGCCCCATATTTAAACCAAACAACTGTAATTAATAACGCATATAACGCGCAAAAATGCATTTAAGCTGGGACTACACGCGCCAGGATTCCGAAATTTTGGGAAAATTCAAAGCACGGAAAATACTTTGCCCATTTTTTTTAAACAATTGGAGCACTTCCCACTCCTATCTTAGAGTGGTGAGGTTCGTAGCAGGTTTCTAGTCCTCAGGGCTAATTCAGATGTAGCTAGACTTGAAGACGTGAATGGATATTGGAATTGGAACCATATTATAACTAACATATTTTTATAACATAAGGACAATCATTTTTTAGGGTTCCGTAGTCAACAAGGAACTCTTATATATTCGGTCTGTCCGTCTGTATGTCTGTCCGTCTGTCTGTCTGTCCGTCCGTCTGTCTGGCCGCGGTTTTGCTCAGATACTATAAAACCTACAAAGCTGTAATTCGGCATGAATGCATATCTTAATGATGTCGACAAAATGGTATAATAAATCTTTGAAAAAAAATATATCTCTGGACAAAGAAGCAACATCTGGGTGAACATTCGATCCATGAGCAACTTTCTGCAGCTTCATTTCATATTCTTTCATCCGGGATTCAAAAAAGTTGCCCAATGTTTCTAGGTTATGTGTATCCATTTTCGGTGACTTCAAAAATTTTATGTATTGAGTGCAAAATTAGTAGGAAAAAGTAGTTGGATAATGAGTATAAGTAAGTTCCACAAACTTTTAACACATAATATCACTTATTAACTTAATTTAACTACAAAAACGAATTAAAAAATACTAAATATTAAAAATATATTATATTTATTAAATATTTACTATATTTTCCGTTGTCTGGTGCCCATAACACAAGTCCTTCAGGTACTTAGCACGGGGCCAGACTGATGTGGCACAGCGTGATAAAAACCTCGATTTTGTTTCACCACGTTTTTCCGGGTCATAAATTTGCATAAAAAATTAATAAAAAAAAACTAATCAAGTAACATTAATTTTGTTTATACCAATTGTCAGTAAATATTATTATTATTATTATTTAAGCTGCAATACTTCCAAAAATATCCCCAAAAAATTTTAGCCCCTAAAAACCCACAATCAGCCTTCAGAAAACAGCCTTCCTCTTCCTCCTCCACAGCACAGCCCTACTTGAAGATGACCATTGTCAGCTCGAAGGGGTCGGTGGAGCGAGCCAAGCGTATCCTGGAGAACATGTTCACTGCGCGCACACAGCGGCCTACAGACTTCGAGCCGAGAGACGTGAGGGAGTATTATGAAGCTTTCAAGAGGCACATGTAAGTCCACAGATCGCAGTTTAAGTTTATTTCAGAAGACGATTATTTTTAAATAAAACTGGTTACATTTAGATAAATTTTTTACTTTTTGTTATTTTTATAATTCGGTTTTTCTTATCATTGTATCTACACCAATTGAAGACGTGAGTGGAAGAATCGAACAAATAACATTTCGTAACATACGGATAATAACTCATTTTTTCCCTAATTATTTTAATAAAACTTGTAACTTATCTACTTCATAACGTAGCTAATATATCTGGCTACACATATAATCAATATTTGTTCTATTTCAAATAATTTTTCTGGCCCTAAAGCCTCCATTTAAGCAAAAAACGGGAAGTTTTTTCATGTTACTTACCTTATTCTTCCACTCACGTCTTGAATTATCACTATCCTGGCCACAAGATATTTTTAAATCTACTCTATTAAAACGAATTCCTTGAGTAAAAGTAGGTCATTTGACCTTTATAAAATTGTCATAAAAATATAAATTACATACGAAAAAGTTGAATTTAAAATTAATCTGGATAATAAGAATGATCGTTTTTCGAAGAAACACCTCATGAAGCCATTGACCACAATGGCTTTTTGTTTTTGTTAGTATTTTCCATTTAATGAATTAGGCAAAACCTAAAGCTCGGTAGGTTACTGATATCATTATTATTTAATATTGTACATGTACTGTAGCTTTACTTATAAAAATTGTAAGGAAGATCTAGTTATTTATAGCTGTATAATCTGGGGACACGGTAGTGTCCCCGCTGAGACGAGCCAAGCGAAGCGCAAGGGAACTACCTACCTTTTCTCGAAGTGTTTCGCTGTTTTTTTGAACCTTTAGAGAATTGGTTTCCGTTGTAGCAGATAGTTCATATTTTTAGGATATGATGTCATCAATAGACTTATTAAGCGTACAAAGTCTCAATTGAGCAACTCTAATATATATAATATATAATAGCAATAAGGTGTTTACTACCCAGCTGACGCCGCAACAGTACCGCATCAACATTAATCGCTGCCACGGCAAACCCGACGACTATGTGCTCGAAAACGCCTACAAGTTCGCCTACAATGTAAGTTACATACTATATCGCAATGAAAGCATACAGTCTTAAAATATATCCTAGTGACTTATTAGTATACATTGTAGCAACCCTCTAATATTTGCGTCACGCGTGTAAATAAAGTGCAAATTTGAAAATAAGAACATTATTAAAATTTTGAAATTTAAATATTATTATACTATACTTACTTAAAAGCAGACCATAGGCATTATAAAGTGACTTTTGCTTTCAAAACCTTCAAGCCTTAACACATGGCGACATTTTGTAGTGATGCAATCGTACGTTTTGCTATCGTGCATCGCATTTGTGTCACGTGTGCTAGGGAACACACACGGCGTTCTAAAGTATCACTACTACATCTTTACAAAAAGTCACCATCTAATCCCACCAGCTAATCCCTTTCGGTGCTCGTGAACGTGATCCTATGTCCTAAAAGGGTTCGTGCTAAAACTTTTCCACCATCTCAGGACTGCTACGGTCTCCGCGTGAAGCGGATCACCAGATCAAAGGTCATCCACTAGGTGGTGGCCATCATGAAGCCTTTCTTCAGCCGAAAGATCGTGGAGCGGCTGCTCTTCCACCAGGCACCGGAGGAGCTGTTGCAATATTACCCCGGGGAATATCTGCTGAAAGACTACGGGGGCAGTGACAAAAGTGTAGAGGAATTGCAGGGTGAGTTTTACCGACTGCGCGTGAGTATTTATTACAATATATAGTTTTACGATTAGTTTCCATTGAACAGAATTACTGTCAAAAGGGCTCATTTGGATAGTACTGAATAGGTGTAATGACGCGACGCTGACCAATGGGTCACCATTAACATAATATGTAAAGCTACATAATAATTAATCACTCGTGCACGAAAAAAATACATTCAATCGTCTTTCAGAGTGGATAGTGGGTCTCCTCTCATCCCCCCAACACCGCGCCCACATGGAGGTGATGTCCCGTGCCACTGTTGACGCGGCACTCTGCCCCGCCATGCACGCCGCCAACATAGACCACGTCGCTGGCACCTTCAGGACACTCAATATTGACTAGAGATACCTTCGGGCAGCT
Source organism: Cyaniris semiargus (assembly GCA_905187585.1). Classification (NCBI taxonomy): domain Eukaryota; kingdom Metazoa; phylum Arthropoda; class Insecta; order Lepidoptera; family Lycaenidae; genus Cyaniris; species Cyaniris semiargus. The sequence goes on from LR994567.1 coordinate 13,169,885, forward strand.
CAATATTCACTAATGATAACGAAGTTTTTAACAAGCGGGAGTGACGCTGCGACACATCGCTTGCACCTCAATGATATTCTCTTAGAGAGTCAATGATAGAGCTACTTTCAACTCAGTAAACTTGGAATGAACTGGGACCATGTAGAATCTGATTATTATTGACAAGGTATTAATGCTAAAAGCTATATTGCTGATGTTGAGGAAGATTATAAAAACCATAAGTGATGACCAGTCAGGTTCAAAGCTCTTAATTGGGAGGAGCTATCGCGGGTGCGAAAGCTGGGGCAAGAGTGGTTGCTGCGAAGGTGGGGTGAGGATCTGGCGCAGACTCGGTACGGAAAACGTACCGCTGAGGCTTTGCGTCCAGTTCTTGCGGCGTGGATGCGCCGCAAGAAGAAACCCCTCACCTTCCGCCTTACACAGGTGCTCACCGGGCACGGGTGCTTCGGTGAGTACCTGTGTAGGGTTGCCAGGAGAGAGCCAACGCCAGCCTGCCATGAATGTGGCGCTGCGGAGGACACGGCCCAGCATACCCTTGAGGTGTGCGATCGTTGGGCCGTGCAGCGCCACGATCTCGTGGCAGTGCTAGGTGGAGACCTCTCGCTCCCGAACATGGTACGCTGCATGCTCGAGAGCGATGAGGCCTGGCAGGTGTGAAACCGTCCTTTCACAGAAAGTCATATTCATCGTGTTCGACGCTTCGCGAACAACAACCCGGGTGAATCAGCCGCCAACATACCTAACATCATAATCAAATTTACACAAAAGCAACGCAAAAATGATATGCTGGCTGCTGTCCGTGCGCGCCGGGGGCTGACCACTGCGGATGCTGGGATGGATAGACCGTCGAAACCCATATACTTCAGCGACCACCTGACTCCATACAATAAACTATTACATAAGCAAGTTCGCCAGCTCGCTGCTGAAAACAACTACAAATACGTTTGGGTGTCTGAATGCAAAATCCTAGTACGTAAAACTGATTCTTCTAAAGTACATTGTATCTCTAATGAATCAGATCTCGCTAAAATTAAATGACTACATATTTTTGTAAATTGCATACTATTCTCGTACAATTTTTTGTTTACATTACAACTTAGTTTGTTAATCGTACTATTTAAGATCGATTTAGATTTTTTCTTTAAATTATTAGCTATTATAGTATCATTATATTTTACACTGTTATAAGTCTTAACACTATAATCATTTTATTGTAAACTGTGTAAGAAATGTTAGTGGAACGTCGACATATTGTACTAGTTATTTAATCATAAAAATAATTCGATAACACTAATCCATCAATTTACTATCAGAACGTGAGGGGTCTACGCACGAAATCACACACATTTTTAAGAGAAGTTCTAAACAACAATTTTGATGTTATATGCATTACAGAGACATGGCTCGCCGACAACTTCTATAACAGCGAATACTTTGATAATCGTTATGAACTTTATCGATGCGACCGTAATAGTTTAGACACAGGTCATAGCCGCGGGGGAGGTGTGTTGACTGTTGATCGCCGTGCGCCGCGAGCTCTGTCCCAGGCGGCGGAGTGACGCGCGCTCGCCGCCCTTATCAGAGGAGGTATGGGTCTCCCTCCCGCTGCGCGATAACAGCCGCATCCCTGCCAGTACGTCTGCCGCGCGATACCTCGAGACATCTAACCGGTATTTACACATTATTTGCACCTATATTCCGCACGGTAATAGACACGAAGCAACTTTATTGTCGCTTTACGATCGAGTAAGCGAATCTATTTTAAGTAACACCAACGATACTTATGTATTAGTAGGTGATTTTAATATAACCCACGCAAGCTGGGAATATAATTATAACTCTAATTCGATGGATATCTGCACTACTGGTAATAAACTAGCTTGTTTAACTGCAGACTTTATGAATCTGTCTTTATTATCTACAAATAACAGTCAACTTAACCATAATAATAGATTATTAGATCTAGTATTTAGTAATGTGACATGTCATATCTTAACATGTGAAAGCCCTCTTGTACCAGAAGACCTCCATCATAAGGCTATCGAGTTTGACATAAAAATAAGTTATTGTTCTCCACTTAAGCAAGCCTCCGTAGTTAAAAGACAATATTTCAGGGCTGACTTTGACTCAATCAAAACGATACTAAGCTCTGTATATCCTCTTATAAAATTATCGAAAGAAAAGTGTAAGTACCACAAAAATGGAAAACCTATGGTAGTCCTCAAGATTACCATTCTTTTTCAAAACTACGTAGCCGTTTAAAAAAATGTCCCTAGATTGCTATCATAACTTTATCAAGTTTTCGGAAGATAATATTAAAAATCACCCCAAGTCCTTCTGGTCATACGTAAAATCAAAAAATGAATCCAATCAAATTCCAGAAAGAATGTTATACAAGGGCCATATACTTTCTTCTAGCGAAATTTGTGATGCCTTTAATATTTTAATTCTGTCTTCATTAGAAACAATCCCGGAATAAATAATAATACACATAATAATATTCTCTCAAATGTTGACATAAATTCTGTAAATATTGATTTTGACACTGTTTTAAAGGAATTAAAATAAGTTAACACTAAAAAGGGAGCTGGATCTGATGGCATCCACCCTATTTTTATCTCAAAATGTGCCGAAGCTCTTGCAAAGCCAGTGACGATTATTTTTCGCACATCAATTATATCAGGTGTTTTTCCTCGCACTTGGAAAAAATCTATCATAACTCCGATTCCCAAGAACAATAAAAAAGATCATATAACAGAATACAGGCCTATCTCTAAGCTTTGCGTCTCAGGTAAGATATTAGAAAAAAATTGTTACCACACAAATTTTACATGTTTTTCGTAATCATATTTCCCAACATCAACATGGTTTTCTTAAATACCGTGTAGACAGTAACATGTTAAATTTTACTGAGTATTTGGTGCAGGCTATGGACAATAACTTGCAGGTGGATGTCGTGTACACCGACTTCTCTAAAGCATTCGATAAAATAAATCACGATATGTTGATCGAAAAGCTTGCGAGAGCCGGTGTGCATGGCAACCTCCTTAGATGGATTAATTCTTATATAAAAAATCGTAGCCAAGCGGTGTATCTTAAAGGTTACTGTTCCCGATTTCTTCCTGTCCCCTCTGGCGTCCCCCAGGGATCCCATTTGGGGCCCTTATTGTTTAGCCTTTACATAAACGACATTGGATTTAATTTTATACATAGTAATCACCTTCTTTACGCTGATGATACGAAAATTTTCATGGTGATAAAATCCATACTGGATTGCTCAAAGCTGCAGAATGATTTATTAAGATTACTCGAATATTGTCGAATCAATCAACTGTTCTTAAATATAGATAAATGCTACATTATATCCTACACACGAAAGACCCACCCAATAAATTTTGACTATACTATTAACAATTCTATTCTTAAGAGAGTTTCGACCATTTCGACCATTAGAGACCTCGGGATAATTATGGATTCTAAATTAACATTTAACAATCACTTCGATCATATTATTAGGCTTTATTCTTCGTATTAGTAAACAATTTTGAGACGTAAATACTCTCAAAATTCTTTATTTTTCCTTCGTATGTTCTATTTTAGATTTTTGTAGTACAGTTTGGAATCCATGTTTTCAAGTACACATTAACCGGATTGAAAATATTCAAAAAAAAATTCTAAAAGCACTTAACTACCGCCTAAATGTTTTCAATGAACCTTATGAAGATACCCTGCGTAGGCACAAATTAACAACTCTTTATGACAGACGTAACATGTCCGACATCACACAACTATATAAAATATTAAACTCACTTACTGATTCACCTACATTATTAGCATATCGTTCAAAGCTCATTCTCGGCTACCTGTGCGACCCTCACGTATTAAACCACTATTTGTTCCCCCGAAACTTTCTAAAACTTATACTCGTAATTCATTTTTATACCGTTCCACTAACAATTATAACAGAAACTTCACCGATATTGATATTTTCAATAATTCTCTTAATAGCCTAAAATTAGTACTTAAACGTACACTGAACATCGTTTGAGTTTTATACTTCTGTAATATTAAGATTTATGAGATAATATGTAACTCGATCGACTAATTTATACAACTTGTATATATTTTTTTTTTTTGTGTATTTTTCAGTTATTCATGGTACCTTGTACGTTTAGCAATATTCCTGTACGTACAGGGTGCAATGAATAGCCATACTCATGCATGTTTTCTAAAATAATAGCATCTTTGGTCTATTGTAAGCTATAGTTTTTAAGTCTATCTTTAATCATATACGCGTCTCTCCAAAATTCACTAAATATTATGTTTCGGCACTATAGGTCTATTGTAAAAAAAAAATTATAAGATATTGTATTACCATTGTATATGACTGTTTGATGCCAAAATAAAGGAAAAAAAAGTGATGCTGCAACACATCGCTTGCAGAAGTTGAATGTCTATCTCTCTCAGAGTGGATAGTGGGTGTGCTCTGATCCCGCCAACACAGTGCTCATTTGGTGGTAATGTCGCGCCGCCATGCACGCCCCTAACTTCAAACACGTCGTTGGCACGGTCAGGGTACTCAATATTGACTAGGGACCATATTATATGGGTGTTTCTACGAAAAATTATTTTCGTCTCATTATCCTGGTCAATTTTTTAAGGTTTTGGTCAGCAATACGTGTTTTATGAAAATATAAAGGTCAAATAACATACTTCTACTGAAGGTAAAATTTAAATAGAGTAGATTTCGAAATATCAAAGTTCAAATATTTTTAGGCCAGGATAATGATAATTGTATGCAGGGATAAAAAGAACAAGAAATAAAAACTTAATCCCAATGAAATCTGTTTTATTTAAAAATAATGTCTTCTGACAAAAACTAATCCATTAATATTATTAAATTTGCTTGTTTAATGAATAATTACTCTTTAGTAAAAATAAAATTAATTTACCAATCATAATGTGAGTGCCGATCTCATTTTTATGGGTTTTCGATAATATTGATATAGTTAAAATATTCTTTAGAGTTGGTTATTAATTTATTAGTTATTATTACCAACTCCAAATGCGTCAAGCCGACCTCGTCAAATACCAGTCGTCGGTGCCTGCGAGCTACTAACGCAGTGACGCTGACGAATAAATACCTGACTACTATTTCGTATAAAATATTAATTTTTATTGAGACAATAAATGTGTTTAATCTGAAATTATACTAATTTTATTTAAAGTGTGACCAATTCGATGGCGCAATGAAAACTGAGCTAGTATTCAAAAAAAGGCCAAGTGCGAGTTGGAATCGCCCATGAAGGGTTCCGTAGCAGCAATAAAGTTTATTTTATGAAATTAAAAGGTTTTTGATTTATTTTTATATTTCAGTTGATTTAATGAAAGTTAAATTAAGGTTTACCATTTATGACGTAGACAAAAAAAACTACTTGCTAGATCTCGTTGAAACCAAGTTTCGTTGGTAGTTTTTATAGTAATGTACATCATATTATATTTTTTATAGACTTATCATGCCCCTAATTTAAAAGTTAGAGGGGGGAGGACACACATTTCACAACCTTGGAAGAGTCTCTCTCGCAAACAATTCAGGTTAGAAAAAAATCATATCAGAAACCTCAATATGATTTTTGAAAACCTATCAATATATGTATACCCCACACGTATAGGTTAGAAGAAAAAAAAAATTTTTTTTGTTTCAGTTGTACCCCTAAAATTTTTAATAATTTTTCCATTTTTGTATCAAAATCTTAATGCGGTTCACAGACTACATCTACTTACCAAGTTTCAATAGTATAGCTATAGCTCTTATAGTTTCGGAGAAAAGTGGCTGTGACATACGGACGGACAGACAGACAGACAGACAGACATAACGAAACTATAAGGGTTCCTTTTTTGCCATTTGGCTACGGAACCCTAAAAACATAGTTTTCAACTTTAGTTTTCACATTTTGTTCCATCGGCGGGATTCGAACCCGCGACCCCGGCTTGAGCTACCACGCGCACAACCATTGAGCCACAGAGATCACCATTCAAGTGGCATTTTTATTGCACAAAAACATACCTTGATTATATTTTTGTAGCAGACCTAAACAACATTAATTATAAACAAGTTTACTCAATACCTACCTGTGATCATATTATAATCGACACAACATCGGTTCGACGCATTTTAGAGGTGGAATTTAATACGATTAAACAACTTTAGGTCGAACAAGAAACGCTTTATGTATACGAAGAAAATTTGAAAGAAGTTCCTGCAGAAGACAAGTTTAGGACAACTTTTGTTGAAGAATTTAAGAAGACGAACAAGAACCACGCTCTGACTAGTAGACGAACTTAGAAAATAGTTTCTGCAGTGGAGTCTACAACTTTGGTGGTTTAGATTAATGTGAAAAAGAAGAAGGCTTTGCCCGGTAGACGAATTATTAAGTTTCCAAACAAAACTGACAAATCTACGTCAGTGCGTAAGGAACGAATACCACCAAAGCTAAAAGGAGTTACAACAGAAATGGAATCTACAATTTCAGTGGACGAATCGGGAGGGGCAAAAACCACCATGAAAGACCCGAACGTGGTTCGTCATCTCATCCGTCCAGACACTTTGGAGGCTGTCAGACGGGAGATCTTCATGGGGATGCCCGGGGAGATGATGGAGGCCGTCAGGATCCTGGACGAATGGGTGCACCAGCAGCCGCATTTTATTGAGAAGAATATTCGTGAGTGTTATTTTTTTTTTGCTTTTTTTTCTAATGTTAGGGTGTTTTTGAGGCAAAAGAATTAGTGACTAATAATGCTACCAATTTAAATGTCCAAGTCAAAAAACTTGCGAATTGCGACAAAGGAATGGGTAAGTACCATCAAGGAAATTGATTCCTAGGCAGTTGACGGACCTACGTCAGCTGGTTGGCTTATGTCAATTCAATGTTAGGTGTGATCGGTCGGATGGGTTTGACTTAACGCCACCAAATTACTTAGGTCCGCCATCTGCCTAGGAATCAACTTCTCTGATAGTACATTCATTTGGTCGACTTTTTTATGTTTGTTTACATTTTGATAATGAATTGAAATGCATTTACTATACAAAGGTGATTATATTTACGTAAACTGTTTAGCCGATTCGTGGTGATTGTTTGTTATCGAAATTCTGTGTTGGGTACGATTAATGTGACAAATCTCATCGGTACGGTTGTGACCAATGATATTCTACATATTATACAGATCTGTTACGTTCATACTATTTTCCGGCTTAAATCTCTTCCGAACAATTAACACAAATTCAAAATTGCACACATTGACAAATTTGACAGATAAGTGAAACAAAAGATACGAAATGCCATTTACATAAAAGAGTCGGTTCTAGTTTTAAACGTCGAACTGCAAAGTTTCTTGTGCGTAGAGAGTAACATAAATAGTCGCAGAGTGGACACTTGATACAAAAGTATTAATAGGTAAGAAATGAAACAACTTATGTAAGAGTTAATCATATTTATGGAAAATTTGAATATTGAAATAATTAATAATGATTTAATTTATTTCTTTTCTGTCTCTTTGATGGTATCCAGTCTGATTCGCTTCTTTGTTTACGAACGATAATTGCTATCCAATCTTGCAGTTTCACCTGATCACTTAGGAAACCTAAAAAAACAGTACAGTACAGTTTCATATGACATTTCATATGACCGCTTATGTAGATTTTTGATTTCACATAACATTATAGTTTAAAGGTCAGTTCACAGCGAACTGAATCGAGGCAATCAGCGATACAAAATGCAAAAGTCGCTGTTGTCGTAGTTAACTTGGCGGTCCCCCGACACACCGTAACAACAATTATGGACTAAAATATTACTTTACACTTAGGAATTATTTAAACTTAAAGTCAGTAAATATTATTTCATTACTTTTTAAAGTTGTTTGGCGTGGGTTTTTTTAAATTTCTTAATTTATTAACCATTTAATTTCGATTTTAGACATCCTTGTATATCGTCCACAACGGCCTTGTAGACTTCAAGATCATCACTAATTTAAAGTTATTTTTTCCTCTTAAACGTGTTTACATACGCAGTAAATCATTTATCATAACAATAGGTACCTTTGATTTACCCTACATTTTTCCGAGTTATCTTTTCCGGTGTTCAAAGTGTCTCCATTCTTCATACTTTTCATCTAAATTTGCAGAGCATATTGCACTATAGCTGTAGCAATTTTTGCCTATATTAGGTTTCAAGACTTACAGACAGACGGACTGACTTATCCATTATAGGTAATATTATAAATCCGAAAGTGTTTCGGTTTGTCTGTCTGTTATCTCTTTATGCATAAACGCCTTGGCTTAAAATTTGGTATGGAGCTTGAGTCCTAGGAAATTACATAGAATACTTTTTATCCCGAGACAATGTATAGTACGGGGTTCCGAGGACAATTTTTTTTTATTAGTATCAAGCTAATTTTTTTGTGAGTAGCTTCATTTTGACAAGACGAACAACAATTTTATTTGCGAAAAATCTCGAAAGTGGTAGCTAACAGAGATAGAAAGGATTTCATACTTTGATTTGATGGTCCCAAAATATGGATTGTTCTATTTGTAGGACAATGTTACTCTTAAATTATATAACTAATAACCTATCAATATAAAAAAAAACAGCTGGTTAGGGGGGTTCTGTAATCAACAAAACTTGGTTGACTACGGAACCCTAAAACAGGTAGGTTCCTGCGCGATAAACAAAATTCTGAACAACGAAGTTTCTGCCAACAGACGCCATCAAGTGTTATAAATTATAATACAGGTGCAATTAAACCTTCCGGCCAAATTTCGATACATTGATCCTCTACACTAATATTATAAAGAGGAAAACTTTGTTTGTTTGTTTGTTTAATTGTAAATTGTAATGAATAGGCTCAAAAACTACTGGACCGATTTTAAAAATTCTTTCACAATTCGAAAGCTACATTATCCACGAGTAACATAGGCTAAATTTTATGTAGGAAAAAATAGGGTTTCGTAAGATATTTGGATTTTTCGGACACAAGGTGTAAAAATCAACCAGAAAAGTTATTTATTATGCGTACGCTGCCTAAACTATAAAAAATAGAACCATAAAATGTTCTAATTAATTGTAGATCTTATAAATATCTACAATAATTATTTTTTTTAATCTTTAATTTTTTTTTTGACTTCATTTAAACGCGTTTATTTTACTCATGCTATTGATCCTTATCAAAATAAATTATTTCATCACTAAGCACAGTTTATGTAGATAATATTTGGTCTTTGAATGATTAAAATTGGGCGTTTGGTTTTGAAGTTATGGCGAAATTAAAATATTACGATTTCTGCTGCACGGCCCGTTGTGAAGTGGGCGTCACCAAGGCGGGGGTGCGCGTGCGGGAGGGAGTTTAGATCTATTAGTAAATGATGATTTAAATAATACTTAATTATTCACTAAATCTAAATAATATATAAAAGTCAAAAGGTCAAAGCACAGCCCAAACCACTGGACGGATCGGGCTGAAATTTGGCATGCAGGTAGATGTTGTGACGTAGGCATCCGCTAAGAAAAGATTTTGATCAATTCTAGCCCCAAGGGATAAAATAGAGGATATACCGATCGGGCTAAGACTTTGATACCTAAATAATAATAATACTTCTTAACGCGAGCGAAGCCGCGGGCAAAAGCTAGTTAAAAATAAAAATACACGTATTTTTTCTTTTATAATCACTCAGTACTAAAATGTTGAGAATTATAGCTTCCGAAAGTTTTCCTAAAAAACACCGCAATTAATGGACAGTGGACACTGCGCGTCACCGGCGCCCGCGTCATCCCCCGCGTCACCCCCGCTCTACCCACTGCCGCAAAGTGACCGTTCTGCAACGATTTTATGTGGGATAAAATATTATTTAATTGTAAAAAAATTAACACCCCATTTTTTTTTTCGGTTAAATGGACTCTCCTAATGATACCTAAGCCCTAAAAAAATTTAGCAGGTAGGTTTAATTGCACCCTGTATAATAATTTACTACTATTGCATAGCTTTTATAGCGGGCCTTGAGCGCGGCGAGTGGCGACCGAATCAAGAAATTCCGTTACTAAAAAAAACCTAACAACTCCCACACCGAACGGTGTGCCGCTGTGACGTACTGCGTACATCTTCGGCTCGACGTTTGTGTGCGTGCGATTAAACGTATGCGGATTATAATTGCATTGCAGTTTTGGGTGATTCTTCGGAAAACTATTCTTCGTCTCATTACCATGGTCAATTTTAAACGTTACTTTTTTTACTGGAATTCATATTTTTATGATAATATAAAGGTCAAATAACCTACTTATACTTAAGGGACTCGTTTTCATAGAGAAGATTTAGTAATATCGAAGTTCAAAAATGTTGTGGCTAGGGTAATGATAATTGCATATATGGTAATTATAAAAGTAACAAAAAATTTAAAAAATATCTAAATAAAATATTTTTATTTAAAAATAATCGTCTTCTGACAAAAACTATAACATTTGTTATAGTTTTTGTAGCATAACATTTATTTTATATGTTTGAAAACGACTTACATTCCTTGTATCATCCTAAAAAATAATAAAGTAACTTGTGATTATAGTACTCTTAGAAACCAGTCTTAGTTCAGTCTTGATAATTTAAAATTCATTTGCATACAAAACGTTTGATTTAAATTCATACAAAGTGATTTTTTCTTATATATGAATATTATAAAAGGGAAAGTATGTCTGTCTGTTACTACTTCTCGCCCAAATCACTGAGCAGATATTTTTTTTAAATTCGGTATGGAGCTACTTTGAGTCCTGGGAAAGTACGCAGGATAGTTTTTATCCCGAAAAAAATGTACGGTTCCCACTAGATAAACGGATTTTGGCGCAATAGAGTTATGGGCGTCATCTAGTAGTAAAATAGCACGATTATCAAAAGAAAAATCAAAAGAAGTATTTGTTTGGTTTTGTACAAGAAGTTGAGTTTAAGTAATTCTCAAAATTATTTTTTGTTTCCATGGTCTTTTTTTACTGAAATAGAAGTCAGTAGCAAACATTAGCAACTTGAATAATTTTTTTCTTCTTTTTTTGTTCTGAGACTTCTTAAAGTAAAAGATTTTATGACTCCGAGTCTGAATGGCCAGTTTGAATTGTTTTATGTGGAGAAAAAAATGTAGAATCTTAAAATCTTCACAATCATTTTTTTTCTATAGGAAGAAGAATCCTTTCTGTAGATCGATGTTTTTTTCCTACAGAATAAACACTTTCTTCAAATATTTCCTCCTTCTCTTCAAAATACATATATTTTATTTCTCCGTTAGCTATATTATATACACTGCATGCTTTTCCTGATCTTGCTTAGTTTTTTCAAATAGTTCAGATGAAGCATTTAACAAATTGTTTAAGATGATAAGAACTCAATTTAATACTGTATTTACTCCTAGAACGGTTAGAAACAGCCATAAAAATAATAATTTTACAGTATGGGCAACTACAGGAATTAAAATAACCAGGCAAAGATTATATGAATTGTATGATGAAAAATGCATGAATACTAGTGATAAATTCAAAACATATGTAAAAAATTATTCAAAGATTTTTAAAAAAGTTTGCAAAGCCGCTAAGGCTATTCACATTAGGAATCAAATTAAAAATTCGAAAAATAAAATTAAAACTACTTGGAAAGTAATAGCTGGTGAGACTGGAAATGTCACCTGTCGTAGCACTGATTTTGAAATTTATTTTAAAAATAAAAAGATTACCAATGATCATGAGGTTGCGACGGTCTTCGAAAAATTTTTTGCTGACATTCCGGTCTCAACAACGAAAAATTTAAACTCCTCACCTGCAGCTGCTAAAAACTACTCAGAGACAATGTAAAGGAATGTTATGTCAATTTTAGGTTTAGAGAGATTGTCCCCAAAGATATCATTGATACTTTTAAATTAATAAATATTAAAGATACTACTGATCTCTGGGGCATGTCTACTAAAATTATCAAATCGATAATTGACATCATAGCTCCTCATCTATCAATGATTTTTAATGACTGCATAAGGAGTGGTATTTTTCCTGACTTAATGAAGCACAGTAAGGTTGTACCTTTATTTAAAACGGGGCTTAAATCTGATCCCACAAATTATAGGCCTATATCGATTCTACCGACTCTAAGTAAAATATTTGAAAAAAATAATTTTAAATCAGTTACTATTATATTTTAACTTAAATAATTTATTACACAATAATCAATATGGTTTTACTAAGGGTCGATCCACAACGGATGCTGGTATAGGTCTTCTTTATAGTATATTTGAAGCATGGGAGGACTCGCAGGATGCTCTAGGGGTTTTTTTGCGACCTCTCCAAGGCTTTTAACTGTGTTAAGCATGCTACATTGATCAGGAAATTGCACCACTATGGCATTAGGGACTCAGCACTCAACCTTTTGACATCTTGCCTCAAAAATAGAACTCAAAGGGTTGACATTAATAGTAAAAGGTCGAATGGGACCAAAATAGAATTAGGCGTCCCACAGAGATCCATTTTAGGTCCATTTCTTTTTCTCATCTACATAAACGACTTACCTTATTTTGTTAAGGATAATGATAATGAGATAGTACTTTTTTTCTGATGACACTTCACTTATTTTTAAAGTGAAGCGACAACATTCAAATTACGACGAGGTAAATAGTGCTCTCTCAAAAATAGTACATTGGTTTAACGTTAATAATTTACTTCTAAATTCTAAAAAAACTAAATGTGTAAAATTTACTTTGCCCAACGTTAGGCAAGTTAAAATCAATATACTATTAAATGATGAGAAGATGGATTTGGTGGACACCACTGTATTCTTAGGCATTACACTAGATAGTAAACTATAGTGGGGTCCTCATATTGCTAATCTTGCAGATAGGCTCAGTTCTGCAGCATACGCAGTCAGAAAAATACGGGAAATTTCTGACGAAGACACAGCAAGACTAGTTTATTTCAGTTATTTTCATAGTAGAATGTCGTATGGCATCCTCTTATGGGGAAACGCTGCCGACATTAATACGATTTTAGTGCTGCAGAAGCGAGCTATATGTTCAATTTATAAAATGTCAGCTTTTGAATCTCTGAGAGAAAAGTTTAAAGAAATTGGTATTCTAACTGTTGCTTCTCAATACATTTTGGATAATGTATTATATGTTAGAAAGAATCTTAGTAAATTTACAACCAAAAGTGACAGTCACGGAAGAAATACTAGAAATAAGTACAAACTAGAAATACCGGTGATCAGACTGGGTAAAGTTAGTAAATCTTTTAAAAGTTGCAATGTATACGCCTTTACAATAAAATCCCAAAAAACGTTCAAAATCTCTCCATTAATAAATTTAAAAAAGTAGTCAAAGAGCGTTTGTGTGCCAAAGCCTATTATAAGGTCAATGATTTCATAAACGATGGCACATCTTGGGAGTAGGATGGCTGCTTGCAAGGCTGCTTCTACATTATTTTATGACTTACAATAATTATGTATGTATGTTGACATTGTATAATTCTAAGTTACAGCATTGTAAACTTTACTTTAAAAGATTAATTTTTTTCTCACTTTTTTTGATAAATAAAGTGGGCCCCGTGCGAGTTTCTTACGCCGGTTCTTCCGCCGGGTTAGTTCCCGAACCGGTGGTAGGCATCATGTAGACTTTCAGAAAATATTTGCAAAAATTTATTCTGAATAAAAAAATTTGAGTTTGAGTTTGAGTTTTCTATTCTTTTTTTATTTTTTTTTTCTCTTCTGTAATTTGTGACATCGTTTTTACATTATTCTAATGTCTGTAATCACAAGTTACAAACAAGTTTTTATAAGGAAATTTAAAAGAGTCTTAAGAATTAAAAAAACATTATGCAAGGTTATTCAATCGTCGTAGTACTCTACAGAACTCGTGAATCGCACATAAAAGTGCATATTTCAGGACAAAATTAATATATTTTATCATTATCCTGGTCTTTTGACCAGGGTAATGAGACCCACGGAAATTAAAATTATGCCTATAATTATGCATAGCTCATAATTCTTACAAGCATCAGTTTTGATATTTTATAATATAAATATGTAGGTAACCCAAGAGCATCAGTTGACACGCAGATTAAAGTTTTGAAATAGTAAAATAAGCTCGATATAGTAGACACATAAATGATAAACTACGCGAACCAAACATAGGGTAATGATATATTTACCTTCCAAACACCTGGATAGAAATCAATTAGCCGCACATCCGCCTGATAGCTTCTTTCACATATGACTGGCTTGCCAGCATGCGGTAAGATACACTCCCATTGTTTTTACCAGAAAAGTTATGATCAATCACAACTTGTGCCACAGGAATTATAACTTTACGTTGGACACTCTTTTCTTATTTATTTATAAGTACTGTAATGTAGCCATGCCTACTGTATTTATTTTTTATTACAGGTAAACTAATGTGATTTCGTTATAATTTTATTTTGCATTGATTTGTCAAACAGGAAATGAATTATAGACGTTTTTGTTGAAGAAAATGGCAAGAGGACGCTCCATGGTAATGAGAAGAACGGACTTTAAGATTTTTTTTCCTATACTGAAACTACAATTATTAAAAAAAGACAGTTGTTTCTGTTGGTAGACACAGAGCTCAAGTATTTGAAAAAAATATTTTTATTGTTTGCTTTTCCCTGGTTACAGAATAAAGTCCGTTGCCGTCAAAAATTTCGCCTCCGAAGAAATGCCCTTTTACCGTGGCAGTCCCCTAGTACCACACGAATTTTTTTTTTCATTAAAATCGATGGAATAAAACCTTAAAAGTCCTAACTATTTTGCCTTTACATTCGTGAATCGTGCCCGATCCTCGAAATCTCCTTATAACCTAACCTAACCTTAAATAAACCATCTTTCTCAGCTCTCTCCTACCTGGAGATGACGATCGTCAGCTCGAAGGGTTCGGTAGAACGAGCTAAGCACATCCTGGAGAACATGTACTTTGCGCGCACACTGCGGCCGGCAGACTTCGAGCCGAGAGACGTGAAGGAGTATTATGATGTCATCAAAGGACAGATGTAAGTTGTAGTTTTTTCACCTTTAGGGTCAGTTTATATTTATGGTGATGCGTCGATGCATCATGCAGTCAGCAATGCATTTTTAAATCAATAAATAATTCTCCCAGAAAACGTCCAATATCTTTCAATTAATAAATGTAAAAAAGTTGTTAAAGAACGTTTTTGTGTGCTAAGGCTTATTATTAGAAGGTGACTGATTTTCTCAATGATAGCACACCTTGGGAAAAATAAGCTGACAGACAATAGGCCGCTTCTATATAAATGTAACACATTTTTACATGCTTAAAATTAGTTTAAGCTATTATTGTAATTTTCCACCTTTTTGGTAAAAGGTGGCCCCGTGCGAGTTTCTTACGCCGGTTCTTCTCGCCGGGTTAGATCCCGAACCGGTGGTAGGCCTCATGTAGACGTTCTAAAAGTGTTAACTTTGTTAACCTATTTAGAAATAAATATTTTGATTTTGATTTTTGATCTGATTCTGATCATTTTCAGAGCCTAAACAACTACCATGACAAATTGCTGTTTTGTTCAAAACGCGCTCTAAAGTTTTTAAGTGAATAAGTGACCATTAAGTAACTCAGAAAGTTTCGCCTGTATCATACTAGTGTGGAATACATTTTCGTACATAAAGTTTAGATTCGAATCTTCTAATATGTTAGCTCCTATTAGTAGTAATACCAAATTTCACATCAATCCGCTCAGTAATTTATGCTTAAAAGACTATATTACGCTTCAAAGATCCACCCATGCTAACAAACTTTCAAATCATTAATTAGGTTTCATTAATATGCAACACGCAAGTGGTTAAATTTTTTTAATTCTAAATAATTGATTTATGCTTTAACCGAAACTCTCTAGATCAGGGGTTCCCAATCTTTTTCACCCTGCGGCGCAGTTGCAACTTGCACGTTAATATTGTGCCCTACTCTACCTAGCTATTAGAAAAAGATGCATAAAAATGCTTTTTTAATATGATAGATGCATAAAAATTAATATTATAATTTGATTTTTTTGATATTTGTGGTTTCGGATAAGGATGGAGGATAAGAATAAGAAAAGTTTATTTTGCACATCACACAACACAATATTTACAAAGGACGAAAGAACAAGGACACAAACAATTATTTTTACATTATATTGTGTGATGCCAAAAATGGACCCCAGCTCAGCTCAGCGAGTTGCTGCACTGATTTTCTGCTGGGACCAAGTCGTGACATCACAATAATATAGTTTGGGCAATACAAACAGAAACAAGGAGCATACTAAATTAATAAACTTAAATACCAAATAAATAAAATAAAATAAGTAAATAAAAGATAATTATACTATGTGCCTCACATTAGGAGAAAAAAAAACTGTCAATTGACTAAAAAATCTATGACGTTTGATGTCTCGAACAAAGATTATTATAAACATGCCTGTGATTATAAAACTGTAACGTGGTTTTATACGTGGCATAAAAATGGCTCTTAAAATATGATATTACCGCTTAATTTAACAATAACAATTAAACTGAGGAGTGAGGAACAGGCGTATAACTATATACAGACTACAGCGATCGTGGAACAAATGGGTTAAGATTGCTCATGGCTGTCCCGCATTCCGACCATGGACCAACCCTACACCACCACCAGGGGTGCATCCATCAACTCACGGCGCCCCTCTTACCTTTCCACGGCACACCAGGGCGCCGCGGCGCACAAAAATCAAAAATCAAAATCAAAATATTTATTTCTAAATAGGTTAACAAAGTTAACACTTTTAGAACGTCGCGTCTACATGAGGCCTACCACCGGTTCGGGAACTAACCCGGCGAAAAGAACCGGCGTAAGAAACTCGCTCGGGGCCATCTCGAGGCCATCTTTTACTAAAAAGATGAAAAATTACAATAGTAACTTGAACTAATTTACAAAAAGTATGAAAAAATGTGTTGTATTTATATAGAAGCAGCTTACAGTCAGTCAGCTTATTTTTCCCAGGGTGTACTATCATTGAGACAATCAGTTATAATAAGCGTGCTAGACACAAACGTTCTTTAACAACTTTTTTAAATTTATTAACTGAAAGATTTTGGATGTTTTCTGGGATTTTATTACATAGACGTATACATTGACCTTTGAAAGATTTGCTCACTTTGCTAAGCCTGGTAATTGGTATATCTAACTTGTGCTTATTTCTAGTGTTCCTGCAGTGAATGTCACTTTTCGTTTTAAAATTATTTACATTTTTTCTCACGTATTTCCATGTTATTGTCCAAAATGTATTGAGAGATTACGGTCAGAATTCTTATTTCTTTAAACTTTTCCCTGAGAAATTCAAAGGATGACATTTTATAAATAGATCGTATAGCTCGCTTCTGCAGCACAAATATTGTGTTAATATCAGCAGCACTTCCCTATAATAGAATGCCGTAAGACATTCTACTATGAAAATAACTATAATAAACTAATTTTGCCGTATCTTCATCACAAATTTCTCTAATTTTTTTGACTACATATGCTGCGGAACTGAGCTTATCGGCTAGTTTGGCAATATGAGGACCCCACTGCAGTTTATAATCTAGTGTTACTCCTAAAAACGCAGTAGTGTTAACAAGAATCATTATCTCATCATTTAATAGCAAATTGGTTTGCACTTGTTTAACATTTGGCAAGATAAATCTTAAACATTTTGTTTTATTAGAATTTAGAAGTAAGTTATTTACATTAAACCAATTTACTATTTTTGAGAGAGCACAAATTACCTCGTCATAAGTCGACTGTTGTCGCTTCACTTTAAAAATAAGTGAAGTGTCATCAGCAAAAAGTACTATCTCGTTATCATTATCCTTAACTAGATAAGGTAAGTCATTTGTGTAGATGAGAAAAAGAAACGGGCCCAAAATGGATCCCTGTGGGACACCTAATTCTATTTTGGTCCCAGTGGACCTTTTACTATTGACATGCACCCTTTGAGTCCTGTTCCTCAAATAAGATGTCAAAAGGTTGAGTGCCGAGTCCCTTATGCCATAGTGGTGTAGTTTCCCGATCAATGTAGCATGATCAACACAATCAAAGGCCTTAGAGAGGTCGAAAAATACACCTAAGACATCCCGCGACTCCTCCCAGGCTTCAAATATACTACAAAGAAGACCTATACCAGCATCCGTAGTGGAACAACCCTTAGTAAAACCGTATTGATTATTATGCAATAAATTCAAATTCTTTATTAAAAGCATACAATTATATACAATAGTATAAAAGCTAGGTAGCGTACATCACGTCGTCTAATCCCATGCTAAGTAAAAACTTGTGTTATGGCAAAATTATTGGAGTTAAAATGTACTAATAATTATTATTGATATAAAATATTTTTTTCGAATATTTTACTAAAAGTCGGTAGAATAGATATAGGTCTATAATTTGTCGGATCAGATTTAATTCCGGCTTTGAATAAACCTTGATATGCTTCATTAAATCAGGAAAGACCATTCTTTATACAGTCATTAAAAATATTGACCAGATAAGGAGCTACGATGTCATTTATTGATTTAATAATCTAAGTAGACAGACCCCAAAGATCAGTTGTATGTTGTTGTTGATGGTCAATAATTTAAAGGTGTTAATAACATAATTAGAATCAATTTCTCTAAACTTAAAATTGACATCACATTCCTTTACATACTCTCTGAGTAATTTTTCAGCCTCTGCAGGCGAAGAATTGAAATTTTTTGTTGTTGAGACCGTAAAAAACTTTTCAAAAACCGCCGCAACTTCTATGTCAGTAGTAATTTTTTTATTTTCAAAATAAAGTTCAAAATCCGAGTTACGACAGGTGACGTTTCTGAGGCCTTAGTGCGAGTTTTATTCGATCATACGCATCGAGCACGTTAACGCGAATTTATATGGGATCAAAGTAGCGCCATCTACTGGCTAACGTGGATACTGCTTTGATCCCATATAAATTCGCGTTTACGCGATCGATGCGTATGATCGAATAAAACTCGCACTAACCCCTCCGGTCTCAGCTATAACTTTCCATGTTGCTTTTACTTTATTTGTCGAATTCTTTGTACAGTTTGGGAACCCCTGCTCTAGATTATAGAACCTACAACTTACCTTGATTCGTATAATTTGTTACCAGCAACGAGGTGTTCACTACGAACCTGACGCCGCAGCAGCACCGCATCTACATCAACCGCTGCTATGGCAAACCCGCCGAACGTGTGCTCGACAACACCTACAAGTTTGCCTACAATGTGAGAAAATACATACAATATTTGTAATTTGAGGGAATATACCCAGTAAGTAATTAAAAGAAACCTCAAGACCTATATCAAGTTGTAGTAGTGGTTCCTATAGTCACTACGTATTTCATTTCTTTTTTTTTATTATTTAAAATTATTCTGCTTAAGGTATGCAAAGCCTGTGCGTCCGACACACTTAAAAAAGTGCATATTAGACTGCCTTCACATTAAGTCGCGCTGCTGCCGCACTACTCGCGACTTTAAATGTGAAGGCAGCCTTATAGCGTTCTAAATTCGAACTGAGGCGTTGAAAATAAGAACATCGTTTACAATTTTGTTATTCTGACTGCGTGTTCCAATTTTAAAGAATATTTATTATTTTGTAAAAAGTTAATTAAAGTATAATAATGTTACACTGTAATCATAAGCATTTTAGGTGACTGTTTATTTCAAACCATTACCCTGTGTTGAGTAAAGGCACAGAACTGAGAATACATATTAGTACAAGGTAAAGGCTAAAGCCCGCTCCACATTCCCGGCAAAACTACACGAGACTTGCCGAATACGAGAGTGTAGAGTGAATATTCGTCTATATTCGTATTGTCTCGTGTATATTTGCCTTCTATCCGTTCGATGTCGGTACATCAAAGGGTTCTCGGATAGTTTCGTTAAGTTTTGTGTTCATGCAAAACTATCTCTCCACATTCCCGCTGTCGCTCGGGCCAGTCGGCGGCCAGTCACCAACTCACCATATTGAATGCACGTAATTTTTTAAAAAATGTCGGTAAATTGGACACACGAACTGGAGTTATCGTTTTTAGAACAATTATTATTATCAATGTTATCCTAATATAATAATAATAGTAATAATATACGTACAAAAGGGCCAAAAAAATCACGTTTGTTGTATGGGAGCCCCCTTAAATATTAACTTTATTTTTAGTGTTAATTGTTGTTATAGCGGCACCAGAAATACACAATCTCTGAAAATTTCAGAAGTCTAGCTATAGCCGTTCTTGGGTTACAGCCTGGAGACAGACAGACGAACAGACAGACGAACAGACAGACGGACAGACAGACTGACAGACATCGAAGTCTCAGTCCTGTTTTTACCCTTTGGATACGGAACCCTAAAAAGGACTCCTTGATGACTACGTTCAGGATTTTCTGTTACGATGTTTGGCGGTCATCCACTACCTACGGTTTTTTCCAGCGTATTTTAGGTAGGTACTCTTCTTTCATGAATCACCAAGCTATAATATGCTGCAGCGAATCCTACAGTAGCATACATAATATTCTGGAGACGTCCATGTCGTACGAAGGTCTATTTTGAACTGAGCCAATCGAGAATGTAGAGAGCCGCTCTCGTGTGCTCTCGCCAAACAAAAGTTTTGTCAAAAGTTTTGTGTTTCGGCAAAACTCGAGAATGTGGAGCCCGCTTAAAAATTGTTGATTGATTATTATCTATTGCTGACTGTCAGGTGGTGGACTACCTCAAGGTGCATGACTACCACAGCGGCATGGTGTCAGTATTCGACATGACGGACCTCGACCTGCAGTACACCCTCACACACATGAACTTCGTCGCGTTCAAGACCAGCCTCTTCACGTTTCTGGTTGGTATTCAGCTACACATCATTATCCACTAGTTGATTGTTGATACAACAACTTCATACCAAAATCAGGCAGCCAATACATATGTACGTTTATCGCGGAGGAACCATTTTTTTTAGATAAAATCTTAAAACTATTACATGTCTACTCCCGGGGCTCCTTGTATCTCCATACCAAAATCGGTTCAGCGATTTGGGCGTGAAGAGGTAACAGACAGTGTTCGCGCGCAAAATTTAAGCGCATCACAGACGGTGAAGATACTATAATATTTTATCTTAAGATGCCCAAATATAAAATATTATAGTATCTTAGGCTATCACACACGGCTAAGATACGATATTATTAAAAATCTGTTCATTTCCTTACGAGTCTGCGTTGGTGCCACACGTATTCCTTGTTAGAGTTCTATATACAGGGTGATTGACTATGAGTGATACTGCCTTACTTCTTGATTTGTAAGACAGCTCCTCAGACGATGATTCTGATATAGAATGTGAAATGCAGATTGCAATAGCACATTCTAAAAGGAGAAACATTTAAATAGAGCCTCACATAAAGAAGAGAAAAACCTGCGGTGAATTTAACCTTTATCAAGATCTGTCAACGAAGAAGTTATAAGAGTATTTTAGAAATTCAAGAGAAACATTCATTTCGAATCACGATTTGATTAGGGAAGATATAAAAAAGCAAAATACAAACATGCGACAGAGCATTTCCACTGAAGAGCGTCTATCAGTTTGTTTTGGTTTTGTTTCCCCCTCTACCTTTTGGACGCGGCACGGAGCATCCCACTAGTACGTCCGATCACCGATGAGCCCGCGCGCTGCCCGACACAAAAACACCCTGTATTCATAAAGATTTATATTTCGCATCTTAAGATAACATATTAAGATACGAAATATATATTTCCATATCGCTCGGTATCTTAAGATACAAAATATAAAATATATATTAACTTCGTCGTGTGTGATGGTTCATAGGATTTCTATGGTGAGCGATATTCTAAAATATGCTCTAAGATAATATATATTTTATATTATCTTCACCGTCTGTGACGAACTTTAAGGGCGCGACGAATGCCGCTGCACCTATGTGTGCGTGCGTATACACTTACAGCGGCATCTCCTAATTCTCCTACACGGCGCACGAGCGTCTGTCAGTTGCTAACACTGGCCTCCATTATACAAGTACGCTGGACCTATGATACCCACTTTTTTTGTGCCTATTTGAAGCGGAATCAGCGTCCCCAGTAAGTGGGAAGAAAACTAAATTTGACGTAACTTGCAAATGGCCGCTTAATCGTTATTGGTTGTCATCACTAGTATTAGTTCCAAATACTCCCACTATTGCTATCAGCGCCAATATGGCGACTTTCAAAAGTCATTTTTACGTCAAATTTAGTTCCTATCACTCACATTGGGGGAGCGGATTCCGCTTTAAATAGGCACAAAAAATTAAAAATAGCTGTCATTTCAAAGGGTATCATTAGTCCAGCGTACTTGTATAATGGAGGTCAGTGGTTGCTAATATAAAAAAGTACTCTGTGGTCAGTTGTCACAGGTCAGACGTCACGAGCACGTCGTCGAACGTCGTCGTCATTCCCGTCGTTAACCCCTGTCATGGTGTAGCGTTCGCGAACAAATTAATATATATCCGCCCGTAAATCTCAGTGAATTCAGTTAATACTTAATACAATAAGTTGTGAAGAGGAAATTCAGCTCAGAAGCACCGTGTATCATCATACCACCAGGTACCCATTTTCTCATTTCGAAATTATTCCCATCGTATGTAGGGCAATTGCCCCTACAGACAGACAGACATACACACTTTCGCATTTATAATATTAGTATAGAAGTATGGATTTCATAGCTTTTTAGGAGTATTACACATATTAACCATGTTTTATAATCACTTACGGATTTTTTCGCAGCACTTTTCTATTCACATGTTTCGGCTGCTCTCCAATGGCCGCGGTCACGGGTGGACTGAGGTGACAGTACATATCAAACTCACTGAAGTTGTTTAACTACCCGCAGATTTATCAATTACTAGTATTCCGATCTATGCGGAACGCACTCATCAAGCTTCGGCCAAACCTGCGCGTCAGTAACGCGGGAGTCGATGCGGGAGCGTAGCTGCAACGCGAAAGCAAACCTGCGCGACTACGCGAAAGTGCGAACCGTAGATTCATTCCCGCTCTGCCGACGCGAACGTCCCCATAGATAATACAGATATATATACTTATAGAGAAACGTCGAGCAGCCCGCAGGTGTGCACAGCGCCATAGTACATGGGCAGCGTCCGCTGCGCAGTAGTCGCTCCCGCTTCGCAGTCGCTTTAGTCGCGCAGGTTTGGCCGAAGCTTTATGCTTCTATTTCAATACCTTCAAGACACTGTGAGTGTGTACTGCGTAGATCGAAACACAAATGGGCAAGTTGGAAGTTTGTCACAGCTCACTCCATGACGACTCACGAGTCGTCATGGACTGCCGAAACGTCGAGAATAAGAAAATTGCCCCGCGATAAAATTCGTGGGTGATTAAAAACATAGTATCTACAGTTTTCTAAAAGTTTAATCTATACTAATATTATAAAGCTGAAGAGTTTGTTTGTTTGTTTGAACGCGCTAACCTTAGGACCTACTGGTCCGATTTGAAAAATTATTTCAGCCTTAGATAGCCCATTTATCGAGGAAGGTTTTCCTAATTTTGATGAGAGAAAAAATTTCTTACACTTTTGTTTTATGGTGAAAAAACGTATAAGGTCAGAATATTTCCTTATTGCAAATTGTTATTATGGACATGGATTCTTATAGGCCACAAATATTAATAAAAGCGTGTTCTAACGTTAGGTAACTATTTTTTTACAAAATTCAAATGTACCCACTATTACTAATTTTGTAAGATGACAAACTAGACGTCGGCTTAAGATGACATACTATAATTACTTATGTCCCCGCCAAATCGGTCACAGAAGCATTGTATATTTTTTGACGATGATGAAAAACTTAAGAATCCTTACACCACTGACAACTAGAGGGATGATAATGCAGCTTACATTTACGTATTGTATAAGACGACATACCATCAAAGTCTAACGGCCCTTCCCAATATTTGATCTATCCCTGGTTTTGCCCTACTAGAGATAGGAATAGCTCTCATTAGACATTAGAGACATAATATATTTTATGGCAATTCAATGTTAGCTGCGATCGGTCGTATGTCAAACCAGAGATAGATTGAATATTGGGAACGGCCGTTAGGAATCATAGTATGTCGTCTTACCATATCGATATGTCATCTTACACTCATAGACCTAACGTGCAATTTACGTTTTTTTTTTTTTTAATGTTATATATTAAGTTGATTTTTCTAAAACTGTTTAATTTTGTTGTTTATGAATCATTTATTTATAAAAGTAAGTTACTGATCTCATGTGACTTATTTTATTTTAAATATTTACCTTCAAAAAAAAAGTAAGTATGTCATCTTAAGCACAATCCCCCTACAAAAATTATTGTGTTTCATAATTACTACTTAAACATTATTTATTATAATAATACGACATTAATGCCAAAGCTTTCTCCCTAGGACTGCTATGGCCTCCGCATGAAGCGGATCCACGTGATCACTAAGTCGAAGGTCATCCACAAGGTGATGGCCATCATCAAGCCCTTCTTCAGCCGGAAGATCATGGAGCGGCTGGTCTTACACCAGGCGCCGGAAGAGCTGCTGCAGTACTACCCTGGGGAGTGCTTGCCGAAAGACTACGGGGGTATAGACAAGAGTGTAGAAGAGTTACAAGGTACAGCATAGGTATTTTCCTTAGTCTATGGTACAGCTTAAAAATATAGAATTCGCATAGATTTTTATTAGTAACCGCGGTAACATTCTTCCATGATAAAAACTGTCCTTTATTTTCTCGGGAATCTAAGTATCTGTATCTGCATTTATTTTTTTAATGGGTTTATCCTTCGATCGAAAGACTACGGGGGTATAGACAAGAGTGTAGAAGAGTTACAAGGTACAGCATAGGTATTTTCCTTAGTCTATGGTACAGCTTAAAAATATAGAATTCGCATAGATTTTTATTAGTAACCGCGGTAACATTCTTCCATGATAAAAACTGTCCTTTATTTTCTCGGGAATCTAAGTATCTGTATCTGCATTTATTTTTTTAATGGGTTTATCCTTCGATCGAAAGACTACGGGGGTATAGACAAGAGTGTAGAAGAGTTACAAGGTACAGCATAGGTATTTTCCTTAGTCTATGGTACAGCTTAAAAATATAGAATTCGCATAGATTTTTATTAGTAACCGCGGTAACATTCTTCCATGATAAAAACTGTCCTTTATTTTCTCGGGAATCTAAGTATCTGTATCTGCATTTATTTTTTTAATGGGTTTATCCTTCGATCAAATATTTCTGGGTTTATCGGTGTTATACCTCGATCGTGGAAATCGCAGACACAATAGATTTTCAATTGTTATGCGACAGCCGGGTGCCGCTTGGGGATTGATGGGTTAAGTTAAAACAGGTAGCAGACAGACACATTTCGAGATTTTAAGCATAAGTAGAGACTTAAATATGTTGCCCACAACTTCCAAAGTTTTTACGAGCAGAAATTCGTTTATCACTCTAAAATCGCACATTTTCCGTGATAAGAATTACTGTTCTTACCCGGGACTCAAATCTGCATACGCATCCAAATTATTAAGTTTCAATGTGAAGAGTTGACAGACAGGCACAAATTTAGAGTCTTGACAAAATTCTGCGAGGGGGCTCTCTATGTCCTGTATACACTGACCTCCATTATACAAGTACGCTGGACCTATGATACCCACTTTTTTTGTGCCTATTGGAAGCGGAATCAGCGCCCCCAGTAAGAGGGAAGAGAACTAAATTTGACGTAACTTGCAAATGGCCGCTTAATCGTTATTGGTTGTCATCACTAGTATTAGTTCCAAATACTCCCACTACTGCTATCAGCGCCAATATGGCGACTTTCAAACGTAATTTTTACCGATTACGTCAAATTTACTTCTTATCCCTCACATTGGGGGAGCTGATTCCGCTTCAAATAGGCACACAAAATAGCTGTCATTTCAAAGGGTATCATTAGTCCAGCGTACTTGTATAATGGAGGTCAGTGCCCGTGTATTATTTTTCTCTATGGTCTAATCTAACAGCTGTATCGCCATTACTTTTCGAAGGAAAGTTTTTATCAATTTCAAGTTGAAATATTTCTTCAGAATTACCGGTGAACCCACTTTTTTTGGGCTAAAAAAATCGCAAATCGTACAAAGAAACTGATAGCAGTTTTTTAGCCGTTTATCTTTGTCAATACAAAGTTCCCAATTCTGACGAATTCTCAAAAATTGTAACACTTCCGGCAAAAATTACGTATGATACATGGAAATTTTAAAATGAATTATTTCACATAACTTGTCGGTAAGGTATTGATTTTTTAATTTTTGGTATCAATCGATGCGGGATGTTTTATTCTACTATATATTTCGAACTTAGGTCAGAATCTTTGAATTTATAAATGTTATTTATATACATCCTTAATGGATGTTATTATACTTACAAAATCACTCTATCTATTAGAAAAACCGCATCAAAATGCGTTGCGTAGTTTTAAAGATTTAAGGGAACAAAGGGACATAGGTAGGGACAGAGAAAGCGACTTTGTTTTATACTATGTAGTGAAGTATGAATTTAAAGTATGGATATTGGCATTGCTGACATGCCTCTTCAATCCACTTTATCTCTTTCAGAGTGGATAGTGGGTCTGCTGTCATCCCCCCAACACCGCGCCCACATGGAGGTGATGTCACGCGCCGCCGTCGATGCGGCGCTCTGCCCCGCCACGTACGCCGCCAACATAGACCATGTCGCTGGCACCTTCAGGACCCTCAATATTGACTAGAGATACCTTCGGTCCCTTCTCGGTTAGAAGCTTAGTCACCTCTAGGTAGAAAAATCTAGATCAAGTTATAGGTATTAGGTATAGTGCATAGACCTAGATAATAATCTGCAGCTACTTAGTTAATCAAGGTTTTTGTTATTCTATTTGCCACCAGGTGCCGCTATGTAGCCTTAGGGTCTCTCATGTCAAATATGCATAATTATCGTGACACATGACAGCTATATTGTGACATATGACAGCAGTTTGCCACGATAGACCCTAAGGCTACATAGCGGCACCTGGTGGCAAATAGTATAACAAAAACCCTCATTACTAAATGTCCACACTGTGCACTTTCATCTTCAATTTTCGTCATCTTCTTTCATTCAACATTCGTATTGGCGCATTCAATAATTGAATGCGTCAACGAACGCAATGCCAACATTGTCATTAAAGAACAAAGCGAAAGTTTTGGATACGGTCAGATGGCATGCGTCGCGGGCATGCCTCACGTGCGCTGTTGACTGCGCTATGATGCATGCCCTTAATGAACAAAAAAAGCACAGTATGGACATAGCTATTGGCCATTTAGGATAAGAAGAATTAAAAAAAAAATAACTATAAAATAATTGTTAATGAAAAAAGAAAACATAAAAACGTACTTTATAGTTCTTCACGAGAAATAGCACTCGTTATTTCTCATCATTCATCAATCATCATTCAAAATCATTTAAGGCCAGGTAGTCCCTAATTTACATGACTTTGAATCAATAATAAACAAACAAATAGTGACTTTTAAAAGGCAAAAAAAATACACATTGTTGTTTACTTAAGGGCACCGTCTTCCAAATTCACGTTTCTAGAATGAGTAATTTTTAAAGAAAGCGCCATTCAAAAAAACTGAAAAATATATACATGTATAGATAGATCTTTTAACTAGTGACTTTTTTGGTTAGAAACACAATACAGATAATTTTACTCGATAAAAAAAAATCCGAAACAACCTCGATTTTAAAAACATTTTGAGTTTTATAGGACTTCCAGGGACTCAATCAAAAAATAATTTGGACAGTTCGATTACTATTACAATTTTACAGGGAAATGATTGGATACATGTTTAATTATAATATTTTTTATCTAAGTAAAAAGGTTTTTTCTCCTATTTCGCCCTATCATGGACGCGGCGAGCGTCGTAACCGCCACTGTACAAGGCGCGCTGATATGAATGTTATTTTAATGTCATTTACGTCGATATTCGCATTGAACAGACATCGACCTGCTAATTTAGGAAGAAGGTGCCCTTAATGTACTTTGACAATTTGTGGTTCGAAATATTATAATATTGAAAACTTCACTCGATCAAAAATAACTCCGAAGAGGAGGCTCAATTCGAATATTTTGCGATATTTTTCTTATTTTTCATGAAGCTTATGATAGTTTTACTTTCAAAAATCATATCTACGAAAAGCTCATAACTTAAAGAAGAATAATATGTGGTTGCATTTTGCATTTTGGTCTTTATCTAAGTGAAAAGTATAATTTTCTCCTATTTCGCCCTATCAAGGACGCGGCGAGCGTCGTAACCGCCACTGTACAAGGCGCGCTGATATGAATGTTATTTTAATGTCCTTTACGTCGATATTCGTACTGACAGACATCGACCTGCTAATTTTAGGGACTATCTGGTCTTAATATTAAATTATGCATTATTTTAACTTTTTTACTGTGTTATAATGTGTTGTGTGTAAATGTGTGATAAAATAAAACATTTATTTTTTTTAACAAAACAATGTACCCTGATTTAAGTAGTGTAGCGCCACCTATTATTCAGTTGCCGCAAACCACTGCTTCGGGAAGGCAAGTCCGTCCGCCACCGCGGTTCCTTTAGTTTTTCGCCTTACGCCGCTAGATGGCGACGCTTGAGTTTCCAGAATCCAGAGTTCGGGGAGCGCACGTGCAAATGGCGGGTTGACTTGCGTCACCCGTTTTGTTTTATTTAGTTTTATTAGTAAACTTATGTGAAACACGTAAACATAAACGCGAAGTTTCTGAAGTATAAACGCTAGTGTTTTCGAATTGTGGTGCAAGACCCACGTCTCCCCTAATGATTTTTATGGTTTCAGCAACAAAAGTTATAACAACTTTTTATGAATGTTTTATATGCGTTAAGATATTTTTTATTTATTATTTTATAGCATGCAAATTACTTATATAACTGCAAAATATTAGATATTATAAATTTTATCTACGCCTAAATATAATCATTGTCTGTAATTATTTAAAACATCCAAATAATATATATACGAGTCTATGAAACAACTCAAACATCTACTGTACCTACATTCAGAGCAAAATTTTGCAATTTTACGGCCGCACTCAAAGACATAATATTTTATTGATGATCATTGATTAAACTTTAATGTAATGAAGAGTTTGACCAGTATTTGTATGGGAAGCCCCATACAATTTCGGATCAAACTCTTCATTAAATGTCAAAATCTTCATTTAAATAAAGTTAAGTAATTTCTAATCATAATTATTATTCGTCTCTCAGTGCGGCAGTTAGCTTTACTTCATTGTTTTTATCCCTCATACAATAACACAACAGTACCTAACAAACATCTATTTCACCATAGGAAAATAATAAGTCTGATGCGCCTTGATATCGGAATAATTAGTCAATGTATGTATAATAGGCAAACACCTAGACAATTAACGTTTTTACACAGCAAAAACTTGATGACCTCTGTGGTTCAATGGTTCTGGAGCTAAAGGTGCTCTTGTCGGTAGTCGCGCTTCGAATCCCTCTTATGTATCAAAATTTTTTGTTAGTAGCAATAGACGTTAATGTAATATATAGCATATTAAGACAAAATGCGAGGCCGAATAAACAGCCCCACTTCGAAGATGTACTTTAAGGGGGGGCCCACACGACGTTTTTTTACGCTCGTTTATATCGATACAAACGCAAGTTTTAAACTTTATATCTGAAAAAACGCGATGAAAACGCGCAGAAGACGAGCGCATCAAAAACGCGCGTCGTCAGTGCGCAAAAAATACGTCATGTGGAAGGGCCCTTAATATCAAAATGGCCCCCATTTTGACATTTTTGGTAGGTACCTGTAACATTAATGTAGATGGCACTACATTTTATTGTATAGTGCGACAACGCTTTAAATGAACGTGGGCGGGGGCGCTACAGGTAAAGGGAGAACTGTCCAAAATGGCGTTTCTTAAGATGGCGGCGTTAATTCCTTTTTTCGCCACGTTCATTTAAAGCATTGTCGGCTTTGTCGCACTATACAAAGATTTTTCTGTCAGATTTGTGTCGATCTATCTAATGGCCCAAGAGCCAGCGACAGACTTTCGTTTTTTATAAAACCTGACAGTTTTCAGCTTTAATAAAATGAGTATGGCTGTCGCTGGCTCTTAATCTATAATGAGTTTTGAAATATTAGCTTGTAGCTAGAAAAAACCAGAATGTAGTAATAAATTTACACGTTTATTCTTCTACTTACAGGATCGTGTTGGAAAACAACTCCAAAAAGGCGTTTTCTACAGCCAATCAAAAAGTCCACGTTGTAATTACAACTATAATTTCAATTTTATACTTTTTTTTTTCTAGAAAATTACATCTAATACACTTTTAAAAACTATGGCCGATTTCAGAGTACTTTTTACATCGAGATAAAAAAAGTTAAAGCTCAAAAAAACTGAAATCGGCAGGGCAATTCCATGTATAAGTCTTCCATAAAGAAAAAAATATATACCTGATTTTGGTATTAAAAATACTTAAGTATAGTGACAGCGTTATGTAACTCTTAAGATAGCAACAATTTTTAAGTATTACTTTTCTAGCAAAGCTGCCATTTATGAGATGATGTCGTGAGCTCGGCTGAGTGTGGTTTTGTGTGATGGAGTTTTGATTTAGTTTTCACGTTAAGGGCCAACCCACACATACCACAACCACACGACAACCACAACCACACCACAACCACACCACGTGGTCGGGCGTATATTTCGTAGAAAATCTAAAATTTAGGGATGTCCAGCAATGGGAAGCAATCGTCACAAAAATCTGGCAGTAGAAGATGAAATTCTTACAGATATCGCAAGAAAATAAGATAAAATTATTGAGCTTTATACTTTATTGAATGTTAGGTAGACCTTCAGAACTGGAAACCTCCTAAAGTAATAAGTAAAACTAGTAGTTTCTGGCCGTTCTTACCTCTATAATAGGGCTCATATTATCGAAATTTTTAGTTTAAAGAAAATGATGAAAGTCTGCCTATCGCTGGCTCTTGGGTTATTATGTCAATTGTTTCTGAGAAGATTTCGTTTGAGTTATTTTTTAACAAATTATAAGTGGTTTCGTTTTTGTGATGTTTAAGTTCAATAAAAGCATTTTAATGAATTAACTAATTACTTATTCGCTTTTATGTAATTTTAGAGTTCATATTGTATTTGCTGAGATATATAAATTTTAAGGTTTCATGTAAAACTACTGACTTTTACCTGCACAAAGTGAGTGTAGTGTCGGTCACGTTTTGGGCTGTAGTGTCGGTCACAATCATTTCTTTTACTAAAAATTATTTTTTAAAATAATTAACAGGTTATAGGTAACCATTTTATAATAGTTTGTTTCATTCACTTTCGATAAAAATACAAATTAGAGTTATTTAGCTCACAGAGAGGAAGATTATTGAAGTTTACAAACACTCTCGAAAACGACTTCCTTTTGCATGTAGTGTCAGTCACGTTTATATTTTATAAAATAAATGCTATTTTAAAACAACATTGTTCACCAATTTTTCTATAATATAAGTTAACTTGTTTAAACTGCTACAAAGCCATGTTAAAATTAATATTAACAACATAATACTAACGATAATATATGACAAAATATAACGCTAGTCGTATCAAATGTAGAGTCAGTCACATATGGAATTGCCCGGCAGTGAACGATAAATAAAATATTTTTAAAATTATTAAATTAATATGATGTGTTGCTATATTGCTTTCGTTTTTTACAATAATTAATAATTATTATGACATGTAAATACAAAATTTTTAAAATTACTTACTTACTGTTAAATATTATTTTAAGTTTACAAAAACATCAGTGATTGTGGACATGGGACCCAAAAGCCAAGTATTGGCTGATTAAATGCAATATTGACACTCTGTATACACAAAAAAAAACAGTACGTCTTGATGACATAAGAAAGGGTTTCAAAAGAAAAAAAAACTAGCGAAAAAACTTTAACTTTTGCTCG
Source organism: Cyaniris semiargus (assembly GCA_905187585.1). Classification (NCBI taxonomy): domain Eukaryota; kingdom Metazoa; phylum Arthropoda; class Insecta; order Lepidoptera; family Lycaenidae; genus Cyaniris; species Cyaniris semiargus. Next base: position 13,201,978 of record LR994567.1, read on the forward strand.
TGACAGTAAAATATTTTTCCAGTTTCAAATACAACCTCTAAATTATTATTATTATTGCACCCAAATGTTACTCTTAAATAAAATACATTAATATAGGAAAGTTTAAGAAAAATACCGCTTACTTACAGTACGAATATCTAGATAGCATTATCACTAACACATTTTATTGCTTAATATTATTCAATGTTACTACATAATAAATTCTTTTATGTGGATGTGACGTTTCGAGAACTGACAAAGTGTCCGCTAAGTTAAAGTTTCATAGTAAAAATGGCCAAAAAACAAGTATGCTTTAAACGAGTACACAAAATATGTATTTTGTTTAAATGAAATATGTATGTGTATGTTTATTTAAATGAAAAAGACTGTATTGTGTGTTGTTAACGGTTCCAATGAAATAAATGAATTATTACAATGTCTTTAGAAACAAAAAGTAGATTAAAGAATCTTATATTATTATCGTTTTTATAAAATTTTGGCCACTTTGACGCCAACAATAAAAATAAATATGATTAGAAATTATTATCAGCATTTTAATACTTTTCTCAGCTGCTGAAGCTGCCAGTAGACCTATAGTAGCCGCAAAAACTTTCGTTTGGTCAGAATGTGTCAAAATATTTAAAAAAAATGGAGGGCTGAATCTTGTGCTGAGTAAAAATACTATGAGCTAAGAGTTGAAAATAAATAAAATTTATATTTATTCTGAACAATTAATATTGACAGTGCTCACGACAGAAATTTTAAGACTTCCATTTATCCAAAAAAATTAAATCTTTAAGGTACAGTTGGAACCGAGCGACACGTCGTCGCAACTGCAGACGACGTGTCGTCGCGACTCTACTGGTTTGTATGTATTTCTATGAAATACCCTGCGCAGCTAGCGACACGAAGCTAGCGACATTTTCATAGAAATACATAGAAACAGTAGAGTCGCGACGATACGTCGTCTGTGATTGCTTCATGTCGTCCGCTGCCAACCGGCACCTTAAATCGTACTTGGTTTTTTTCTATATTAACTTTTTTATAGTCGTATTCGTTTCGTTTTTCAATGCGCATGTGCAGCTTTCGCGCATGCGCAATAATAGAAATTATCATCAATTAATGTCAGATTTTAACACATGACACTGACACTGATAATGTTAACTTTGCGCATGCGCAAAGCGCATTGAAGAACCAAACGAACACGACTTTTAAGTCCTTACTCTATTTTTTTTCTCTTGTTGTATTCATACATGCTAGGAGATTCCTAGAAATATCCTCAAAAAAAAAAGATGGCCGCTGTCGTGAGCAGCGTCAAAAAACTTACAGTACAAAATGAGATCATTTAAGAATAATATTTTATAAATAAACAGTCTAAATTATTTTCACATTTTATACACCTAATCGTCTATTAAGAAAACACATCTGCCAAAGAAAAATTGTAAGAATTTAGTCTTGTATGGAAAGTAACAAAAATAGTTATATTACGGCAATTAATTTTGTTGAGTTACGACAAAAAACTAAATATTTACCATTATATAAAAAATAATTAAAAATACGACTGACAGATGCGTTCCTAATTAGAAAATATTTATAAAAAATTTGGTGTCATTTAAAATAACCGTTTGACGATTATTTTGAAACAAAATCTAATTCACATCGTTCCTATGTCATATACGATACATGCGATTTTTCAGCTCAGTTCATTTTATTTACAAAAATTAGGTATTTAAAAAAACATGCAATTATCTTGAGAAATTCCAACGTAACAACATAAACTAAATATCCTGCATTATTATGAATATTTTATTCTATCCATTATAAACGAATTAAAAAGCTAAAAAATCGCACAGCACACTCATACTCAATCATTAAAGTACAATATACATCGTGGAAAATAAACTAGGTAGGCAGTAAAATTTTCAGTCTGATTAAAAAAATTCGTTACCGGAACGCAAGTGTCAAAACGTCGAGGTGTCAATGTCAAGTGTGGACAAGATGGCGCGGGCCAAGATGGCGGCGAGGGAAATGGCGGGAAGTGACAACGCGCGCGCCGCCGAGAACATAGGCGTGAGCTCGTCCGCGTGCACCGAATGCTCCCCGCCTAGGGTGTGGAATTGGAAGATGTCGCTCACCTGGAAACAAGAAACACATCCATACTTAGATACTTAATTTTAATATTATAAATGCGAAAGTGTGTCTGTCTGTCTGTCTGTTACCTCTTCACGTCCAAATCGCTGAAACGATTTTGCTGAAATTTGGTATGGAGATACTTTGAGTCCCGGGAAAGGACATAGGATACTTTTCATCCAGAAAAAATGTACGATTCCCACGCGATAAACGAGTTGCGGGCGTCATCTAGTGTTTACATAAAGCTACCTTTTGAAGAATATTGAAGAAGCTTTGAACACCTCATGTAGGTTTTTAACATTTTGCTTCAGACTAGGTGATTTGGTGAATTGTTTACCAAAATTTCATGCGTGGTCTTAACTTAAGAATGGGAGAAGCAACATAGATGGCGCGTGTGTCTTGACTCTTATCAGTAAGTCTTAACGTTTTGCACGTAGTTTTGGTACCCAAAAATTTATACTGAGCAGCAATATCGGCAGTAAAGGAGCGGAACGGCACTGGGGCCGTTAGATTCAACTTAGATTAGCCTTCGAAGCTCACGCGTATAATCAGATCACGTACAATACTCATTCATTCATTAGGCCAAGCCTCACCTCATTCCACCCGTATCTGTTCTTAGCCTGTACGATGGCCTCGTACACCGCGCCGGGCTCGAGGCCACGCAGCTCGTGTGCGACGCGGTGTGTGAGCGAGCCCGCCGCCTCCGGGGCCGGGATCACCACGTCGTGCCACCGACCAGGCTGCTGGAACGACTCGTTTATCTGGAAATTGGAGGAAATAGATTCAGTTAGTGGGTTTTCAGAAGTGGCGTATCTGGAACGAGAGAAAATGGAGTTAGTTAAGGTTATATCAGAAGTAGGTGTGGAACTTGGTGCAGAAATGATTAGTCTATTTGGAAATTGGAAAGGGAGGAGACAAATTCAGTTGAAGTATAATAGGTAATTTAGGTTAGGTAGCGTAGAGCCTAATAAAGACGCGCGACATCGCGCAGCAAATTTGGTCTTGAGCTTGTCAGTTGACTTTCTCTTTCTCTCTCAGCAACAACCCCTGGCGCAATTGGGCCTACACATCGCCAGCAGCCGCTATCCACATGGCTGTCACGTGGTCAGGGTGTACGTACCGCCAACTGCCTGTACAGCAGGCGCAGCTCATCGAGCGGCGGGTAGCTGTCGACGGCGAAGGCGAGCGTGTAGGAGGTGCGCGCGCGCGCCAGCGGCGGCGACAGGAAGCGCGCCGCGCCCGGCCGCCCCGACACCTCCACGTGCCGCCGCGCGCGACCCAGCGAGTTGTCCGCCACGCAACTGGAACGACAATCAGCACACGTTAGTGTGGAACGAATATCGACCTATGGCGTCATAATAAGCACCACAGTCCTACATCACGCTATCTCGATAAATCGCGCTCAACTTCATTATTGCTTAGCCAAAAAAAGGTGAAGTGAGACGGGGTACGCCGTACGCGTGAGCTGGGACGCCTCGCTATTGGTCGTTATTGATCACTGACGGTGACATCAGTAGATATTGTTAACAAGCGCCGATTGAGAAGCTTTAAAAATCGCTCAAATTACGTTGAAGTTTTGAGTAGCCAGTACTCAAATGTGCCTCTAACTCTTACCAAATTTTGGTTACTCTATGGTACCAGAACAACAGCATTGTACTCACGTGTAGTTGCCGAAGTCCTCCGGCTGGACGTTGGCGATGAGCAGGGTGTGGTTGTTCCCGCGCACCGACATCGTCACGCGCTCCGACGCGCTCAGCGGGAACGAGTTCTGGTACCACAGCACCTGGGGGAGCATTGTAATCGGTAAGTAGTATGGCGGTATTCAGAATTAGCGCCACATTCCTGCATCGCGCTATCGAAGTTTTCTAAGTGCGTCGGTATATATACTACAGCTCAAATCAATAACGTGAGCTCCGGCCTGACCGAGCATAACACCTCGCTCGGTCGGAAGATCTTCCTTTGCGGTCTCCACAGTAGTATAGTGGACCAAACAGTCGGCAACATATAAATGGCTAAAACGACGTTAGTGGGCTTCGGCCTGACCGAGCATAGAACTTTCTTTTGCGGCCATTTATAAAGCTTTAGCTTACTCAATCACAGCCTGTCTTTTGGCATACTCAAACACAAATGGCATGAAATATAAATGAATTTGAAGCAAATGTTGCGAGTGTCTATGGGCAACGGTAGTTGCTTTCCATCAGGTGACCCGTTTGGTCGTTTGTCCCCTTATTTTATAAAATAAAAAATGGTTCATCGGATTTTACATCTAAGAAGGTTTCAACAATCTGCAATACCTCGGCAGGCGGATCAGCGAGCACTGTACACAGCAGCTCGGCGCGGAACCCCTCGCCCGTGTGCACCCACGACCGCTCCACCGTAATCTCTGGAGGGTCTGGAATATAAATATAAATACAGCAGTTGAAAATAAAATATTTTAGTATGGTCACCGAGAACTAGCCCGAGAACTAGCCCAAAAAAGTATCCCTGTTTCCAAATTGCAGCATTAGAGCGCATTATGCGGCATAATGCTCATCGTTGCACGTTTCCACTACAGCAACACTTCATATAATTAACGTTCAAATTAAGCATTAGCACTATTCGGCAGTGAGCGCCACTGAGTCGCACTTTGCACTGCAATTGAAAAACAGACTCATACGTAACTTCTTTGCTGTTGCGGATATCCATGCCTCTATCGTCACCTAACACCTTCCCTTAAAACAGCAAAACCCTCAACTCACACAGCACTTGCAGCTGGAACTCCATGACCAGCGGTGGTCCAACACCGATGTCCAGGTGTACTGACCGCTGTGCTGCCGCTCCAGCCGCGATAGATACAGCTGTCTATGGGCAGCTATCACTTACCCTGCGGTCGTGTATCACGCGTTTCCCGTAGTTATCCACCTTCAGGAGCAGGAACACCGTTGGGGTTTTCGTGGGTAGTACTGGGTGCGGATCTTACGTCCGCCCCGGGGATTCCCACATACCTCGGTGGTCCTCCCCAGGCCCCGGGGATGCGTAAAGGCATTCCCCCAACGCAAGAAAAGCTATCACTTACCACCAGTTAAACCCTCTTTCAAACCCCCAACTCGCAGAGCAAGATGTCTATGGGCAGGTATTGCCTACCATCACCTTCCCTTAAAACAGCAAAACCCTCAACTCACAGAGCACTTGCAGCTGGAACTCCGTCACCAGCGGTGGTCCAACACCGTTGTCCACGGTACAGGCGTACCGGCCGCTGTGCTGCCGCTCCAGCCGCGACAGCTGCAGCTGGGGACCCTCAGACAGCCGCGTGCTCGTGTCGTTCTGGAACGACAGGTTCTGATCAAGCGGTTTCAAGCTGCTAGGGGCTATGAGATGGATAGTGGTGCTAATGGTATCTCGATATATCTTACTCATTCATCAAACACTATTGGACATCATTTAAATGACGTGACGTTGTTGCGTCTTATTACATCATATCCCATCAATCCCCAAGCGGCACCCGGCTGCCGCATAACAATTGAAAATCTATTGTGTCTGCGATTTCCACTATCAAGGTATTACAATATAGACACGAAAAGTAAGACCGCTAGGCCAAAATACAGTGGAGCGAAGTGACGGCAACGAACAAATATTATTTGTATGAAATTGTATGAGCCAAGCAGCACTAGGCATCAGCGTAACTACGCGACACGGAACTACAGGACATGTACTGTTGCTTCGCTCCGCTGCGGTGTGATTACGTTTATTATCAAATCGCTGAATTCTGTCCATAGCGGTCATTGATCCCCTGTCAAAAAATTTGTCATAATTCATCTTTTTCTATACAAACCGTGATTGACAACGACAGATGTTTCTAGTCTAAGAGCGTATCGTATTTTGCTTACTCGATGTCAATTACTGAGTATGAATTATATCACTTCGAACTAATAAAAAGTTGAAGATTATCATTCTGAGAGTTACCAAGAGGTTTTCCGAAGAATCTATCAGGGTGTTTACACACGCGCCGCAGCGGCAGCAGCACCCCGACTGCGGCGGTGCCGCTGCGGCACCGTGTGTAAACAGCCTAATAGTCTGTGTCTTTAAAAGAGTTAAATTTTCTTCTTATGTTAACAGAATAAATTGCGAGCATTTTTCATATCTAGCTCCTAGACTAAAAAGGTCAATGACCTCTGGTATCACCTTAAAATATTTTAACTATAGTGCGGTTTTATCTGGTCGCGTGACAATACAAATTGCAAACTACATTGCGTCCGCGTCGCGACAATCGACATTATTGAAAATTTCAAACACTAGCCTCTTACACACAATATTTCTGCGTCACTTTTCACTTTGTATCAACTGTGAGGCCATGTTACGAAAGAGACAGGGTGACCGTCGCATGACACTCCAAATATACCAGTGTAGCGAACACACGTCTCGCTTCCCGTATTCCACTCTCTCGCATAACCTTCTCTTTCTTTCACACACTATCTCTCAGTAACTCACCAGCTTATGCCACGTCACCGACGGCACGGGGTTGCCAGACGCTCGGCACTCCAGCACGGCAGCGCCCCCTCGTCTGGCAGCGGCGTGTTTACTCTCCGGGGACGCCCTGACGCTGGGCGGGACCAGCACCTCCACTGTGTGCACCTGGTCCCTGGGCGTCCGGTCCGAAATCTGGCAGACGTAGTCGCCCGCGTCCTGGAAACAGTTGGAAAGATTATAGTGACTAGAGATAGTGGTCAATAATTGTGAAAGTTTGCGATATGGCTAAATGGGTGGACACACACCAAAAATAGTGGGATTGATTGCAGCTTGCTTATAAATTACTTACTTACACTATGGTAAAAGTTTGTGGTGGTGGGTAGCCAGATAGAAGAATGTATGTTGATTATTGACGTGAGCATGTCTAAACAAATGATTTTTTTTATAAAATAAGGAGGCAAACGAGCAACGGGTCACCTGAATAAACAGATGGCAAGCAACTACCGTCGTCCATGGACACTCGAAACATTAAAAGAGCTGCAGGTGCGATGCAGCAGGCCTTTTAAGAGAGAATACGCTCTCTTCTTAAAGGTTTGCAGGTCGTATTGGTCCGGAAATACGGCTGGTGACAGTTCGTTCCAGAGTTTTACAGTGCGCGGCAGAAAGTTGTGACTATGCTACTGATGAATTGTGAAAGTCTACGATGGCTAAATGGATGATTTATTTCTGTACCAAACCTCAACAGATGAATGGAAGCTTGGTAATAGTTGGATCGATTAGAATTTCTAACCAATTGCTGATAATTTGGAGAAAGTTTGTGGAAATGGTCGGCATAAAAAAAATGCAAGTACGTCTGAACAAATTCTGATTACTTTGGTAGTTTGCATCTACTTGGTATTTGTCTTGTACACTCAAATTGATAAATCCATATTTTAAATGCACGAGAAAAAGTCCGTAAAATAAGCGATAAATCATAAACCAAAAACCAAAGTTTCAAGATACTCTAAATCTCTGGACTTACTAAATCTTTATACTGGCAACTATACGAGTTTTCTACGATCCACAGAAACAAAACTCGAAAGTCGACGATAAGCAATTTCAAATCTTTATTAAGTCCGTAATCTTGCTAAACCACGGTTATGGGCTCGAACACACTATGCCGAGCCGCAGAGTGCCTGGGCGCAGCGCATAAATACGATAAAATCGGTTAAATACAAATCGCAATTAAGTGACCCGGTGCGGTATTAACCATGTGCTGGAGCAAGCGGATTCTGGCAGCACACTTTTCTCAAAAAGCCAATGCGTTGCACTGTGCCCCGAAAAGCTGCGGCCCGGTCCGTCACCAATGTACTATCAATGAAGCACATTTGACACCATATTGATTTGACATAACCATCAGTCTTACCCCCGAAACTGTAGGCCTACTACGAAACTGTTTTGAGACTCAAACAATCGGACGAGAATGCCGCGTCCTGCTCTAACAACATCATTTCATGTTTGTTAGAGTAGGACGCGGCATTCTCGTCCGATTGTTTGAGTCTCAAAAAAGTTTTATGGTACAAGGCCTGATACAATTTTGATTTACGAGTCTGCTCAGTTTCAAATTGAGCCGCAGCACGATCATGCCGCATGCGGCATAGTATAGCCAATGAGCTTATAAAATACTAGAGTAGCAACGTATTCCAAACGATTCTCAGAAATGCGTAACCACTGGATAGTTCAAAAGACGATGTCAAGTGACAAGTCATTATGTCATTATGTAAGTCAGATATGCCTGCAGGCATCTTCGAAGTGGCAACGCGTTACTGCCGTAAACTGCCAATCTAGTAAATTAGTAATACGTTAGTAGGACTTTTGCCGGGAATGTGAAAGAGTGCTGCTGTGTTTTTGTATTATTTTCCTAAAATTGTGTTAAGTGGGTTTTTAATGTGTAATATTGGTAGGATATTAACCATTAGATATTCGTTATCATGCACAAGTGTAGGAAAGTGATGCAACATCCAGAAACGTGCAATTTTGTGTTTAAAAAGTTTCAGTAAAACGTCTACCACTTTACTGAATCGACCGACTTGACTCTTTGACTGTATTGACTTTTACTTAGACTTTGACTAGACTTTGTACCTGACGAAATAGAAAAACGATGCCGAAAATTATATTGTTTTCTCGCCATTACTTGACACTGGCCATGGTTTTATAGCCGAAGTGTCATAATAAGAAAAAAAATAATACGTTAGTAACTTAAAATATCATTGAGTATAGCTGTCAGGCGTGGGATAAGCTTAATTGAGATCGAATTAGTTCCAAATTGAGCCGCAGCACGATTTTGCGCTAGTATATATTATGTCGGAAGTAGCAAAGGCTTTGAGATCGAGCTGATTTGATTGTCGATTCGATTCTGATTCAGTCGGGAGTAAGGCAGCTGATCAAATTACGTAGGTCCACCATGTGCCTTTGAATACATAATATTTTCTCTGATAGTCATTTTGCGGTGCGCTCCGCTCCGTTGCGGTATATTGTGCGCGATCCTTAAGGGCCAGGCCCAGGGAAATCGCGGGGCCAAATTGAATTACCTTTAATACGTCATTATGAATAACGACCCGAGGAATTTATGACGTAATGACTTTTTAAATTGTCCGACCGACGACGAAAGAATCGGAATGGAGAGCACGGTACATTTAAAGTTATTTGATTTTCCTAGGAAGACCTCTACCTGGGTATGATTAATAAGGCTGTACGGTTTTTCGTTTTCCAATACCTACTTCTTAGTTTTTACGATAATAGAATTTCAACATGGCGGATTGTGGTGTTGCTATTCTCAAAATTTCAATTATTTATAGTTAATTAATAAACTAACTTTATGTCCGACATAAAGTTCAACAACCTTCGAAGTTGTAAGTTTCTTGCAGTGGCGGCGCAAGACCAAAAATTTGTGTGGGCAAAATATATTTTGCGAGGCCCCCTGATGGATGATGCAAGAAGACGGATTTTGTTGAAAATTTTTTTGATACTTGTAAATCCTAAAAAAACACGCTGCCCAAGGGGTGCGAGGCCCCCAGGACCTTGAGGCCGTGGGCGGTCGCCCACACCGCCTACGCCTTACGCCGCCTCTGGTTTCTTGCAATTGCTGTATGAAAATGACATTATAAAAATATAATATTGTTTTAAGCATTTAAAAACTAGTACTTAGTAAAAAGTTAAACATTTTTACTCCACTTAAAATTCAAGTCAGTTCTAAAACATCACATAAATCAAAAACAAATTAGTTACGATAAAAACTGAGAAGAACACGATAATGTCCAATAAATAAAGTTATGCGCCCCCATTTTTCATAGTCGGCTACATCATAGTTGTACCTAATTTAAAATATTAGTCACGTAAAAAATGCTAAACGTACCCACACAAATAATAACGGCGGTAAAATATGATAATTGCTACATAAAAAACCTCCTTTCTCGTTATTTTTTATGCTGGCAGCACTCGGCCGATGTTTTGGCGCCATTTACAGTGACAGCTGCTTTTTACTCCATATTTATATGGACACAAGGGTTTTGCCGCTGACAAAATCGAGGTTACCGCGAATTTATGTTTGTCTTACATTATTTTCGTCATTTTTGTCTTGTTTTTAGAGGACATGAAGATAACAACAGGCGTATAATAAAAACAATTTGAAAACTTGTGGGGAAAAAATAGTGGGATAGCTGTACCTGTGGTCCAACATCAGTGATCTGCAGGTTGTAGCCGTCGACGAGCCGGAACCTCTCGTCCCTGGTGACCATGAGGCTCGCAGCAGTCAGCACCGCCGGGCCCCGTCGCCATAGCAACACCAGCGAGCCTGAAAAAACAATATTTATATATCAGTACCACCTAATACGACAAAACAACTTTGCCTTATTACACGGCTTGGAGATACGCTTGAGACATAACAGCGAGGAATTGTCATTTTCATCATACCAGGTGGAGTCAGGACCAAAAGTTTGAATTTCTTCTCTTGTTTGCGGGAAGAAAGATGCATATTTCAGACTGCTGACAATTAGTGACAGTTCAAAATTTAGTCTTTTTAGGGTTCCGTACCCAAAGGGTAAAAACGGGACCCTATTACTAAGACTTCGATGTATGTCCGTCTGTCTGTCTCCAGGCTGTATCTCAAGAACCGCTATAGCTAGATTTCTGAAATTTCCAAATACTAAAAACAAAATAAATTAAATATTCAAGGGGGGCTCCCATACAACAAACGTAATTATTTGCTATTTTTTGCTCGATATCAATAATGACAATAGGTAGGCAGTTGAAATGTTAACAAAATACTCAGTTATATTTATACTTTAATAATCAATAATAAAATTTAATCTCATAAACAGAAAAATCACGTGTGCTTACTGCAAAACGTTATACAAAGATACAATTACATTTTTCAACAAAAAGCGTCCTTTAATCAAAAACAACATGTCTGCCGGGGGCGCACACCGCGGATACGTTTTTGTTTAATTCTTTTAATTTCGCGACCGCTTTGTGCGTTTGAAATATGTTTGGAGTTAAATGGCCTGAATGCTGCCGTCCGGTGTCCGGTCTGTTATTCAAAGGTTTTAGAGTTACGTATGGAGACCGCATGTGCAAGAGTTAAAACTATGACTGAAGAAGTAAATAAGTTACCCAGGAATCAGGATACTATAGAGGATTTTTACGTGGGAGAGCCATCCTTCGGCACGAATGGGCCGGCTCGACCGGAGAAATACCACGGGCTCACAGAAAACCGGCGTGAAACAGCGCTTGCGCTGTGTTTCGCCGAGTGAGTGAGTTTACCGGAGGCCCGATCCCCCTACCCTTTTCCCTTCCCTACCCTTGCCTATTTCCTTCCCTACCCTCCCCTATTCCCTTCCCTATCCTCCCCTACCCTATTACCCTATTCCCTCTTAAAAGGCCGGCAACGCACCTGCAGCTCTTCTGATGCTGCGAGTTTCCATGGGCGACGGAAGTTGTTTTCCATCAGGTGATCCGTTTGCTCGTTTTTCCCCTTATTTCATAAAAAAAAAAAAAAAAAAAAAACCAAACAACGCACAAATCGCACTATCGAAGTTTCGACCGGCGCGACATATTATTAATACAACGCGACGTGTGAAACGACAGCGGACAGTGGGCTTCGGCCTGACTTTCTATATAATTTTGCTCGATAAGAAGATCTTCCTTTTGTGGATCCCAAAAATATCCCACAATGTAAATATAAATCTATTGACAACTCATACATAAAAAATCAGCAGTTTAAAGCAATGAGTTTCTAAAATACTAGAGTAGCAACGTCTTACAAACGATTCTCAGAAATGCGTAACCACTTGACAGTTCAAAAGACGATGTCAAGTGACAAGTCATTATGTCATTATGTAGATCAGATATGCCTGCAGGCATCTTCAAAGTGGCAACGCGTTGCTGCCGTAAACTGCCAATCTATATAGTTACGTTAGTAACATAGAATATCATTGGTTTAAAGTTTAAGGGCCTGTTTCACCACTTCCTGATAAGTGACAAATAGGCTATCCACCAATTAACTTGACAGATCAAGTATGGAGAATCTGTCAAAAAAGTTGTGAATAGCCTATTTGGAACTTTATCAGAAAGTGGTGAAACAGGCCCTAAATATCTCATAAGTCATAACTAACCATGACTCCATGATGAATTAACCATAGTTAAATTTAAACAATAACAGCTGTAATTGAGAAGCTGTCTGTGGCACGCGTATGATTATAGGCAATAGACGAAAATATCACGTTTAGTTGGCTTGTATTGGTTATGCACTGAATCCAAATCAATTTGTATAATAATATACAATAATATCTATGGACGCTTCACACCACGTCAGTCTGGCCCCGCGGTAAGTACCTGAAGGACTTGTGTTACGGGTACCAGACAACGGAAATATATTTAATACTTTTATACTATACATAATATTTAAGATTTTTAATTATATTATACACATATTTAATACACATCCATGACCCGGGAACTTTGAAAACTTTTTGTTCCGTCGGCGGGATTCGAACCCGCGAACCCCGGCTTGAGCTACCAACAGCCCACCAACTGAGCCACAGTGGTCGTCAAATGTGCCACAGTGGTCGTATAAGTAGTATTATTTCAACAGCGGGTACAAAAACACTACGGTTCGACGGTTTTCCGACTGACGAAACGGGAACTTACAACGAAACGACGCTTTTATTCAAAACAATTATTATGAGAACGAGCGGACAAAGTTTCTACTGTATTAAAACGTTCAACCTAATGAACGGAATACGTACATATAATAGCCAGCATCCTGGTGTAGATTTATACACCCTCACAGGAAGCTCCAACAAAACTTCTTCCACGTATCCGTTTACAATTATTTTACCCCTAAAATAGTCCTTATGTCGACGGTATTAAAGTCTGTCGGAACTCTGAGGTATATTCGTATCGTTCACAGTTATTTTACCCTTAGGGGTT